>JAUMTR010000001.1:14953802-15104459 GCA_032270685.1 Microctenopoma stevenorrisi
CTTTTATCCAAAGCGACTTACAAGGAGCTAGCGCTGGGTGTCTGGCTCAGGGACACACCTGGTAGGGGATGGATTAGCAGTCAGACTGGAATTCGAACCTGCGACCTTCTACACTCCAGTCTGACGGTTAACCCATTGAGCTACCAGGCCGCCTCACCTCTGCATCACTCTCGCATACAGGATCTCCTTGTGTAAAGTGCGGCGAATAGTTGAACGATGCACAATGGCACCGTCTGCAGCAAGATGATCATGTAGGTCTTTGGTGCTGGTCTGTGGGTTGACTCTGACTGTTCTCACCATTCGTCGCTTCTGTATATTCAAGCCTTAACTTGAACTGTGCCTGTGGTCCTCCATTTCCTTAATATGTTCCTAACTGTGGAAACAGACAGCTGAAAACTCTGAGACAGCTTTCTGTATCCTTCCCCTAAACCATGATGGTGAACAATCTTTGTTTTCAGGTCATTTGAGAGCTGTTGTGAGACCCCATGTTGCTACACTAGAGAGAATATTCAAAGAGGAGGGAAACTTACAACTGCCCCCCCCTTAAATACTTTTCTCATATTTGGATTCACCTGTGTATGAAGGTCAGGGGTCACTGAGCTCACCAGCCAATTTGAGTTTCAATAATTAGTTCTAAAGGTTTTAGAATCAATAAAATGACAACGGTGCCCCAAACAGACACAGAGTCAGGAACAAACCCTGGACAGCAACACAGGAGATCAAGCAGGTTAAAAGGACAGTGAACAGGTCAGGAAGTAATCCGAGTGGAATAAACCAGACAGTGGGCTGGACCAGAACAGCGGGGGTAAACAGAAAAACCAAGATGAAAGCTGCATGAGATCGTATCATCCAACAGAAAACCACTAAAGCAGGGAATGGATCGTTACAGAGTGGTCCTGCTTTTTTACTACGTTCAAAGATAATGTACATGTGACTGAAGTCTATCACAAGTACATCAACAAGGCATAAAAACAAATCCGTCATGTCCAAACCAAAGCTATCACTGTGTCATAACCGTCAGCAAACAAACAATGTGCTCAGTTAATTTCCATTGTCGTCTTGTGACTGTTCAATGTTTAAAACAACACATGACACAGAGGATGACTCATTTATAAAAACTGGGACACAAGCAAAACAGACAGGTTTTATTGACCTCTTCTCTAATATGCATATGGCTTGTTTAATCTGTTTCAGGAGTTTTATTACTACATTACATGGGGGACAATTTTATTGACTTCTACATTAGCGTGTGACTTTCTAAAAGAACCATAATGTCTTAATTTTTATGAATAGTGAAATGTTATTTGCTTGAAGTTGTTAACTAGAGATGAACTAGGGGCATATCAACATCCTTACAGAAGTCTTTGCTTTCTTTATTCAACTAACTCTTCCAAGGCTGATTGCTATGTTTTTAGGCAAATGGTTAACACTAGCAATTGGCCCCGCAGGTAAAAATTTTAACTCCTGTAATTTAAAAAAATTACAGGAGTCTTTAGCACTTGACCTTAGCATTGCCCAAATTCCTTGCAGAAGCTCTAGGTGTCTACTGGGAAGATACTAGTATCCCTGCATTTGCTGAAATAGACAATTCATATTTCAGTGTAGCACTACTAAGGTAACAAGGTAACAACCCTGTCTCCCAGAAATTAAATTTATACAGTATACAATTGTTTTCTAATTATGTAGTGATAAAAAATGTGATCATTAAATTCATAGGCGGCATTTATTGAGAAAATTAAGCGCTATGTGTATTTATATTATACCAGACTCAAAGTCCTATGCAAAGTTGAGATAGATGGTTTTCATAAACTTAGAAAGATCTAAGCAACAAAAGCTCTTTTGGTTAAACGTGAATAAACATGTTGAATCTGAATCAAGGTGAACCTTTTCTCTTTTGAACAAGACTGTGATATTTACCTTTAACATAAAAAGGTGTGCAGTAATAATGCTGCAGTTATCACCAAATGTCATATTTCACTCAAGATTTGTTTGTTTGCCCACATTCTCCACTAAAAACAGAGAAAACTACAAATATAGAAGCCAAAAACATGAAGGGGTTTTAGTGGCCTGATAACACCAGAATGGAAAAGCAGTTTTTATCACAGGAGGTTCCTGTAGAGCGTCCAACATGCAAGCGGACCAAAGTGGACTATTGTTGTGTGTCTCAAACAGTCTATTCCCCCATTAATATTCATACTAGTTTTCCCACCTTGGTGGACCAGTTTCTAAAGGCACAGTTGGCTGTCAGCCTTTGGCTGTGTCCACATGGTTTAGTGTTCCTATGTTCACTGTTGGGTGAAAGGGTTGTCAGCCTCCCACGCTTAAAAATAGAATATGTACTCCACTGTCACACAGATGACCTGTAATTATCTTTATTTATTAGTCTAATATGTTTAAAAGACATAAATACCTAGATGCCTGGATGCTGTACAAAACAGAGCTTATTCTATTGTGATCTGAAGGTGTGTACATGAACTGAATTATACTAACCTGACCTGAAAGAGACAAATGACTGATGCTCTGGGATCCTGCAGCTGCAAAACAGTGTGAGACTGGTTATACTGGGCAGCTCCCAGGTTTGAATGTGTCTCCCACTGGGGTGCTGCTCTACATAATAAGGTGTTCTTTGTCAATGTGCGTGTTTTTTAAACAAAGGCTTGCCGCGATGTAATACTTACACAATTATTGTGATAATTAATTACTTTAATCTCCACTTCCACTTCATCTAATTCTATCAAAACAAAAGAGGCATGAATGTGTTGTTGAGTCACTGCAGGAATATACTTCAACAACAAAAACTGAATGCACAAGTATTTGTTTATCAGTCTGCTTTGAGACAGGATAATATGTTCTTTTTATAAGAAAAATTTGTAGAGCATATCAGACCATGTGTATTTCACATTTTTATTTGATTTGACACAATTTTATGAACAACAATTTCAGGCAACTTAATAAAAGTTGTAAGCACTATTTTATTTTAGTAGGCATATTGTAATAGCAAATAGTCTAGGAAGGTTGTATTCAGTCTGTAATGTACTCGTACTGTTTATTTGTGTATGTTTTTTGTTTGTTTTAATGTAACACTGACTGATCGGTGATCTGTCTGTAGAGTAAAAAACACCCAGTTACTCCTCCGGGATTACAAACTGTGAAGAGCCACACCACTTTTCTTTGTTGGTCTGTTTCTTTGTAATCTCTCCATTGAAGAAAACATCACAAATTAATAATTAATAATTAAGAAAATGCAACAACATCTGTGTAAAGGAGAAACATTCTTCATTGTGACAACTTTTCCATTAAATCACATCCAGTGAAGCCTGGGAATGATTCATATGGCTGTTGCTGCTTTACATAACAAGGTATTTTATTAGTATCACCTTTGTGCACTTTTGGGAGGTTGAGTGGCGACGAGTCGGGGAGGGGGGTGGGGGGCGGAGGCTGCTAATGCTGGAAGCAAACACTAACAAGAAAAAATCTGCCATTTGGGGGCTATGAATGAAACACAATGCTTCGAGTGGCAAGCGGATATTGCAGAGGCTAAAGCGTTGTATGATGAAATCATTTCTTCAAATTAGATGTTTACTCATCTTTGGGAGTAAAGCGGAAGAGAGCAGATATAGGTTTGTGGTGATGTAATGTAGAGTCACAGAACAGAACAGACAGTGTTTGATGTCTAAATACACAACAGACCCCAGGGTTCAGGTCACACTTAACAACCGTGTCCTGAAAGCGCTACGACCATAACCAACAAATTACTACCATCAATAAAAATAAAGACTGTTTGAAGTATGTGGAGGATGGCACAAGATGTCCACGCTGGTTCGGAACACACGGCACCACCCATACTGTTGTTTTCACTGTGTTTTATCGAATTATGGCCGCATGATCTATTAGAAACTATTGTGACTATTGTTTGAGTTTATTGTGAGACATTTTTATGTATTTTCATGAATGAGTTTTATTGTAGCTGGTAGCTATTCAGTTTCTAAACATACATAACATAACAAATCTGATACAAATATGTTCCCACAAAGTGATTGTTAGCTTGATGTCAGGCTATAAACCTGCAAGTAATTTTCCTTAGCTCAGCTGCAGTTTACTGAAGTTCTGTGGAGTCAAAACTGTCTTTTAGCTTGTTCTGAATCAGTCGCACAGGGGGAAAAAGAAACCCTACCTGCACAAAGATAAAACAGTATTTCCCTCCACAGTTGGTAGAGACCAAAGTAGAACTAAGAGGTTTAAGCTAAATGTAGTTTGCACTCACATTTTCCAGGTGGCCACGAATAAATATAGAGACTGTAAATATAAACTGTTTACCACTGAGTCGTGTTTACAACTTGTCACCAACCATTGCTGGTTCAAGCGAAACAGCAGTTAATTTTTATTAATGTGCATAAGTATTTCCATTATGTAGAATCAATTTAATTCAATTCAATTCAGTAAGTTTCCTTTTAGTTGAAGACCGATGACATCAATTCCCTGATTGTTGTTATTCTTCAAATGGAATTTCATGAAAGTGCATATTGCATAAAAAGTCATTTCAGTACTTCAGTGATTTTCTGAACAAAGTAGCAGCTCTACTTCTGAGTAACACAAGTAAAACAGTGCTAATAAAATTAGATAAAAGGCACAATGCAGAATAAAATTAAAACCCAAATATCATCTGAAGAAAGCCAATTTAAGAGCCAGAATAATGGAGGCAGACATGAGCAGTAAAGCACACAAACAAGGAGTCGAATGAAACAGTTATGAAAAAATAGATAATAAAGAGTTTTGTCATTTCTTCAACACAAGGTGCTTTATGTCAGTCTATGTAAAGCAATAACACAGTGTACACAGACACACACACACACAGACAAGCTTTTCTATCATTTGACAGTGACAAGAAAATACATGAAGGCAGACATTCATGCTCACACAGACACTCCTGATCTAAACAACACGCGCTCTGTTTCAGGTACACAGACACACACGCGGCTCCAAACCAAAGGTTGTGGTTACTGTCAGTGACGGGGCCTCGTCTCCGTCCCTCAATCATCCACTCAGTTACCTTTGCTTTATGGTGAGCAGACCTTTCTCAGAGGAAACCCTGCAGTCTCTGCCCAATCAAATAACGCTGCAGGCAGTGTCTGATGAAGATACCTTCACAATCCCCAAAATGCTTTTGTTGGATTTGTATTTACAACCAATTTTGTAGTCAATTGTGTTCCAAACATTGCAGTGTTGTTTACAGCCTCCCTCATGCCACTGCAGCACATTTAGCAATTTACTTATAATTGTACTGCTTGTACATGTTCTAGCTTGTATAGTAGTGTGTAAGTTCATAATGTTCCTGTAAAATCACACCGTGAGCATTAATACAACACCTTTGGGAGAAGGAAAAATCCCATAAGGTGCCTGTAATTGAATCGGGGTAATATATGATAAGCCAGTATTCCTGAAACGTAACAGCCTTCACCTGCCTCCTACCGTATGTACGGGAGACGGGGTGTGTGATGGGAAGGCACTCTAAAAATCACAGGCAGCTTGTCTCTTATCTGCAGGCAGCAGTCACATCCCTCTGCCTTGTGTCTGGGCTGTTGTTTTCATATTTCTGCTACAAGTTCCCACTTACTCAAATGGTCACTGGGGAGGAGAGGTCACCAGATGCAAGAGGAGGAAAAGGAGGAGGAGAGAGAATGAAGAGAATGAGTAATGACAGGGGGGAGAGTAGAGAAAAGGACAGAAAAGGAATTGAAAGGAACAAGTAAATCAAAGGACAAAATCAGACAAGAAAAGCAGAGAAGATAAGAGTTGAATTAAAAAGAGAAAACATGTGAGGGAGAAAAAAGGTGGCGAGAGAAGAAAAGACAAACGTGAGTAAAGGAGAGGAGAGCGTAAAGGATAAGATGGGAGTAAATGTTAGGAAAGATGATTAAGAAAGGAAGAAAGGGAAACAAGAGAATGGCAAAAAAATAGTGGAATTAACAGGGGAGGTGTCAATGAAAGACAAAAAGAAAAGGAAGACAGAGGACAGAGAAGACATATGAGGGGAAAACCGGTGGATAGGAGAGAGAAGAGTGGAGAGAACATGATGGGAAGAGGAGATAGAGCTGGGGGGGGGGGGCAGTCCCACATAAACTTGGCTGTTTATGGTTCAATCCCCCAAAGAGAGTTGAAATCCTGTGAGAACTGACTACTGTGGAACCCTGGACAGACTCCATATGGAGAGGCGCCACACACACACACACACAGACACACGCGCGCACGCACACGCACACGCACACACACCTACGATCATAACTCAGCAGGGTGCTGAGTGTTTTTTCTGAGTGACTTGCCACCTGTTAAGTCTATTCTGACAGCTGAGATATTGATAGAAAAAATGTTCACTGGCACTTTTATCCGCGAATTAAGTCATAAGAAATAGATTTTACTTTCTGTCAGGGTCTAAATGATGGATAACGATGACTGATAGCCAGAATGTAAACATCCGCTCGCTGGGCTTGATGGACTTGTGACATGTTTTATGAAATGGGAACAAAGGTTGCGAAATGTTTCCCATGCGTTTGTCATAGTAGGGCACGGATTTCGAGCATCGCATCACGTAATTGTTGACGAATGCCTAACAAAGTGCTGAGAGCGCTACTTTGATGTGTTTCTATTTCTCCTGCATGTTATGAGAGATTGATGTCTGCATTTCCCACAGATAACTCCCCCACGGCCTGAGTAATTCCCCGGGAAACAAATAAGACCGCGGAAAACGTGACGAGGAGAGAGTGACAAACCACGCCAGATGTCATCTGTTCTTTTTATTTTCCCCTCCATAGACCAACGCTGACTAGCTTTTTCATGCACAATCAAAGCACAGATGATTATCCCATCAGTATTCACAGCCAGGCCCTCTCCTCAGTGCCGTCTACCTCTCTGTTGCCCATGCAAAACTCTTACTTTCAGTCTCATTTTTCACATTCTGCGACTCTGTTCCAGTCCACCTCCAACGCCGAGTTAGAAGGCTCCAAACATTTCCCTAATGAAATAAATTAAAGCAGAGGTTGGACAAGAAATCTCTGCGCGCACACACACAGTGAGTTGCGTATTTAGTAGTCTCCTCAAAACATGCCCACATGGGATGTGAAGTGAAGAGGCAGAGGGTGGGGAGGTTATAGGGGAAATACAGTGTGATGACTTAAGGCCAGATCTGGAAAGAAGCTTCTTGTCTTTCTCTTACTACAAAGATCAAAATGTGTGGCAGTCTGAGTCTTACTCCTACACGTTAACACACACACACACACACACACACACGCGGACAGGTGGACAAACAAACACACACACTGTGTGAGAGGCAGCGTTTTATTGATTAACAGTGCCCTGTGAAACTGAGAGCAAATAATGCGGCACCCCGCAGACTTGCTCAGAGAGCCGTTTTAACGCTGACCTTTGTTGGGAAGGGATGCTATGAATTCATTGGCATAGTTTGAAAACGTTTCTCCAGAACACAACCTGCAGAGCAGAGATCAGGCGTCATAGACAGAAAACTCTCAGATACAGTTGTATCAGTGTTTTTTTTTTACGATGTTAGAAGACTGTTGTGTAATATTTCGCCCTCTACTTAGAGACAGTATTGGATTTTTGTAACAATGCTGTATGCTCTCTTTCACATAACAGCCTATTATTTAAACCGTAATTGACAGCTAATGTTCGGCAACAGCATCATGTTATCACTTTGCTTGTAGGAACAAAGGTTGCAAAGAGCAGCCACCACTTTTCTTTTTTTGTATTTGGCTCCCTGATTTCTCTAGAGCAGCTACATTTTATTTGTCCACAACTCAAATATTTACAAATGCACAATCTCAGGAAATATTAAATTGCATTGAAACGCGCGCTTAGCGGGAGGCCATGGTGCAGGAAAAGAGCACAAAGTTTTTTTGCTTGATGTTGAAAAAACACACACATTTGCTTTTGTGTTGAAAGCAGTCAGTTAAATTAAGACGGGACAGACGCGCTCCCTCACTCTGTTTTCACGCATTACAATATGCAACTGTTTTTGTAATGACTTTTTCCAATTATGTACAATGTCCCAGGAGCTCCGAAGCCATCCTCTCACAGCCGCTCCACTGTTTAATGTACACACTACCGATTTACTGGGAACAGTCCAGAGAAAATACCAACGTTTTTCTTTCATTTGTGTTTGCCAACCACATAACCCAAATCACACATAAATATGAGTTATCATGTCCATTTTCCATGCCTGAGCCTCACTCTAATTTACTACTGGCACAGATATAAAGATGAGCCTTATGTCTCAGGGAAATGGGATTATTCTCGTTGATGGGAAGAGGCTGATTCACATCAGCTTTGACAAACAGTGGACTGCTACATGTGGAGATGGCAGAGAGCATGCAGGAGGCAATGGATGCGGGAATTAGCAGGTCAGTGTTTGCACGGGTTTAAAGATCCTGTCATGCAGATAGTACGGACAGATTAATCATATAGATTCCCAGCAAAAATGTCCGGTGTATCTCTCTCTCTATCTCTCTCTCTCTGAATTTCACGTAGCAAACACCTGCTCTAGTGTTTGGCTCTTCTCTCAGTTAGTTGCTTGTTTTCACAATATCACATCATCCCAGGAGTTTACTGCCTACTTTCTCCTTCTCCCTGTTACTGCTTTTCCACTGTCGCCTTTTCGCCATTATTGTATTTCCACTAGCATTTCAATCCGTCTCCCTCGAAACAAATGGGATTTTTGTCATGATAACACCAACATATTAGATCATAATCTGCACCATTTGGGTTCATGCTCACTGACACGCCCCTTCCAGTTTTCTATGATGCTGATAATTACCTATAATGCAGTTATGTATCTGTGATTTTCTGATTTCTGTCTTTTATTTCCACTGAAAGGTTTAAACTGCATATGAAATGTCATGCTTTTTGAATAATTCATATTATCAAGGCGTAGATGTGTCTATGTAAAAACATTGCTTGGCTTTTAGAGAGATTCATTCGTGGATGAGTGAGTGAGTGAATCATTGATATAATAAGGGAACTCAGATTGCTGATTATTTCCACAAGTGTGTATAATTTCATCCTTATACTGTGATTTGTGTCACACAGAACTAGAACACAACTCTGACAAAACTGCAGGAGAGAGCCGACCGGGAAACAGAGTCTAATGTCTGTTTGTCATGGTTTGTGGCCTAATATGGTCATTTCCTCTGTCTTTCTCTGCAGTCTGCTCCACTCACCTAACCAGCCAAATCAGTAACACCTGTCACACAGCAGTTCTGCAAACCTCAACACGCTGCCAGACTGCCTGCTGTCCTGGTTCCCTGAGCAGTTTCCTCGGACCTGATCACGTGATTTATAAAAAAAACCCTGTTTTGGACCTGAACCAGCCTGATGTCTCTAACCACCTTTTGGCTTTATGAGTTTATGTTTAAACTTTGCACTCACCTAGGGAGCGTGGAGAGCGACACAATATTCAAATGTTTTTACATTTATTATATTATGTCGCTCCCCACACTCCATCGTGACCCAGGTTGTAAAAGATATATATTGTGAGCTGAAATCAGAAAACAAAGGAAAGATGAAGTGACATGAACAGGTACAGGAGCGGCGATGGCAATGAGGTGAGTCCTGATGGAGATGGAAAGCAGGAGATGAAGAATCAGATGAAAGGGGAATCAGGCAGGTTGAGACTGGTTAACTGGGACCAGCAACATAGATGATAAACTGAGAGGACGACTTCAGGTTAGTGCATAAGTGATAAGACTGGGCTCAGATGAGATGGAAGGTCAAAGTAGTAAGTGGTCAATAGAAAGTTCCAAGTCTGAAAGAGTTCTATTCCCTGATACGGGTCCTCATCCAAAAGTCCACATGCTCAGTAACAGGAGTAGATCCAGAGCAGAGACAGGTTCAGGTCACAGGACACAGCTCTAAATTTCCAAATAACAAAACAATTGATCCACAGTTGGAGGCTGAAGGTTAGTCAGGAACCAAAAAACACACGGTTAGAGAAGAGGGCTGAGCCACAGAAAAGGTTCAACAGAGGGAGAACCGTAACAGTCTACAAGTACTTACCTGTACCCACTAGACCTCCAGTACTCATCTGCTCCCAATCTGGTTCTGGTTTCTGCCTGTCCTCACTTTCTTAATCCTGCCTTACGTGTTAATCAAGTCTTTTAAAACCAGTCCAACCGTGCACACTGGGTACAGTAATTGTACTAATGCAACATCTTTTGAAGCTTGTTCTCCTTATACAGTTCAGGTGTCTAAACGTAATGGTGTAGTATGTATTACAAAAGTAAAGTAAGTCTGTGATGTGACTTTTTGGGTGTGCGTGGGTCCCACTTTTCATATGACTGAGGGGCCACAGTAGAAATCCAATCTGACTGCGGGAATAAATCATGCTGCACTGAGCTATAGTGAAATTGGGACACAAAGACTTTTATGTGTGGTGTCTTTAAATTTACAACCCGAGCTTGAACAATTCAGTGAACAGGAGACTCACAATGGACAGGAAAAGTAATTGAACAAAACACATCTCATTGTTGCTATGGCAACTTTTTTTTTTGCTCAGCTGTCTCTGTTTCTTTACAGCTGCACAATGTAAATGTTATATCACATCCAGGGGTTCTGCTTTGAAAAAAGTATGCAACTATTCTGAAGTACTAACCTGTTATAGTGAAAATACATTTGTATACCTATTATTATAACTTTAAATACATTTTTATGTAACTTTTTATATTGTAATGTGACAACACTGCGGGGAACATATCCGAATAGTCTATATTTGCATTGTGCGTTTGCCACAAGTATGGAAATACTGATTAACTGACTATTGCTATATTATATGTAATAATATTTCTTATTTCACCTACCACTCACTGTATGAAACTGTATTTATATGAAGGGATCTGAGGGATAAGGGAAAAAAAGCATTAATAAAGATGTTCTCACTGACTCTACTTGTAAGTTACTATTTAATAAAAAACAAGTTTTAATAGCTTCAAGTGTCTGGCAGCCACAAAGCAGAACAATCCATCACAGATACGTGAAGCCCCGTTTGGTTTGTCAAAATCAAAAGGTTTCTGGACTTTTTCTGTTCACAAAAAAGAACAGAGGCGTTAAAAACTCAAACTTATCTGTGCAGCCCTGATTAAGAGCTCGTTGGCATGCTGCATATATCCAGTCAGGTTGTATAGCCTAATGTGTGCACTTTACTGATAACACCTCACAGGATTTCTGGGAACTGAGGTTCACATTTCTTTGTAGCCCTTGTAGCCCCTATTACATTTAGACTAATGTATGGGGTTGCTTGATGCAGCTTTAAAGCTTTACGGCTGTTTCATAGTAAAACATTAACTATTAAATTCTGCCACTGTATTTAAACACTAAAGGATTTAAGAATGCTAAAGACCTTCAGGATTCTGGTCTATTGCAATCATATTGTAAATATTTGCAGTTTTAAAAGTGATTCAGTTACACAACCTACACAAAAGTCAACTTTTAGTCAGAGAAATAAATTACAGAGATACAATATATGCAATATTCAAAGATAAACATCAGAAACTCTTGCTGACTTTGTCTTTAATGGACACACATAAACACTTCTGCTATTCATGAACAAGCTGCTACCATCATTAAGAGCTGCAACAATGAAACAGCGCAGTGCTCAGGTATAATCTCCTTTAGACGCCCACCAGCCTGCCCATCAGTACACACTAGACAGTCATTACACTACACTACAGCAACCACTTCAACTGCCCTCTCTGCTTCACACTCACTTTGCTGTTTCTGTGTCACTGTATAGATATTCTTCTCAGCTGTCTGTCACTCGTGGAGAGACGGGAGGTGCTGGCATAAAGAGCTCAACTCTTTGTTGCTTTTATCTGCAATAATTAGTCACACAGTGTGCTGAGGGCTAGAAATGTGTTGGTTGTTTCCTTAATCCTCCATCTCTGTTAAACGCCCGCTTATAATACTCCTTTAACCATTGTGGTGCAGAGACACAGTTCACTGGTGACTGATGTGTGTGACAGGCCTGTGTGGAGATCGACCATCAGGATAATCGTCTCTTTAACAGGAAGTTCTACCACTACAGAATTTGTTTGTTATGTTTAGTACTTCTCAGTCAATTAGTCAACAGAAATGTGCAATTAGTTGATAATAAAAATGGATTAGTAACTATTTTAATCATTTAGTTCATTCTGTTGATATGGTTTATATCTAGAAAATACATGAAACCATAAATATGGTCATTCTTAAATGTGTCACAAAAACCTAGGCATTAAAGTGGCACAATATCCTTTTTCAAATTTAGTTTTTGTCAATTAGGGTTTAAAAAGGTTGTTAAAGAATCCTCTCTAATGATGACAAGGCTTAGGAAACTATCACATACGTGGTGGTGACCACTGTTGTCGGGAAAGCTAACAGCTCATTTCTGATTATTTGTCATTTAGTAGCTAATCTTTCTAGATTACCTTGTTAAATCCACCACAGTAGCTGTGGTCCCATCATGTCAGTGCCTTTGTGTGACTGTTGGCATTGTGTCTTTATCTGTTTTTGACTTTTTTGTCATTTAGTGGTGATGTAGATACTCAGCTGCATTAGTGTTTTATGTTTTAAAAAGTAAATTATTATTATTTTCAAAAATTGTATTAAATTCAAATAAACATTAAACAACATTAACGAGATTACAATTATTGATTTCAGTAATTGTTTTATCTATCAAAGAAATCCAGACTATGAGCAAAATTCCCGACCAGACTAATATACTCATGTTTAGTTTGTTTTTTTGGTCAAAACTGAGACAATATTTTACTATGTCCTTATTTTACAGGTCCAATTATTAATCAGTTAATCCAGACAAAGTCAAAGTAAAATAGTTGCAATCCATTACTTTCACTCAGACTACCTCCAAAACTGAGCTTGATTGGCATGAAAGCAGAGACATCCTCATGAACACAGCTGTGAAAGGTCAGATGTACACAAATCATTTCTATTTGAGATGACAGATGGACAAGTTATGTGGTCAGAAAAGTCCAAAAATCAGCTTGATATTGGTAAAAATAGATATCTATGATGAAAAGATGAAATATAAGCAAAAGCCAGCATTTGTGATGGTACAGGGAAAGATACAATGGTATGAAAAAGTGTTTGCTCACTTCCTGATCTTTTTACTTTTTTGGATATTTGTCAAACTTAAACGGTTCAGATCAACAGACACATTTTAATATTAAACAAATAGAACCCAAGCAAACATAAAAGCATAAACTGTCCAAACCTACAGTAGCCCTCTATGAGAAAGTAATTTCCCCCTATTTTAAACAAGACGTGATTGTGGTTTATTGTTTATTAAACACCTGGGTTAAATTTTACTACTACTACACAGGCCTGATTACTGCCAGACCTGTTGAAAGCCATTATCCACAAATTGAGAAAACTTGAAGCAGAAGGGAATCTTCCCAGAAGTGGTCGGCTTACAAAAAATGCCTAATGAGTGCAGCAAGGATTTATCCAAGAGGTCCTAAAGGAAACCAGAAGTATATCTAAAGCGAGTTGCAGGCCTCACTTGCCTCAGCTAATGCAAAAAAAACCACTGCTGACCGAAAAGAACAACCATTTCACACATGCAGTATAGAAGAACATTGGGACGCAAAATTGTGAACCCAAAGCCCTCCCATAAGACTGAGGTTACGGCTCTAGACCAGCAAATTAAACTGAAGTCTGACTGCGACACTGCTATTTTTTTTAGTCAAAGCAGTTTTCTGTTTTTTGACAAAGCTAATTCAGAAGCTAAATACTGAACCGTTCCACAGAAGAAGCCCACAGGAAAAGATGAGTTTGTTGTTTTTCCTGCCTCATCTGTCAGCTGTCAAGAAAAGAATAAGCCTGGATTCAGACAGGTAATATGGATTTGATATATTTTTCTGATAAACTAAGAAAACATGAACAGACTAGCAGGTACGTGAAAAATGCTAACTGCTACATGTCTTACAACGATTAGTATAACTGCTGTCAGAAACCAGTTCATGATGATAAATATGTGTCAAATTTGTGTTAAGAAATAAAACCGTTTTGTGTGATGTAAATTAAGATATCGATGTGAGGTTTGATAGCTACGTTAAGTCAGTGTCTCATTGTCAGCGCGGGGCAGAGAATGAGAGAGAGAGAGAGAGAGAGAGCTGCACTGAGTTGACAGAGGATTATGTTAAAGTTACGTTGCTGTGTTTTGAAAGTGAACATTCATACAGTTTATTACTCTCCCCACAAGTTGAAGTGACCAATGAGCTATGTTAGAATCCCTGTTACAGTATGTTTATTGCTGGTGAATTAGTTAGCGTCTATCAACATTAAGGTTAATGTGATTTTCTAGTAACCGTCTTATAGTTTTACTAAGCAGTGAGCTGCTTGACTGCATTTTCTCAGTTAAAGGAAAGAGAGGCGAAATGTACTTAGAGTACATAGTAAATGACACAGATGGTTTAGTTTCATGTTACTTTAATATTTTACTTTGCTGTTTCCCATGCCCCTTGTCCACAGGCCTACCAGCGGTCAAGCATGGTGGTGGTAGTGTGATGGTATGAGGACCTGGAAAATTTGCTGTGGTTGAAAAAAATGCGAATGAAAATATCTGACCTTGAGTTTCTGACCTCAAGCTGAAACGCACTCGGACTATGCAACAGGACAATGATCCACCAGCACACACAAACACACACACACACACACACACACACACCAGTAAGTCCACCTCTGAATATCTTCCAAAGACAAAATGAAGACTTTGGAATGGCCAGACTTGAATCCAATTAAATTGCTGTGGCATGACCTTAAATAGGTGGTTCATACACAGAAACCCTCCAATGTGACTGAATTAAGACACAGAGTGCAACAGAATTTCTCCACAGCAATGTGAAAGACGCATTGCCTATTATCGTAAACAAGAGTGGAGTGGCCCAAACAGTTATTAGGTATAGTCCCTACATGACTCAGTATACACACACTGAATACACACAGGGGCCGTGTAGGTTTGGATAGTTGTTTTCCTTACTTAATAAAATCATCACCTGTTTATTTGAGTTATCTTTGTCTAATATTGGATTTGGTTGATAATCTGAACATTGTGAGTCTGACAAATAGGCAAAAAAGTAAAAAATTCTTTTTCACTGTACATTGTTGTTGTTTTTAGAGAGATGCACCATGCTGCTTCTTTCTTAGGGATTCATTGAATATATCTGCAGGACATTACCAGGCCTCCATTCTGCAGTGCCTCAGCTTGGCTTCATAGACAGAGTCTGCTTCACTGGCCTAAAGAAGCGAATCAGACAATAATGTTTATGGATATGTTTTGTATCCAGCAGGTTTTAGGTTAGTATCAGCAGTTCTTAATGTGTTTTACAGTGTGATTGTGTTATAGCCAGTAAATGTGCTTTTATTTACTAAATACAATCAGGTGAAGTAAGCCATCGCAGACTTTAGTTTTTGTTGCATTTCAGAAAAAGGGGGGCTTTTTAGTTTTTCTTCTGGCCTGCATGTAAAATGGATATAATCCAAATTGTGAAAATAAATATTTCACACTTTGGTTAAATTGGTTATTCTCATCATTTCTATGTTTTAATGCAAACCACTGAACTGTCAAACCCTGTGCCCTCTGCTTCCTTTAGCTATAGAGAATTACCTTGCAGGTCTAATAATCATGTCAAATAATGCTGTGCGGTCTCTGGGCCGATGGGAGCTGATTGCTCTTGATCATAATGAGCTCCTGGAAAATAGATTTGTCTAGACAAATTAATTTCCAGGGAAATATCCGTTGCCCAGTGTTGTTTTGTGTCTCCAATCAGGCCCAGAGGCCTGACAGCTAATCAGCCTGCGGTTAATGAGACTGGGACTCTTTTAAATGATACATCCGAAACACTTTTTACAGTCCTCCCTCAGTTGTTACACGATCCTAGTATCTTCTTGTATTTCGTAAAGTATCATTTAGATATTAAATACAGACTTCCTGTAAAAGTGCCACAATCAAGACAACGAGTCATCGTCAGTAACACTGTGAATAATCATGTACTAGTATGTGCAGCCACGTCGAATAGGCATGTGTAAGATAAGGGAAAAAAAGAAAGCTGTACAGGTTGTAATATGTGGGTGCCTCAGTCAACATTCATCGTCATCATGACCTTTTCACCCAGCCACCTACAGCACACATGTACAGAGATGACACCGCCCATCTTCCCACATCCACACATAAACATACCCCCTCCCACACACACACACACACACACACACACACACACACACACACATGCCATGCAAAGAATCAAGCACTAGACTGTCATCTCAAATATGAGACAGTCAAGTCAACTGCAGCTTCATCCCACCGACGCCCGCATCCTACAACTGAAAACTATTGTTTGTCGTGTATGGATTTCTGTGGCTTCTGACATTTTGTCTCTGTCTTTCTTAGTGGTAGCCACAATGTTTGGCCTTTGAAAGACGGATGTGCACTCTAACCTCATGATCCATCCCCCAATTCCCAGAGGCTATGTACGTGTGTGTGTGTGTGTGTGTGTGTGTATAGACTTTAACAGCTGGCTTCCACCAATAGGCTGCTAGTTGATGTGTGAGATACAGAGAGCAAAAGAACAGTCAAGAAAGACATACACATATTTATCAGCGTTAATGGATAGACTCACAACTTCCGTCTAAAACTGCAAATAATTTAAGGTGAGGGAGGACAGAGATATCACTGTAAGAGAAAAGATTAAAAATGTGTATTCTCATTCTGTGCTAAAACCTGTTGAACAGTGGTCATTGTTGGGCTTCAACTTATTTAGTACAATCGAGTGATTTTAGCCTCATTACTGGGAATTTCAGGGTTAGGGTGAGTTGTGCAAGTGAGCCAACGTAAAGTCTACTGAACAGCGACCACTGCGGCCACAAGCGGTAATTATATGATCACACTAAACATTCAAACACAGTGTAATAAGAGAGCCATGAAGTCAGCATACTGACACAGTAGTATGACTAATAATACCTATCGTCAGTTTACTGCCTGGCTGTGTTGGTTAAAGCTACAAGTCTATGAAGGGAAATAATGTATTTCGCTTATGAATTGAAAAATGTGTCACTATGCGGTAATACAAGGACGGCTGCTGCTTTGATCAGCAAGCGTAGTTAAACAGACTAAAGAAACACACTGGACTATCTTGAAGAGTTTTTAACTTGCTTTGCTTCCTGTATTTCCTGTTTGAAATAGTATGAAAATGTATCTAAGCCCAAAATGTTATGGTGTCCCCCAGGGATCAATCTATGATGTGTGATGCCATTAGAAGACCAAGCATCTCCTTCCATGGCTGTGATGATAACACTTACTGAACTTTAAGGCTCATGTGGAGTTTTTCGTCAAATCAGCTTTTTATCATTTTATAATCATTGCCAAGCTGCAGCCATTTCCCTAATACACATTCGTGCTCTCTCCACAGCTAGTCCTGGTCAGGACCAGAAGGAGAGAACACTTTACACTGGTTGCTTTCAATTTCTGTTACCTGTTTTTAAAGCACTTGACGGTCTGACACATTAATTGTTCCAAAGTGCAGGACAGAAGTGTATGGTGAGGCAGCTTCTTATTTTCCCATTCGGCTGTGAAACATTTTTAAATTTACCTGCACTAAAGGTGGCATCTAAATACATTTCAGACATATAGGAAGTATCACGCAATAATCATTCAATGTACTTTAAAATAAATAAGCATGCAATTTAAGCATTGAACCTTTAGCATTATCAAAGTCAGAATATATTTGATCTTAAATATCATTAGGATTGATGAGGTCTCTTTTTAAATAGGGTGTTTCACAATAGAACATCATTCACACAATTTTACTTCTGAATCCTAATTTTTTCCTATTTTTATACCAATATTGCCCAATGTCCCACAGAACCTCTCCCCTAACTCAAACTGAACGTGGACCATCAGCTTGACAATGGTAAACTAGTCTTTCCAGTGGGAGCTCACACCTTGTGTTTATATATGCTGCAAATACACATGCACATTCTCACAAACATTCACATCCTACTTCTCACAGACTATCCACAATTACACATTTTACAAACGTGCAGGGAAACACTCCACACCAGTTCAATACTCTGCACGCTGGACGAGGTGCTGGACGTCCTCCGAATAACCATTTAGCTTTCTGTGGATGGTGCAGTTCAGCTGCCTTCCTGACTGTCAAAAGGAATGCATTTATTTAGACTCTCCCCACTGGGAAAAGCCATATTCTCTGTATTCACTTCACGGCTGATAGTTGCTCTTTTGTTTTATTCACTCATTCTCCTGGAGTTGACAGAAGGAGCAGAGCAAAGACACAGAGATCAGTCAATTATTTTCTGGGTTGACACGCTCCGTGTCTTTACCTAATGATGCATATTGTGATAATACAAGATGGTAAATGAACTGTAACTTCTCCACTTCACGTGCTCTACATTATAAGTATCCATCATCCACTGCTGATTCATATACTGACTGTAATATCAAAGTCTACAAAGCAATACACAGTAGGAAGAGAAATGTAATTTAATTTGGAGGAATCTGATGTCTCAGACAAAATACCTCCATCTAATCACAAACATGGTTAAACCAAGGACCAAAGAACATTTGCACATATTCCATTGAGGCTCATTAAGCACTAAGCTTCCTGTTAATCTGCTGCAAAGGTCAGATTCAACAGACCAGTAAATTTGCACTTTTCTGTCGAAGTGCAGCTGAAGGGCCAGCTCTGATCTCCCATTCACTGCACAAAAGGAGTTTTCACACATGAACCAAAAAAACACCTTTTTCATTTTGGGACTCTAAACTCTTCGATCATGTTCTGAGAGCAAATACGGGCTCAAATGTCTTCTACTGTTAAGTTTACTGCTCCCTTTACTTGTTCACATTGCCTCTGTTATTATAAGCGTGTCGGTGCGTGTGTGTATCATACAACATGAGATTACATCAACAACATGATGCCTTCCTGTGGTGCCTTGAAGCCAGTTCAGGTAATGGTGTTTTATTTTTGAAAGAGAGGGCATTTGCCCCACATCACCATCGTCACGAGTGACACAATATGGTATCCAGAACAACAGTAATAACCACAAATATTCAGACGAGTAATTTTGTACAACATACTGTCGTAAGGTACAATACATTTCATGGACTTCACTAGATTTCGTTCAGAAAAAAACAAAATAACCTTTACGATAAAACGCTAACAATAACTTTTTACTGTCATGTTCTGTTTAAACCTCTCTCTCTGAAATGATGGTTGGTGTTGAAGCTGTGGGTGGTTGATGCTTTTTGAAAGGATGCTGCACATAAAGTCCCTCCGGGGAAAGGCTTTCCGAACAATTACACCTACAGCGTTCACAAGCCAGTGATCCATTCACAATGGTCAATGTACTTCACAACTTCTGTGCAGTATAGTAAAAATAATATGTACATAACAGTGGATTCTGTTATACGTATCTCCTCGTGTCCCTCCTGCACAGGATTTTTTTGAATGATCTCCTGAAGTCATTGTTGAATATGGTGTAAATGATGGGGTTCAGCGCACTGTTGCAGTATCCAAACCAGAAGAAGAATTTAAACAAGGTGCCAGGCACCGGGCAGGAGTCACACAGTGTCATCAGCATGTACGTGAAGAAAAAGGGAAACCAGCAGATGACAAACACTCCGATGACCACAGCCAGGACGAAGGTGAAGCGCTTCTCGCGGTTCTGCCGGCCCTTCCAGCGGCTGCCCTTGGTGCTTGGTACCCGCTTTTGGATGTCACTGTCCCCCGGCTTTATTTGGCTCAGCTTGGTTTTTCCCTTGGCTGCTTTCTTTTTGATCGAGCAGGGATTGGTCACTTTGTGGTCGGAGGATGAGGAGTCTTCAATGTCCATCCCGTTAACCCCTCTTTTCTCCTCATCCGCTCCTCCTTCTGCTTCCACTCCCTCCTTCACCTTGATGTCCTGCTCCCCGTTCACCTTCTCGTGGCAGAGGGGCTGCTCAACACCCACACCATTAGCCTTCAGGTTGGCAGCATTGGTGGTGGTGGTAGTCTTTAGGGCCCCCTGCCTTCTGTCCCCTGGAGGTGCTCGTGTCCTCTTTTTGGCGATCTGATAGATTCGCACGTACACCAGGACCATGATGACACAAGGCAGAAAAAAAGAGCCGATGCAGGAAGAGATGACATACCACTTGTCATTATTGATCTTGCACACAGGGACCTTCTCGCTGTTTTCCTTCTCCATGGTGATTAATGGTGGGAACGAGATAACCGCTGCGATGACCCACACAATGAAGATGATGCATTTGATTCGCCGCGGTGTCCTCTTCAGGTTGTACTCAATGGCCTGCGTGATGGACCAGTAGCGATCTAAGCTGATGGCACAGAGGTGAACAATGGAGGCAGTGCAGAAAAGGACGTCAAGGGCCAGATATATCTCACACCACACTTCGCCGAAGTACCAGTATCCCATGAGCTCATTGGCCAAGGAGAAAGGCATCACGAGTGTGGCCACCAAAATGTCTGCCGACGCCAGAGACACCAAGAATAAGTTCTGCGGAGCCCTCAGGGCCCGACTTGTGAAAACAGCTATGACCACCAGCACGTTACCAAACACTATTAGCAGGATCATGAATGCCACCAGAACAGTGAGCGGCACAGAGATTCGGAGGCTGTAAGGAGCCCCCGTCAGAGAAGTTTGGTTGGTCTCGTTAAACTCCATTAGACCACTTCCCAAGGAAGCTCACCTTAACAAACGTCATCCAGGAGGGAGGACAGAGCTAGTAGCAGGCAGCAGGGGTGAGAAAAGAAGGAAACAAATGACTCCCCAGGCATTTTCCCAGATTCTTCTCTTTCATTGTGTCCCGTCTCTTCAAGGATAAGCTCTCATCACTCAAGGTTGTCAGTTCATCTGAGAATATGAGACAACAAGAGGAGAACTCAGGTCCTTCCGTTCTGTCACATATCATTTTACTTTCATATTACGAAGTCCCTCATCAATGATCCCAGACATTGCCCAATATGATAACGACAAATATGAACTCACCTAAGCAAACAAGCGGTGGTTCAGCCTCTTCAGTGCCAGAGACGCGCGCACACTGAAGGAACTGTCAGCGGGGAACTTCTTTAGGCAGATCAATGGGAAGGAAAGATCCATGTGGCGGAGGAGGCGTGAAGTCTTTCCTCCGTGTCTCCTCTCTCTCCACACACAGCGGTCCCGGTGCTGCATCTAGTGGTGTGCAGTAGCGGACCTAATAGAGCGCTAATCGCGTTATCCCGGGCGCTGCCGCGCTGCTGTCTGCGCGTGGAGTCGCTCCTCAGTGTTGCCCAGAGCGCCACTCCCTCTCTTTATAACCCGCACACTGCAAAAAAAGGAGCGCTCACCAGGAGGCTGGGAGACGAGTAGTGAGGGAATTACAGAAACAAACACGTGGAAATACAAGCACCAACATGCACTATGTACAAGATCTCTATTTATAACACATTATGTCTACACACTAAATAAGTCATATCCTACCTTTAAGGTAAGTAAAGCTTTTTTAACACCTTTAAAACGCAGTGCTCTACATTTAGGACATTAAAATAAGACATAGATACATACAGTGCAGCTACAGTAGAGAAATAAGGTGCAGCAATCTGGAGCAGGACGCACCTGAACAGCAGTGAGATTTGTTCCTGCCATTAACCAGCTCCTGCACACTGGCCTAACTTAAGCCCGACTCCAACACTTCATCGACACTGAACTGTTGGAATCAGTTTCCAGTTCTTGACACTGAGCTCAGCAGTCGCCTTTCACTTTAAAAGCTATGCCAGACACTTTTTGCAGCGCTGAGCAGCATCCAGTCACACAGCATGGACCGTACACGGTCCAAACCTAATGTATTTCTCAAGCGTAGAGCTACCGCGCGTCGTCAGGGGCAGACCCCACAGCCCCTCACAGACCTCTTGTTTGCCCCCAGGAAGCATCCAACACACCTCCACGAGCGATTATCTAACTTCAAATGAAAAAGAAATAACACCTTCCTAGTCCCTGAGGCCGAGTTTCTACTGTTCGCCAGGGATCATCCCACATCTCCAGCCGACGCCTTATCTGTGCGCAAACCATTTACAATGCATTATGTGAGTTTCGTGAACTGGTCGCTGGTCAAAGACAAATATTGAATCTTGTCTGACACCTCAGCGATGTCTAACTGGGTCATGTTTAGCTGGCGTGTGATACGTACATCGTGAGCTCTATCATGTTGACCTTCTCCACATAATTAGGATGCGACAGGTGATGGCAGACATGCAGCAGTCCAAGTAGGCTTATTAGCATTTTTATTAGGTGGAACAAACTTGATTTGGCCCGAATGTCACGTGATGTGACGCAGCAACACGTTTCCTAGTTCGTATAAAGGTGAACATAGAAGAGTAATACCAGTGTTTGTGATGCCCTGTGTGGTGAAATGAAAACTCGTAACCTCGTCCAATTCCTGAGGACCCGTGGACACGTGATCACACCCCTGGAGGAAAGCTTATTTTACACAATATGTTTTGAAGTGTCACAGCAGGTGTAAATATTCAAATTGATGGCGACAGCTTCAGTTTGTTGTACTCACTTTAATAAAGCAGTATTCCCTCTAATATGTCCTACACGTTTCTAAAATGAAAGATGACTAGTCACTAGAATTTTTTTAAAAAGCAGGATCACTAATAGTTTTTTTAATAGTTTCATTTCACAGCTTGATGCACTCTTCCCTTCCGATTTGTCAGCACAGTGCGCACTTTGAACAGCTGAGGACTTCCATTTATAAGAGCTGGACACATGTAGCTGTCGGGCCTTGATTGTCTGTCTCTGACATTACTTCACGCATGTTTTTATGTTTATGCTATGAATGCAATTTCTACCGAGCAGCACTGTGATTTGTATTTATTCCACTTTGTGTCCTGAAAAGTACAATGTTAAATTTGTCTACAGGCAAGAATTTAATCTAACACTTGAATGATAAATCTCCATGAATATTTCCCAGGGTTAATTTTCAATGAAAATCAGAATTAATCTATAATTCGTCTTATGAGAAAGCGTCTTGGGACAATTATTTAAAATAAGCATAATTTCTAGTTTCAATAATTGAATTCATAATCCTTTTCCACATGAAATTAAATAGTTTAAACAGAAGGGGGCTGCCTCAGTGGTGCAGCTCTCTGCTGGCTGTGTGAACCGGACATGCGCCTGAACGCCGCTCAGTGACGTCACTGACACCTGACTGACTGGTTTCGCTGTGTCGCCGCGCGCGTTGATGTCATGAAGATAAAGCGCAAGGACACAGTGACACCTGTCGTCTCCTGCGTGCTCCAGGAGGACTCTGTCGGAACATGTGACCACTTCACGTCGCTACCACTACTTGAGCTTTAGCAGTGAAAGGAGCATTAATGTGACGGTGGAAGGATACAAACACACTGGCGGACTTCAGTGACTTCGGATGGCTGTGTCATGCACGGAGCTCTCAGAGAGAAAGAAACACAGGCAGCTTCAACTTTCAGTCACCAGCAGGGGGCGTTGCTGCACCAGAGCAGAGACAGTACAGGCTACTGCTGAGAAATGCAGTCACAGCCGCCTTACATTGTTTATTTAGGAAACATTATTATTATTATTATTATTATTATTATATGATAGGTTTGAAAAAGTGCAGCAGGAATCAAATTACTACAAATCAGCTTGATTTACAGCTGATGTGTGGTTTTGGTTGTATGACTGAATTAAAGTAAAACATAGGGACTGCATAAGACGATGGTCAGATTTATTTCTACTTATTTAATGTTATCTGTTAACATATTACTTCCTGTTTTTAATATTTTTCTGTGATGGGGACAGCAACATGTGGCGCCCACTGATCAAATACACTTAGACCAACATAAATTTGTAAATATTTATCAGTTTATTACAGTTAAAAAGATGTATGTACATACAGAACATCACCAAACATGATCATTTCACTCGCCTGCAAAGTGGAACTCTGCAGCTAGTTGTTTCAGGATAACTGTCTTACAATGGGGCGGCACTGATTAAGTTCGTCATTTACAACCAAGCACACAAACTAATGTCTTCCTCCTCTGTTTCATTTGCCAAACAATACTTAAAAAAGGAAAGGCATGTAACCAAAATAACACAACAGAAGGATGTTTAGTAAAATTAATTGCTGATTTGCTGGTCCAATTCCAAGTCCCTTGCTGCCCACATGCAGCTTTGTACAGTATGTACACAGGTAGAAACGCCTCAGACTGGTTCTTGGTCTCTGTGGTTAGCAATGAAGACTCACATAGAGGTAGTCATGTCTGCATCTGCTCGTCCAGTCAAGAGACCACTCACCCAAAAACATCAACGTCTGTTCAATCCGTGGCCCCAGATCCCTTTACTGACATTAAAGAAACAAAAAGAAAAGTGATTATCCGTCCTTGCTGATTAAATCAAACGGTCATAAAGGTTCTGCTTGGTGCACATAAGGCAGTCAAGTAAATGTATGGAGACAGCGTAGAGGGGTGTGTGAGTGGGTTGTAGGCAGGTATGCAGTGGGAAAGAGCCGGCTGCTTCACATTAAAGGGCCGTTCCACCAAAAGTGGCTTGGTTTAGCCAGAAAAGGTGGAGATTTATGTAAAGTGTATGTTTTACTTCTTATCAGGGCTCTTAGTTTGTATTAACTCATAATTTACAGAACACAAATGGTAATTGCTTGTGTCTTCTTCTTGTAAGTTGCTTTAGATAAAAGCACCTGCCAAGTAAAGTAAAGGTAAAAGTGTCTTTTTTATGGGCACACTTAAAGATGATTAATGTTTGTGGTATGAAGTGTGATAAATCAACTCAACTTTCAACATTCGTGAATCAAAATGGATCATTCAGGGGGGAAAAATGTTTTCTACTAAAAAAGCTTTCCTAGCAGAATAAAAATGCAAGTCAGATTTGGTGGAATTGCCCTTTAATGCCAACAAGTGAGATGCAAGCTAAAACACATCCACTTGATAGAATAATGGCATTATCTTCCATCCATAAAACTCTCATCACATGACAGCTTTTTGTAATACTGAGTCTACCGTAACGTCAGATTACTGTACAGAGTAAGAGAAAAGAAGACGGAAAGAAACTAGACCCAAATTTACATTATAACAACCAGTTGCTTGTCATCAAGTACAGTCAGTGGCCATAGACACAAGGAATAGCCAAACAGACACATAAAAAAGACCATTAAGGCTGCTTGTCAATGTAGATTAATTAGGATACGCATTGCCACACAATGCTTAGATACCCTTTGCAATATACAAAAAGGGAGCATTTGCAGATACACCTATAGCCACTAAATCAAAGTCCTCTATGCAAAAACGCCCAATTCGGACCCAGACAAATTATTTCAAATATGTGTTTAACATGCTTGTTTCCTGTACAAAGTAACCGGGCAAGAAAAAGACAAGTTGTATGATCCCAGAAAAAAAAACAAGAGAGGAGCAAAAAGACTTTGATTCTACGATGCTCTCTATGGCCTAAAATTACAAACAACAGAAAAGTAAACACCAATTTTACTCCGATTAATTTAGATGCACCAGTATGCAATCATCAATCCATCACGCCTTAAACTGAACAGGCCCATTTGCAGATGTGTAGCTCCTCCTCGTCCTCCACAACAAATCTAAAATATATTCCAGGACCTGGTAAATGCCCAGTTCAGTTCCTGGCGCCATCATCCGCTGCACCGTCATACACTCATTCAGCATTCTCAACCTTGCAAAATGGCAGAAAGTAAAAACAGAGAGACTGAATGTAAAAAAAAATGGGTCACAGCGCCCTTGCTGCATACCTAATGCACATCTCACCTTTGAGTACTTGAAGGCATTTTTTCACACAATTGTTTACAGCTAAAAGTAAATACACAAAAAAGTAACTTCCAAAGCTTTTATAGAAAACCCAGGAATGCAATGCCTCCAGTGTGTTGAGCGTGAACACAGAAAGCCCTTTTTACATTTTTTTTAGTCTTTTTCTGACAGTCTTGTACTGTAACTGCGTTAAGCTCAAATATGCACCTTGTTGTGTTGTCTCATCGTTGTGTCCAAACGACTCGATCTGTGTGAAAACCACTGGGCCTGACGCCAAATCGAAAAGGTCAGTGGATTTGTCCCTCGTCAGGTTTTTTTTGTTGTTTTTCTGACTGAAGTCTGTATCACCGTTGGGAGCGGATCCTCTCCCGCCCTACCCCCGTCTTTTACAGCATGTTTTAGTCCATGAAAAGCAGCAACGGGTTCTGCTGGTAAATTAGAAGCAGCGGTACATAGTTTCGCCTGACCCCAACCTCAGGCCTCCCAGGAAGGAGACAGGACCACAGCCCACACAAAACACACCAAGCTGCTGCTGCTGCTGCAAAAAAAAAGTAGACCCACACATTTCAATAAAAAAACAGAACCATGACTGAATATAAAGCTGAGATGCAACATTTTCAAAATAAAAAATAAAGTTTGGTTTGATTACTTTTTGTTGGGATTTTTAATGTCCAGTCATTTGAAATAATACTAACTGAATACACATAATTCATAAAAAATAAAAACACTCGTAAATCGATTTTTATAACAAACAATGGTGATCTGTAATAAGTTGTTTTGTTGCAGTGGAAAAAGCAAGATATGGGAAATTAAAACCATCTTATAGCCACACAGACCCTTTTACAGTTCAACAGAGCAAGTTCTTATAAGATTGACAGGCTCAACACTTTCCCGAAGAAAGGTAGTTATATCTTACTAGCCCGAACCTAAGAAACTCAAATATTTATATACAATTGATAGAAATTTACATGACAAACCGTTTAACAGATAAAACATTTATGAAACAAAATGACCCCATTCAAAATAATCAATGAGAGGCTACTGTGTTTTTGTCTGATGATGCCAATGTCTTTTTTTAAAAAGTGCATAAGAGCAGCAGCATTGCTGGGACAGTGTGGGACAAAAGAAAACATTACATTAAATTAGAAATGTAACTTAAGGGAACAGTTTCTGTGAATTAACCGTAACTGAGTCTTCTGAGAAGCAGAAAAAACAGAAAAATTAAAGGATAAGAGTAAAAAAAAAGAGAGGATCTGTCAAGAAAAAGGTACCTGCCAATGTTTTATTATCAAACCCTTTTGAAGCTAGCTCTGATACACTTGCTTCACAACCCAGATATTTTTTTAATAGAAATGCTTGATATGTTGGTCAACGATCAACTGGATGACAGCTGTTTAGCCCAGCACCCTAACCCAACAAGCAAATTTAACTAAAAATTGCACTCACTGCAACAACCGGGATTTGTGTGTATATATTTATATATATAGAAAAAAACATCACCTGTCACGTATCCCATCACCTCTGTACGCTTCCAATACCTGTTCATCACATAAAAGAAAAATAGATGTTGGTCACAGCTCTCCCCCCTCCCCTTTTAGAGAAATGTCCAACGTCTTTCTTTTTCCCCCCACCAAGCCTGTTTTAACTACTGCTGCGATTAGTTAAAAATATCTTTAGTCCCCTATTTTACAACTGATATCACTGGATTTTACAGACTAATGCAACAGCAAAAGGAACACTAAAAAAAGTAATAAAAAAAGAACTAGATCTTTGTATTCTCATGGACAATTGTGTTTAGAATTGAACCACCGGATCACTCTAAACATAGGCACAGTTTTTAAAAAACATACGATTTTTAAATAATACAAAAGAGTGAATTATAGACACACCATCATTAGACCTTTGTTCTCTGTGGTCAAGCAGTTTAACATAAGTTACCTTGAGGAAGGATGATGTAAAAAAGAAATAAGAGGGAATATCAAAAGAAAATGACGATAAAATTACGACAGCAGCAGTAAATGAGAAGTTCAAAAGACTTTTTTTGTTTGTTTTTGCATACAATTGTATCCTTGCTCACATAATAGATGCTTGTAATTACTGTAAATACATTGGCAATGGGAGCATGTTTTATAAGGTTAAAAGACTTGCCACTTAGCTCACAGTTACTCAATATATATAACTTTATATATCTTCAGTTTTGGCAAAGGGCTGGAAATAATTTCCCTGTGTGATTTGGAATGAAGAATGAGCAGGAAGTGGCTGGGGTCCTAAAATCTCTGGAAAAGACAGAAGTCAAGTCTCTGCAGATTTGCCTCGTTTCTGCCCAAGAATGGTGAAAGAAGCATTTTCCTCTTCCTCCTCTTTCTGTTATTTGCCCCCCCCGACACTTGTTGTGGCGAGTCAGTTTTCTTTACAGTGTATGTTACACAGAATGGTGGCAGGGCGAGTGGAGGGTTTACAGTTGAGGACTGGGATTGAGCTGCTCTCCGCTCAGACCATGGCACGGTATGGTCCCTGCATCTTGAGGAACTGGATGATGAAAGAGGGGCCTCCCGCGACAATCTGTGGCGGCAGGTGGCTGAGAGGACAGTTCTCGATGCTCATGATGGACAGTTTGCTGCAGAGGGCCAGCTCAAACGGGAGGCTGTGCAGGTTGGGGTTGTCGTTGAGGTATAGTTCCTCCAGATTCTCCAGTGTACCTGAGAACAGAGGTCAGTGTTAGTTGGGGTTTATCCTGCAACTGATGCAGTCTGCCTGGGAAACGGAAATACAGTCCGTCTCTCGACACTCGCGATCTAGTATACACAAAACAGAATTAGAAACTTTCCCTAGATTGTCCAGTCGATCCAATCAATCCACCTAATATATGACATTTTTAAATAACTGGCAACAACCAATGCCAACACTGGCCAATATGCAGCCAACTCTGGGATCATTTTACGCTCATATGCAACTGACTATGATCACATATGAATGAGGCATTTTTTGGGTGCACCATGGTGAGTGAGTCACCAGGATGTATTTTATCAGCACTTGAAAAGAGAAGTGAATGAGATTAGTGGATCTCATATTACAGTTTCAGTATTTCTGCTGCGGCCTGTCCTCGCCGTGTCTGTGTCTCTGTGACCGAAGGTGAGGCAGAGGGTGTGACAGAGCCAGACAGAGAGGTCGGCTGAGGCTTTAAGACCACGACTGTATGTCGTTATACCTGATTTTTTTTATTATTAGACACTACCAGTCATTAGTTTGGACATATAATGAAATGGCTATGTTTTTGGAATAGAAGCAGCTATTTTAAGATCCAATTCTAATCTGAAATACAGTGTAGACAGTGTTAATATGAAAAATTACAATTGTATATAGAAAAAGAAGGTATCTAAAAGGAATATTTACATAAACATATAGATGCCTATTATCATAAAACATTAATGGTTAACGTCTTGCAATAGCATATAATGTTTGCTAATGGGTGTCCAAACCTTTGACTGGTAGTGGATGTGCAAATAAAAGCCAATAAGGTAGTTTATCAACATTACACCTCTTGAACATGGGAAAATCTAAGAGAAAGGAATAACAAACATGGAGTATTGTACGTTTTAAAAGCAGCTTCCTGTCAGCTGCACATTACCTTTTGCATATCAGATATTTCCTCACTTCTTAATAAGTAGACAGGAGAATACCATGTAGCATGAGTGGCTGTCCTCACAGCTGTAGCACAAGTGAGCTGTTCAGAGGGTGTGTGGAGTCTAGGTCATCCCCGTTTTCAACTTTCTTTTCATAATTAAATAAATTCCATTTGTAGTTATTAAACTGTTGTTAATATATTTGTTTGATTCAAAAGTAAAATAAATCATCAACAACCAGAACAACAATATTGGCATTAATAAATAGCTTGGCATCGCCCATTGAAATAACCACTAGTCAACTACTAGTAGCTCCCCTTTAATTAGAAAATGTCACTGTGTGTATGGTTGTGTGGGTGAGTTGACAAGTCACCAGGAAGAAACTGCCATGATGTCAGAAGGTTTTAACAAATTGTAATAAAGGCAAACATCAGACATTTTGTATAGTCGTGCTAAAAATGTGATGAAATCTAAAGACAATGTAACACCTATAGGTCACAAGCATTATTTAATTCTGGGCTGAGTCTTCATACTCTAAAAATACAACTTCACTTCAGCTCCTTCCTGCTCAGCTTAACCTCAGCAGCAAACTTTTAAATTCTAATGACTAAGTTTAGCTTTTACTATCAATCAATATTACTTCAAAGCACAGTTGGTTTGTAAAATTTGATTTAAAAAAAAGAAACTCCATTTTGTTTACGACTACACAGAACATACAGAAAATGGCTATAGACAAGCTTTGACCACCTCTTGATATTATACAAAGTGGTGATCCATAAAGAAATAATAGATTACCTAAGCATGTTACTGATATAGGTGGTGCAGAGTCTATGGGGGAAATACTTACCAATCTCCTCAGGAAGGTGCTGCAGCAGGTTCTCTCCCAGACCCAGATGTGTCAGGTTTGTGAGGTGGCCGATGCCTCTGGGTAACGTAGTTAGCTGATTATTTGTCAACACCAATTTCTAATGAGAGAAAGAGAGAGAGAGAAAAAATAAGGAGGACAGAACATTTTTGAAGGGCTTTTTTTAATTATGAAATTTACAGGCTGTGTTGCATGAAAACAAAGGAAAAATCAGGAAGATGGGCAGGAATTCCTGACGCAGTGGAAATAAAAAACATCCTTATCGTTGTCAATGTTATAAAACCCTTCACATCATGCTGTAGGTCAGTGCAGATGCTGTGAATGATTACGTACATGGATAAATGCCCATGAGCCTCCTAACTAATCTTAGGCTGGGTGTTTGGTTTGTATTCGAATCTAATCCAGCTTTTTGATTTAGGCGGTTTTTGGAGCAAATATGAAAATAAGCCAAAATAATTCCTTTATTTATTTTATCACATGTGCCACTTGCAAACCACATATGAAGAAACACAAACAGCAATAGGCTTCAGTTATAACAGAGAGAACTGCAACTCTTTGAACATACCTGTAAATCTTTAAGATAAGCGATTTCATTAGGGAGAGATTCCAACTTGTTCTCCTCCAAGTCGAGCTCCCGTAGTTTTCTCAAATTCCCAATACCGTGCGGTAGCTTCTTGAGAAGGTTATTGGACAGAATTAACACCTACAAAGACAACGGTATTTTTAGCATCAATAAGTAACTACAGGCCATTTCATCACTGCACCGTGACAAGCAACTTTTTTCATTTGTCTTTACGTCTCTTACTTTGCAGAGTAGTAAAAATGTAGGTCACTGTAGCTTTGATACAGTGTTTAACCTAACCCAAACTCACTATTTGAGTCAGACTTCTTAATATGAACCAGCCATTATCCTTGAAGATTTACTCAAATCACGGGGGTTGTGATGAGTAGACATAACAGCTCCATCACTTCTATTCCTAATGACCAGTTGCATACATTAAATGATATATTCTTCTCTGGCCCTGCTGGAGACTGCAATAGGAATCTACTTCGTACTAGACACTTTGAGTATGAAAGACTCACCTCCAGAGAGACCAGACCACAGACGTCCTCTGGTATCTTGGTCAGCTGATTGGTAGCCAGATTAAGTTCTACCATGCTGGTCCATGTGCCAAAGTCTAATGGCAGAGACGTCAACTGGTTGTCCTGAGGGAGACAGCGCATCTTTATCAGCCATGTCTGGTCCCACAAATAATATTTTTTTGTGCCAATTTAAATTCAAACCACATACACATACATACATGCCAGTTTTAAGGCAAATATAAAACTGCAACACTTCGTCCCACAGCATCAAAGCTACTCTTGGAAATTATGCACACAACATGGAAGTTTCATTACAAACTGATTTCCCTGCAAAGCTTTATAATTTCTCAAATGACTGCATGTTATGAACCAATAAGAGGGGCTACTTCAATATCATGTTCCTGAAGGCATTTTGAAATATGCCACAGTGAAAGAATGCAACTGTAAATAATGAAATGAATAATGGCTGAATTCCATTTCTGGGTATTTTTTTTTCTGGGTGTTATTGTGCATGCTGGCTCACAGTCACTGTCAGGCCTCCAGAACACAACAGAATCATTGTTAACGTTATTAACACCTGTGCTTTTCCTATTATGACAAGCCAGATTTGACTGTCTTGTGATATCATAATAACACCTGACTTTGACAAAAAGAAATGTATAAAGCAAAAGTAAGTGGTGATTCATTATAACTTCTACACTTCTAGAAATATTATCAACACTCATTTTGCAGATGAACATGCACACCTTCATGTTAAGCTTGCTTAACACTTTTGCCCTAGAGAAGATGCCAAATGGGATCTTGTTGATGCGGTTGTGCTCCATGTTGAGAGAGTAGATGGTGGAGAACTGGGACGGTCCACCCACAGGATATGACTGAAAGCAGTTCCTCGCCAGTGTTAGACTCGTCAGGTTCACCAAACTTGACAAAAGGCCCTGATAAAGCACAAAAACACAAAACAAGGCAAGAAGGTAAAAAGATTAACATTAGATAAGAATTTTTATTTTCTTCTTAAAAGCACATGTACAGATGGCTATAAGCGCTAAACATAAATGTGTTGTCAGTTTGTTTTGTGTCTGTGTTGTTTTGTGTTTTGAAAAGCGTTGCAGGAAGTAGTTGGTGTAGGGGTGATAGAAATAAAGACTTCGACTGATAATTATCTGTTGGCATTCTGTTCTTGGTTCTACTTACCTCTGGCAACACTGAAATATTGTTGTTTTCGAGGTTTAACTCCTCCAGTTCTCGACATTTGGCTAATGATCTGGGTATGGCTGACAATCTATTATATCTCAGACCTAAACGATTTATGCTTGCCAGATTGCCTGGAACGACAGTAAAAGAAATATGTTACGTTTTGCACCTTTACAACATATAACATATCTAGCTGGAGACACAGATTGGAAACATAAAATAATAATTTTGCTTTTGAAACCAAAATATACTTAAATCACCTATAGTTTCTGGAAGGTCCAAGAGCTCGTTGTGCTGCAAGTCGAGGTTGGTTATCTGTGTGCAATTTCCAATCTCTTTCGGCAGGTGTTCCAACTGGTTATGGGCAACGTCCAGAGTAATGAGGTTGCATAGCTCACCTGCAGAAAGATGCACACAAAATTAAGATAGCCAAGTTAATTCAAGGTGAATGTTTGTTGTTTTTTTTTTTTTAATTACCACCCTTGGTCCAACAAAAACATCAAATGACTCACTCCCTCATCACAGAATCAGAATGTAGGTGTTGCACAGTTTATCGCAACGCACCAAGTTAACGGGCAGAAATCTCTCCTATAGTACAATTAGACTAAACTGGAAATAAAAATATTACGACCAGATGGACTCACGGTATGGGCCCTGAATATGGACTCCGTTGATCACATTCAACGGAGTCCATTTTTTTAATATTTTCTTTGCTATAGAAAATATAAAATATTTTGTAATAGAATAAACCTTTATTATCAGGCGAATGAGAAATCTAAGTGTTACAGAGCTCCTATAACAAAGGTATATAGTAAGTAAGTAAGTCAGTGGTCAATGTACACAAAAAAGCCTACATACATAAGCAACCCCAAAAGCTTTTGCAAGACCTACAGAGATATGTAGACAGATGTGAGTAGGTGTGCATGATCCAGATGAGATAGAAAGTTATTATTTTGTAAGATATAGGGAGGTTGAGCACATCTTTCACTCACAGTATCAATACATCTTATATAATTACAGGATGGCCTACACTGATGATGGAACTTTGCACTGATTAAATGCTACAAACCAAACAGTGGCACATTACAACACACAGTTATTTCTCAATGATGATCAAACATTAGCTTCTTGCCTTGCCTAGACAATGTTTTTACTTACCTATCTCTGCAGGCAGCTGTTTAATCTTATTCTCGCGGATGCTGAGCATAGTGAGCTTGGAGAGGTTCCGGATGTCCTTCTCCACTGTTGTGATGCGGTTGAAGCGCAGGTACAGAGTTGTCAAAGACGTCAGCCGGTAGACGACAGCTGGTATCTCTCTCAATTTGTTGTGCCGGAGGTCGAGCATTCGAAGCTTCTTTAGGGAGTCCAAGGAGTCAGGCAAACTAGTCAGAGAGTTCTCACTCAAGGCCAAAGTGACCAGGCCTGATAGGCAACCCACCTCAGCCGGAAGGCTCTGCAGCTTGTTGCTATATAAGTAGAGTTCAGCCAGCTGCGTCAGCTCCTTAATGGAGGTGGGCAACATGTGAATAGACCGTTTGGAAAGATCCAGTCTCATCGAGTTCTCTTCCCGGCACTTATTAAGTTCTTTGATCACCTCGGCATTGCTGGACTTTTTGCGTGTACCTGGTGCTGGGTTTGGCCGCTTTATTGTATTGTCAACAGAGAAGGCAACACCCGGTGTTGAGCTGCTGGTGTCCTTCTTTCCTTCTTTGGCATCTTTCCCTTTGGTCTTAGTGTCTTTGCCACCATCCTTAACTAAGCTGGCCAGAGCCTTGGCCTCCTTTTCCCTTTCTTTCCCCGCCGGACCACCTTTGGGATCCTTTTCTTTCGAGTCTTTTTCTTTGCCTAAAGTACTACTCATGTCGACGTTATCGGGCCTCCTACAGAGTTGCTCATGGGAGTCTCTCTTGTCAGGTTACTTACTTTGGGAAAAAAGGGACACAGACAGCCAAAGAGGCTTCTAAAGAAAACATCACTGTGCAGTACACTGTACACATTTATGATTAGCTTTAAATAAAAGTCTTGTGATCCAATGGTTTATTGAATACTTTTGATACTTTGTTAAAATGCCATGGGAGAATAAATCCTTTGAAGTAGCTGGACTGTGGCATCCATGGGCCACATGCTTAAGTGTCTGAACTGCATACAATCCCAGATCCTTCAGATAGAAGTTTGGTCAGGCTGCAAAGGTCATAAAGGTATTTTTAATCCCGTGGAGATTTGCTGTTAGGGAAAAAAGAACATGTGTCCAAATTTAAATCATCTGTCACATTTTAAACATTCTCAGAAATAATGTATATTACCAATAATATATCCCTGATTCCTGGCTTGCTGTTGTTTTTTAACTTTATTTTCTGTATTCTATTATGGATAGAAAACTAGTTATTTCAGGTGGCGCCAATGTTTGGAGACTAAATATCAAATGTGTTTTTGATGGAAGATTACTGGCTATGTGTTTATTTAAAATGATTCCTTCATGTATCTGCTCTGCATCATTAAAAAATTTACCACTTTGTCTCGTTGACAAACAATGGTAAAACAGTAAATGGTTTAAAATACTAAACAACAGCTGACAGAAAATGAAGCATGCAGAGATGGGCACATTTTTAGGCACATTACAACTCCAAAGAACTCCTGTTAACTAAAAACATTTTTAAGCTGTAACAAAAGAGAGGCTCACCTCTCAGCAAACAGTTTGGGATAATATCAGAAATACTACCAATATACTTGAATAAAGTATTGTTTAGACTAGTTTAAGGACTGTGGAATAAATATGTACTTTCAGCTTCACAGTGCAGTAAAATATAAACAAATATAAGAAAAAGCCCTCACAACATATTTTCTTTATACACAGACAGAAAAAAAACACATCAACAGGTTTGGTGGGTTGTCAGCACCATGAAATATGTGGTATTCAGTGCGTTGTGCTAGTCCAAGCAAATCTGTTGACTATACTAAGCATAACCTCACACCAACTTACTCCTACAAAACAAACACAGCCCAGCGGGTGCTGACATTACTCTACGCCTACAGCCCCACCTAAACATGCTTTCCTCTATTTAGCTATCCCCTATAAAGTGTGTAATGCAACAATCACATAGAATATTAATGTCTCAATGACATCCAGACAAAACACATGACACTTTGGATCTTTACATGACAAACCATGTCTAAATGTCTCTTGCAGCCTGTCTCTGTTTAGTCTCCGTTTCTGTTGTACATCTGTGACTGTATAAATCTCTCCTGCACCAGTAGAGGTTAAGTCATGGCAAAAAAGAGAGGTGCATTCGGCTCAGGATCAGAGCTAAGTTAAAAGGTTAGGACTGCTGAGAGTAATCTTTAGAAGTGGCCTTCAAAGTATTAAGTCCCCACAACAACAGGTCATATGACCTTTTTGAAAAAGAAACATTAGGTCAATAGCGGAGCCCTTGATATAATTCAATGCTGAGCAGTTTACTCTGTAAATAATAAAAGGTATCCACTGCTATTTCTGTATATTACAATTGGGGAAGTGATTTAACAGTGTTGTAGAGGGCATACCTGTTTACAGAATATCGACAATAGCCAGACCAGCCCATTTGTTGGAGCCGTCTAAACTAAACGGTGCACACTTCTTCCTTTTATGGTTGTCTTTCTGTGTCCCTGCCCTGGTACAACAGTCTGCTCATAATGTTCTACATGTAAATGTTCACTGTACGAGTTTATCTCCATAAGTGGCTAACTGTTTTTCAGTAACCAAATGACAATCGACAAAAAGTTTACCCTCCATTTGCAAGTTGTAAGTTCATTTCCTAAAACAAACATAACACTAACCAAACAGAAGACTAATACTTTGCAGTTGTTAATCTTGCACATTAATGCAGGAGTTTCTGCAAAAACATAGTGCCTCAAAGTCCAGACAACCAAGGAAATTCTGACTAAAGTAAAGGAAGAAGTTGAAACACTAGTAATGGCCATATTGAAAACCACAGGAGCAGGGCTTCGTCCTATTCAGTGACAATCAAGAAAGCACATACTGACTGTTCATGAACGTAATGACTGAATAACAATCGTAACAATCTGTGCATGACACCATGAATATGCAGAGATGTAAATAAACCCTAACAGCCCTAAACTGTGTTCAGATCGGAAAATATGCAATTCAAACTATCTTCGTTTAACAGTCTATTCTTTAGCTGCCCATGTGTTGTATACTGGCTAAAGCTATGGAACAATGCTAAACAAAAGGGCAAGTCATCCAGTTGTGTATATGTTGTGCAAGTGCCATTAAGTTAGGGCTACTGGTTTGTTAGATGTAAATATGAGGCTTGGCTCATATATAAACTCAAAGGAAGTCTAATGCATGTCCATCAACACTAATACAACCACAATAAAGTGCTACAACACACTTGGACTTGATGGCACTTGCAACCCACATAGAGACTAATGAACTTTCCATTAAGGACATCTTAAGCCCATCTGATAATGCCAGTGCATTTTAGCCTAGAAAAGAACTGTGTAATATCAGCTTTTGTTTGTGCTACAAAATAATCTGGATCAAATAGGGAAAAACATCAATGTCAGCTAATCACTAAGAAAATTGTGTAAAGCAAGCATGTTGTTTGACAGTTCACTATTACACCGGTAAAATAATTAAAACCAGGATTATTACCGTCAATTTAGACGGTGGTACGTGTGATACTGAGGGCAGGACAGCAAAACAGAGGTGAGGTGAGGTGGCAGCTATTGGCTACTGCTAAGTTCCTACACTCCTTTACAGGACGCAGCTAGCATGGTGGCTACGTGTGCCAATGACAAATCCGTAGAAACAGATTACCGAAAAAACGGTACCAGGTCGGCAAGTCAAGTACCCTTTCGTGATTCATTAATTTACATAATATGATCACGTAAGGAAGACAAACCATGGTCGCTGTTGTGCAAATAAAATAAAGCTACACGTTATGTTGTGGCTGTTAACTTAATTTAGCCAACTCACGTAGGTTTGAAATGTCTAATTATCACTAAGACAGCACAGGAACTAACTTCTATCTCTCCAAAGGGGGAAACACACTTGCTAAACCAGCTACAACGACTGACAACAAGACAGGAAATAAGAACAGCTAACGTTAAGCAAGCTAAACGTCAACAGCAAAGCAAACGTCAGGCATGCCAGACTGCTAGAATTGCTAACGTCAGCTAGCGACCAAGTTAGCAAGCAGCTAACTGCATTTTAGAGCGCACCCATTGGAGTCCAACGAGGAGTAACACCACGGTCAGGAACATGTAACAGACGGTTATTGTTAAACGTATCAAACGATGCCGCGGGTGTGGAAATTCCCCCCGATATATTTAATCCCTCATACCCAGCGGTTAGCTTCACGTCAGGCTGAGCTAACTGTTGGTGTAGGCCCAAGCGGAGGGTTGTCGGACGCGGACCAGTCCGCCGTGAGTTCGACCGAGAGAGGAAACCTCAGCTGCAGCCAGCTGAGCGCAAACGATTAGACAGCCAAAGAGCTCGCCCGGCGGAGGCAGCTCATAAGCCAGCAGAGCGGCCACTACAGGCGCGCACGGCGCGGACGAACTGGAACTCAAAATCTCAGCGTTGTTCCCGTATTGAATATTAGCCGAGAAAAAAAGAAAACACTGTGAAAAACAGCGGCCATTCCGAAGCTGAACAAAAGAGAGCGTCCGTACTCGCCACCGCAAAATGACATTTTAGCGCCGTATACGCCTTAACAACAGCCCGTCAACTGTATTATATGTGGAGTGATGCATTACTGTGCAGTGGGAGTAAAACGTCCGTTGTTAATGTGATAATATAACTGTTTTACCTTCAGAGGTGTGACTCCGCCATCCTTGCTGCTTCCTCCTCTTTTCCTACACTGCTGCCCTGCTCCCTCCCTCTCCTGACACCAAACTGCGTCATTCGCACGCCTAACCAATGTTATCACGAGACTTTGAAATGCAATCAAATATTTCTGGATAAATATTGGCTTCACTTAGACCACTTTGTATACAGGCAAAGGTGTGAGTACAATGGGCTGTCTTTGGTTCCGCTTTTTTAAACAATGTAGGTCAATACTGAATACGTCAAACAGATAAAATAACACGTTTTTTCAATAAGAACACATGTGTAAACAAAGAAAAAACGTTTCAATTGAAATAATAAAAAATAGTTACTGTTTGCCCTAACTAAATATCCCTATATATAAAATACGTCTACTTAATAATAATTACGTAAGTGGTATTTTGATTATTTACATCGTAAAAGCATTTTATTACCACTGTGCTGCTTGTTAATCTTAAAATAGGTTAAAATACCATTACTCCATAACTTAAAGTCTTGAATATAAAACTGAACTTTAAGGTAAGTGAAAAGAGAAGAGTGTATATGACCTGTACCTTTTTCATCATACTTGTGTAAACTAGACCTTGACATTGAACAGATTGTCATACAACTAGACAGATTTAACATCGTGCTTGTATATACACACCTTAAATAGATCACACATAAACTTTCCCTACTCATTAAAACAATTTAAGCAGCCCTGCTGGTGTCAAAGACTACGTTCATTTTTCTGTACAAGGAAGATCAAACATCAAAGTGAAGAAACAATAAAGAAACCAATACAATCATATTATATATAATAATATATAAAAGATATATGTAAAGTAACACATGAGATATGGTGTACAGCATGTTCCTCTGGCATGTTGTTAAAGTATACATAGCGTGTCATAGAAATACAGAAGTATAAGTAGGACAGTATTGTCATTGCTGAACTATTCTATAATACAATAAATGAAATAAACAAAGCAACCAAACGGTTCTGTAATTTTATCAATTATCCCTTGGGAATTATAATCTTCATATGTCTAAAATCAGTCACTTGCTTAAACTTAATTACAATTCCACAAACAGAGTAAATGGCATTAACAAGTAGTATGAATTGCTTGAAATACTTTAAGATCTCTTATTTAGCATAAATACACACCACACTATATATATTATACCTAAGAAAAGATTAGTATATTCATGTGCTTGTGAACAATGATTCCTATGGATATCCATACATGGACGCTTGTGTCTAAATAAATATTTCGACTATATGTATTATGTTGTAAAAATGTAAATATAAATATAATTACGTTAAATAATGCAATGAGAATGCAAAAGCTCAATACTAAACAAACACAGCATTCACATTCACAGATATTGAGAACCTTCACAGAACACAGCAAACTTCATTTTGTGTTGTTCTAAGAATCCTCTGTAGGTGTCAGTAAAACACTGTGACTTTGAAATAAAGCGAAGAAGAAATCACGTGATTCTCGTTAATGCGTTGGCTTGACAACGGCTGTACTCTGCTTGACGTGAAGGTGGGTTATCAAATATTTCTGTTCATAGTAAGCTTTTTTTTATATTAAGTGTTCACAAAAAGCAATGAAAACGATTGAGTATATTTTTAGCAGCGACAATTGTTTTTAAATGGCATGTCTGTGAAATAATTGTATCTGGGCCTATGCAGCAATTTAGTGTTTGTTAGCTTGTTGCTAACGCTACGTGTTATTTCAGAGTCAGATAAGGGTTTAGCTTTTATTCCAAATTACCAAGTTAAACCAACCACTCAAACGGACGCTCAATTTTACTGGTATTTCGCACATTAACAAACTAATCCTACTGACGACATATCAAAACAAGTGTGTATATATGTATATATTTTGCGTGAACTGAGGCTAGTGTGAACTAGTTTTTTTAATGCAAATAACCTCATAAAACAATGGGTCAATGTCGAAAAGTGGACAATTAGCATACAACAATTATGCCGCGGTGCAGAGTCAGTACTTATTTTTCCTTTAGGTTTGTTTGATGTGAGTGTTACTGATGTATGTCTGAGGTTAGTCTATGACTGAACCTCTAGGATAATCATTTACCTATGTTTGTAAATATGCTTGTTGAAGTTCAGTGTGCCACAGATCCTGCATAAAAGGCATCTAATCACCTTTTATTATTACAACATCCAACATGATTAATTATAAGCTCTATGAACCCCAACTTCTTATAATGCCCCCTATACTTTGGTTCCACAAATCTGTCAGGTAAAACGTTGCTAAATGTAATAAAATAATATGTTGACATTTCAGTGAGAACTCAGAAGAGAAGGATGCCAGAAATCAAGTCAATATTCAGAGAAGTTCTGCCCAAACAAGGTTTGTACTACAACAATTAGCTATTTGGACAGCGGTAGTTAAAAACAAAAGTTTGTCAAACACTACACAAAGATCTGCAAATTTAGTCAGTGGGCAGTCTGCATTGTGTGTTCCCTCTTTATATCTCAATAGCAATAAATATAAATACTAATCCTTTGGATCAGTGCCATAGCTGGATAAGAATGTATTTCTTGTTTTAAAAGCGTATTTCCACGCAACAGTTCCAACAGTACAAACTAAAATTTTAAATTCATTAGTAATGGACAACGGACAGTCTACAACTATAACAAGCCTGCAGATGTAACATTAGTTCCCGCTTTAAAATTCTGTAGGTGTTCAGCAGAGGTGCTCTCAGAGTTGGACTTCAACATGTTGCGATGAATATGACATTTCTCAGAAGTTCTTTTTTTGTGAAAATAATATACAATGCAGTTTAAGCTGTTCTTTGTCTTTACTTTAAGTCAAGGCTTGTTGAAGGAATTTGAGACTTCATGTCAGTGTTAAGTGATTTCTTACTTATTGTGTTTTGGCAATATCCACAGGGCAGCTTTCTATGGAAGATGTACCTACCATGGTTCTGTGTAAGCCAAAGTTGCTCCCACTCAAATCAGTCACCCTAGAGAAACTAGAGAAGATGCAGATGGAGGCTCAAGAGGCTGTCAAACAGCAGGAACTCACGTTGAAGGAGCAGTCACAGTAGAGTTGCGTTGGAGGATTTGTTACAGAAACAGTGAAGCTGGCATGAAATTCCATGGGATGGATGGAACAAACCCGGTGTCTGTCAGCGATGGCATAGTTTACATTTGTATGAACAGAGAAGTGCATGTCATGAAGTTACTAATGTCTGGTTTTAGAGCGCAGTAGTGCTCAGGAAGTGGTGACAATAGACACCTGAGGTTAACCACCCTACTCATCTTCCTGGTCATTAGTCTTTCTCGAATGAGCTACTGCATGTTACTAGTAAGGGTTAAGTGTGTTTAGCTACCAAGACTCCTGTATTTTATTAGACTTTACAGTTATCATTGTGCCTGTTATATGGTATTAATGGGTCAAATTAACAGTCATTTAACATCTTCCTCTGTCACAGTAATGCAGAGTAAATCATGTAAAGTTAAATCACAAAATGTTGTATGTTTATGTTGTGATGTTCATAAAAGCAAGTCTTTCATTATTATTTAATAGTGGTTTAATGAACAAACAAGGAGCAATCTGTGGTACATTTTAAACACACCAATACTCCCCAGGTATAAAAATAAACACTCTAAACACCATTTTGCGAGGTCAACCCACTGATATTTGTTTTTGCACTTTATTTGTGTCTTGATTCCTTCAATATTGACATCTTTGTGTGATTTAAAGGGTAAAAAGGAAAAAGTCAAGCACAGCATAGAAACAGCAGCTATTGGGAAGCCAGACCTGTATTGAAACAACATGCGTCTTTATTTTTTATACCCCTTTGTAAAGCTCTGTACAAACACTGCTTTCTAGAAAACACGAAGGGAGTGGCAGTGAAATCAAGAAAGTACTGTACAAAACATGGAATGACTGACACTGAGGTGTGGCACTTCAGGGGTTAGCTTATGTAAATGTATATTGAAACACGTTGGACAAAGTGATCTACTTCAGTTTCAATCAAAAGTGCAGTTTTTAGCCCACCTAAATTTCACAAATGTACATTCTTATGACTTTTGAAGGGAAGAAAATTGCACCCAGCTATGTTCTTGAAAAATATCCAAGTAAAAAAGTAGCTTTATGCTTTTTTCAGGAAATCTGGCACATAAGGAGGGTTCCTCAGTAGCTTTCAAGTTTGACAACACCACCATCTCCCTCGCTGACAAATCTCTTCCGGCCCCTGACAAGAGATGTCACATGAACAAATAAGTTAAAAAACAGAAAAATCAATCTTCTTTTGGGGATATGCCTAAGAAAACCTGCAGCAAACACTCACCGACACGGACAGCGATCTCTTAACTTTACATCAATAATTCCCATATTGAAGCTCTTATCAACAAATTGGTCCAAGATGAAGTATGCACGAGGAACATCAATATTAATTTCAGCTATGTCCATATAAACTCTTTCATATCCCTGTGAAAGAAACAAAAATACACAAAGACAGATGATCTTAGAGGGCTAAGAAACACATAATCTGGTTCTTGCTCATGAAATAATTATATGCAATGTGCATTTCAAACACCAGGTGGCATCTTACCCTTCTCATCTGATCCACAGTGATGATGGAGGAAGCAGCAAGTGACTTCAGTAGCTGCAGAACCATTTTAAATGTTTTCTCTCCTTTGGACTCCAAGACCATCACTATGGCCTTAGCGGAACAGAAACTTTGTATTAATGTTCAAAATTGTTGTGTTGTTCTATGTTACTGCAGTAAATGTTTTAGGCACATTTACTGCAGTAACATAGTTGTTTAAGACCAAAATAAAAAACAATCAGTAAGGTCTTTCAATGATAATGGATTGGCATGAAAAAAGTTGTCATTTTTCTTGAGCACATATTGTTCAGGTAACACATCGAGTTTCTGACTCGTCTTTGGCCTCTTCCACACCTGTCTTTGTTTGTTGGAGTAAGAGGTTCTGTTCCGAGTGGAGCCCAATATTTACCTCATAAACAAACTCGTGATGGAAATGGGGAACCTCCAGGTCACTTAAGCATCTCTCAGCCTCCTTACTGTCTCCAGAGAGGATGTATTCCTTCAGCAGCAGGTTCATCTGACAGAATAGATGATGACAATTATTAACCATGGTATTTTTTTTTCTTACAGCAAATATTCTTTAAATTGACTTTTTGTGAAAAACAGTACGTTTGAAAGGGACCAATACAGTTAAAATAAAATGTGTTCTTAAGCTGTGGAGGAAACCAAGGAACAGACTTCCTCGCAAAATTTAAGATATTGCATTTAAAGCAATGTTAACAGAAACCAAATCCTGATACATAATTAGTTTCCCAACAGTGTCTTTTCCAGTCTGATCCAAGTCATTTACCTCTTTGATAAGTTGTATGACAGGTCTTTGGCCTCCACCTGACCCCCAGTGGTTTTCTTTGCGAAGACCACCCATGCTCATCTTCAGGAGCACTGCTGCCCTGTCCAGTGCTGCCCTGGAAGATTAAAAAGAAACCTCCATTGTTTGTGGGGCACATATATCACACTGCTATATCAGTGTAGCCTACCTTTTTAAGCCGGTCTTCAAATAATTAATATATTAATGAAGGCCCCATATAAATATGGGATTATTCTTTCATGTTTATACTTTCCACTAGAGTAGGTTTTTGTGAAAATGCTTGTAACAAATTTAGGGAAAAAAATCATCTTTTCCATCTGTGCCATATGCCAACACCTTACAAGTCAATTATTTTGTTGATAATGCTGCAGCTTCTTTGTGTATGTAAAGTGAATACATGGTACAATTCACAAATATGTAGCTTAGAACCGACATTATTAAAGATGGAAACAAGGTGGCTAGTCACCAAATTAGATAAATCGGGCTTTGCCAGTAAGAGACTGTAATAAATAAATTAAAAAAGGCAGGGAAACTCACTACTTTTTTCTGTTAAAGTGGGGTTTTGTTTTTTGGACAGTTTCTTAATTGGCATTTGTTGGGTTTTTTCAGATGACTTGTTTTGATTTGGTACTATACAAATAAACTGAATTCAACCTAAATTCACAAGTTTTTGCTAATAAATTACATACCTTGCATATTCACAGTCAACTTTGCCTTTGTAACCATCAATGTAGTTCTTGGACAATATTTGATCACTAACAGCACGTGCAATAAATTGGCCCACCAACTGGAAATGAAACAAAAGAACAAAAACAATGTAAACGACCTCCAAATAAAGTGTATGTAAAGTGAGACCAAACAGTGGAATCAGCATTTATGTTCATGCCTTTTTTGTTTTGGCTTTTATTTTGCAAAAAATGTGAATGTTTTGGATTAAAACATCAGATTTATTTATTTATATTTATGTATACACATAGTTTTCTCAAGAACAGCACCCCTCGTGGCAGAAAATAACCAGGTTTTCAAATGGAAAAAAAAAACATACAAAAAGTACAGGGGAAGTGTTGACTGTAAAAATCACCTGTGTGAATGCCGCTTTAGAACTATTACAACAGTGTTTTGGTTTGACGAACTGGCGGCTCCACAAAAACACTGACATGACAGATGGCCGTCAGTGGCCTCAGGGGCACGTTTGTGTGCGCTTGTTTACAGTAGTACGAGCTCATGGTTTAGAGAAACGAAAGCGCTGGCTTTGCATTTCTGGTCCTCTACAAATCCTGTGCTCATCAGTGATCACTGTTCCCGTTTAGACAAGAGGCAGCACTGTCTCAGCTGACCTGTGGTTAGACTGGCTGGCATTAGTGGAGAACAAGGAGAGTGAGTGAATGGATGGATGTTTTAGAGAAACTGAGAAAAAGAGAGAGAAGGGGTGAAGGAAATATAGTTTGAATTCTTGCATGGGGCCAAATCAGCCTGTGACAGTGGGTTTGTTGGGGTAGCACGGGCATTCTTTGCTGAGCTTGCATTTCACACAAACAATGTGAGCCTGCACAGCCTGCACAATGTTTGTGCAGGCTGAAAAAAAGCTCACATACACACTACTACTACTACTACTAATAATACACACACTCGAGCACAGTGTTGTTCCCCTGTGCACCAGAGCAGACATGACAAGCCATGTGTGTTTAGTGTAAGATAATATCAGATATTAATCAGTTCTGCGAGTCAGATTGTTCTAGAAAGTAAAAGAGCTTTGAAACATCCACAGCATAGATTAGCTGATACTCCAGCAGCATGTGCCTCCCTGAGCATCAGGCTCATTCAGTATCCTACTGTGGGATTTTTTTATTAACAACCAGAATTCAGTGCCTGTATAACTATGAAGACTAGTGTGCAGCACAAAAACACACACACACACACACACACAGTAAATAAACTGACAAATGTACACATAGACCAATTTTCAGGCTTTCAAGAAGCTTACCTGCGGGGCTCCTGGTGTGTCCAGGACCAGGTCAGGCAGCTCTTGGAGCAGTTTGTCGAATGAGTTTTCCATGTCGGCTCGAGACAAAACAGGTCCACATAAGTCAGATAGCAGTCTGGAGGCAAGCTCCCGGTGACTGGCTTTAGCCTCCAGGGCCAGCGACACGGCCAGTGAGGGGAAGTTTTCCCGCATAGGCCCCAGATTCAGTTCAGCGAGAAGCTCCTGGATGCAGAAAGTGATATTTACCTTAATGCATTGCCACATTTTTTCAATTCTGTCGATATTGGATTCTGTGAAGCATGTTTACTGTTGAAGTGTTTCCTGCATAGTACTGTGGCACTTACCGCGACTTCATTTGTGTCACCGTGTTCAAAGTACTCTTGCACTATGGGTGTAACAGTCTTCTCAAAGTCTCTTTCATCCAGTGGAGGAACCACAGTCTCATACACACAGTTTTCCTGTCGAAACACAATAACATTGCAGTTTTAGTGTTTGCTGTTCCCGCTGGGAACTGTGTCAGGCACAGCTTTAATACAATATGTTTATAGGTTATATTACTTTTTTTTTCTCTATCCACTTTGTCAACCAACAGAGAAAAATACAATATGATGCAATGTAGTGATTAACAACGCAAGTCATGCTATTCAAAAACAGCAGCACTGCAGTCTGTACCTGAGCTTCATCATAGTTGGGGTCTTTCTCATCTACCGCCTCCGGTTCATACACTTCACCGGATCGTCCCCACACACCTTTGCCTCCAGCCCCACCTGTGTTCACAGAATAGTAGTGATGGAAATATTATGTGTGATAACTTCATAACTGTCATGTTCATACGAGTGTCCCACTTGTCAATTACATAAAAAATTTATAGCACATCACTATTACTATGGAAAGAAACTTCACTTTCTTAGACTAGACGTAATAAGGATGAGATTTACTAATATGTAAACTGAGAGTGATCAACAAGGAAACATGTTAAATTCATTTTCACAAAAAAGAAACTAGTAGACATTTAACTCAACACAGACAAATGCTTTGTATTTTACTCTGAACCACAAAACAGAGATCAACTAGTGACAGTTCACTGATGCTGCAAAAGAAAACCAAACAAACCACATAACCATTCTCTCTAACTTCATTCTCTCAACTAACAGATTTTTAAAAATAATACTGACTACTGGTATGTACAATGTACACATATCATCCATCTATCTAATTATCCATTATCGGTAACAATTGCCATCGCACCTTTCTTAAACCCAAGGACCAAATATTTTGTAAGATAATCTCTCTATTCTACACATTCACTGCATTTGCATTTCACAACTGCACTGCATGAACTTGTATTGCAGGAGTGTTGTGCTCGGTTTACAGGGCACCACTGGCGTGGCAGTTGTTATGTAACCAGAAAAACGACAACTGTGCCAAGATGAATTTTGCTCCAGTTTCCCTGCCCATGGGAGGGGACTGAACTGTACTTCAGTGGGCAGGGATTGAAGCAGCCACAGCACGCTTACATCACAGAATGATAAGACAAAGAGAGGGATAGCTGGACTACTGCAAGATGTTGGCACATGATATTTTCTGGTTCACTTTTATTTAGAAGAGACACTCTACACACACTAACACTGTTTAATCCTGCAAAGCTGCAACAAATTCATGAAGGCATTTATGACCCCTTTTTGCTCAAGAAATTATGATTTAACCATTTATTAATATTTTAGAGGCTCTAGCAGCTGCTGCTGTTTAAGGTATCCGTGCTCCCTGTTGTTCAGCATAGCCTCACACAAAAACAGACATATTAAAATAACCCAATATTAAACTAAAATCTCTCTTAAAGACTGAATGCCTATTCATTGATAATAGTTCTCTTATATATAAATTGTGTCACAAGTTACTACTATTACTAAAACTCTTACGGAATTTATGGAAATTTCCAAAAAAGCATGACTGAGCAGATGACAAGTACTTTTATAGTGGGTTGAACTGCTTATAATCATTTAGCCATTTTTACATGCCAATTTAAAAATGATCTATGTTGAAACCCAACACTAAATGTCCATAGCGTGTTAACTTCAACGGAAATTTCCAGAATTGCTTGGCTGAGCACGTGGCAAAAAATGAAACAGGTCAAGAGCCATTTGGTTACATGCTAATTGGTTTATGGCTTAGATGAAGAGTAGCTCACACAGTGATAAAGTAATAAAGCACTGAAACACTAGTGCTTTGAAATCTAGTCACCTGTGGAAATGACCAGTACGTAGCTGACTTAGAGTAAATTAAATATTTTATGTGAACAGTATCACAATGTTTTAAATATGGTGTAATCATGTCTTCTTACCTTTCTTTGGCAGGCCTCTTCCCTTGCCTAGTCGTGACTTTCTGTCCAGCAGCTTGCTCTTGGGGCTGGTGGGTGTTCCTGAGGATCCTCTGACCACATCCCCGTTATCACTGAGGGAATCCCCCCGGCCAGAATCCCTGGAAGAGTTCTTTCTCAGCTTCCGCTTGGCCTTTGCCTTGAGACGTGCTTCGTGGATGCTGTTGCTAGAGGTGGACAACCAGTTGCCATTGATCTCGTTGATGTTTTTGTTGGACACCGCCGATTCTCTATTGTCTTCGTCTCCAGACACAAATGAGTCACTCAGGTCTTCAGCTTCTGTTGGGGTGAAGGAAAATATTAAGAACAGTTTTTACATGCAAAACAGTTCAGAAAGGCCAAGGCTGATACCAATACTCACAATTGTACTTTTTATAATCATTTACATTTATATCACCACCTAAATGTAGGAGATCATCATAAAGGATCGACGCCAAATGAATCATAATTAAACCTAAACCCACAGGCTGTGCAAGAACCCAAGCATAGAACCACTTCCGCATGAAAAAGTCCCCTTGTCCCTCACAGGATACAGCTGATGAAGCTTTTAAATCGTCTTGACTTGCTCACACTCACCAACAGGGTTTGCGTTCAGCCAAGCCTCGCAGTCAGTTGCCATGTTTTACAGTAGAAGGGAGATTTTGCAGCAGAACAGCTTGCACAAAAGGGATTTCCAAATGACACCTGCAACGCTGAAGATGAAACAAACATTTTATACGCACTGAAAACATGCCCAGACATGCTGCAACGCAACAGCTTCCTTTGCTCCCCCCCGTTCATTCAGTCACAGTGTTTATAAACAATGGCTAACGCTGTATGTTAGCTTCGAGGTCCACGGTGTAAAAAGGAGCTGCGCCAAAAGACTAAAACCGTAGTCCACCTGATAGCATCTACAAAGCATTTACTCCACCCAAACAGCACTGAAACCTGCACTTTAGAGGCTGCTTATTCATGCGAATACACCGTCACTTATCACATTCAAAGACACAAACGTCGATAAAAGACCAAATCAAACTGCATTGTCCGCTAGCTTACAGTATATATTTACCCTACAGTGATAAAATCATGACGTCTCCAACAGATTTATCGTAACATGCAGTTACATCTCTCCTACTTTTGTCGTTATTACAAAAACGATAAAATCACTTACCGTCTATTGTGTCCAAGCGTCAAACTCTGACACGAACGCTGTCGTTTTACTTTTATCTACCCAGCAACGCCAGCACGTAGGCCCGTATTTACCTCCTCTGATTGGCTGAAAGTACAAGGGGATTTTAAAACTAAGAACCAATCGAAAAGCAACACGGGATTTTCTTCTCGCATTTTCTGTTGGGTCTACATAGTTTTGTAAGTGCTGCCCCCTGTCTTTAGCACGCGAGAACTGCACTTACTATTTTGGTGCAACATATGATGACAATTATTATTATTAACGGTGTCAAATATTTATCATCGTTTCAAGTAGGAAAAGTATGTTACCTAATCTTAACAGTTCACTGAAAGGTCACCGATTTTCAACTTGCACTTGCATTAGGTTATAGAGTTTGTTTGTGACCACATGCATCTAAATGTAATTACATTTCCTCCTGCCCTCCTATATTAAAATAGGTTATCTCTGCTTCTAGCTCAACAACTCCTCCTGATTATGTCTTTTGCAGCTCAGGTCATCTGGACGAGTTCAGAAAGAGCTGGTTGATTGAGGTTTCTGCTGCTGTAGTATGAGCAAGCAGATAAACCATCTGAAGTAAAAACCATGTCAGTTAGAAATTTCAAAAATCTCAGGGTATTTTAATGTAGGAAAGGCAGAGATACATTTTATAAAACACACATACCAGACCAAAACCAGGTAGCAAACTAAAAAAAAGTTTGAGAAAATTTCAATGAATAATATTGTGAGAGATTGCAGACTAAGATTTCAATGTGCATATGTGTAATAAAAATTGTAACAATTTTACATTGGGATAATAATAAATGTACATACACAATCATCATGTATTTATATCTACAGATTGAGGTTTGGTACACAGATGTGTTGCTGTTTCAACACACGGGGGGGCTCTTCTACAGCAGTCATACTGAAATAGATGAATAGATGCTTCATGGTTGTACCTGGTACCACATTGTTTACACAATATGTTGGAAAAAGAAGAAATTATTCTTTTAAATATAGTGGAGACAAATATTTTAAAATATTTATTCAAGTTTTCAAATTCATAAGAAATGTTTGTCAAACATAACAACATTAACATTATAGTCACAGGATCAGTATTCACAGTACACAAAGACAGAGTCTGGCTGACAACCTCTCTCAAGAAATCCCTGCAAAATGAAAACCAGCTTGTTTTACTGATAGATTCAACACATGGTCCAGTTTAAGGTCTCCAAAAGGCATTATACATATTGGCAAGCATGCCTGAGATTTTCGTATTACTTTCCAAACTATACTGTATTTTTGCCTAACAGACATACAGCATATTGCAGAGCTTAAAGAAGAAGAATGAAATGAAAGGCAGGTTCTTGCTTTTAAATAAATAAAATGTAAATGTTGTGTACTGAGCTGTACACTGAAAACAAACCTGAGAATCATCCTCAGTTTTTTTAACTGAGTAAAACATTTCTTGATACATATTTCAAGTAAATTTACATCAGAAAATGTAGCGGTTGATAAGATAATATATACGATTTAAGCCCAGCAAATGGACTAACATGAGCCCATACTGTATAAGTGTGTCTTTTCAATAATAACACTTCATTGTATCGACATTTCCATTAAAAAAATCACTGAAAACAAAACAACATACCCAGAAAATAGATTCTAAGAAAACTGATAAATCAAAAAAATGTGGTTAAATACTGTAGTCTCACTGTACATTATACTTCAAGTCCGTACAAAACCGAGAGCATCTATGCCCGGGACTGTCAGCGTCATTTCATGTATCAAAGCATCACTCTCAATACATTTCAACACCAGTGCAATTGTCCACATACTCCAGCTTTGAGGTGCCACATTTTCCATGCTGTGGTTGTCAGTAGCTGTGCACTAGCTGCACATATACAAAAATCTTCTTTCAGACGTCAAGCTGGTGTCACTGTGAAGCTGAAGATCCAGCAAGAGCACTTTCCTCTGCCAGCTGAGACAAATATTTCTGCAGACAAGTTGAAAAAAGATTATAGCATATAAAATATGATAAGTATAAAGGTTTTTGGTTCCGTTTGTGTTCTAAATGTGTGGTTGCAGTTATTCTTTGAAACACACCAACATAAAGTAGTGAGTGCTGAATTTAAATTAGATGGTAGATGATTAAGTAAAATGAAAGAGAAATCTGTAGTGAAAAGAATTCAATTCCAGGAAGCACATAAATGCAGAGCTTTGACAGACAGCACAACTGTTTAAAACAGTTTTTTCTTCTTGGAATGTAATCTGTCAAATGTTAGGGAATCGCCGCTCCTTGTGCTCGCCTCAGCTGTGCTGCCCGAGACGAGAGAAATGCAAGAAGGCCTGGTGCTGAATGGCCAGTAATCAGAAACCTAACATGACTGCAAGTTTACATGTGATGTGCTCGTGTGTAGGTCGAAGTGTGTGAGAATATATTGCTGCATTTGTGGTAGTCTGAGTTTGTCCATCTGACTGCGTTCACTTAACAACATTTTTAAAATTAATTTTGTTGCTCTATGAAATAGATAAATAAATCATTCAACAAATCATGGCGTGTGGTGACATCTTTTAATTGCTAGTTATGTGCAGGACAAAGACATCTAACTGAAAGCAGCATTGAAAAAAATTTCCAAATTGGAGAATTTGCAACATAAGACATAAACTTTATAATAATAATATAAATTGTCATTTGATTGATTTGTCAATTATAATAATACTCATTTTATGATTGTTTCAGACAAGTAGTTGAGTAAATTGCCTACACACTGGTAATGAAATAAATAAAAACATGTCAAAATATCAGAATACATATGTGCTGATTGTACGTTGTGTGGTTGAAACAAAGGGATTAGTGACCAGCCCAGCAACAGGTGGTGTAATCTCGTGAAGTTTGCTACCAGACCACACTCTCTGTGGACCTCACCAGTGGAGCGTGCACACATACAGACTCGATTTTTTTCACACAATACTTGCTAGTACAAAGGTTACTTTGTACCACCTCTGTGGCGTCTGGCATGCCCACATTCAGAGAGGAAAGAAAATAAAACATGGAAATGTTTCCTTCCAGATTATCATCATCTTTTTCTAGTTTGTCACCTTCATCATTGTGTTCATGAGGCGGACTGGTGTGTCATCATGCAGTGTGTACCTGCAGGTTCCTGTAGTGAACAGTGCTGCGGCAGTGCGCAGTCTTTGCAGTATCCTCACTGGTGTAAAACAGTCCGCAGAGTTTACAGTAAAATCCGGTCCTCGGCACGACAAACTCAACTCCTATTAAACAGCAAACACACAAATTAAAATTCAGTCTGTAAACTGAAGGACAGATGGAACCATTTGAATTATTAATGCACTTATTTGTCTAACTTTGAAAATGTAATTTATTTTTTACCCTAAGCCCAACTTTGTAAAACAAAATATATTTATTGGGCATCGTTTTCTTTTGCATTCACTTCTTTCATCCTTTTTTAGCTATTCAAATAGATGTTTTGTCACTGTGTCACTGATAGAAAAAACCTAGCCTTGCCTGACAGTAGCAGGCTGAATAATCTAACCTGTCTAGTTGCACCTTTCACCATGCATAAACCTCTAATCAATTAGATTTGTTTTGTTTTTCAACTTATTGCAGCTTTTATCAAACTGTTCATTTATAAATGTTTATGTCATTCACAAAAAAAAAGTATGACAAGCAGTGTTAACTGTGCAATAGTTCTACAGTTAGTAAGAACAAATAGGCACGTGATTTGAATCCTTTACAAGTACACACTGTGAACAACAGCAGCATGTGACAATGACATTACTGAAATGGCAACGGCAACAACCACATGACGCATCAGTATTATACTTGTCTCAGCCATGCTATCAATGGGCGCAGACACAACACATACGCGGCACGATACAACAGGAATAGTCACACAGCCCATGTCACACACAGCGCTTGTGTCCCTACTGGTCTGTTGTTGCCACACTGCACCACAGCTTATGTAAGTCCCCATGCCAGAGGGCCAACACTAGACCATGTGCTTGTTCGTGTCACTCTAGCAGCAGTGATAATAAAAATACTCTTCTCCCAGGGGAGCGTTTCACAAACTGGTCACGGAAATAGGTCAACAAAGTGGCTCAGCAATTCTAGCCAATTAGAGTGCTAATGCAACAGGTTGTCAGTGCACTCATTAATGGCGGACCGCATATCACTTAAGGACCACTGGCTCAGGACACCATGTCCGTGCAATTAAATATAGATCATCTCAAAGACGACTGGGATGAAGGATTCAGTTTTCTCATTACTAGTGCAGCTCAGACTGTTTCACATGAGCCGACATTTGATGCCAAAATAAGTGACTATACTGTACTTAGTGACTTCGTGAAAGTGATTACACTCACAATCAAAGGTTCAATAAAATGTGTCATGCTTACCTAGAGGGATGCTGACGGCTTTGGCCTCCTCACAAGATGGCGAAGGTACGTCCATCTCTATGAAAAGCAGAAATAGAAAAGCAGGATGCACAAAACTTCAGAGAGTAAGATTAGTTTGTCCAGCAATATATATATATTTAATATAATTCAATTTTAAAATCTACTGCTTCAATTGGAGACCAGTGGAATATATGTGTTCATCCTAACTAAAAATAATTTATTTAGGCCACAAAGAATTAACAGGTTCAGGTAAGAGAAGATAATCAGTCCACTCTGTGCCACGTCGTTGTCCCTATTTCTGCTATATTGTGCTCTGCTGCGCTCCACTACACTCTGGCCTCTACTTAAACAAATAAATAAATACAATAAATGAATGATAAATTCTCCTGTCTCTGCAGTGCAGGCAGTGTTGGTTAGTGAGTCTCAGCCACAGGAGGCTTCAACATCATCATTTCTCTACATTAAATTCTTTTCAAAAAGTGACATGAATCACATATTACAGTAAGTAAAACCAACAAATAATTCATGTTAAAAATGAGATGTGGAAGAGAAACAGTCCACTACAGTTAACCCGCGGATAACAAATCTGTCTTTGTAAGATATTAGGCAAAAATGCTTCCTGTTACCATCCAGTGTTAAAATAAATGGTTTATTTTATGAAATGTACCTTTTCTAAGAATTTCATCCCTCTGTTGTGTCCCATTAGTGATTGTTTCCATGATCTGTCCTACTTCCTCGCTCTTGCTGTCCTCTAATACACTCATGTGATTTTCCATTGGGTCTTCTGGAGGCCCACTGTTTGTTGCTTTATCCCCCAAACATGTCTCCTCCACTGTGGTGTCAAACTCTTCACTTGTGAAGTCACTAAGCTTAGTAATCAGTAGCTCGGGAAGCCCTGGATTAAGCTTCTGTTCTTCAGTGCTTGTCGCAGTTAAATTAACCGCCTCCTTCTCTGTTCTAGATGTTTCTGTCTGTTCTCCAGCATCCTCACGAGATTCTTCCTGGTAAGACGTCTTATTAAATGTCTCTTGCACCTCTAGGGATAAGGTTGGTGGTGCTATTTGCTGCTCTACTGTTTCTTCCTCTGCAGACTCCTTGGGGCCAGATGCATACGCTTCTAGCACAGGAAGATCTGGCTCCACAATGGAATCATCCTCTCCTCCAACTTCATCTACGGTGACCAGTTCCTCCATGTTCTTAGGATACCAACACTCTTCATCAGTGTCATCTCCGCCTTCCACCACTTTCTCCTAAAGAAAAAGGAACAAGAAAAGAGCCTTGAGTACAACTTTAAGCAGTTGTAAAGAAGTACAAACGTCTGAGTATGAATGTGTCATACTGGTCAAACTGCTTACGTACCACGTCTTTCTCTTTAATACATTCCTTAGACTCTTTTGGCTTACTGCCTCTTTGGGGTGAACCAGATTTGTCTTTTGAGTGGCGATCCTGAGAAAGAGTAATACCTTCTTTGTTAGATGTGTGTGCCAAGTAATAGCAGTAATGTTGCATTTATAAAACGTACTCACAGTGTTTTCAATAGATTTTTCTTTCTCGTGTTTCTCCGCAGTCGTGTGCCTCCTGCTTGCTTTTTCACTCCTGCACCAGCTTGGTGAAGTATGCCTCTTGTCTTCTGGTGTTCTTCGAGGTGGCTCCTCAAACTCAGAATGTCTCATTCTACCATAGTAGTCTCCACCGTCCCTCCTCCTTGACTTTGTATCGTGCCTTTGGTATGAAGGTCTGGGCATCTTGTCAGACTTAAACATTTGTTCCTTCATGTAGAAGTCATCGTCCACATTCCTGTAAGAGTTGAAGGACATGCCTTGAGGGCTGCTTTGTAGGTGCCAGTCTCTGTTGCCCCTGATCCCTTCACTTCCTCCCCGCTCGTCTGCTGATCTTGAGCTTATATGATCCAAAGGTTTCTGGTAGGTCTTACGACGGTCCGCCATTCTCCCATTTGGCCGATCGTCGTCTACGCTTCCCCCATTCCTCCATGGGTCATCTCTCTCCCTTTCATCCTCACTCCTTCTTAAGTGTGTTGACCAGTCCCAAGAGCCACGGCAGGGGGCCAATCCATTGCCGCCTCTCTCCTGACCTCTGCACAGTGCTCTCTGGGGGCTGTGAGCTGAACTGCATGATGTAAAACTGGGACTGTGGGAATGAGGACTCAGAGATCGACTGAGAGGGCTGCGAGATCGTGCCCGTTCTGGTATGTAGCTATAGAAGGATGAAAGTTAGATGGAGGGATGTCCTACAGCTGAACTGTACACTGAATCAACTTAGGTAATACATGAATTTATTTATTTATTTCCCCCACTGGGGCTCAGCAACACAGCAACGCACAAAATCAAGCATTCAAGACTAGAAGGACAATAAATGTTTACCGTTCAACTTCTTGCATCTCGTCCCTTTCCCGCTGAGAGGTGATATCCTCAATGATTAACTGAACATCTTTACCTGGTTTCTATACAGAAAACAAGTTATTAATTCACTAAAGCAGCCAAACATTTTCAGTTATCTGTGTGCTTCCAGCTTTACCTTGAGTTGCAGCTCTTTGTACCTCTTAGACATCCGTATGAGAAGTTTTTGATTGTTAATAGTAGCCGGAGTAAGTTGATAATACTGAACCATGGCCTGAGCTGCTTCAACATAGGCCATCTCTAGAAATGCCTGAGGGAGGAAAAGAAGTTTGCTATTAACAGTATTTCCACTCGGACAGTTATTTGAGCAGTGTTGTATTCACTGATGTCTTTTTAATTTGATGAAAAGGGAGACCACACTGTCTCCAAAAAGAGAAAAAAACAGCACGTGCAAAACTTTAAAAATGTTATTTTGAGTTTAATTTTTACATATGTAACTGACTACTACATAAAATACTGTATCATGTTTGATGTAAAATTTCAAATTGTTTCTAGAAAATTGACTGGTAAATAATACTGTTACTGTACTTGATGTGTAGAGCGCATGAGGAGGTAGTTAGTGACTTTGCCAAAGGGTAATCCCAGGTTGATGACATCATTCTCCGTGCAGCTTCCTTCAGGGAGGTTGCAGATGTGAACAACACGTCCTGAGGTTGATTTTCTAGATGCAAATGCCTGCAAATATACATAAACAACCATGAATATTGTTCCACACAGACCGATTATACTGTATTTCAGGTTTTTAAAGATTCAAACTTCAGTGAACAAACCTGCCGACTTTATAACGAGGAGAGCAGAAATTGATATTGATCTTCTCATCTAACTGTGAACAGTCTGGCAGAGTCAAGCATACTGTAAGAAACTAGTCTGTCTAACACCAGTGTAACACTATCGCACAAGATATCGTGTCATTTCTCTCCTTGATACAGGTCACCTCATTGCATCTAATAATAGGTCCTCGCCACAGTGATAATAAAAGTCTTTTGGACTTACAGACTTGTCAGCTGACTGGCCTCACATAGAAAAACTCTATGCAAGTGCAGCAACCTGCATTACTGCATTAGTATATCCCTTTTTGGTTTTAAGGATGAGTGAATGCATGAGAAGTAAATTCAGAAGCTGCTTCACTGAGACAAACAGGAGGCTGCAGACATACAGTGCACAAGAGGTAAAATTTGTTTTGTTCTGTAGATATGTTAAATAACACATTACGTGCTACGAATCCCACCATTAAAAGCATGATAATAGGCCACTTATTTAATCTAGAATTGAATCTATATCCATCATCAGACTTGTCATGGCACATTCCATCTGACACCTCGTGTTCCTTTAACATCACTGCAGAAAGCAGTTGTAAATTCAGCTTGTTATATCACAGAGTCTTATTACTGCAACCATTGTGCTGCATCTGCATTTTTTCCAGTGCCCCTCCTTCTCTTCCTGCTTCTCCGGCTGACAGTCCTGACAGACAGTTCCATGTGTGAGACAGACCGGGGTCCTAATTCCACTTGAGAACAGGAGCCAGAGTCTCAGTTTTTACAGGGACTTTGTTCAGCGAACACCCAACACTAACATACACTTCACACTGTGTCCAATAGCCGCGAGCCTTCTACAGAAGAGAGGGGGACACTGACAATCTGAAAGTCTTTACAGGATAAAACATACTAATCGAAGTCATCTGTAATGTTGTACTGTACGTATTCACACTTACATGAAGCTCACAAACTCCATAAATAATATACGATTGTATCTAAATCACAAGCTGAGATAAAAAAGATTTGTACATTTTTATGTATGACTTATCAGACTGAACTGAAACCTACTGGCTCAATGTTCTGGATACTAAAGATTAGTGTGGTTCAATATGCTATGACTTTCTGGCGAGCAGGCTGGCATTAACAACTTCAGACGTGCCAAGGCCACGAACAGAATACACGAAGGTCAGTGCAGGTTGGACTCAATGAGCAAATCCAAGAATAAACTAGTTTTTCCCCTTTGAATATTAAAGAGAAAAAGGCTCTTGGTTGTTTGCTGTTGCACTCGGCTGTTCGACCTGTGAAATGTTGTCTGAGAGCCCAGACAGTCTGACAACAACACTGATATGGCTGTCAAGGTTAAACTCTGGCTACGAACAGAAGCTGTCAGTGTGGACCACAGACAGTGTGGTGTCATTGCATACTCACAAGGAGGCATTACACACTGCTAAGACCTCCTTAAAATGTTCTAACTAACAGACTTTCAATTTACTACCAGTCAAAAGTTAGGACACATCATCTCCCTGTGTGTTGTGTCTCCAGAAAGATATATCTATATATATCTATATATATACATATATATAGATATATATATAGAATTAATTATATTTTCAACTGTTCCATAAAGGTGTGTATCGGACACATTCGTGAAACCTCTCCAGTCATCTGAAATGGTTTTCAACTGACATTAATGTGCTTTAAGCCATCAGTTATCTTGTGCAGAGGAGGTGGGCACAGATTTAATAATCCTGTTTTCAGGATCAGTATTATTGTACAATGTATGAAGATAATAAAAGATATAATAAAAACCACTGAAGAGGAACTTGTTTGTGTCCACACTGTGTATGTAAAGAAAAGGTTTTGGTAAACAAACTCAAATACACCATCTCACAGTTTGAGGTTTTTATTTTACCTCCAGAACAAATTAGACTCAGTTTAACATTGACTACTGCTTGAGTCTAATAATTGAAAGTAAACTAAATTATTCACATGCTGCCATGTCACAGAAATGCACGAGAAAAAAAGTGCTAAAAAATAAAATGTAAGTCTGATGTACTTTTTACATTTAAACCCAAGGATTTCGCTCTTATGTAGGTTTTATCTATTGCACCATTGCCTACAGGCTCCAGTCATAAAGATAATGTCTTTACCAGCCACAGTATAACAGCTGAATGGTCTGCTGCTGAAAACGTCACTCTCCCAACACTAGGTCCCGGCCTTAGGGCCCAGAAACATGCTGACTAACGTTAGCTGAAATCTAAGGATGAGTCTGTTTATTTGTACAAGTAGGATCTATGCTGGAGGATCCACAGAGATATTCAGTCTGGTTTCACAGTTTCTCCCAGCGTTCCGACAAGCAGCACTTGCACGCCGATGCCTCAGATCACATTCGCATGTCTCTCATCGGTCTGAAACTCAATACTACTGCATGGAGGCGTAAGTCTCAGTTCCTTAGGTCTATCCTCCATAATCCTGTGTTTATGTCCTGTGTTTGATTTCTGCTTTCACAAGAAGCTACTATGTTGCTGTAAGACGAGCTGCGGGACACTGCAGTCTCAGTGTGTGTGCAAACATAGATTTGTGTGCTTTATGCTTGTGTGTGTGTCTTTAGTCACGTATATATGTGAGACGTTACAAAAATGTTTTTATTTTGATCAAAAAATTTATTTTTTAACTGTGGCTAATTTATTTTTTATTAAAAAGGTTCAATTACAGTGATTCCTACAGAACGTTTCTTGTATTGTTTTGTCCTTTAGAGTTCAGAAGTAATCATTTAATCTACCTTGTGTGCACATTTCTGTGAGTACTTTGTTCAACACGGCTTTAAGAATAGTAAAACCACACCTGTTCTGCTTGGACAGGTGTGTGCTCAAAGCAACTAACATTAGCTCATGCAGCAGAGCCTATAAATATTTTACCACCAGTAACCATATAGATGAAACATATGACTTTCACTTTTGACTCAATAAAAAGAAAACATATATTCTTAAACACATTTCTATTTTTCCATGTGTATATTGTTATTTTTTTTATTAAATGTTTATTTATTAATTTTTTCCTTTCCCTTTTTTGGAGGCTGAACTATTTATTTACCTTCTCCCTAAGTGACATCATTTCATTGCATCATTATGGACAAAGTTTGCTTTAGATTTTGAATTTCAGTGATTAATGATACAGATTAACTCAACTTAACACACGTCCGATATATCAGGCTGGATTTCAGGGGAATGTTTATAAATGGATCCATGAAACTGACGCAAATGTAAGGAATGTCTTTAGGTATGTACTGTGGCGTGAGCTGCATGTTGAGCGCCAGAGAAAGCTTTCCTTACGTTTGTTGGAGCTAATTTCAGGCGCCTTTCACCTCACTCATCATCTCTATTTTTCAAGAGACCTTCCTTCTTGATGGATGCCTATCAACAGCTGTTGTTTTTCAATCCTATTTCCATCCGTATTGGTAACCCTAAAAAAAACCCTAAAAACCCTAATATTCCTAAAAATGCAAGTTTTCACCCCCACTGGATTTACAGAATGTGATCAGCAACAAAATCAAATAATATTAAATATTATTGAAAGCTTATGGCTATTGATTACAGATATCTCATTTCTTACCTTTGCTTATGTTATGCACAGTGTCAGTGCACTTTGTTGTTGTACAACATCAGTTTCTCTTGACTGTGACTCAGAGTCTGTACCGACCACGCATCATGTTCACATTCTTCACTTAGTTTGAGTGTTTACCGGATGCAGATGAAATGTGAAATGTGTGGTTCTCTGCCTCACATTAACTGAATCAGTGGCGCAATTAGTGAAAAACGAGTGCACAAGTCACATACACTCAAGTTCTAAAGTGATGTTTTTATGTCACCAACATTATCTATTAGATTTAATTGGCAAGGGCAAATGCTAACAATCCACAGTGAAAAAAAATTTGTCTGACCTTTAATTCCTGCTGTTGTGCAGCAAATCCTGTGTCTGACATGCCTGCAGCTGGCAAGTATGATGTATTGGAACCTGAGGATACATCTGTGAAAACATGGAAACAACACAAACGTTGTCCTCATACAGTAGACAAAGTGCGGGAGAAAGACTCAGTGTTACAGTATTAGAAACAAACTGTTAAATGTGTCAGTTTTTCTCCTTTCAATAGCTTTCCGTAAACTATTATTACAATGTATTTGTTGTAAATAGGATTTGAAAACAGCTCAAAACATAAATGATTGCCATAAACATTTGGGAAGTATCTCCATCTCTATACTAATGTGAACACACTCTTGGGTTCTCGGGTGTGTTCCAGCAGTTACTTTAGTCATTGTAAAAGTCTTCAAATAGTAAAAAAAAGGTTTATTGAAACTACAGGACATGTTCTTTAGAATGTATAATTAGCGGTGAAAGTCTAATGTTACACATTTGAGTTTTTTGTAAAAAAAAACACATAATACTGCTTGGTTAACAATAGACAAACAAGAAAAATATTAATCAGCCTGCTGCACACACGGACACTTCTATTTGAGGTAGGACTGGTAAGGTATGGTTTGCTGTTATGTTACTGCAACACTTTTGATTTCAGACTATTCTATTTTAACAGCAAACGTTAATATATCAAAATACACTGTGCCAAGTTATAAAAACACATTGCCTCATACTCTCGCGTAACTAAAAATACCCTCGCACCTCCATCTATCACTTCGTTTCACTTATTGCTGTAATCACAAAAACATCCTCGTCTGCAAAAACTTGGTTGGTGGAGGTGATGAATGGGTTCCCCTACCTTGACTTGCAGCTGAGAAAACCATGGAGTTCATCCCTCCGGGGTTCAGACTTCCATCAGAAGGCCTGCCAACAGTATAGTGACCAGCCCCAGCTGATACCATGGCGGCGCTGCAACAATCATAGAAGGCTGGTTTTAGCTGCCTCTCCCCTGCCTTGCTCACTCATATCTTGTGACACAGCTCATATTCATAGAAACATTAAGATCGCTGTATACAGAGCAAAGAAAAGGAAAATAAAATGCCTCCAAAACTTGGAGTTATAATAATTACTAATTGGTAAGAGAGTGAAATTCACATCATAGTTAATTATAATAAAACTTTCAGAAACAGAATACACGATGAAAAGTCACTAGCTTTGTGAACATCTGATTTTGTCACTCAGCTGTAAAGCAACAGATCACCAGTGGTGCACATTTTCATCCATATTTTGGAGTTGCAAACTACTCACCTTTCATTTGTGTACAGAGTTCGATTCTGCAGGTGCAGTTTTCCCTTTACATGCTGATCCCAGTCCTAAACACACACACATACATACACACACACACATACACATACACAGACACACACACACACCATCCAAACATAGATACAAATTGCTTAGACACACTGGAGGCTCACTGCTTGGTAGTTCTTATACTACCCGTGTATAAACTCGTGTCTAGAGGAATTAAAAAGAACATATATTGACTTAGACAACTGGTAGCTGCCCCTCGGCACATCAACAGTTTGCAGGCTTAAGTGTCAATTTTCTGATTTAATGTAGAATAGAAGAAGATAGAATAGCCTTTATTGTCATCGTACACTGTTCAACGAAATTGGATTGCTACTCCTTTGGTGCACAAGACGCAAATGAGTAGAAAAAATACAATGATAGATAAATTGTTTTTATCCTGTGGATTAGTGGTAGTTACTTCTGTGTTTGTGTTCCATGGTACTGCTAATGTGAAGCACCTTGTGTTGTCATTTGACATGAAAAGTGCTATATAAATAAACTTTACCTTACCTTACCTTACCTTCAAACAATGATCAAACATTGATCTACACTAAATATATACACGAGACCGCAGCATTAATGTCGTAGTAGCAGCATTCTGTACTAAACAGAATTTGCATGTTCAGTGAACTGAGTATCACATAACCATATTAATGCACAGTGTCCCCGTTGAAAGATGGCAGCATCTATTGCACAATGGGCGAGTTCAATGCCACATATAGGATCTTATTGCACATTGACGCTATATGATTAGTTTGAGTAGATCGGGTTTCCACTGGCATTCCATCAGTGATGCCGTGCGTTAGGATGCTGAACCCATGTTTAGGGTTTGGAAATTCTTTTGAGCACCACATGATCCCAAAAGAAATATTGTCTGCTTGCTCAGAGCTACAGCATGTAGCATTGTTCTAATATATTTTTGCAAAAAAAACTTGTCTTAGTGTGGAGAGGTGCCTGTCAGCAGTGTAGAGATATTCCCTTCGAATTGCTACCAAGCTGAGCTAGATAACTGAATACAACTGAAAGATATCACACTTGCTGAAATGCTGTGTTGGGTTTCTGGTGTATAATTCAAAAATAAAACATACATTTCCGTTTCGACTGATTGACTCACCTTGAGGTTGTAGACCTTCTTGTCACAAATGCTACACTGGTGTGGCAGTTGAGCAGGTGTGACCGCATGGTAATCATTCACTTGATAGGGCTGAAGTTTCCTGGTACCTGACGATATTGTTTCCTCACATCCGTGTGGGGGCTGGCATCCCACAAATCCCTGAGTGCCACTTGAACCAAAAGAGGAAACAGCACCGCTAGCATTGAACTTGGGGTCAGTTGTTGGTTCTTCGGGGTTATACAGTTCCATCCTGGTCTGCATTGGCTGCCCAGATGTTGTCCACACAGGGGCAGCATTAGAAACCACGTCCACCTTTCCAGCGTGTGTCAAGTTAACAGGGCCTTTCCATTGGTCCCCATGGCCAGTGGCGTTATAAACATTCATGTTCTGCTCACTGACACTGAATCCAAGTTGTTGCCCCTGCATATTCTGTCCATAGAAGTCTCTCTGAATACCAATATCATTTTTTGCCTGAGTGTTAATCACTTTGTACTGTTCATCACTAGCAGCGGCTGCTGCTGCTGATCCTCCACCTACGTTGTACGGAAGTCGCCTGTCAGTATCACAAGGGTATGATGAACCAGACTTTTTACCATACTCTGCGTCTTGTGGCCCACAAGACGCAGAGTATGCCCCGCCTCCACTGGGATGGTTCAGTCTCGCATTTCCTGGGTGTTGGTTGAATCCACCACCCACCAAGGCCCCCAGGGTTGAATTTGAAGAGGGAAAACCCAGCACCCCTGTGGGGAAGGCAGCTTGTTGGTTTCCAACAATACTCGAAGTCTGTAAGTGATTGAACAGGGGATGGGACATGGCAACATTGGAAAGTACTTGATTGAGAATTGTGGCTGCACTGGCCGTACCGCCCCCCTGAGCCAGTTTGAGACGATGAAGAGCAAGCTGAGCCTGGAGCTGAGCAAGCTGGAGGTTGGCTGGGTTCAAGAAGAGCTGCTGGTTCTGCTGCTGAGGCACCACCTGAGCACTGCTTGCAAGCTGGCCACTCACCTGAAGGCTCTTCTTATTGGTGCCGTCCAAAGACACCGCACTGATGCTGCAGAAAAACAAATCATGCCTTACTTCAGGAATCTACAACACAGCAAAATATAAAGACTACGAGAGTAAAAACCAGTGTGAAAGAAGCTGACTGACGTTTAACATTTTAAAATGCTATTTCAAGATAGCTACTGGCTAAACAGGATGTAGTTGCTGAGGTAGTTGAACTATTACGTCTTGTAAACGCAGATTGACACCTAATATTGCCTTTTATAATATTGATTTACAATGTTTTCAGCCTCTGCTGCCTGCTGAGGTGCAAACTGTATATCAGCATAATTTCGATGTGCTACAGATAGTGTCAGATACTGTATGTCTTGGTAAGCAATTCATGACGTAATGCAAATCCTTATACTCTTCAGATAATATGAATCAATGAACCATATTACACAGTGGACAAGGATTAAGATCCATGTAATGCTCTGCTAACTAGCTTGCATCTCCAGATTTTTCACTTTTGTTTGCATTGTCGTCTACCATCCTGTTTCCACAGTTTTACAGATATCGTTGTCAAATGTTGCCATCTATATAGGAATTTAATTTCCAGAGTTATAATGTTGCTGACTGTTGAGGGTTTTTTCTCACAGGGCTTTTCTACTTCAGCTGATATCTGTCCTTATTGTTTTTCCTTGTCCGACCCATTCTGCATCAATTTGAAGTTCCACAAAGTTCACACATATCAATAATCTTAGGAAAACAACAACAGGGAAAAAACAGTAACCCTAACCCTAACCCTAACCCAAGTGTGAAAGCTAAATGCTAAAGAAATACTAAAATTGAACTTTAAATTATGCTATTTAAAATTGGCTATATTTGTTTTGAGAAAGTTTTACACAGACTTCTACTCATCTAACATCACATACGGCAGTCTTAGATGTGGCAAATGTAATTTTGACACCTAACCTATTTCAAACAACTGACAGTCCCCAGTTTTGCTGTTGATTGTGCACAACCCTAAGAGAACGAGCATGCTGATGAAGAGATAAACTTACACCATTCTGACTTATGCCTCAAAGCTATAAATACTAGAGTTACCCTCTGCCTTCCAGACACAGTGTGCTTAATAGACTAATATGGACTCCTGCGCAGCTGGCACAGTGAGCGAGACACTTCAGGCCAATCTTGTGATGACAATAATAATAATCAACAACCAGGTGTGGATGGCAAGAGTTTAAAAGAGTAAGACTGACAGTTCTGTAGACAAGAATAGCAAGAGAGAAAAACTTCCTAATGAAATAATGAAGAAAAATTAGGCTTATTGTGATTTAATATCCCTATTTTGAAACTACTCTCACAGCCACACCATCATGATTCCCCAAGGACACACGCACATGATGACCTCATCATCATTTAAAATATTTTTGTACAACCAAACAATTAAAGTTAAAATGTTACAGTATCAGTAACTACTAATTTACTTTCTGGTAAATAGAATAGAATAAAAATGACAACGAAACTATTATTTTAATTATAGTTAATTATATTTAGTTTTACTGTCTGTTCTGCTTTACTCTGTCCACTCACCCCAGCTGGTCGAGGCAGATGACCACCCACCCTGAGCCTGGTTCTTCCTTTAAAGGGAGTTTTTCCCAGTTCTTGCTCTGAGGCGATTGTTGTTGTTTTTTTTAACCTTTTAGAGTTAGATTTTCAGGTGTAATTTCAGGTAATTCTCCTGCTGCATGACTCAAGTGCACTGGCCCCAGACCATCACACTGCCACCACTATGGTATGATGTTCTTTTTATAAAATACTGTGTTCGTTTTTCACCAGATGTAACGGCTCTTAGAAAAAGATCAACTTCTGTTCTATTGGTCCACATTCGCTCAACACTCTTAAAAATAATAAAGATGTTTTTTTGGCAAATGTGAGACAAGTGTTTGTGTTCTTTTTGTTCAGCTACTTGGCCCAGTTAGTTTATTCGTTCATTCAATCATGAACACTGACCTTAACTGAGGCACGTGAGTCAGTTCTTCAGATGCTGTTATGGGTTCTATTATGACCTCATATTTACTTGGGTTATCTTTGTGTATTATTAATGTGTTTTGTAAAATCACTTTTTGTGCCAAAAAAATAAGAAAGGGGACACATTTTATATATTAAATATAACAATAACAATTATAATATTACATATTAAAAAAATTATAAACCATTTTTTTAATCTTTAAATTTTTTTTTTTAATTCACATTAAAAATTGTGTTATTGCTCCACAAAGATAAAACTGTAGGAAATATCTAATCAGTATGTTCTTACAAATGTATGTTTTTTCTTGACTCTAAATCGTCTGTTTTTATGTTTTACTGTTGCCATGCTCTTCACAACGATTCCTCTGACAGACAAAAAAAAGCACTCCTAGTCAAAGCTATGGCATACCAGAGCCTCTGTGACTCTGACTCACGATTAGCTCAGTCTTAAGAATAGCTTCATGTTGTCATTAACAAATCATGCAAGTAAACAGATTTGCAAAGGTGCACACCTCAGTGTTATCCCGTTTTTTTCACAATGTTAAAGAAAAAAAGCCTAAATAAGGTTATAAATATGTAAAAATCTTTTATCTTTTAACTAATTCTAGTAATTGTTTGACTTACTTAGACAGCAGAAAAGTGTGTTAAATAGTGTTCAGAAATTACACAACCATTTTCTAACCTGTAGCTTAAAAAGCTTAAAAGGAACACTATAAACCAAGTCTGATTTTTTATTTAGGAAATTACAAAAATATGCAGAAATTATTCCTGTTTCAAACAACAACATAAATTTTTCTGACTATAACATTTCATCATAATATTTGAAGATTATTGAATTATAATGGTTTTGATTTAATATAACAAATATACATATAATTAAATGTATAATGTCAGATCACAGCTTTCAATCATTCACACTTTGTGTTAAATAATTAGAAAACAAAACTTGTGCTAATCATCAATATTATAAAGCACAAGAAGTAAATTATAGTGTGTGACACGTACAACAAAAAATCTTCACACATTCATAATATAAAAAAAACAACAACTGGACAACTGCTAATAAATGTGAGCTTATACCAACACATTTTTATTAAATATAGGTATGAATCCCAGAATCACCTAGTCTGCAAAAAAAAAAAATTATATATTTTAATTTACTTTTCTTCTTACACCAGTGAGAAACATCTGGCATCAACTGACACTCATAGTTTACTACTAGGTATTAAAAACTACATTAACAAGCTTCTACATCACAAACATGCATGAATATTGCTAAATATTCCAGCCAATTTTCAAAGTTTTAAATCTCTCTGTACATATTTCTACCAAGCGGGAATGACCTAATAACACGCTGATTATGGTTATGAACACTTTCGGCAAAGATTTCAGGACACCTTTGCAGAAACGTATTCACCATTAAGGACAGCTCTGTAGTCATAAAACACCACATGTCCGAAATCAGTCAACAGAGCTTATCAGAGGAAATAACAAATTAGAGGCAGCTTTAAAGTCCAGCCCAGCTACAGAATAGCCGTGTACTGAGTCCAGTGAAGGATCCAAGAAAATATTCCACAAGTCCAAACACCCTGCAGCTCCACAGACAAATATAAATCCTGCCTCTATGCACCCAGTGCAGCTGGCGAGGCTCAAAACCACTTAATCTACACTTAAGTATTGAAAAGCACACGTGGTGGTGTTCTAAGAAACACACAAACCTTGAAAAGAGGCAACAGAAGTCCAAGCTACACCTGTGACGTTACACTCCACACTGCTTCTTCATAGTCTGAACTCGGCTCAGCAGCTAATACTGGTGTACACTCCAACATGGGTGTAACATGATTAATGCTAGCACATTTACACTAACATAACATCACTGCTAGCAGTCTATACCCGTTCTGAGGACGCTACATCCATGTGTTAACCGAGCAGGCTTAGGAGACACAAGTGATGAAAAGTCACAAGTGGTCAGCATGTGTGTGTGTGTGTGTGTGTATGGACGGGGGTAGACCAGCACATATAGAAGCATTTGTAGAAGAGACATTTAGCTGCTGCTTTAATGCACAACTAAAAAAATGTAAATTATATGCAGTTTATAAAGGTAAACAATTAGTTGACTGTTAAAGAAACTAACATTCTTGTATACATGCTACATCTGATGAAACAAAGTACTTAAATAAATAAAGCATGACATTTTTACAGTCAGATTTTTATATGTGACCACTTAAGTCCCACGTAATGACATGAACAGAGAATAATTCATCCCTAATTTTTGTTTTCTCTTATATAAGAGGAAGGGCAATGAATATTATGAAAGTATTAAGAAATGTTAATACTGTGAATATTTTTAATACTGACTTTGTAACTAAATAAATGAAGCTTGGTGATAATCTATCATATTTTCCACCTTGTATGAAAGATATTGAACATAAAGGCATAGTAATAGCCAATTGATATGATTTAGATTCAGTATGTTTGCTTCACACTGACATACATAAAAATACACTATTAACCTGGATCATCTGAAAGTAGGTGGAATTCAGCAAATATGTTTTATTTGTCAATCATTACATTGTGTAAACAAATTGCACAAATTAAATGTTTTTAATAATTGTTAGTAATATAGTATGTTTATATAGATTTTTTCATTTGTTTATGGTTTTAAAATACCATCACATTGTTTGTCATTTGTTTTTATGTTTTACTTGAGTGTTTAATAACACACCAATTAAAGATAATAAAAACTAAAAAGTTAAATACATATTTCCTTTCCATTTCTTTTTTAAAATATTTCTCTTCCTCCTTCTTCTGTAAGATGTTACCTTTATATTTCTGGCAGCAAAAAATGAGCGATTTATCTAAGCATCAAAATCTAAGGCCGACATGACAGATTTGACATTGACAGATTTACAGTCACTCCATCTGTTAGCGTCACACTCAGTTGGCAATGAGAGAAAGTTGCTTTTTATCCTTTGCCAGTACCACATACTAAAAAAAGTACTATACCACAATAAAGAGACATCTGTTATTTTCATATTGATATCACTATAATCATTATTATTATACCACCTTATTCCATTAATCAGTTAAATCATGAAGAAAGGGGTAGAGAGCTCTGCACAAGAATTCTAACGTGCCTTGACTTTTGGTTTTATGCACAAATGGCAAATAAAAAACCTTAAACTTTAAACAATAAGACCCAGGAAAATGTTATGCTCCAAAACAGATACTGAGATATTTTTTATATGGATTCACAGGCAGCCAGTGTCCTGCACATAGTGACAGAATACAAGACAAAGGCAGGAACAGCACATACTGTACTCTATTATAAAAGCACAACCAAGTGGCTGGCATCATGTACAGGAACACCTGCACTGAGTATGGGATAGACGCTTCCTAATCCAGTAGGTGGTGTAACCCCATAGTAGAGCTGATATAATATTAGCAGCTGTCCAAACAACAATATCCCCACGGGGATAAAAAAAGTCTGTATTAATTACTTATTGTCATTAATATGGTAAATATTAACAACAACAACAACAATAATACTATTAGTAGTAGTAGTAGTATTACCTTGAAATTGTGCTAAAACGAAAAAAAGAGTTGCGTAGCAATTGTTTTTCTTGTTTTTTTTTAATTACAGCTGAAAACTTTGTGCTCTGTATGCCAGAAATCATGGATGTAAATCATGGGGCTTTTGACAGTTCATATTGTTGTTGTTATTTATAGTTTAACAAATCTGTTTCTGTTTCTTGCCACTGCGTGGTAGGAGAAAGTAAGAGGACACACACACACACACACACGCACGCACACACACACACACACACACACACACGCCCACAGCACATTGATGTGTTATGATACTCGCATACAGCCCACAAGGTGGTGCTACATATTGCTGAAACCGGCCCCAGGAGGTATGAAAAGTGATGCATCAGCCAACCATGTGAGGGCACTGTATTCATTTTAACCAGTAGTTCTATCAAGCCTGATAAAATGGGATTCATGATGTTTGTAAATACTTTCACTCAAAATGAATTTCACATTGGAATAAGAAGACATATATATGGGTCAATTAACAGTATATATATATATATATATATATATATACTGTTAATTGACCCATGCATGAAAACTGTTATTGCAAATCAGGATTATTCTACCAGATATTGATTTGAATTATTGATACCTATGTATATGTATATGTATATATATATATATATATATATATATATGTGTGTGTGTGTGTGTGTGTGTGTGTGTGTGTGTATATATATGGCAGATAACAAATGCAAATTCATTCACACATGGATATAAAAATATACATTAGGTGAAAACACTCATCAAGAGGGCACCATGCAACTATCACTCTTCCCAATATGGCTTAAACAGTTACTGACATTCCAGACCCTTAATTTAACTTTTCAACAAATCAGACACGTAGCTGGAACCTGCATCGTCAACACATAGCCACGATCATGCCTGACACTGTTGCATAGGGCGAGGTAAAAGTGAGGAAGCAGGGTCAGCTTGCTCTGCTCCACATTTGGCAAAGTTGCAAGGGGGTGGTTCTTGATTTATGGTGCTCTAGTACTGGGTGGGTTATCTTGGCCACACAGACATGGAGTCGGGCCCCTTACAACCCCCATAAGGCTGGCGTGTCCACAGCAACGCATTACTTTGATTCTTACCATGTTTCTCTAATGAAGCTTATGAAATGGCAAGATTTATGTTAGGGATCGGTCACAGAGTTTTATGAAGTGATATCAGAAGCGTTTGTGAGGTCACAGCTATTGCATTGTCCCAGCCTTAGTCATTTACTGTCTACACCTATAAGCTCTTGTCTGACTGAATCAAACACACACATCACACACATTAGGCCCAGAAACATGTGTCTAAACGCTGTGAGATGCTGGAGAAAGACTTTTTTTTAATCACATGGTAGCTATAGTTGATCTTGTTTCAACCTAGACGGTTTAACACGTGATATGGGGATCCCAGGGAAAGCTCCAGGTCAAAAGAGATCTTCTGATTTCACAGCTGCCTCCCAATTGTGGAACTTTGAGAGCATACCCACAAACACGTCCCCCAGCTGGAGAAGCAAGTCTGCTGAGACAGTGCTCTCTGGAGAGACATCTGCTAAAGTCATTTACTAAGAAATAAAACATCACTGGATGCTTGATGACAAACCTTTATAGACTAGACTAAGATGTGGACACCATTTGCTTTTCTAAAGTAAACCAGTAAAGTTAACTAGCTTTTAAATGTGAACAATAAATTCCAACACCCCAATTCTTCTGACAGAATATCAACACTTGTCCCTCTTTTCCGGGCCTATCCGGTGTTCTTAGGTCAGTTTCAGTGTGAGAGTGCTGACAAGAGCTAAGAACAGCCCTCGGGTTACCTGGGATCTGCTGACATTGAGCGTCAAACTGGGTGCTGAGAGCTGGGGGCCAAGAAACAGCTTGCTGGACATTAGACAGAATGACATCAGAGATCCGTCTGGCCTGTCAAGGTTGCTACCGGCAAAAAAGAAGGATGGTGACCACACTGGCGCAGGGAAAGTCTACACTTAAAGAAAGCTGTAGCTCAGACAGATGTCACAGAAATGACCAAATAACTAAAAACAAAAGGTCCTTGTCTCTTAATCAGTCTAAAATCTGAGAGCAAAGGAACTACATGAGAGGGACAATTACAGTGTTCCCAAATCTTATTTTTTTAGTAAATTAAAGTTGGAGAGGTGAAGTCAATGAAGACTGGGGAAGGATTGTGTTGGTTTTGACAACCGAGCCTCTCCGGCCGTTTTTTCTTCTGCTCTGATACAGTTATTTTAAGCTGCTGTCCCAGCTTTCTGTCCAGTTCCCAGTCCAGTGACACGTTAAGAAGAAGAAGAATCTACTTTATTGTCATTAATACATTTTTTACATGTTACAATGAAATTTCTTCTCTGAATTTGACCCATCTCCCCTTCGGGGGAGCAGTGAGCAGCCACAGGCGGCGCTAGCGCTGGGTGTCTCGCTCAGGGACACACCTGGTATGGGGGATGGGCTGGGTGTGATTTGTTTTTATGGAGAATCTGCAGTTCTGATTATAAATATATAAACTAGACCTTTAAATTTACCCTGATCTTACTATTTATAAGTAGCTGCAGGTCCAGTAGGGAACATCCATCTGGAGTCTTCCACCCTAGTGGTCAGCAACATCGCAGCTATATTGGTGAACAAGATGACGTAGCAATAATTTTCCCAGTCCCTCCTTCAGCCCCTCTCTCCATCCTTCGCCCTCTCTCACTACATTATGACTTCTGTCCACTCTTCCTCATGTCTGTCCAAAGCAAGCAGTGCATTTCACCATCTGTTACTGGTGCCGTGCTCACAAACTACAGCTGCCTTCTCGTCTCCCATCATTTTTAAACTTCTGAATTTCTCTTGACAGTATTTTGGCTTGCCTTGGTGGTGGTGGTGGTGGTAGGGGGACGGTTAAGTAAATTATTAAAAACAATAGAGGAAACTGAGCATGATGGAAAATCAATCAATACACTTTTTTGTGTTTTATATACGGAAAGAAATTATAAACACAGCAAAGAAGGAAAAGCTGTGACCACACTTTCTGTGTGTTTGCTTGTTTGTTTTGACCACAGACTTATGTACAGCTAACAGTTTATATGTTGTTGGGAAGAGACAATAAAGAACATTACACAAAGTCAATAGATATATGTATATATACGTGAGTTTATATGCAGGTTTCTAGGTGATGTCATGCGATTAGTAGCTACAACGGAGGATCTAAACATTTTAATAATGCAATACATGTGTGCTCTATTATTGAGATTGATAAACAAGTTATAAATAACTCAGTTCTGTGTTGATAAAGGAGAGAGGGATTAAAGAGTAAATAATAGATCATTACTACTAATATAAACCTGATATCTGTTTTTGATAGAATGTCAGCACCAATAACAGAAATGTGTTGAGTATAGTTTGGTTGTTTTCATGAGGAATAAAAATTGATCAATCTATTTTTTACTAGTGTTTTAAAATGTTAAATTATACTATAGTGGTATCATATTAATGTCTTGTTCAAAGTAAACAAAACAGATGGGGGAAACAACCATTCACACACACACACACACACAGATGGTGGACACAATACAGGGCTTATCCTGACAGGGCCCTCCCATAAGGAGATGAAAGGACAGAAAAAGAAATCCTCTGCAAAGCCAGTGGACACAATGGGTTGGCTATGCCCTGGAGTAATGGCCATTGAGGGACTTCTCTGTGGAGCCCAGTCATGAAGCAGAAACGACAGAATAAGACTTCTGAAAGTCATTTTATGGCTATAAATCGAATTGATTGGTTTCATGCACATTCAATTTTAGACTAAATTGCCAGTGTAATTAATAAACACAATCCACTTGTTCACTGGTTCTGCCTGCGTGCATGCATAACGTCCCTAACAAGTGAATCCCTGACAACTGTAGCTTTGTTTTTTTATGAACCGGTCACTCTTAGTATAATCCACAGAATGTCATAGACCTTTTCTCTTTGGTTGAAATAAAAACTTTTCAAAACAGAGGTCTATGGAATCACACATTGCTGCAGAATATGCGTATGACTACATATCACTCAGGGTAAGAGACAACATAATGAAATATTCATAAGCCACCAGGCCCAGAGAAGCTAAAGCGTTAGCAGACCAGGGAATCGGTGTATCCACACACCGCAGGGAGGCAGGAAGGTTACTGCCCTTCTGTCTTCACACTGATGAGTCACTGACAGCTGTGTCTGAGATGTTCCAGACCCACACTTTTCTTTTTACGTGTGCACTGTACACGCTCCCTCCAATAAGGACAGTCCCACAGGGGAATTCAGACAGTGAATTACAGCTGATTACCTGGGAGGTTAATCAGCAGGAAGGGGGCTTTGACCTCGTGCTGAAAAACAGCATGCCACACACACACACACACGCACACACCTCTTTATTCATCCCTGACACTTGATGATAGCAGTAAGTGAGACACTGATAGCAGAAGCCAAAAATAGTAGTTAGCGTAACATTGTTTCTACCTTAAAGTCGTCTTCATGAGGAAATGTTGAACATGTTCAAGATCACAAGTTTGTTTTTATAATTCATTAAGCTAATTGCAACTAAAGCAATAAACATGCACATATTACATCCACCAATTACAACACCAGACACGGTCTGAGCTCTAGTAATTATATACTTATAATTACCTATTATCTACATTTAGAATTAAAAAAGTGTTTGGTTTGTAACATTATGATTATTAGCATCTCACTGGAACGTAGCTTTTTCTCACAGCTAAACTAGAACGGGACAGTTTGTTTACCATCATCTGTAAATAGGTAAAGCTAAAGAAAAGAGCAGTGATGACTCCTCTACACAGTCTTCTTACCTGTGGGCACTTGAAATGTGCCAGTGTTAGTTTGGTACAGTAGGTTCCGAGTTCATCTCTGATCAGCTGCATATACTGTCCATAAATGTTATGACCTTGTTAATTCACAGTACATAAACACGCTCTCTAATTTCCATATCCCAATTCCTCTCAATAACCTCAAATCTTATTTCTGAACTCATATAAGTGATGAATATTCAGTCCACCAAGTTGCCAAGCTATAAACACAGGAATGTGTTGTACAATTATCTGAGTTTTGGAAATGTATGTGTCATGAAATCAATTACTATTATGGAGCAGAGAGTCTGGCAGAGTGCCATGGGTTTTTCATTACAGGAAAGATAATACAAAGTGGGCCTGGTGACAGACTTAGTCGTTCTCACTAGTGGCAATGTAGTCTCATGAGAGTCACTCTTTCTATTGCTTGCTCAGCCCATTTAAATCTAATCCAAGAATGTGAAGTTGTTCCAAAGTTGTGGGGGTTTCGCTGGTGTAAAATCTGTGGCTAAAGTGTGAAATAGCTCCAGGGAAGACTAGTTATATTAATGTGTAACTGTAGCTGCAGTGTTTCTGTAAAATATAGATCTGTTCACTCTTTAGAGGACTCGGGACAGCAACTGACCTCACTACGGACACTTCACCAACAGACACAGTGACAATTTTAGCCAATATTTGCTCGGATTAAGGGAAAGAGTAGAACAACAAGCAGTAATGAAGTAAGCTAACACCTTATATACTTTAAATACAACTGTAAAGTGTATTTTTCTCATCGTTTGTGCTAAACATGCACACATAGGTTCATATAATATATCTTACAAAACATATAGATTTCTGATTTTCTACATTTTGAGGGACTCATTTAAGGTAGTTCCTGAGATAGTGTAAGAGTAGTGGCAATGGTCTTCCTTTGATGGAAACGAACATATATGTCCTTGCAGGACACCGCTGACCCCACACCCATAAAGTAAATCGGGATATGTAAGACGAGCAACATGATACATGAACATAAAAGCTAGTTTTAGAACCTACATATGTTGCTTTACAAACCAAACTTACACACTAAACAACAACAAGACAGTTTTATAACACTTGGACACTTAGACTGGATAGTTGTGCAGGGTCTGGCGTCACAAAGGATGATACATTATTTTAATTTTTAATAAACATACATTTTCTTATATATACACGTGTTTGCAGTGACAGAGGCTGTCCATGTTGTCCAAATCATATTCAGTCTAAACAATCATAATGTGTGATTCTCTGTTTACTCCTGCGCCTTGTGTGTGTTTGTGGGTAACTCTTTGCCAGGTGCATTGCACATTACAACCAAAAAGCTGTAGAGAGATTATGTTACTCAATGCTAAACTAACTACTTACTATCTGTAAGAAGTGTGTACTTTACACCAAAGTTTGACCTGTGTCTGTCTAACGGTACAGCCGACATCTTAACACCTGGCATAGTTATGAGTAGCTTCAGCTTCAGCTTTTTCCTCTTCGTGATTAAAAGCTTAGTGGCAAAACGAACACTTCAACATCTCCCAGGTCTAAAGAATCTGACAATCTACTCCAGCTACTCATGTCAGTGTGAGTGAATCACATTTCACTCAAAGATAATTATCACCCCTTGTCCTATACATAGCCAGACTCTACTCATCCTCGCCACGATAGTGATTATTTGTGACCGAATTCAAGCCCTAATTCAATAATCTTCAACACTCTAGCTCTTATGATTTATATAACCAGCTGATTATCTCTTAGACTGTGACCACCCTGTTCGTGTATTTTATTCTCCTAACTTTTTTTTTGCCTCTGCAGTCACAAGCACATCCAGTCAGACGGCAACACACATAAATACGGCAATCACTATAATCTCAGAGGGAAATTCATTTGCAGAATAGTGTACAGTGAAGCTGCTAACTTCTCCAGCTTCTTCCCACCATTAAAATACTCCAGCACCCCCGCGCCACTAAGAGGACAAGCGAAAATTGATGGATGGATGTTTTATTCAGCTGTCAAGGGTGAGTAACTGAGCTTTCTGCTGCAGGTTATTCAGGTAGTGTACAGCTTGAAACAGTTGTATTGGCAGACCCACAAATAGTGTCGGGATGGAGAGATGTCGTGCTGAAGACACGGTTGTGTTTCTCACCTACACGCTGTCTTATGCTTTATGAGCCCTCTGTGCTTGTGTGTGTGTGTGTACATCTGGTATGTGCTGCACCTGTCTGCTCGGAGGTGCAGTAAATTTGATTTCCTGTATTCTAGCTCCCTCGCCACGTGGATGGAGGCAAGATGCCTTTGGGGTGAGCACACGTGCTACAGTCTCCCCTGGCCTCAGCTGTTGGTACCACCCTGACAGAGCAGAGCGGAGTGACTGTGGGATTTAATACATGGGCTGGGTTTATGTGTCACTTAAGCCCCGTTCGGACAGGACAGACAATACAGAGGAAGCTTGGGGATTAAATATTCCTGTGGCCTCTGGTAATTAACTCTGCCTCGATGATGGTGCTTTCAGTTATGTTGATAAACAGAAATGTGAGCTGAAGCAAAGTGTAAAATACGTTTTGTATGTCCACATATTAACTGAGCTCAAACTGTCCTGTAGTTTTAGATAGAAAGTATTAAATAAGATATTTACTAAGATAAGATATAAGATAAGTATTTGCCCCCTTCCTTTTATTTTTGTGTAATTCCCACAATTAGGCAGTTTGTTTTTATTTTAAGAATTCCACTTTGTATATATTGTAAAGATTCTCATTCATCCAGGTAAAGTTGTAAGTTGTTAGTCATGGCAACTGGACTTCTTTTCTTTTTGCCATGGCTAAACCTTCTGGCTATTTACTCTTTGATGATGAGTCAAGTCACATACGTCTGACAAATATGCAAAAACATGTATATGTATATATATATATATGCATGTATAAATATATATTTTTATATATATAGTGTGTGCGGGTGTGTGTGTCAGGAAAGGTGACAAACACTTTTTCACAGCACAGTCCTGCTCTTCAGTGTTCCAGAGAGTTGAAATTCTGTAATATAAGTTTAGGCTTTGTCCCCATAGATGTTTTATCAGTCTCTAAGTAGACAGTTTACAGTCTTTCATTTTACTCACTGGCTAAAACATTCACATTTGCTGTGACAAATAAATGCACTGCAACAATGTAAAACTCACTATGACCACACTTTGACGTTACTATTTAGAAGCATGTACTAAAACACTCTGCGTATTGTAACCGTCTCTGTTAATCACACTGCTAATCTTTAATAGCCATTGACAGGCCAGGGGTCAGCACTATAGAATTACAGTTACTAGTAACGTGACGCTGACTGCAACACAAGGAGCAGAGCGCTGACCTGACATGTGTTTCTTCTGTAACAGGGTTTACTGCGATTACTGAGAACTCTTGGTCAACGGAACAAGCCATACAAGAAAAATATCACAACTTTTATGTGTACTGTAAAAGGTACATTCTTCATGCATCATATCAGGAAAAAAAGAAGAAAAGCATGACACCACTTGTGTCACATTGCAGCTCATTTATAGCAGCCTCAGAACTGTGATGATTTTAGGATTAACTGGCGGATCCCATTCAGGCTTATCCAAGTTATGTGCAAATCTCATCAGTAAATATATATATATATATATAGTTAGAAATGTTTGACAACACTCCTTTCTCATTGCTGTCGTTCAATGTCTGTACAGTGTATCAAGACATTTAAGCCTCTTTAACTCTGTCCGCTGCCATTGTTCCAGAGAGCTAACCGTGCTAAGTCTACCAACTCAACACCTGTAGAACATTTGCTTTTTCCATCAGGAAAAAATACTATATGTAGGAGGAACATCTGGTGATGAGTTCATCGATCTGAATCTGACATTCAAACTAACGTAAAATGGCACATACGAAATGAATAACGAAACGAAATATTATTTTTCTTCATCCTGTAAAAATATTTAACATTTTTTATAAATAGTTAATGATGTAGCTTTGGCAAAGGAATCATGGTGTTGAATGTTCAAAGCAGTGACCCAGGTAAAAACACCGCGCCTTGCAATCATAAATGAAACTTATGCACCTACACTTGACAAAACATCTGAGCACAAAGTGGATGCCAATATGGCCATGATAAGTCAAAGGCTCCTGCCCGGTGCCATACAACTGTCAGCCATTTAACATCAGGATAAGCCACAGTTGCTGCCATGTGTCAACACAGCCATGAACACATGCTTAAGGTGGTGCTGGGGAGCAGTAGATGGCAGTGACACAATAAACGTACGATTCCTGTAAACGAGGAGGGGGGGGGACTAAAAAAGACTATGGCACAACAAATTTACCAATAGAGACTCCAGCACTTCACTGAAAACAATTCATACATGACTCATATTCATATAAGAAATATCTGTTGAATATATATTTTGCACAGAACGTTGCACTAAGAGAAGTAATGTTACATCCATGCACAGGTGAGACTGAGCTGGACAAGAATCATATCACAAAAACTGGAAGAAAAGAAGAAAAGTACTCAATATACTTGATTCACTGAATGATTATAGGCACTAAACTGCCTCGACACGATTCCTGATTAAATATTTGTTTTCACCGGACATTCAAGTGAAATGCAAAAGAGGTGTTACGTGTCACTCTGCCTCTAACTTAACAATGTTTCTGACAACTGAATGATGGATAAACATGTTCTCTCTATTTAGAACAGCAACAGCAGAAGCTACGGTGTGGGGTTGTGAAGATTTAATGTTAACATCCCCAACATCCTCCTAAACTCTCCAACTAAATAAAAGGCAGAAGATGCATCAACCATTGTTTCTTTTCCTTTACTCCGCGAGGACATCGCAACCGTCACAAAGCTTCAAAGCTTCTCAGGCAAAAAAACATCTGCAGCATCATATATAGAATTACATTTATATAAAAACCAGAACCATAAATGACACAAAAGTGCAACTCAGTGGGCTGCAGAACAAGGTCGGCTTAGATGGGAAGCACTTTGCCTTGTGTGACAAACTGCCAGAGTGATATAGAGTCGGCAGGTGGGAAAGTGTGAAAAGTGAAAAGGAGAGAGAAAAAAGGAAAAGGGAAGGGATGAAGGCTAGTGTGAAAACGCTCTATCATCATCATTTACCATTACCCAAACAGAACTTTCTATGTCGGGAAAACCTTTATTCCTCCCTGTGTGACATTTGTTATCTTCCTACTGTTTGTCTGAGGCATAAATAATAAGCTCCAGTATAAAACCAGTGTGAGTTCTTGTTTTTCTATCCTTAACCTTCAAAGTTTCACTGCTTCTTTTACACATGTTTACACAGTGGTTCAGAAACTTAGCACAGAAAGTCAGCAAAGCAGATGTCGGTGCACTAAACCCTTAATCCCAAAGATAAGATAATATTAACTAAACCCGTAAGGACTATTTTAGGAGTTGCTCTGTGCATTTATTTTGTATTTTACCCTGGACTTAGATTAACTGCACTTCAACATGAGTACATTACCTTTTAAAATAACTTAATGGAAAGCGTGCCTGTGTGGGAGATATATAACAAAACGCTTTTCTTTAACTTCAGATTAAAATATCTCATTCTGCTCGGTGCTGTGGATTAATACACATGCAGCAATTATGTTCAGGTAATAAAAGCTAATTAAATTTGTTGGTTTCTCCAAGTTGACTCATGCATATACTTTCCGGGGCTGTGGTCCATGAAAAGAATTATGTGTATCTCCCCTACCTGCATTTAATCCTACTGATTCACCCTGTGATTCTTTTTGTTCCAGTTTTTGTGTGTGTCAGTTCACCCTGAATTGTCCAAGGAGGAGCCTGTCTCTTTGAGTAGCTTCTGCCAAATGTGTCACAATAAGAAAGTGAAAACAAACCAACACAAATACATGCAGCAGAGTAATTCAATTTCCGGATCTTATTGATCTGACTTGACAAACTGCTCTGCAAATGAGTACTAGTGAAGAAGAGCTATGGTATAGTATGGTCTGTATCCTATGGCTTCAAGTCGTCGTGTATTAACAAACCTTTATACTCAAATATTTCACAGAAGAAATATAATTGAACAAACACAAAGTCTTAGAAACATTTGATGGACTGTGGTTCAGACCCATGTAAAATGTCATATGAGCACATCCAAGATTCTGCTACCTAGTGAAGCAGCAAGAGGCCTAGATGCATTTGTGTCCATTTTTTCCTGAGTTGTCTAAATCGAGCTTGCAGATTTTATTAAAAACTTTCATGTGTCAGCACATTTTAAAATGGTGATGGTGGAAAAATATAAATGTAAACCTCTCATACATGTGCATGTTTTAAGCGGTTTTAGAAAGTATGTACTGGAAAATGTTATTTGTATAATTGTTTACAATTATTTATAACATTACATACAGAGATAATATTTATTGCTTTGATTAATATATAAATGTTAACATAAATAACACAGCAGCATGTAGATCATTAATTAGATTAAATGTAAGCTCGTCGACCTTTCACAGATTACTTCAGTAAAATCAAAATCAAAAAAATTATATTCAGTCACAGAAAAAACTTTGTCTAAATAAAAACGTAAACTTTAATCAAAACTATGCAGATCGCATTTCTGTGTGAACAAAAATACATGTTACTTTAAAGTGTCGGTTTTCATTCATTCTTTTAATTGAGAACTCATTTTATACAATGATGCTGCAACAGATAATGTTCGGAAATATCCAAATACTTCATTTTACAACAGACAATAGACTCTGATGTGGAGCGACACACACAGACCAAACGGTGCATGTGGACATTCAAGTACAGATAAAACTCATCTTCCAAGAAATCTTCCCACCATCTCAGCTACTTTTAAAAATTACAACATATTCATGAATATCACCCAAATCTCAGTGGAACAAAAAGATTTCCACACATCCATGTGAGCAACACGCATCTGCCTGCACACTACGTAAACCTTCGGATCATTTTCTCTTACCTTACCCCTTCACCCGTTGTCTCAGGTGGATATCCGCCACTTTCTCCTTTTCCCAGCATTTTTGTTGGGCCTTTCGGGACCCTGTGAAAGCTAGTTGTTGTTCGATTCCAAGATTGCTCCATGGCAAAATCTACTCCCTGGCACCACCTGCAGCCTTAACACTCCCAACCCCCCTCAAAAATGACTACTACTGTCCAAAGACAGCAAACTTTTCTTGAGGCAACCTTCTCTAGCCTGCTGTTTCTCCGCTGCCCTTACTGTATGGACAGATGACAGAAACACCAGCAGGCAGGAAGAGAGTTGTTGCTGACCATTTCCACTCAGCTACTCCTGATCGACAGCAACACAGGCAGCCAAACCCCCTTTAGCCCCTTCTCTTCAACCTATTGCCCCGTAAACTACACTACTGAGACTCCCCTTGACTTCCTCTCTTCTATCAAGTGTCAAAAAATGAGAAATTCAGAGCAAAACCTCCTCAAAGGGCAACAGGAGGTTGACTGAGGGAAGTTTATGAAGCAATGACAGAAGAGGTGGGTTCATGGGGCTGCAGAGGGAAGGGGGGTGGGGGGTAAGTTGAAAGGGACCAACTGGGAGTCCCTGCCTGGGACAGCTCCCCATGGCACAACAACAGGGGCAAGAACGTCCCTCCGGCCACCGCTGATTATCACCTCCACTGTCACGCACTCAGCCCCACAGACACAGGCACCCTCGCATACTCTGGCCAATGAAGGGATGAACTGTGGTCCTGGGAATGTCATCAGTCACTCAGTCGGTGTCCGGATCAATTTAGCTGCTGAATCATTAGAGGAGTACAGTCCCCAGCCCCCGGAGCCCCACAGTGTCTTGTATTCACATTTTGTAATGGTCTGCTAGTCTGTGGTTACACGTTTGCGAGCCAAAGGGTGGGGAGTGTGTGGTAATAAATCATCATTAGAGGAAGAATAGTACTGAGTGAGAGCACATCATAAATCCTTGAAGGGTACATCACAGCTCAGTAGGAAGAGACGGGCTTTGTGTCTGTTCATTTCCCTGCTCTTTGTTAATTTTCCCTGCTCTGGCTCTGTGCAGAGGATTATTGTTTACAGGTCAGCACAGCCAGGGCACAGGCTAATGTGAACATTCTGTGTGAACAGGCAAAATGTATGGTGTACTGTACGCGTGTGGTGGATTTGTCTTCTACAGGGTGACACCTTACCGCCCTCCACTCAGCACTGCACGAGGACCTAAATTATAAATCTGGTTAGGAGAGAGGGCATTTCCTAGTCAAGCAGAAGAGGTGGCGATCTCTTGTGTGCACAAATGTTTGCATATATACATGTGACAACTATACATAACAACCCCCCCCCCCCCCCGACACACACACACACACACACAAACACACACACACTCTTATTTTTGGCCTTGTGAGAAAGCAGATACCACTGTAGCATGAAGTGGTTTCTATAATGGTACATGCCTGACTGACCCAGTGTAACGCAGCAGTAACAGAGATGAATTAGACTCTGTCCAGATGTAATATTATAAATATAAAAAAAACAGTGCAAAAATCTACAAATTATTTCAGAACATGAACAAGAAAATTCACTTTAATGGAGAAACCGTTTATTGTAGTTTTTGCCTGTGCACACAGGCACACACAGAGAGTCACTAGGCTAAAACCACAGAAACTCTTTTGGGAAAAAAAAAAGGTTTTGGAAAACTAACCCCCTGACTTTTTTCTCAAGCATTTAATCTCATCCAAATCTTTCTCTAGTCTAAATGATCACATCAAGACACGACAGTTATGCATGTTACAGCGTAGCCCGCTTAACTGGTGATACATACAAAAAAATGAATATGCAATCCTACAAGCTTGGCCTGCAGACGTTTTATGTGACCGGGTAAGTTCATTGAGTGATTTGAAAAATATGTGATAACACTGTACTACCTGACATATGTGTAAGAAAAAGAAAATGGATTTACTTTTCAGAAGTACAGTCTGACTGACTTAAAGGGAAATTAAAATGTATTTAGAGTGTTTGAAAAGGAAACAGGGAGACACGTTGTCCTTCGTGCACATCATACTGGATGAACGATGTACCACAAATGATCCATTAGTATCACTGTTATATTGTGTGACACAATAATTCAGTGAATTAACGACAGCCGTAACAATCCATCACATTTGCCAAATGGCGAATTAAGACTGTGCTAAGTAAGAAGCAACTCCCTGTCCAAGCGATCAGTAATCTAGAAAATGCTCCCAGTACAGCTGAGAATGCAGCTCTGGAGCCGAGCTTTCCCATGAAGAGCGCCTCTTTTTTTAAGATGATGTGTGAAGACATTATTATTAGTTTAATTATTAAAACCAAACTAAAATTCTACCTTTAGCCTTATTACAAATATACATCAGTGTTGTGAATTAAACCGGCTCCGTGTGACACGGTCGCAAAACTCCGTATGTGAAGGTGAAGGTCAAATGTTCAGAGGAAGGTTTTTTAACAGGTATTTTCACTGTATGTTCACAGTGCAACCAGCCACCACAAGCTCTAAGTGTAAGTGTTTTTGAGTGCTCAAGCTGTTTGACTTGGACATTTGTCCTTCATGGTATAGACACTGGTGCCCATGTGGCTAACCCAGACTTCAGAGAAGTTATGACCAGCTATCAGCATTTGGCCAAGGGTACAGAGAACATATGACCTCATAAAACAGGCTTAAAAAAGAAACGAGGCACCAGTAATCACCGACAACAACAGCCTGTAAATTCCTCTGTTCACAACGGGACAGCAGTTGCATTATTTTACTGTTGAACTAAAATTACAGTGACGCACAGCTATGCCACAGTATACAAAACCGTTACCATACAGTGGTGTAAAGAGAGAAAAGGAAAAGTCTATAAAAAACAGACGTTTTATGGACCTGAATGACAGCGACACCTGAACAACCTCCACTCTTCATGCATGACACGTCCAGTTGCCACAGAATAGGCCTTTTTCTTGGGAAGTAGCAAATAATCAAGTCTTGTTAAAGGACTGTACACATTTCGTCATTGCATCGGTAGTAGGACCTCTACGATCCTCTAACACTAATTAAACTGTGCCTTTAAAACTTCACACTAAAAACCCTTTGATGGTGCGAGAGGAAGTACGGACAGCTTACTCTGTTGAACTTCCTGTCAGCGATATAACACTATACTGTGAAGAAAATGATTCTGCAGTAGTACAACCGTAGGACTACAGTTTGGCTCCTGTATCACTCAAGCTGTCTCCTTTGATTCCACAACGTCTAAGCCAGGCCTCCTGCAGAAGTTCAACAGCAGGATAGCGAGGGTTAATGTCTGCCTGTCAGGTAAATAAACGTCACTCTGGAGGCAAAAGAAATATTACATTTAACTGGAATTACTTACTTGTGTCCACAGTTATTTGAGGTGTGCACTCAGGCTGCATGATTCAAATGTTGAGAAATTATTATTTTGTATTACAAATAATAAAAAAGAAACGTGGCTTAAACGACTGCATGTTTACGTAGCGGCGTTGAGATAAGGACAAAAGGGACTGGATCTGGACATGACTTTGGAGCATTCAGACGAGCTGTAAGGCTTGCGAGGCAGATGGACCACCATGAAGTGCAAGGACAGAGCAATCTGTTCACAGGAATCCTTCCTCCTCCTCTCGCCCTCTACCGCAGTAATAAGCACCTGTTAAGCACAAATTAAGTTGTTGACTGCACCGGGACAGCTTTATGCTCGTTTTTTATGAGAAGGAGCTTGATTATGAGAGCTGGTTGCTCTCATTCAGCTGACCACTGCTATACAACACATTCAGAGAACACGGGGGAGGGAGGGGGGGGGTTGGGGCTGGAGCCGCTGGTGTTTATTGTGTGAGAATGGAGAGAACAGGGGATGCCACAGGTGGTGAAAATGAAAAGGACGTTACAAATGACAACATCATCTAATACGTGTAATTAATGAGCAAACCCCAGGCTCCTATCAGAGGAAGTGAAATATAATATTACATAAAGACTTTCCTAAATGATGACATGAGAAGCTGTAGACCAACACTTTACTCCCTAAAATCTAAAAGCATTATATCTAGGTGTGTTAGCTTAAGCTAAGCTGCGGCTGGCGAGCTAAGTTCCAAACAGCGTGGTGACCTTTAAGACACGTGACCTCTGAGCAGGAAAAGTAAAACTACCAACAGCTGCTGCAGTTTCAGGGTCCAGGTAACGTGTCTGACACGTAAACATAGAGCAGACATGTACCGTGGTAAACCTGAATGTCAGGCCTGTGAAGGCGGGAGAGAGGACGTCATGGTACAGGACGATATGGGGGCCACGGACAGTAGGCAGCACTCTGAATCACGTCTTCCTGAGCTGCCAGCTGATTTGTTGACAGATGAAAGTTAATATTTAACCCGCAGAGGAGCAGTTCTGCTCTGGCAGGCAGGCCCGGGGCTCGGAGACATGAGGCGCGCTGTTGGTACAAAAACAACACAGGACACAACACTGATGATTATGTGTCCACGGGGGACAAACTGTAGACATCTTGGTCCTAACAGGATTTATTTTGATCACCTCTACTGCCAATTTTCAAACATTTAAAATTAATGTATTAATTTAAAGGCATATTTATGTCCATGTCACCTCAGAGTCCTTTTACTGTATATTGTTTCTAAATCCCTTTTATTTACTTCTGATCAGAAAATCTGTTTAAATTGCTGTTGGAATGTTCCATTATTACGTATCTCTGCAATCTCAATAAGTACTGTAAGGAGCCAACAAATATTAATAGCCTGCATAACTGCATTTCAGCTCATGTCAAGAAAGACTTAGTGTGAGAAACGTTGTTTAATTGACGTCTGATAATTAAACACGAATAGAAAGGTGCCATCACACAATATAAAGCCACGTAGATAAGTGTTCTTCACACACAGGAAGAAGGGAGATGCGGTGGGATGACGGGTTGAGATTTCTATTCTTACCTCCGAGGTGTGAATTTTCTTTGAGGAAAAAGCAGAACATGAACTTCTCTTTGCTCGTCTCCCACACTCATCGAACAGAGCTGTTGTCATGCGGTGGAGGACGTGCTGGTTGTGGATTCTCTGCTTTCAAAGGTTAAAAACCATCCAAGTCCCGCTGAAGGCTGTGGACCGAGATGCTCCAGAGGTCTGAGGTATTACAGCAGGGATCTACAAATCCATCTCAGGAGGTCGCAGCCTTTCACATACGCTGCCAGCGAAGGCTGATGTTACACTAGAATGACAAACGTGCCACATGGGAAATGTGGGATCTCCCCTGGCACAGAGCAATTGAACAGGATTATTAATGTTAAACAAAAGATAACACAGGTGTAAGGGCCGTGTAATCTGTGCCAGATAATGTCCCTGATGCCAGGCTGGTCTTGACCTCATGTCTGTGCCTCCCTGATACTGAATCCAAATCTGCTGTGGATGGAGTTTCCTTCTATTGATATCCAAGACCAATTCTAACCAAACCGGTTTCTGCCGATTAAATTAGTGGATACAATGAGTGGAAAACCTTTTAAAGAAGGACACAAATGAGAATAATCAATAATCTGAAGTACAATATACATGACAAATGAGTAAACTACTGTTTGAAAGAACCAGTTGAAAGTAAAGAATGAAAATCACCCAACTTATGTAAAACCTAAAATGAATTTAACAATTAAATTTTGATTATGATGCTGTAAATCTGATGCTGCAGCTTGACACTTTTTTTCTGTATTAAACTATAGGAAGATGTCAGTTGCAGTGGCGCAGCACCACCTAGTGGTCACCGTAAATACTTGCCATGTCATACAGTTTATTTAAATCTTTTATTGTTGCAAATGTTCTCAATTACATAAAAAGGAACAAAATCATTTAAAAAGCAGAGTTGAAACTAGGTACAACATATGAGGAGTTTAATCCTAAACAGTAGATCCATAATGGAACTAAATAAAAGATTAATTACAACTTGGAACAACATGGAGGTGTAATCATTTTAGGCCCCAAACAGACCAAACATCCCGTCTGTGTTGAAATATTGATGTGTTGTTTTCCAACATGGATACCTGGTGCTGAAGAATTAAACTTCTCATATACTTAAATGACCTAAAAACAGAACAGAAATTACAAAGTACACAAACAACCATAAAAATGAACAACAACCCTTTAAACATTTTAAGGCCTGTTGCCAGTAATGACAGATACATGTAAGCACGGTATCGTGAGTAAACATACATAATGTACAGGTACACCTTCTAAAACCATAACAAAACAAAGACCCACATCAGTCTTCTGTACTCAGTGTCGCGGTTTTAGATCAACAATCTTCATCTAAGTCGTATCAAAACGGTCAACTGTACACACACACACACACAAAGATTTGTTTTTGAACAGAAAAGGTACTGAAGGTTTGTCCCCTTGAAGAGCATCATCCGCGCTCCTCGTTTCCTATTAGATATTATGGAAAAGTCAAAATAAATCGTTGTAACAGCAGCTCTTCAGACAGAGTGAGGGTTATTTTCTCAGTGTAGGGAACTACACCTCAGGAATGTGCCAAACCCGAGCGATGGCGATGCAGGAAAACCAGATTCTCAAATGTGTTTCAACTTGAAATAGCCAGTTTGAAGTAATTTTGAGTCGGGGATCTCTGACATGTACAGTTTGTTTTTTAACAGAAAAAATTAATTAGATATTTATGGGCCCTGTAGTGGAAGGCTTAGAGCTACGCAGTGCACCGTAGAAGAGGAGGGGGTGAAAACAATGACGAGGAGCCGAAGACTATTAACCATGGGTGGTGTCATCCTCCACAAAGTCTTTGGCCTGCTCCGCAGTGATCACGTCAATGTGACTCACCTGAAAAAACACACACGGTTAGTGACCAACCACCGCCCCGTTTTAGCTGCTCTACATAAAAAGTGAATTCATGTTATGAAGCCATTGAAATGTTGTTTTAATGATCTCTCGTCGGGACTTTACCCGAGGACGAGTTAGCATCTGTCCATACAGCAGTTAGGAGGGAAAATCTCACCTTGTTTCTGAATTTGACACCATAGAACTTGTCGGCAGACTCCAGCAGCTCGGGCCTGAAGGTGGTGGTGATGAACTGGGCGTGACCTGCCAGCTCCACGATCATGTCTGAAATGAACATGCAGCACAAAAATGTCACCTCTTTCCTTACAGCTGCTGGGTCCGATAAATTAGGAATCAAAATGCTTCTTTTACACTTGATCAGCTCCAAAAAGCCACAAAGAAATCACTGATACAAACTGCATCAAACCACAAGTTGAATCAACATCCATCCTGCACAGTATCAAACACACTAGCGTTTTACCTGAGACAGCCTTCCTGTGCTGGGCGTCCAGAGCCTGGTCGATCTCATCAAACAGATAGAAAGGAGCTGGGTCACATTTCTGGATGGCAAATATCAGAGCCAGAGCCACCAGAGACTTCTGACCTCCAGACAGCTGCTGCATCTCTCTCATCTCACCTTGCTTCCCTGTGAATGATACCTACAGGACAAAGAGGTCAAACATTATTCTCTGGTCAAACGTCTTTACATTTTAAGAGGGTTGATCCAGCGAGTGAAAGAACGCCTCTGTGCTGCTATGACGGCTTTCATAATAACCAATTTATATTTAGAGAAAAGTGAAAATGACTCATTACATGATGAACTTTGCCTTGTTTCTGCTTTGTGTAGGTGGATCAGGCTTTTAATGCTCTGCTGCCAATACTCCAGAAACTCACAGCTCACCAAACAAAAGCACAAAGTAAATGTCATACAGTAGGGCAGAGCTATTCAATCACCCGTAAAGTCGGGCTAGAGTTTCAAATTTAGAAAGTTAGCTGGACTGAACATTTTCAGTGACAGATAAGCAGCAACTTAAAAACAAACGTCTCTAAATCCAAACAAAACAACACAAGCGTTAACAGTATCACCAACAATATCTTTAAAAAGTTCACAAGCCAGCTGAGACCTAAACTTTATCTTCTATACAATTAAAATGTCTTTGTGTTGTACTGAAACTTTCTTTTGTAAATGAATGATGTAATACGGTTATTAACGTGAAGGGGTGGTTGGAGTGGACGGAGGTGTTTACTGTGCAGGACTGACAAACAGGAGCCCCGAGCTGAAGACCAAAATCGTTGCGTTTTTCTGTCAAGGTTAAACGTCCGCTATTTTACACTTGTAGAAGTGTTTAGCTCTGTCGTAATCACCAGTCCCCACAATACAACAATAAGTCAATACTGAACTCACGATACGATATTATTGGAATTTAAAGTATAAAGTATTACAATATGATATATTTTGATTATTATGTGTTTCTAACTGCAAATTATGTCCATAAAGGTACATGAAATACATTTAATCTAATAAATAGGACCTCAGTGTTTTACTTTAATCATTTTATTTGCTGTCAAACTGTCTGTTTTACAGTTTTTTGTTATAACAACATGCTGCATTCACTGTCAGCGCTACTGTAGGTATTTTGGAATTTCTGTGAATATTTGTCAATTTGAATTCGGTTAATATATTTTTTGCATTTCTGGAAGGACCACGAGCTTGGCCAATCAGAGTTTGTTTCTGGGATGCATGTGCTTTTTGAATTGCCCTGACTAGGGCTACATGTTGACCATTTACTGTTCAGCACTAGGTGACAGAAATAGCTGTTTCTGTGTGAATTATAGAGAACAATTCACACCAGAGATATTTTGTTGTGTAGAAATGACATTGAACAGCTGTTTAAAAGAGCAGCAGTCTCAGTCAACACAGATAAAACAAAGAACTACTAAAAACACTTACTCTGATTCCAACTCCAGTGAACTGGTCCACAGACGGAACGCTGCTCTGTGAGCCGGAGCCCCTCTCACTGTCTGCACCACCTTCTCCTTCATCCTGAGACTGGCTGCCTTCAGCATCACCCTTCTTCATCACCAGCGTGGCTTTTCCACCAGGCACCAGCTTCTGGAAAACCTCACTGAAGTTCTTTGACACCTGAGGGAGAGAAAATGTGGCACAAAAAGACAAGGAAACCAGTCACATAACTTTTGTTATTAGAATGTTCAGTATTTTTATTAGTGACTTATAAAAGTATAAATACGTTTTTGTTTTATTGTTTTTTTTTCAAACAAACAATATTTGTATTGTTTATTAGTATAATTCGTACAGATGCAGACTAGACTAGATTTAATACCAAAGTACAACTTGTAAAACAGTGTTTCTAATTCCGAACGCGGACCCAGTATGTGACCTTAAAGTCTTTCATCGCCACCGGATGTGCTACGTACCTGTTTGAAGGTGAGCTGGATGGCCTCATACTTGCGCAGCTCTAGAACATTCATAAGCTCCATGATGGATTTGTAGCCACGGTCCAACTCATCCTGACGTTTGATTAGTTTTTCCTTCTGCTCAGAGAAGTTGACAAACTGGTCCAGAGCTTTCTTATTGACGTGACTGTACTTCTTAAGCTCGGTGTTGCACTGCTCCAGTTTTCGGAACAACTGTTGGAGTCAGGGAGAAAAAAAACACATTGGTTAAGAGCAAAGTCTAATATATTGTCTGTGTGTGTCAACCATCACAGAACCATGTCCATAAGTAGTTTCTCCAGTTTCAAGTTGTTCTAGGATGTCAACATCAAATATTGGTTTGTTTACTGTGACAACTGTGCCCAGTAAGCTGTGTATTATTTGTACACTGCTAGACTTAAGCAACTGTCCAAGTATACAGAGATACATACAGACATTAAGATACATTATGAATTCCAGACTAAGTATTTCAAAGTGCATTGTCAGATTCTATTATTGTCTGAAGATGAGATGTCCTGATTAATTAAACATTTTCTTGGTCTGGCTTAAAAGTGACACACACACACTCTCCAAGCTATAAATTCATTCATCTGAATCACTAATGACTGAGGGAACATGAGCAAGAGCCATTATTACTTGGCCCCTGGCCCATGCACGTCTGCCATTAATGGCACCATCTTGGCCCTGAGCTGTGTCCTCTGGAGAAAGATTAACTATGTGGAGTGTTTCAGAAAGTGTGAGGCTATTTTCAGCTTTGTCAAGGAGGGGAGATGACACACACACACACACACACACACACACACACACACACACTCAGACACTTATGAAAGATGCAGCCAAGTCCATTCAGCTTAGGCTGTTCTCCCAGAGGCAGCTGGCTGAAAAAACAGAGAGATGAACACTAACTAGTGTCTGAGTCACTGGTGAGTGGTGGGAGGTGAAGGCTGTGGCCCTGTCCCTTATGTGTGTGTATTTGTGTTCACAAGTGTGAGTCGGGTAATGAAGAACTATAACTCGACCTTCAGTAGATCGTAGTTGTTGTTAGTGCTGTTGTTGTTATGTCTTTAGTGTCAATGTGAAGTTTGCCAAAGGTCATGTTGCTGTGGTAGAGATGAACTGTCACAAAGCTGCACTGTTTTTTATTAGTAATTTCTCAGATGATGATGTCTAATATAAAACAAATGATGATCCCTCTCCAGCTTCATTATTGGGGATTTAGGGCCCAAACTTTGGTTCGGCGAAGTCTCTGTTGTTTAATATTTTGTGTCTTACACTTGATGGACACAAAGTACTCACCCTGCCCAGCGTCTAATGCAGGGGTATTAGACTCATGGCCCGCCGACCAATTGCGGCCCGCAGGATGATATATGCGGCCCCTACCAAGGTATGAAATAATAATACTAGTGCGGCCCGCGAGGGGACCTCTGTTGGAGCCACTCAGCCAGCTCCTGCCTGCCGTCCTTCGCCCATACTCGCCCCCCATGTAAATTGAGTTTGAGACCCCTGTTCCAATGAAACTTGAAAGCTTTACAAGCCATCATTAAGCACCATGTGTGTGTTTGTGTACCTGTTTGAGTGTGAGGGTCTGGTACTTCTCAAACGCCTCCTGAGGCAGCGAGCCGAGCTCTCTGATCTTTTTCATGCACTCCTCTTTCTTCTTGAGCAGCATACCCTGCCTGTTGGTCATTTTCTCCAGCTCCTTGGTGTCATGGTTGATGGCATCATTCTGCTCCTTCTCAATGTTCTTCCAGCGCTCCATGCTCTTTATGTGGTCCTTGATCTCTGCCTCGGTCTTGTCAACCAGAGAATCCAGATCTGGTAGGATAAAGTGGAAGCAATGCGTTTTATTCTACGTTAAACATAAAGTACATACCGCCCTTCACGGAAATAGAACAGACGCTGCAACAGTTTGTGTCCCTGGTTTTATAAGTTATTCAACTAAACTTTTCGAGAGCGGACTGATTAACCAAAACACTTTAGTCACAGCTGCTCCTTTCATCAATGACCTATTCATGTGGATGACATTTCTTCTCTGTTGTTACACGACAGACAAGAGAATTGGATTATTCTCTGAATCATAAATGGAAAATTGACTTGCAAAGACTTAAGAACAATAGCTTGAATATAATACCTACTTGAGTCCATATAAGGTCTTGCATTGAATGTGTCTTTAATAACTTAGTGACAATAATTAAATATGAATGGATGGATGGATGGATGCATGCAAACAAATCCCATTTAGGAAGAAGTGCTTTCTGAAAACTGGGTTCTATCAACCTCATCTGCTGCTCGAACACTTCTTCAACTATGTGACCAAGCTGTCCCTGGAAGAACATATTCACAGCAATTCTCACAGCAACTCACAGCAATTCTCACCATCTGCTGGAGGCAACAACCCACTGAAGACAGTCTACAGTTTCTGAATTTAGATTCCCAAGTGGAAGCACATTGGCTTTGAGACATAATAAATGAGTGAAGGTTACAGATACTAAATTAAAACATTAGGCAGTATTTCTAATGGGATTTTTTAAACAAATAATGCCAGTGACTCTAAAGTTATGTGACTCTTCAAATCATTGTTGGAGATGCTTCATTTAATTCATTTTGTGTGCATTACTTTGCACAATAATTCATTAACCAGACCAAGAAGACCAAATGACAATCACTGCAAACTGTTTTTTAAGGGACAGCATTTTGGTTACGTATCTGAGCTCATCCAAGGTAAAACTGCTACAATTGATTACATGTGAAAAACAAAATGTTCAGTTTTTAAATGAACAACTTCAAAACTTCTAAAAATCCTGGATATATACAATTAACATTTAATCAAGGCCCATCACAAACAGGCTTCTCCAACCTTCACACTACAACAAAGTCTCTATTGTCTGTGTCTCGAGTACATTTTGTACCTTCTGATCGAGCCAACGTCTCTTTGACGCGTTTGTTGATACCGTCCAGCTCAGATGTTGTGGCTGTGAGCACCGTACCTCCCTCAGTCTCTCGCAGCTCATTTAGCTCCTGTGTCAATGCAAATTATGCCTTATCAAAAAACAGGGTCATGAAAATTCAAACCTGCCTCTTCTGACTTATATGAATGAACACATTGAATACGAGTGATTCCATCTAGGACAGTACATAATTCAGCACACATTACATTAATTCAATAATCTAACAGCTGCAGATAAAGTGGGTTATGCAAGTAATGATGTATAATTTACTTTAAATATGACAAAAGAAATCTTACTGGACTGGATAAAAACATATTATGCATGTATGCTCTGATTATTCCAGGTCACCAGGGAGCTTCAGGGATTACATACCTGCTCCACTTGGTCAAGACGTTTCCGTAAGTTCTCGTTGAGATACGTTTCCACTCTGGTCATAATACCCTCCAGCTTGATCCTCTCATTCAACAACTGTCTGTTGTCCTGTCAGTGGGCAATCAAATGGATTAACAGAAGAAAAGGTGTCCTTCTAAGTCTTTACCAAGTGAAGATAAAGGACTCAGGACTATCCACCACATTAGCAGCATGCCTTAATTATAGATTTATCTTTATTTTCTTTTTATTATAATAACTTACTGATAAAAATCTATACAAAATGTATTATAAAATGTTTTTTTTGGACAGATACGGTATCTGCTTGGTCTCTGATTTCTTCTTCTATTCATCTTGGCTGCTGACTGACACTATAATATTCTTTAGAATGAAAAAACAGAAACAAACATGAAAGACTTTATGACGTGGTGGCGGAGCTGTTTCATAACCCTGGTCGGAATGGTTGAGGGTTCATTGTGGTGGGAGCAAAGAGCAGCTGGCAGTGAAACAGAAACAGGGGGAAATGTTGGATAACAGGAACATCCCACACACAGCTGCTGCCTGCTACTCTCACCTCAGTCAGGTCATTTGAATAGTAACAAGAAGAGGGACTGGGAAACCAAGACACGGAAACATAGGTAAAAAGTGCATTGTCTGAACTACATACGGAGGGCTGTGTATCTACCCACTACTTTAGATAAACTGTGGCTTTTTAAAAAGCTTCTGATCCTTTCTGAGCAATACTTGATACAATTGCACCAGATGCCCAGAACACAGTCGTTTTACCTGAAATTCACAGTAGAAACAGAAACTACCTCTGAGACCGTCACCTATGTCATGTGTGGCAAACCGTCTCACACATTGTACGTCTCTGCTTCTTTATGTTTCTGACCTGCTGGAGCTGACGGATCTCATCATTGAGGTCATCCACACGCCTCTGGTCCTCCAGGCTGAGTTGAGAAAGCAGATCTGTACCCAGCTCGGCCTTCAGTGACTCCCTAGTGGACTCCATGGCGTGCAGGCTGGCCTCCAGACTTTGGAGACTGCGTTGCTGGAGAGGAAGCAGAGGGGAAAAAGATCCTTCAGTAGAAAGACCAGGCAACAAACTGGGAACATGTTGAACTTTAAGCTTACATTATGTAGTTGGGTCTCATCTTAACAGCACCAGTATAAAATTACCTTGGGCATGAATGTCTTTTCTGATTGCTGCCTTTTCTCCTTCAGCATCTTCATCTCTGACAAAATGCTGTCTCTGGATGCCTTAAACTTCCTCTGTTGAGTTTCAATCTGCTGCATCTGGTTCATCAACTGGTCAATCTCATTGTTGATGCGTGGAAGCAGCCATTAAGGAAATACAGTACGTATTGCTCTCAGTACGTGTTTAGCAAAGACAAGCTGAGATGACTAGTCAATTGCTGAGTTTTTCCCAACTTTCCCAATTTCCCAACCTGTTGTAATGAGTTTTCTGCAGGATATTATTGACTACGTCAGCACTGCTTTTGTGCCTGGCATTGTGAGCACACATTCAATCTTCCTTATGCAACGGTGAAACTGTGCATACTGCAATTCCCCACAGGAAGGAGGTAGGAGAAAGCAATCATTGTGCACAAATACACTTAAAACAGAAGAACAAAGACCAATTTTTGTGTCTAAGGCGAATTAGCCAATTATGTGTGGGGCAGATTCTAGGCTTTGTAGAGCAAACCGGAGTATTTTAATAATGCAATTTGGCTTCCAATGAAAGACAGTGACATCACTGAAATCTAGTCAGGGGACTAAGGAGGGCTGCACACAGTCATCATTAAGCTAATTTACCAGACAGGCTTATTGATCTTCCACAACCACAATACTCCTCTGGGACTCTGAGGTTTAACAAGCCTCTGTAAACACTCGATCGATGTGCTGATTTTAAAAAGGTCTACTGGAAGTTAAGACAACTGTCCTGCCCATTGTACAGAGAAACATGCTTCAAAGATGACACTTCGAAACCATTTAACATCACACTTTTGTGATGACAGCTGATCTCAGCGTCAGATGAGATATGGGAAACCTGCATTAAAGGATTATTGGAGAAGTTAAAACACAAGTGCAGATGCTATACAACCTCAACACTGGCACTGTAATTTGGTACTTGTGGCAAAAAGAAGAAACTTGAGCAACCTATAATAGAAGGGACAGGTGATGTCCATCAGCGTAATCTCATAGCTGGGCAGGACAGAGGTAGAGAGTGAACAACAAGCTTTTAAATGATTGATCTGTCCCATGAGTCACCGCTGCAGGAGTGAAGGACGAGGCAGCAGCTCAGTCATCCGTTTCCACTGCCTACTCACACACGTAAATTCCAGGCGCACAGTGACCTGCAGACACACTAGTGAATGTGACTGAGAAGATACACACAATCATACAGGTGTGCAAACACAGTTAATCATGCCTGGGCGTGACCACCCCCATAAACATGCCATACATATGTACGCAAATCCTCTCATGGGCCATCCAGTATTGAGTCATGGCTTTGGTCAACATAAACCAGTCATACAATAATCTTCTTGACCTGATTAGATGCTCTCATTGTATCCTCTCTCCTGCTGACATTTAAAACACAGGCTCAGCCATATGACATCAGCAGTGCAGAAGGCATACATTTTTCCTAGATAAAAAGACTTCTATGAACAGTGGCATGTAGATTAAAATCCTGACAGTAGAGTACGAACATGGTCTTTTTTAGACTGATATGTTTGGTTTCACTCTTTACACAACATATTGACAGAGTAAGATGTCTCATCCTCAGCTTCTTCGAGACTGTCTTCCCTTTCTCTAAGCTGAATCACAAGTGCCTGCAGTTTATCACACCGGTTATTTCAGTATGCCGCTGACATAAGCAAGGCAAGCCTTGCCTTGTTTTGTATGCCGTCCTTGAAAGTGTTCCACTTTTCATTTATTTTTAAATGAAATTAATTATTTTATAATGTAGAAACATTTCTTGTAATGTCATCTATTTCTTCCTGTACATTTCATGAACTGAAACACAGACATCTCATGTCCTGGTGGAGAACAAATGGTAACAAAATTCGTTGGTAAATAATAAAGATGTTGATGACCATAATAAATGTTAATATTTTGTTGAATAAAATAGATAATTGCTTTATTAAAAGGATATGTTCAATGTTTCTGCGCAGGTTCTCGTTGAGTTTGGCCTCCAGCTCGCCTAGCTCCTCCTCAGCCTTCCTCATGTCTTTCTGGAGCTCCAGACGAGACTTTCTGGTGTCGTAGTAGCCTCCTGTCAGTGCTCCACGGTGGCTCACCTGGTCACCTGGAGGCCAATACACATTGTAATGTATAGCAAACATAACAGGCTACTGCAGTTCTACCATCACTTAAAATCTACAAGGAGTCAGCTCACAGGGTGGGTAGTTAAATTAATTGCACTTCTAATAATCAAAGCAAAGACTTGACTTTCAGTTGTTGACAACCAAACACAGAAAAATAGCATTTTCTGCTTTTTCCTAACAAGAGATGTATAATATTCACACAGATAAATATACAGTGGGGTGCCTAAGTTTGGGCAACCCAGTCAATGTTCATGATTTTCCTGTATGAATCGTTGGTTGATACGATAAAAAAAAATTTCAAATAAATCTATCATATAGGAGACACACACAGTGATATTTGACAAGTGAAACAAAGTTTAAAAGGATTTACAGAAAGTGTTCATCATTGTTTAAACAAAAACATACTTCCCCTAAACCAGGGGTGGGCAAGTTCATTCCTAGGGACCGATCCTGGTCAGGGGTCAGGGGTCACCGAGATTACCAAGCCAATTTGAGTTTCAATAATTAGTTCTAAAGGTGCCCCAAATGTATTTATTTTTGCAGTATTTCTCAAAAGTAATGGTGTATATTCTACTGGGACCACAGGTCAGCTTACCCTCCAAAGTTATACAGTCCATGGTGAAAGCTCTGGCCAACTGGGTGGAAACTTCCATGCTGCGACAAATCAGGGTCTTTCCAAACACATGCTTGAAGGCTTTATCAAAGTTGGGGCTGTAGCGCAGTTTACTGATCATGGGGATTGCATCCTTAGGAGACAAAAACATGTTAGTTAGAGCAAAGTGGCAAAAATGACACAACCTCATAATGGCAGCAAAAAATACTATAATTTCTATTATGCTATTATGCTATGAGCTGGTTATAGTCACATGTCGTCAGACTCTACATTTGCTGTCTAAAAAAAATATGAGCATGTCCCTTACATTGGTCTCTGGGTAGGCTGTATCCCTCACATCCAGCTTGCTCAGCGGCAGGAATGTGACTTCTCCAGGTAGATTCATTTTGTTGAACTCCATTAGTATTTTGGTACTAACTTCGTCAGTCTCCACAATGTGGTAGAACAGCCTGGTGAACAAGAGCAGGAAACAAAAACAGGCACATAAAGACACGAAAGGATTGTTTGACACACAACTTATACTACAAACAGCTGAGAATATATGTGAAAAATCCGGTGTTGGTAATCCCAAAAAGGTTATTCAGTTGTTTTAGTGCCTTGAAGATGTTTCCCCCTCCATTCCAGAGGGCTTTCTCTGAGGCCGAAACGTCTTCACGGAACTAAAACAAGTTCAGTTGGCTGAATAACCTTTTTTGGTACATCTGAGAAAGTACAGACATCTATTAATGTAACGCGTAGACATGAAGTTAGATGTTCTTTTATAATATAAAGCATGAAAAAGGTTTCATGGAAAACTTTCATACCTATCACAAATGATTCAGCAGTGACATTTTTACTGGAAACAATACCAGGAACTGGCAGTGAAAATATAAACATCAGTCCTCACCTGGTACCAGCAGTCACCTCCACACAGGTGTAAAAAGCCGGCTCACACTCAAAGTTGTTCATGACGATACCGTGATAACCGTTGATGACATGCTGGTTGATGCCCTTCCGACGGAAATGCTCAAGGACTTTGTTAATGCTGTCGATGCCGTTCAGAATGGCCTGGAGGTCCGTAAGAGAAAAAAGGAGTCACAGTTCAATTTAAACACATAGAAACGAAAAAAAAAAACTCAACCTCATCTTTAATCAATCCTTCAAAAAGATAAAGCTGCAATATAATTTCACCAATCTATGAACATCAAACTAAAACCATATCTACTATTTATTAAATCAAGTTTAGTCTTGGTTGTTGCAGCAAATAAACTACACTCAATACTCCCCTGAAACCAATACAAAATACAGAAACAAAGAAAAAAGTAATGCAGAGGATAGATGGACCATCAAAGCTTGAATATGGGTTGAGTCAGAGGGACTTTAAAAAGAAAAAAAAATGTAATTCACGTACGAAGCCACGAACAGCCAGCTTTTATTTCAGCAGACATTATTCAGAAATTATATCTTATGTAGCTGCTGACTGGCAGTTACTAGATAAGGCAGAGAGAGGTGTCATATGCAAATGTATCTAGATATAAGGTGCCAGTGGTGAGACAGATCAGTGGTTCAATAGATCTATCCTGACAAATGGCTGAGTCATAAAAGTGAGTCAACTGCAGTAGTTGGGTCTCTCAGTAAGAGGGTGTGTTACTTTTTCACTAGACCCATTTCATGCATAACCAATTTACTCTATTATAGTACTTAACCAACTAAGTGTACGTGTCATGGTTTCATAGATACAGCATGGCAGGTCTGCCTCTGCTGACATAAAGAGAGTGGTTTGTGTGTATGAGCTTGCAGGTAAAACAACTACTGTGGTACCACTTTATCGTGAGTTTCAAACCCCTATAAATGTACTTTTATTTCTGTGTTCCCACACAGAGGTACGTCTTTTATACATGTTCAGGTAGAAGCATTCAGTATCCGGTTCTATTCAAGTCAATAATTATACAATCATGTTCAGTGACATGGACCTTTCCGGTGGCTGCCCGGAGAAGCTGCTGCTTCTTCTCCAGGTCCTCACGTTTGGCCGCCAGAGCCTGCTGCTCTGCGTTCTCCTCACGCCACAGGTAGCTGGAGAGACACAGACAGTCACACACTGTTAAGTTATGTCACTGTAGCTATGACACTCAGAGAAAACCGTGTAAGAACAGCAAAAAACCTGAAAAATGTACAAATGCTTATGATGCAAAAAGATACAATAACTCAAGCTGATTTTACATTTCAGGGATGAACATTACCATTTTCATCACGAGTTATTATTTGTATGTTGAAATACAAAATAAATTACAGAGCTATTTAAATGTTTTAACTTGAATTTAATTATTTCCAAACTGTTTTAATTTTGTTCTCAATTTATTGTCCTTAACTGAAACCTTTCAGGTCATACTCATCATACATTAATAGCTTTCAGCGGTGTGGCCTGCATTATGTGTTCCTTCTATTACAGCTGCCAATTTGCTGCCTCTTCACCCTCTAGACTAAAACAATGAATCCCATTGAAGTGGAGGACAGGTGTTAGACAAACATGTACATATTCATCAATTGCATGTGCTTTATTTAGTTTAATAATAGTCACAAATAGCCCCTTCTTTGTATTTAAAGCTGATAATATGCAGTTCAACTTGCTTGTACCACCTCGCTTATTAGAACGACATCACTTTGTTTTCTTGTTTAAGAAGCAGGGAGGCACCTTCCCTGAATACATTTTCACAACACAACAGAATCCATCCACTGAAGGGAATGTGTCCCATGGAGCCAACATTCCTTTTTTTAATGCAAGACCCAACACTTGTCTAAATAAAGCAATGACATACTCTGAGTAGCTACTAGAGGTGGTCGATACGGGCTTCAAATTATACCACGATATTTCAAAGGTAAATTTGCAGTAATGATGTACACAGGCACAGGCAGCAGCATTTATTAATGTGCACACAATAAAGAGCTTTAACTATCCTTCTTTTCCACTGACTGCATTTACATGCACTAAGTAACTGGGTTATATACAGAAAGCAGCTTTCCCAAGTAGTCAGGATACAGAGATTTGTTCTACTACTACTGTTTTCTGTTACACCTCCAAGTTATTCTGGAAGCTTGGCTCACAGATTTTACCTGCATAGTGAGAGAAAATTCTATTTTCTGATTTACTATTTCCCTTTGCTGTGTTGGTGTAGCTGCACAGCAAGAATGCATGGTCAGAGACGATGAGAAAGGGAAGAGAAACACAGCTTATGCGCAGCATCAACTGTTTGAATTAAAGAAATCAGCAGTGGAAAGCAACTTATTGTGTTAGTTTCATTAGTTAGTTTTCATTTTCAGTTGGACGAATTGGTACTTCACTGTAATGATCTTACTCTTGTTTTACCTTAAAATGTTAACTTCCATGTTATTGGTCTTACTCCATGTTAGGGAGTAAACCATCATCAGCAGCTGACATGCTGCTTATTCAGACAAGGCCTGTGTTGCTGCTGTGCACGCTAGGAAAAGTATCACACAATTGCTAATCAATGTTATCACAAAACGTATTAATGTAGAAGAGACACTGCTATTAGCTACACAATGAAATAAAAACAATGAGCACAGTGCCCTAAATATCCGCAGTCAAAGAGAAGGTTGGAGGAAAATAAAAACGTTCTTACTTTCTTTCGCTCTGCAGCTCATCCTTCCTGTTCTTCACTTCATAATACTTTTTGTCCAGTTCCTCAACGCGCGTCTTAACCTCATTTAGATCTTGATCAAGTTTCTAAAAGACAAGTTAAAAGCAGGTAAGACACACACTGCTGATGTGTGTGTGCTTAGATTACATTAAAATTATGGATAACAATACATCAAAATATCATAAACCATATGTAATAAAGCATCAGAATCTGCCACCAAAAAACACAAAATTAAAACAGCAGCCTGGTAATAATGGAAAGTAAAGGTGAGCACTTTGTAGCAGAGGCAATATAAGTAGCAAAAAAGTTATCATAAACTGGCACTGTAGGGTAATATAGCTACAAAAGATAATAATCCTTCTAATACCCCTAAACTGATGCTGATCCAAACTTACATTGTACTGCTCCAGGTTCTTTTCTTTGTTCGTCTCTGTATCCTCTAGGTCTTTGTGGATGGCTGCAATCTGTCTCTTTTTGTCATTGATGGCCTGGTCCAGAGACTTCAGCTCCTTCTTGATCCACTTGTCCCTCTCCTCCTTGGATGTGAACTGGCTGCCACGGCCCTGCTTCGCATACAGGTCTGTTCTCTCCTGTGTGGCCTGGGCCAGTCTGAAAGGCAATAATAAGAGGTAAAGAATATTGTACACGACTAAGACAGACTTTATTATTTAGACCAGGGCTGCCCACACTTTTACGACTTGCGAGCTACTTTTCAAATGACCATGTCAACTTGTGTCTGTACTTTATACTTTTATATCACCAAACATAATTCAATACGTTCATGGTGACTATCATATTAACCCTAACCCAGAAGAAGAGCTGAATACTGCAGTGTAGTGTTAGGTAATTTGCAGCTGTGTGTAAATTCCCAGACTGTGTGAGGGATCGACTGTCAGTCTGCTGCGTCACATCTCCTCCTTAGCTACAGCCGAGTTCAGGTAAAACAACGTTGCTAATTTTAATGAGTAAATCAAGCTCAACTTTTTGCTGTAGTTTTGCAGTAGCTCGCAGGTGCGTAGTGTCTTGCGTGTTGGGGGAGACTTCAGACTGGCTGTATGTCAGATATTTTTTCAATAGCACATGATTATGTACCCGCACTTCATTTCTGATCAATCTCAGATTTAGACTGACAAAATATCTGTGAATATAATTTTTTAATCCTGTGACTTTGTGTTCCTCCTGTAATTAAAAATAAAACACTTGTAATATACTTCCACCAATTTGTATTGAGGCAGAATACACAAATTTCTTATTTGCATCAATCATTTAATCTGTTCCTGTCAAAATGTGATGACTGACTAATCAAATTATGTCTGGTCAGCACCTGCTCAAGCGACCATAACTAAGGGATGAGTCACCCTTACCTGGAGATTCCCCGCTCCTCTTTCTCCTTCACCGTGTTGAATTTGGGCTCCGTTTCCTGCAGCTCTTTTTGCTTCTCCTCAATTTTCTCCAGCAGCTTCTGACGCTCCTTCAGGAGGCGTTTCTAGAAAAGTCAGAATAACAGGACACTTAAACAAAGCAATCTTTAAAATCTAGGACACAAGTAATGAGGGCGGGGGGCGATGATGCACCTTTAGCAACATTCCTAGTTAACTAAGATTTTTTTATAGTTCTGCCAATTCAGATTATCAAGCCTTCTCTGAACATTATTGGCAGTAAACGTGTTTCTTTGTTCACAATTTCTTTAACTAATAATTTAAGCACTATTTTTTTACGCACATTTGCCATTTTTCTTTTCACTCACTATGTAATTGTTTCCCCGATTTTGGACAGATTACTTTAAATAAGAAGGCAGCGTCACTTTATGTCACGCTCCAGTTTCCCACGGGTACCCCTGACACTACAAACCTGAAGCATGGCTAAGCACGAATAACAGTTGATGTAACAGGCCAGTTGATGGGTGCACCCCCACACATGCCAATACAACCTCAAACCTGATAAATCTAGGACCATGAGTGACGCAGTTCTTCTTCTCTTTCTTTTTATTGTGTTTCAATAACTTTTGGCTGAAGCTGTGCCAGCCATAGCCAGGTGGGCTTAATCCAACCGCCAGCCTGCATGCTGCCTGGGATCCTGAGACTTCACACACTGCCTGAGCCAATAAAACCTTTATGTATGAATATCATCTTCATACTCACATGTGCACATAAACACACAAAACACGAGGCCATATGGAGAGCGATCCATGCCAGCTCTGTACACAAAACCTACTGCCAGGAATTATGTAAAGTGGAACTAATTGCAAAGTGTCTGATATGCAGGCTGGTTCTTTTGGTTCTCAATTTATGTCCATCTCAGGCATGCAAATGTGCTGAAGGATTCAGAGTAGATTCAGCACTAACTATATATATATTGAACTATAACTATATATAGTGAATCCGTGTTTTTTATAAATTCATATATCTTGTCACAATAACATTTTCTAAGAAATAAAGTAAAAAGTTGTGCCGTCTCTCAGCTGTCATTTTCATATCTCTGGGTTATACATATCTTCTGTTGTGTTTCCTAGTGGATTGGGCTGTTGCTTTTTTCTCCAGCCAACAAAATCAACCAGCCAATTTACAGAGGCCATACTTAATAGATAAGATGAGGAAAAGTCTACTTTGAAAGGTCACTTCCTGCCTGGTAACAACCAACCAGTGAATGCAGTAGACAAAAAATGGAAAAACAACTATCATATCTCTCTCTTAATTCAATGATGGTGCAGGGAAAGGGGCCGTCTTGTTGGTGCAACATCACATGTGCAGAGTGACGCAGATGGGAGGCTTCCATACCCTCTGTTCACTGTTGCCTGCCAGCTCATCCTGCAGGTCCTTGGCCTTCAGCTCAAGCTTGGTCCTCTGCTTGATCTGCTCCTGGCGCTCAGCCGACAGCTGCTCTTTCTCCTCCTTCATGGCAGAGATCTTGGACTTAAGCTCTCTCACAACGCGCTCAGTCTCCTATAAAATAGGGGACAAAAAAAAAGGAAGAGGATGAAAGAATAATGTCAAAGAACAAAAAATACAACAATTCAGTTATTTATTGATTTAACAATTATTTATTAATATAAGAGCTGGAAATGTCTAAAAATATATTCAGATTAAAGCACTTTAAATGTAAGACTTTGATGACCTTAGATATAAAACTACTACTCAAAAACAGTTTCTGCATTTTTCTAATTTCTACTATAAAAGTAGGACTGAATAAAGTGCTCATGCTATGATGCAATTTAATTTCTCTCAATCACATTTTTAAAATATTGTTAGTAATTAAAGATCTCAATAATAGACTGACTATATTAAAAATCTTGGTTAAGTTCCACAAAAGTCTGTGTCAGACTTGGGTATACAGTGGTCCCAGTGAGTCACGTTCTAAAAATAGCCTGCAATAGGCGAAATCTGCAAAGTACTCAGCTTTGGTTGTTTTCGATTTTTATAGATGTTTTAAGGCTGTAAAACTACTCAGTACACATGTAATACACTTTTCTCAGATGGGCGTTATCATTTTCACAAGTTTCTCTCATTTAAACACTCTCAAAGTTCAAACAGCCGTAGAAAAATGCCCTAACTGGGATGCACAGTCAATAATTTACACATTAACGGCTTTGTGAAAATCTGGAATGCTTCAACAAAAAAGCTACAATGCTTATTTTCCTTTACCACTAATCACAGATAAGATTATATTTTTTGATGCTTTTTTTTACCTCTACTTTGTCTCTGGCATCTTGCTGAGCATCACGCAGCTGTCTGGATTTGTCTCCACAGGTCTCTCTCTTGGAGGACAGCTGGGGAAAACACAAAAACAAAATATGAAAAATCTCAGTACTGATATTTTACACAATACAGCATCATGCTATATACAGTATTTTCTTGATTTACTACCTCGTCCAGTTTGGCCCGAGTTTCATTAAGCTCCTGGTTGTAGATGGTGTACTCCAGAGCTCTTCTCATCTTGTCCCACTTCTGGTACTGAGCTAGCTCCTCCTTTTCATCCTCCAATGTGTGCAGACGCTCCTCAATGTACTTGAGCAGCTCATTGATCTTTTCTCGCTTTCCCTCTAAAAGAACACACACATTTGGTTTTTAAAATGCACATGATTAGTACGGTCACATTGAATGTTTCATACAGATGAATTAGCTGCAAATGGGTAAATTTACCCTTGTGTTTTGAAACAATATTGTTTACCTGTCTCTTTCATGAGCGAAATACTCTCCTCCTTGCGCTCATCATACACCCTTGTCCCTGCTACCTCTCTTAAGAGCTTCAGACGCTGGGAATCAGGTGCAGTGGCCATTTGGTTGATCTGCATGATACATTGAAATAATGAAGATGTAATAACCTCGCCTTAAAAAAATAGAGACTGCATTTAGTAGATTTTTGATTCTTCACTCTGTTCATAACACAGATTGTAATTTAAACAACCAACAAGACATCAGCACTCTTGATGCTTGCTGACATGAAACAGCGTATTCACAGTACTGAAAAACAAGCTAAAATGTAGTAAACGAATGAGGTCAAGTTCCACTCCTTTCTCACCTTTCCCTGCTTGACGATGTAGTACGGGTTACTGCGGGAGAAGCCAGCACTCTCCAGAAGGTTCATGACATCATTCTTACTGCAACAATAACAGATGACATCAAAGAAACAGTTAAATGGATGGGACCACTGTGTCACTTCTGTGATTATAGCAAGATGGACAGCATAACCACAACAATACTTACGTCACCATCTTCTTGTCTAGGAAGTACTGGTCCTTCTTTGCACCAATGACACGGCGAAGGGAGACTTCCTCCTTGTCGATCTGGAAGAGAGATATTTATCCGTTGTTATGAGGTGTCACACAGCAAAAGAACTATGAGGCTGCATGATTATGCTTAGGCCAGGTAAAAACAATCTTCAAATTTCTAGATGTGTACAACTCCATGCCTTAATCAGAGAAACAATAGGCATTGTGTGTGCTGAAGGCAGATTGACAGTGGTCAGTGGTCATAACAGTTGTCTAAAATGTATTGAATATAATAATACGATAACATATCACTTCCACTGGACCAAGGATGTTTTGAAGATAATCTCAATATCTATTTGTCACATGTACTGACAATTATTCCTTAAATGTACTGCTGTAAATGTAATTTAATTATTTAAAATTGGCCATTTTAAAATATTTTATACTGTGGCAATCAGTATACAAACACATTTGTATACCGAGGTTAAATTGAGATGAGTCCTGCGTAGGTAGACAGCATGGCAGAAAAAAACTTGTAGCACTACTGTCAATAAACAAAACAACCAAGATTTTAACCAAACACATAATGAAATAGCTTCTCATGTCGACTCTGAAAACAATACAATTACAGAAATTAGATCAATGTAAAAATACATGTCATCCGTACCGGCAGTCGATTATCAGAGTTGTCAAAGATAATTTCCACAAAAGCCGAAATGACACGAGGACCAGTTCCCTCCTACAGTCAGAAGGGGAGAAAAGCATTTTAACCAATAGTTGTAAGCTTACTTTCAATGTTTCAAATATCTATAAAATGTGTAATATGAATTCAGAAATGCAACTAATTCTAAAAATACTTAAAGCCTGCTATCAGAAATTTACACAAAACAAATATTTCCCCACAACAACTATGTCAGCAAGTCACTGTCGAAATAGTAACAGTAACCTGTAGTTTGTGTGAGGTTTGCCTGTACTTACATGGAGCAATGCCAGGCGCTGCTCAGGTCGCAAGTGACTGAACTCATCACTGAGCACAAACTGGATGGCTAAAAACACAAGAGTGGAGTGAGTTTTGCACGATAACTAATTATAACACAAAGGTGAAAATGTCTGACGTTGGCGCTCACATACCATAAAAGAAGTTACTTTTTCCTGACCCATTTCTTCCAACTGTAACAGAAAGAACACCAGGTTTGAACGTGTCTTTTACCCAAATGATCAAAGTCATTGGCACGCCTTTTTGGGTCTAAAACACCAAATAGCTCCCGCTACAGTCATACACAAACAAAAGCATTAGCAAAAAATATAAGCTGAGCAAACACTTACCAATGACATTGTGCTTTGGACTAAACGGGTCTACCACAGTTTGGTCCCTGTAACTCCTGAACCCTTGGATGATGACCTGCAAACAGCCCAAAAAGACCGTGAGCACACGTTGTTGCTCACTTATGAAAAGTTCACTTGCAAGCTCCGAACTGTTCCTGAACGACGAAATATTACTTTGTCCTGGCATATAAGTCAATTTAATATTACTCATACATCAGTAGCATGCGTAACGCTAAAATAAGCGGGGCACATTTCCCGAGAGCACCTGGGCTGACGGGCCAGTATGGGTGGGCAATGAAGACAGTGGATACTACGTTTGCCAATAGTAATACACGCATGTTATTACAGCCACTATTTAATCATAACTCCTGACTGCATTTGACTAACCAAACTATAACGCGGTATTCTGCATATCATTTGATAATCATTATGTCATTAGCTTAGCATCTTGAAAAGGGGGGCGGGCAATTCAATATAAATCCAGGTACCGCTAGCTAGATTTAAAGAGCTATTCGTTTAAATTGCAATTGTGTTTGGCTTTCTTATCTCTACAACCAACTAACGTTAGCGTGCGTACAGTTTGCGTTAACACAGTGAACAGGCATTCACTGTAAAATGTTAAGCTAACGTTAGCCGAGTGACAACGTTAGCTAACCAGTCAGCAACACGCAAAATCCGGTGTCGTTAGCTTACCTGTTTGATGTACATGCCTGTTTAAGTAGGGTGTCTCCTTAAATAAATTTGGAAAAAACTCCCCTCTCCACTAAGCTGGAGACGGTGGGAATTTAATAACCCAAACTTAACAATAAATTAAAAACTGTTGCATTAAAAATAGGTAAAACACTGTGCGGCAAAGGAGAATAACATGGAAAATGGCGTCGGGGGCGGGATGGAATGGATCGTACCACTATGTTAAAACAGGCTCTTGGTAATTAACATTTACCACATTTTTTATGTTAGTGATATAAATGCGGCAAAATTTGAGAATTGGAACATGTTTACTATTGCGACGTAGTTTGGTAAACATTTGGTCTCTGTGTGTTTATATATAAACAACACGTTTGACCACCCCGCCATTCCCTTATATACCTATTTGTACAGTTGGTACAGTCTGACTGTCACACAGGCGCCAAAGACAGAAACGAATCAGTAGCGTTACCTTCGCCGTACGCTGTACCCTCGGTAGGAGCAATACTTGTTAATCGAGAAAAGCAGCTGTTCTTTCATCATTACCATAAACCATCTCGGTTTATAACATATACATTTATATATATAACACAATATTGTTTTACCAGTGGGAAAATCTAAACATGTGGTTTACATTTTCTAAATCTAAATCAGCATGCATCTTTTTTTCTGGCTGCTAAATTTGCATAGTTCTTTCTGGACAGACGCACTCTTCCTATAACTTCACTGAAATATGCTGCAAGCAAGGCGGATTGTCCAAACTTGCTCATGTCACTGCAGGTGTCACTGTTGTTTCTTCTGTGGTGTTTATGCCTGTCCTGTGATATCTGCTGCAGCGTTTTGAACATAATCTAGATGTTTCCTTTAGCTAGTTGTGGGGTATAATGTGTTGTAAATTATAGGGGAATGCAATCCTATTTTATCTGAGCAACAGATAATTCTAGACTATAGCAGAACAATCAGGGCATTACAGCAAAATTGGTTTTGTGGTGAAAACATTTATTAAACACATATTAACATCCACATTATTGGAAAAAAGACAAACTTTAATGTTCAAATAAATTAGGTTAAATGCCGGATTGTATAGGCAAACAAATCACTATATCAACCTAAGGCATACTGTATATATTGCAGTTCATCACTGTGCTGTGTTGTTTCATCTCTGCAGTTCAGAAGACAGGAAAACAGAATAAACGTCTGTAACCCATAGATGTCATAGACTTCAAACTCCCATCACATAAAAATTAATACTAATATCTTGCCTCTTCTCTGTTACTGCTGCTGTTTTCCAGTCTGCTGGTTTCAATACCAGGCACACAGAGAGCATTGTATTTAATTTTTTCAAGTAAGACTACAGGCAGTCACAGTTTGTTTTAAGGCAGTGCAGTTATTGGGCTCAGTTTGAACTGGTGGTGGACCGGGGACTGCAGGCAAGAGGTAGGGAGGGTGAACACGGGTGGCTCAAAGTTTTTGGTGTTGAAGGTGGTGGCAAAGTCATTGGCAAAAAAGGAGGCAGACTCTGGGGCGCAGGGTGTGGCTGGCTCAGGTGTGGCAGCATGAACTGGAGCCATGGAGAGGACTTCTGACTCAAACTGGAGAAGCTGACCCATGAAACTGAAGTTAGGTGAGATGACAGCCCGGCGCTGCTTGATGATGTCAAAGGCTGCATCCAGCCGCAGCTGCTGTGTCCTCATGATGTAGGCCATACAGATGGTAGGTGAGCGTGAGATGCCTGCTTCGCAGTGGACAAGGATCTTGCCTCCAGATTGTTTCACATGATCTGGAAGGAAAAAAAGAAGGAAACAATGAGTCATCTGTCGTCAGATGGGGGCACAATTTTTCATTCTTAATAGCTGTGAGCATCTGTAAAATTGCAAATGAATAACTGAAACATTTTTTCCACTTCAAAATATAGACTTATTTATTTCTATTGCGTGCGTCTGCATCTTTAATTGGTACTGATGAAGTCAAATCATGTGATGGAGAGACTACCATGAATTAATGGGGTATTTAAAGTGTCAAAAATAATGAAATGGAAAACACATTTTAAATGTCTAACTATTATCTACCCCCTTACTCCCACTCACCACTTCATAAAAACATTTTTGTGCACATCCTAGAAGCAGGAGCATCTACCATGTCGGTAACTTTATTTTGCAGGGACACAGAAGCGTACGTACACTGCTTCTTTATTCACATATTCCGTACACACCAGAGCTGCTTGGGGTTCAGTGTTTTGCTCAAGGACACGTTGAACATATGACGAGGAGCTGTGAATGAAATATCCAACCACACAACCGGCGGATAAAAAGCTCTAGCTCTTCTTGAATTACAGCCGTCCCAAGTCGTGTGTTCTAATTTAGCACTTTATGATTACCTTTGTGTTTTTATAGCTACAAAGAAATCTAGTTTCTCTAAGTGTCTCTCACATCACATTCAGCATGTAGCTGATTCTTAGAACTACTGCAGATTACTACACGTCTCCTTTCTCTGTACGTCTGTGTTTGAAATACCCTCAGACACTGGCTCCACAAGGCCACTGTAGACACCTACACATCTCTCTCTCTTAAACATAATCATGCAGGGCCACTTCTGTCTGGCCCTGAGAGTCACCAACAGGGGAACAAGAATGATATCTGACAGCTCTGCTCCTTGATAAACCACATGAATGAATCACCATCCTACCATCTGAAATGGAGGATGCAGCAAGAGGGAGGAGGGCTGAAAAAAGTGGTTGACGGCAGGAGTGGGTGTTTTAATGACCATCCCCGAGCGATGCACCTCATTGGCTGGATATGTCATGACATGCTTAAGAAGCTATTTTCATCGAGAAGGTCAATAATATTTATTATCTCTTATCGCACAAGGTTTTCTGGGTGGTGACTGATTTTCTTTTGGGGGCCAGAGAAAGCTCAGTGAGTATTTGTGTGCACCACATCTCTAATCACTTGGCATGGATGATAAATTTTGCTAGCACTCCCCGAATGTAGGCTAAACCTGCCACTGCAATCACTTCCTGCATTATGTAACAGACAGGCTTATTCAAAGAGACCCTAAATGAGACCCTACGTCCCCAAACAATGCACAGTACCAACAACAGCAGGCATCTAATTCTGGTCAGCCAAGCCGCCTGTAGGTGAGTTTTGTCCTTAGTTCTACCAGGCTATAAATAGCCACTTGGCACATTGTGTATATCATTTGCTGTGCTGCTATTATCCAGCACCTCTCTCCTCTCCCACACACTCTTTCTCCCACTGAAACACATTCACTGCCCTGCTGCTTTCAGGTTCACTGTGATTAACACCTGTAAACCACCAGAAACCAGTGTGCTTTTATATTGCATGTCAGTCCGCTTTTATCCTCCACCCAACCATCATAAATAACTGTGTGAAAGAGAGAGAGAGGATGTCAGTCAGCACTGAACATCCTCCACCCCACCATTACTAAACACGGACAGCTCACCCCGTCATCTCACTGACTGGCCACACCCGGCAGAGATTAGGCCTGCGAGGCAATGACGGCATGGGAGCATCTTTCCAACTTAAGATGGGGAGAGGATTGAAGGGAGGTCGAAAGGGGATGAGGGAAGTGTGTAAATCCCGAATGACGGACAGGAGGCAGGCAATCAATTTAAAGTGCTTACAGTTTCTTATAGGCCTCTATTTGTGAATGGCAGCAGGTGAGAGGCAGCGATAAAGGGGCTTATTTCAAGATGCATTTGAAAAATAAATACACCTGTGTATTTATTTATGTCAGCTCAGGGGTACTTGAGACTCCTTGAGGTGATGCCGCACGATAAATACACTGACACTGAGGTTGGACTTATTCCAGGAAACGATTCCAGTGGGGTATTTATTTCCATCTCTAGGAGTTTTTAGTGAGCAAACTATTCAAAGTGCTAAGCCGACTGAATAAACTACTTTATAATATATAAAAAAACATTCATCTGGAACAAACCTTTAGAAGCAAACCCAGTGAACCAGAAAGTAATGAAAAAGCTATGGCTACCCAGACAGATGGACAAAATGTGCATTCCCATCAACTCACCAATAAACTCTATGGCCTCCTGGAAGTGTGAGCTGATGTCAGCCATGTGGCTGTCCTCCACCGGTATCCACTTGTAGTCGTAGTGACACTTGGCCGGCTGCAGGTCCCTGCGCGACACATTGAGCAAGGCCGTGATGTGAAGGTCACTGAGATAGTCCTGCCTGGAGGCGTGGTAGGCACTACCGAGGTAGAGGAAAGGCAGGATCTCTACAGGTTTACCCTGAGGGAAACAGGCAAGAAAAGAGGCGTGAGAGAAGTAGAAAATGGTCCGAAGCTACAACAAACTCCTAACAAGACATAATACTGAACCCCAAGCCCTGATACATCTGCCAAAGCCCAGAGAATACATCAGTGATCGAAGCCACAACATGCACACCTACACTCAGGACACTGTGTTCATCTGCAGACAAAACGTACATAGCTGTCTGCAGCCAGGGGAATGGATTTCCTCTGTTATGTGAACCATAAAGTAAAAGAACCCACAGTGTGACAACAGACACGACGGAGTGTCCTTTGACATGTGAAGCAGCTACATGCTTTCTGTTTGGACAGCGGAGAAGACAGAAGAAAGGTCAAATATGAAAGAGTGTTTTTCTCTATGGGGTGTCCAGTGTCAGGGCATCAGTGAGAGGTCTCTCCTCTTTTTGAGTCAAATATGAGGTGGCCAGGGAGCAGGGAAGGTCAGAGAATATGGTTTGATCAGCTGCTGCCAAATAGGTCTCTCTGATGTGGTTTCTTTTTTTGTGGGTGGAGGGAGGGTCTAGGTTAAAATAAAAAAAACGGGTAGTGTTGGCTGAGTAAGAGAAAGAAAGGATGAGAAGTACTATACTGCAGAGGGTGTTTCCATACCTGATCATAATCTGGTTTGTGGTGAGAAAGCTTCTCACTGTGGCTGATGACTCTTTTCTCGGTTTCAGTTCCGCTGTGGTCAATTGTTTTCACCTCAGTGCAAAGTTCAGGGTATTGAGAGTGGAAGTTCTCGTATCCTCCTGAGCAGAAAAGAGAAACCCATGAAAACACAGCAAACAAATAAGCTTAGACTAATACAGTGACACACACACACACACACACACACATCTTGTGAAATGAGCAGCGTTTATGAAACAGTCTTAGCGGGATTATGACCTTTATAACCTGATTACAGGCGCGTATAATTAATTACAAGAGTCGGCAGCTGAAGGACCGGTAATCCTTTTAGGCCAACATCCGGGCGCAGAGGTGACGCGCGGAAATGGGCGCGTTTCAACACTCTATTACAATCTCGAGGGATTAAGTAAATTGAGTTTTGTTATGCATATGTATCTATTTTTTTCAGTCAAAGTCTTCACGCCGCCAATTTGCCTGCGCTTCTCCCGAACTGACTCATGCGCTCCGGTGACGCACGCCGCAAAAGAATCGGGGTTTCTTTCAACGCTGGTGACACAGATAGTGAGTGAAAGAATAGTACGTGGGCTCCCTCAAAAAGTAAAATCAATATAGGCTATATTACACATACTAGTCCCTAAAATAGACCCGATGTTACTTCTTCACACGACCATTTAGACGCACTTAATCTTTAAGATGAAAGAAGATTAACAGAAATTAATATTGAATATTCGAGAGAAGCCAAGGTTACCACTAAAGTCAAAATGAGGGAAACTAAATCCTGCACGTAAAGCCAGACTGACGCTCGGTTAAAAAAGAAGTATAGTGTTTTTTCTTTATCGTTTAATATAAATCACACATGAAAGGCTTCATAAAACGCGAACAAGCTGTAAATCTTTTCTTATTTTACAGTAAAGTCAGGATTTAAAATAGACCAGTAAACACATTTTTATTTCCCCCTTTATGTAATAAACTGTTTCATTTCCCAGAACTCTCACCTTTCAGGAAACAGATGTTTGCCCCGCTCGTTAGATGTGAGAGGGTGTTTATTACTATTTGTGCTACACTGTCCTTTTTCAGTTTTTGCCAGTGGGACGTCCGGTCATCCAGAGCTACGATTGCCGATATGCTCCCCTCCCGAAGCCGAAACAGGGCTTTCTCGTCCGGGATGACAAACTGCAGTGGCACCGGTCCTCCCCGGGACCTCCGGACCACCACAGAGTTGAGATTGACATTGACAGAGCCTTTGATATTGGAGTTCGTGAATGAGAAATAAGGTCGGCAGTCCACAATAAGGCAGCTCCCGCACTCCTTCCTGACGATTTTCCTCAGACGCCGGCAGTCTATGCTGGAGACTTTCATTTCGACGTCTAGGACTTGTGATTATTGCCTAAAGAATACAACTAGATTGCTCCTATGCGGTGAATACGGGCGAGCGAGGAGCCCCGTGTTCGTCTGTGTCTACATTTCCTCCGAGGGGATTCCGGCCCATCAGTTTTATGTGAATGGGACCTCCGGCGCGTGACGTCACGAACCATATATGGACACCGGCGAGGTGTGATCGTGGCGGAGACGCGCCTACATCAATGACTGCGCCCAGGCTCCTCCTCTGGTCCTGGTAAATAGAAAAAGCCTCCAGCTGATGTGTGCCTGATTCTGCTATCACTCAGTGTTCTTTCCCCGCACCTCCACTTTTAATTTTCAGGTTCCACTTCGTTCTCAGCCACCATCTGCATGGCGTAAAACCAGAGGAGGATCACTCACTGATGATTAGGTGACAGCTACAGTTACAATTCTTTGTAAGAAAATACCACAACAGAGGTGACATAATGAGGTGAATGATGGTACACATGAAGGTATAAGGCTACTAATATAGCCTATAGTCATCACTTCCACTGGTTATCTTTTTTTTTAGTTATTTGAAGATGCCAACAATGTCAAAATTTTCCAGACCCCACACTGATGTCGTCAGATGTCTTAATAATCAAATTAGCAGCACGTCGAATGCTAGAAAAGCTAAATCCTCACACTTTGCTTAAAAAATGAGTAGGGGGAATTAAGACAGCTAATTTATTAATCAAGCTCCAAAGAAAAGCGTTGTAGTAGTCACAGCCACACACACACACATACACACAATGTTACACAACAAGACTAACTCACATGCACACATGCATCATCAGGAGAACATTACAGTGTTATAATGGGAAACTATAAAGCATAGTTATTGATAAAGAAGTGATTGATTAAGGTAATATCATTGTGTTGACACTATAAACTCATCAGAAGATAGCAGACGCACTATGGTGTAAATCTCCAAATGTGATTTTAAAATTTATTTTGGGACTGTGTATTAATACTCTTTAAAGGAGATGGATGACAGGGAGACAAAAGCCACTTCCGCTTAGTCCCATGTATAGCCCAGTGAACCTGCCTTATATCCCTCAGTAAGTAAGTCTAATGACTTAACAGGCTTAAACGTCACACTGCCTTTACTCACATGACGTGCACTCAGTCATTACAGGCAGCTGGGGACAATGTTTGGGTTTTGTTTTGCATGCATTTGGATTTAAGTATGTAACCACCAAATGTCTCTACTAATCCACCTGAAACCATTTTGAATTCACAGTATGTCATACTTCCAGGAAAGAACGAGTGAGACGAGCGTCACAACAAACCGGCTGCTGCTTCTTTTCACATAGGTTCTTGATCAAAATGCTAATTAGCCAGTTCACTTAAAGACGTGTGCTGATATAATTAGCCTGTCTCTGTCCACACACCAGCCCCTCTAAAGCTCACTGTTTATCACTTTTTATCTTATCTGTGGATGAGTGCACAAACCAGAGTGCTAATATATGCTAATATTTGTTTTTTGATAAATATTCTACAGCTTAATTAAACAAGCGATAATTAGCTTAGCTTTACAGGTGGCGGATTCTGTCACCTATGTTGAGAGAATGGCTACTTATTTCCTTCTTGTGTTGATTAAAACACACAGTAAGAAAGTTAATAAATATGTTTCCCAAGGTATTACAAAAGATTCCATCAATATGTTTGGATGACTATAATTGCTGAACATCCCAATTAATCTCAATGTCTGACAACCGGTCTACTGCATGTATTATAGTCTCATCCCACTCAGTTTGTGACAATGGTTCAAGGGTGAAACCCATGTACACAGTGTAAACAAGAGGTGCTGAAATCCTCGTTGGTCAAACGAATCCAACAAATGTGTGTTACATCATGTTGTATCTGCAGCATGAATGCGTGGGATTGGTAATGAGAGCAGGACAGAGACAGAAAGAAAAACAGAGACTAATCAACGGAAATGGGGGCGGTTAGGGTTCGGTTGGAAGAACAGGTTCTCCTCAAACCAGAGGGCTGGTAGGTTGAGCCCTGGCTCCTCCTAGCTACATGTCAGAGTCTCTTTGGACAAGAAACTGAACCCCCGAGTAGCATTTGAGTGGCAGCTGTCCACAATAAATTCCCCTTTTTTAAACTCAGTAAAATGTGACTTGATACAGATCGACAGACAACTGATAAACAAAGTTTCATTTAGTAATAGAGAAAGGACCCTGCATGTGGACTTAGACAGATGCAGATATTATAAGGCTGCACTGTAAGGTGACTTGGAGCTGTGTGGAGAGTTGCCTGGATGGCGGCTGAGGATTAGAGGGACAAGCAGGCAGTGTGCCATATGGTCCAGTCTAATCTGGGCTTGTGACATCATGGCTGATAAGCGGGGAGGCCCACCATCCGTTTTCCAAGCCCTCATTTCATTATGGTCTTGCCAGTGTGAACTGTAAATAACAGCAGTGGACTCCGATGAGCCAGACAAACAAACCCGGTTCTCATCCAAACGTTTTATTTCTCCTTCTCTCCATAGCACCTCTCATTTTCTTCCTCTGCTTTCATCACCATCTTTCCCTTCCTCCCTCTCACGTCATGGGTTATTGATGCAGCCCTAACAGGACTGCATCAGCAGGTGCATCAATAGATTCATAGTGAAGCAAATAGGAAGCGGACATGTAATGTTTCAGCCAGCCACACGCCCGTTTGCGCAGACTCCTGTAAGACCTGGTCAGCTGGGTCACAAGTGCAGGGGGTCAATTTGAATTCCTGTGATGTTTCTCTTTAGTGTTTGAGGTTCAGGATATTAACTAGGAAATTAATGTTTAAATGTGAAATGATTAGTTGCCCAATTGACTGACAGGAGATTTACAGCAATTATTTAAATCATGGATAAACTGGTGATGTCACTTTTAAACAACTTTTATCTCACTGTAGTATCCAGAGTAACACGATAAAACTAAAAACCTAAAAAAACCATCTAATAACCAAAGGGTGCGTTAAGAAAATGAACAATCGTGATCTCAGATGAATATTACATTTCTAGGCATTTTCAATTCTCAGTGGAGAGAAAACACAAAATGTGTGAAAATGTTTCCCGTTTTGATTTGTGCTGTTTGGTGCTCTCCAAACTGTTTTTCACCAGTTAAGATTAAGTTTAATACCTGCTTTCCATAAACAAGCCTTTCCCACAGAAATGTATCAATTTCCAAAAAACATTCCATCAATTTTCTTTTCAAATACCTGCAAAAACAGTCCACCCAGTCTTATTGTTGCACATTGTTTTTGCCTATTGAGGCATCTCTCAGCCTAAAAATATTTATCTGCCTTATCTGTTATTGATTTCTTGCTTTTTCACTGTTGAGCAATGATCCAAAAATAGCGGTTCTCGGAAAAATCTGTCTTTGACTCTGTGCCCTGGAGTTTACTGTCTTTGTTTTGCTTTGTTCGCAGTCTAAATGTTTAAGGCTGTTGAACATTACTGTCCATGTTTTGGTAAGAAATATAAAAAGCAAAATATGGGCGGTAGATATAATGTATGCTTTCTCACTACACAGCGCCAGTTTATGTGCCTTGGATTTCATAAAGTAATATCTTTATTTGTTGACGGAATAGTTCACACTGCAGCCATATGTGTCTGTGTTTTTGTGCTGAGTGCAGCTCTTTGACCAGACAATAACGCTGATTGCATTAATATGGTATTTGGCCGCATCAAGTCACTTCCTGTCCAGAATGTCCCTTCTTACATATTACTTATTAAAAGCCCTCAAACACAATAGGTCGCCTTCTCAGGGATATGTACCCTTTCTCCCCATGCTCCCCCCTCGGTTGCACAGGTGCTTCCTCGTTTGCTGACTGAGCTGCCAGATGATGATGCTGTTTCCCAATAAGGCTCACATTACTCATCTCACCTCAGCTGACCACTGAGTACAGCAGGCTGGAATTCCACTCAGGTAGCAAAAACAGTACCATTTTATTCTCTTCTTATCACTTCTTCTCCCACGGAGTAAAAAAAAGAAAAATCACCATTCACAATATGACAGTATGATCACTAATAATCCGTTAAATCAATCTGAGTTTTACTACTGACGATGAAAATGATGGGAAATGATGACAAGAGTGTGTCATGTGTGGTTCTTGTAGTTTTATTTGTTGATTTTATTAGTGTGAGGTGTCAAGTGATTAAGTGTTCAGTCAAAATGTGAATGTACTCAATTATCAAAAATGCCCAGCAGTAATATTACTAAGCCAACTTGAAATGTATCCACTCTTTGCTTCGTTGTGCTCTGCTAGAATGAGCTACAGTCCTCCACACAGGAGATAATTATCATTATAAAATGTTTTAATAATAAATAAGATTATTATTTGGTTGTTACCTGAGGTTTGGGACCTTGAAAGGATCATCCAGATCAGACGTCTATGACATGTTGAGAGAAAAGTGTTTGTTTACTGCACAAGACAACAGAAACAGTTATTTAAGTCTTAAATGTAAGTTTAAAGGGCCAGTGTCTCTTTGGTAGAACACGCTAAACTTTTGGTAAGACTTTTATTGTGAACCTTCACGTTAACCTCTATGGGTGTCTCAGTAATAATACCTCAGGAGATGCTGATGAATGTAGTCACATGTTGGCTCTTGTTTTTGGTTGGAGACAGCAATAACAAACGTCAGCGCCATGAGTAACACAAGACTCAAATTATATCCAGTCAACCTGTGGCTGCCAAATTCAATATGAGACAAGAATGCTTGGTATTCCGGGGTTAGAGTCATGATACGATGGCTCTGATGACATATGATGAACACGTACACCAATGTTCCTAAAGGCCTGACTCAGTCCCCATTTCCACCCACCGCTCACTGTGACATCACGACTCTTTGAGGCAAGCCAGAGTCTTAGGCAAGACATGGTGGGGGAGAGAGAAAGAAATAATATTTTCTCTATTCATGGTAATTATCACAAGAAAAGTCACCCCGGGTCTTCAGGTGAAAGTTTCACTACATAAAAATAGCGGAGGCCTCAGGTGGTGACAAATTTGGCATTCCCTGTTTATGATGTAGAGATAAGAGTGCACCGGGAATTCAGTGTGGCGCTGGAGGTGCTCTATGACACGCTAAACGTCATTTTATGTCCAGATGCTCCACAAGGCAGCGTTTCCGGGCCATAAGGATCCTGTAACTAAAAGAAAAGCAATATACTGTACTGTGAATCACAGCGTGACTGGGTTACTGAAGAGGAGTTTTATAGAAGAGCCCACATTAATCACATCTCTTAAAATAACACAGGTACAACCAGATCTGTGAATGCTGCCATGACAGATGACAATCCAGGAAAGCTGACTCTATGTTCCTAATCCCCGGTCTTTAACTAGTAATGGGTAAATTATTTATAGCCGAGATCTAACACAACCAATGCGGTTAAAATGAATGTATCAGCAAAGAAAACAGCGTGTAGTCATTTCCTGTTTTGCAGTGACCTGTTGCATCAAACAGCTCCTGTTGATCCGACTTTCTGCAAACATTGTTAATAGTAAATAATAATGCCTGATGTAAGTTATCCCTCTGAGCCAATGAGATTCAGTTTCACATGCAGAAAGATATAAAAGATTAGAGGTGCTAATTACTTTTATTAGGGTGACATTTGCTAAGAGATACCCTGTTCAGTTGCCATAGTACATTCTCATACCCCTCTCTCTTCTCCCCTGTTTCCTGTCTGCCTCTAAGAATATATTTAAAATACACTGAAAAAGAGCAATCAACCCAAGATTCCTCAGACAATGCTTTTGGTCATTTTCTGTATTGGGGAAGTGAAAAATCTTTCACAACGTTTTTATGATATTGACATTCATAAGAATGTTCTGGTCTCTGAATGTTCCCTGTTTAGTTTCAGAACAAAAAAAACAGATCTTTGCTGTGTATTATATATCTCTGCTCTTGTACAAATGTGTATGTTTGTGCTTCATTAGTTCACCTGACCTCACTCAGCAGATGTAAAATGAGGGCAGAATAGTGACTTTGGTGAAACCTCATGACCTCAGTCGTTAATCAAGTTGAGTTTATGACCATGAGCTCGATTCATTTGTAGCCCTCTGTGTGCCTGCTTTGTGCTCTTCTTCCACATCCCATGCACCACACAAAGCTGTGCCTTCCTCTCTAGCTCTATAAGCCAGGTTGGCGGTGTTTGTTATCTGTCTTCACTTCCGCTGAGTGGGTCACATATGACACGGAGAAAGATAGAAGATAAATAAACACCTGAGCAACACTGACAGGGTTGTATGAATGAAGGAAGGCCTGATATGAAAACACTAAATATCATGGACACTGGGGAGTAGTTCACCTTTGCCCATGTATAAAATTATAAGGTGAATTATAATAATTCAGGGGAAATAAAATATTTAAAGGTTGAGAGAAGAGTTTAAGATTGTTGAGGCTCACATAAGCCAAAAAGCCCTAATGCTGGAAAGCTTCCTAAAGTTTTGCTATTCAGTATTTGGGTGCATATCTTTCCTTCTCATTGCAGACAACCTAAAGAACAATCACACGGATTCAGAGGGAAAATAGCCTTCAGTGTCTGTTGAGAATTTCCTGATTCTTAGCAAACTGACCTTTGTTGTTAAAGGAAGTACATTCTCCCGCAGGCTCAAAAACATTCCCAGAGACAATTGAACTGCTGTATGTGCAGCTGTGTGTTTTTCAAAGGTGAAAGTGCCTACAGCGAGGCCTATGGTCTAGGACTCAAGCCTTGAATTAGTAAGTAAACACATCAATGAAATATTACACATTTAGAAGTTGAACAAGCCCCCGAGATACTTAAACTTCTCCACCTGAGGCAGCACCCTGTCCCCAACCCGGAGAGAACCTTCCACCCTATTCCGGCTGAACCAACCAACCCGAAGGGGCAAGGAAGCAACCCTCTCATCTAATGGGGAGAACCCCAACGTACAGGCACAGAGCATGGGGGCCAGGAGCATCTCCAGAATAGAACAAAGCCCAGCCTCTCGCAAGAGGAATGGTTCCAGAGCCCGGACTGTGCGAGGTGAGCCCGACTAGATCTAGTTGGTACCTCTCGACCTCCCGCACCAGTTCAGGCTCCTTCCACGTCAGAGAGGTGACATTCTATGTCCCAAGAGCCAGCTTCAGCAACCGATGGTGGGAACGTCAGGGTCCCCGTCCTCGGTCACCACACATAACACTATGCACCCCACCCCTATGGCCCCTCTTGCAGGTGGTGGGCCCACAAGAGTGCAGAACCACGTGGCTCCTTTGGGCTGAGCCCGGCTGGACCCCGTGGTCCATGGTCCAGCCATCAGGTGCTCGTCTGAATATAGAACAGTAAATATGAATATGTAACATCTGAGTATGATTAAGTATGCACGCATTTTTAATGTCAATTTTTTGACATTTTTTAATCAATAGAGGACTATGGCTCATCATGGAAACAAATATTATGTCATTGTCATGGGGAGAAATGTCAGAAATCCTCCCACACTTGGAGTCACAGAGATGAGGGATTTTTAATTTTTATTAAATAGAGTCATTCTTGCACCCACCCCCCTCTGTCCCCCTGCCAGTCTTTACTTCCAGCCCCTTCTTTCATCCTCTATTGTCCAGCTTGCCCCCGCCTCAATCCTCCCCATCCTCTCGTCACCTGTGTGGGAGGCGCAAAGCCAGATCCACTCAGCTGGGATTAAACTCGCTGGAACCTTACAGATTGCACTGCTCCACATTAATCACACACACACACACACACACACACAGATACATGCACCTGCAAACACACACTGATGCAGTCGCTTTCCCACTCAGTGGATGGAAAGACAGAGGCAGTAATGGAAAGATGTAATAGATATGAGCTCCGGGAGCGGGTGGTGACTGAGGAGTGCCCACGTCGTAGGAAGTAGGTATAAGCAACTGTCACATATAGGCAAAGACAAACACACACACACACACGTCAGTGCAAACGCACGCACAAACTGTTATCGCAGGGAGCAGGTGTGACAGAGAGAGATAGACAAAAACATTTGCAGCAGAGATTGTAGTGACTCTCGATGTGCAGAAATCATAATGTGGCAGTGCACATGACATTTTAGTTCCATTGGGGTCGGCTATGACTCTGCATTTCCACAGATTAGATGAAAATTATACTAAGACATTTTACTACGGGGACGTTATTTCATATGTCTCACTAATTTGTGATTTCTCAATTTTCCTGTGGTTTTCCACAGTTAGAGAATCGATACCTTTCAATCAGTGGTGGTTTCATAGCTATTAATCATAATAACAATGAAGACGACATGACATACTTTATTTAGCTCTTTGAGAAAGTTGTTATTGCTCAGCTGACAGACATGTACATGGCAGCAGTAATATATGTTTTCTGTATCTTGCCCAAGAACACTTCATATATGCAGGGGAAACCAGGTGCACGATACACAGTACCGACTGTACTTAATAAATATACATATGTAATTATATACTGTGTATTTATTTTGCAGGCAATTAGTAACCACGATGTTTGCACGTGTTTGTGTGGATGCATTAAGGTGACTGAATATCGTCATGACTTTATATAGACTGTCAACTGGATTTTGACCTTTTTCTCTTTCTATATCATTCTTAGGAGTCTCTCAAGGGAGCTGAGGTAGGGGCCAGGCTGGTGACTCATACATTGTCTGTCTCGGTCTAACTTCCCCCCAATCAGCGATAAAAGGAGGGGAGAAGGATGTGGGAGGTTTGACTCTTAATTTCTTGTGATTTCTTTTCTTGCCTGTAACTCCCCAGGCTGTCACCAAGTGACTCAGGGAGAAGAGTTTGGTTGGTTGCGAGGACTCGAAGGCTACACATCCCATTTCGCTGGAGAAATTCCTCCCCCGCTGCCCCGCTCTTATACACCTTCCTTCCTACCCACAGAGCTATCTGGTAGAATGAGGGTCTAATTTTATCTTGATAAGCTGCTGCCTTGATTACGAGGAACCGCTGCTTCTTGATAAGACTTGTCTGTGGGTGGGGTGGTGTAAGGAGGGGCAGAGGAGCAGTTAATGGCACTTGAATTCCAACTGTGATGAAGTGGCCGCATCCCACTCAAAATGAGATGTTGGGTGAGAGGGTGTAAAACCTTCACTTATATGAAACAACCATTTTTGTGAAAAAGCAAAAGCAAAAGTGTTTCTCTATTCCCTGCAACCTCTTTATAATAATCAATAATTAGAAGCAACCTGTTTGGCTGCTTAGAAAAAGTAGTGTTTATAATAATTCATATTTTTACCTTAGAGCTGCACATACATACTTCTATAGCAACAAATTAATGAAATAACTACACAAAATGTGTTAGATATTATTTATAGTGACACAATCTACAGAGAATGATCAACTCTGCAGTTCAGCACAACAGACGAAGATAGCTAGTGAACAAAGTGGATCACTTAGATCACTTAAACCTCATTTAAAAGCAGAGACTATTCGACGCGCCCCGATCACATGCCCAGAAACATGGGTACAGCTCACGCTAGTCCTTTGCTAGATACAACCATACGAGCAGAGCCTGAGCGAACATGATGCACATTTCAATAATGCTCATGAATGACTGACTCATAGGTGATGCAGTGGGTTACGTGGGCACTGGAGAGGGTCCAAACCAAACCACATCTGGGCTGGTTTGCTTGCAACCTGAGCCAACTGAGTCCGTGTCCCAACAGATATGTTGCAAGTGTTGGCCTAATGCAGTGAAACTGTGGTGAGAGGTTTGTACCTGCTGATCGCGATGACACACTATGTTAAGAAAAAAGATCAGTGCTGGGAGTGCCTTAAATGTCAGTGGGGAGAAAACTTTTTGTTCCATGACTCAAAGTAAATGAAAATGTTGGATAAAATATATAAATATTATCTCAGAAAAAACTGATTAGGGGAGTACATTTTTATTTGTCAAGCTTCATAATATAAACAAACCTCAAATGTCTGCCTGGGATTGTGGCCATTTGTATTCATGTAAGCTGTCCTGGGGATGAGTCAGTGACTAGTTAAACTGGTGAGAAGGAGGCGGTGGACACGCGGGAGGTGAAGGAGAAGTTCAGCTGTGCGCTTGCTCTTTTTAATGGGAAGGTTTATTATCAGTTTAATGAAAGACATCACTCTATTGTTTGACAAAATAGTTTCCTCTCATTATGTAACCTAGAACAGCATCTCTAAGATATGTTTAGAGACTGGTCAGCACAGTTTTAATTTTTGCCTCAGTCATCAGCTGCTCGTCTACCAGGTGAGTAGGAAAATGCCTCCATGTTCCTACAGATGAAAAGCAAGGTCATTGGAAGCTGACACTGCACATTTTTATCTTGTTGGTACCTTCATAATGTTGTTTGCTGCAACTATTGCTGCTTAATATTTAGTATTAAATGATGTGTTTATTGAGGTTTTTGCAGTGTCTGAGTATTTATTATATACTGAGAATAGAGGCGAATGTCTTACATTATTCATAACATTACTTTTCATTTCTAATTCCTGCTGTGTTTGGTACATGGCTCCATAACCTTCACATCCATCATACACCTCTCATTTTGCATTTAATACATACTGTATAAAAAGATCTCACAAGCTCAGCCTCTAAATCTCTGTTGTGGAACACAGTACATAATTGTGTAGAGGAAGACAAGAGACCAAGTTAAAATGACCAACATACTGTACATACACATGCATGTAAGTGTGAGTGAGAGATGACCTTTCCTTTTGGCCAGTGGTTCATGACTGTTACCGAGATGATGATCAAGATGAGTCAGTCTGGTGAGAAATACATACCATTCCTGAGTCACTCAGAAAGCAACGATGAGCAAGAAAAAGTCCATCACAGGCTGTGGTTTGTACCCAGCAAACTCACGGGAAAAGACACAAAGCAGTGGAGACCAGGGAATGTCCTCACACATTCATTTCTGGGCACACAGATTCCTTTGATAGCATACTTTAAAGACAGACATAAGAGGCCTGACATGAAAGGAAAAGCCCATTTTAATACAAAATGACATTATTAAAATGCACTGATCCATTTTGTGCCATGAGTCATTTAGAAATAAAAATACAGACAAACGTCAACATCCAGCTTTAAAAACACAGTAAATCATAAAAAACATTTTTAGCCCGAATGAATGATACATCTTGCAATTACACCTTTTTTCTGAAGACATGTCATAATGTTCACAACCCCCCTTTCCACCTACTCAACCTGAACAGGCCCAGGCATGTGGTTTCAGAGTTTCAGTTTCTCATTCTTGGCAAGGTGAAACCATTAACAGAAGCAGAATGATCTGAAGCAAGCCGAAGCTAAGACCACAGACTAAAAAAGAAACGGTCTATTACAAAATAGCTCCTGGAAGATGCCAAGAATGGTGGTGACATCCGAAGTCAATGTTTTCCAGTAATAGTCAGTCGTGTTATTTCACCTAATTTATTTGTTTTGTATCTGTTTTTCCTTCTTTTCTGTTTGCATCACATCTTACCCCTCTGCTCTCTCACATTACGATGGCATCACAAGTCCAAAAGTCTAAATGAAAAATGTGCTTTAGCATCACATTCTGATTCAGACTGTGTTTTAGAGGCGGATCATGGATCCAAATGTCAGCTGCAGCATCAGGAGAGTCGTGACTGGTCAGACTTGATCCGCGAATTGCTGGCAAAATTATTTCATGCCAGTCACTCAGGCAGCGAGCACATCGTTTGTTTTCATGTTGTAAACTTCCGTTTACCTGGAAGAAGGTAAAAGATCAAAAGGTAACTGCCTGTGTGCTAACAGTCAAGTCTCTGGTGCACGCTAATGGCCATTTGATCTACCACTGATGCTGAGGGAGCATTTTACTATGATTCCTCTCTAGATATAGAGGAGAGCAGATACATTCAAATCCAGGTTATCTCTGCTCTTTGTTTTACCTCTATAAATGTAAAGTAAGGAGCCGTGATTCTAAAGGCTCCGCGGTGTCTGTTCATTAAGGAAGCAATCAATGCTCTGGAAACGAGCCCTTCCACCTGAATTCAATCAGTGACGGAGTTAAAGCCTGTTATCATGAAGTACCTCTGTCACTGATGAAAGGGGATGGCGCAGGCAGACGTCTCTCTGCAGAGAGACGAGCCGGGCGGGACTGCATAATGAGGCATTTCCTCTGTGAATTCCTACAGAGGCAGGAAGTAAAGAAGTGTACAACAGTGACAGCGAATTAGAAAACTGTCACGTGTTATTTTATAAAGCTCAAATGAGGAAGATATAAAACAGGGCACCTCTCTCGCGGTTTACAATAAAAATAGAAACTTTATTTCCCAGCAAATGTCGAAAGACGACACCTGTCACTATTTGAGCAGCTGTTAAGTTTCACTGTTTGTCACGCACACACAAGTACATTCATGGAGTTTGTCTACGAATACTGTGCAGCTATCTTTAAACAGTGCAACGTTATTTGACACACCTCATTACACCCAGTCAAGAAATGATCCTGTTTCGCATATTTGGTCATTGTTCATGTAAGATTGAGTGGATGAAAAACTAGTTTGACATTTTATTTGACTTCCGCTGATATAAAATCTCCCTAGTGATGTGTCCTCTTCTCTGAGATCACATCGACAAAGAAGCTTTAAAGCATCAGGTGTGCCTGAGACCGTCATGAAACAGGATCACGGTCACATGAGCTGCACAACATCTTCTGAAGACTGATACTGTGTGGAAGTATGTTCAAAAATCCCCAGTGAAGAAACTAAAACCAACAGTGAATAGCTCGCAGCAAGTGTGGTTTCAGTTGTGTGGTTAATATACTTTCTAGTTCTATTATATAAGTCATTTGGTGGATGTTTATAGGCACTGGCTACACAGCAAAAGTGCACTGCCATATATATACTATTTATCTGTCTGACCTGGTTTTAACTATTCATTTAATGTTTATATTAAATACCCCCCCCCCCCCCCCCACGCACCTGAAGACACTCGTTTGACGCTTAGGTGGACAAAAAAGAGAAGGAGAAGGAGATTTGAATAAAGTCTAAACAAGCTACAGTAGCGTGGATGAACAAAATGAATGAGTCAGACGAGTGACCAACCCACCAACGCTCTGGCTCAGTGACAGCTGATAACTTAAAAGCTTATTTTATCCAGTTTAATGCCAATTACTTTCCCTCTTGACTCATCCTTGCAACTTGCACTTTCCTTTCACCTGTCGCTCCCGCTGCAGACCTGATAAATGTCAACTCAAATAGCCTTCACTCTTCACATGCAGCGTGTCTTGCCAGCCACCCCGCCCCCACCCTATCCTTAAACTGAGCTTTACCCGCTGTGTGCTTCTGCCTTTTTTGAGCCTGAACCTATGCAAGTAACCCTCTCGCTCCCTCTATACACACGCGAAGCTTTCCTTTAGCCAGACTCCATTTTGCTTGACTGTGGGGATCGGGCATCACCTGATGAGTCACCGCCACGCTGCTGCCCACCTGCATTCACACTCTTATTAGCAGCTGCCGTCGTCAGCGTGGTAATGATGCTGCTGACCTCAGTGGTGATGACTGTCTGAGGTCATGCTGAGCCTCGACTGAGCTGATTGCTGTGTTATTTTGTGTGATTTCACCATTGAAGGGTAGCGACACGGAGCGCACTGAGATGGGTTTAACAGTTTTATGGTACAGTTGTTTTTAAACATCAGTATCAAGGACCATGACTATCCCATCCTATCAATGATGACTAACGTAAAGGCTGAAGCTGAGACTGAACAGCAAATATCCATCCATTTTCCTAATCACGTCCTCGTAGGGGCTGCGGGAGGTGCTGGAGCCTGTCCTCAGATGTTAGATGAGAGACGAGGTACACCTTGAACAGGTCGCCAGTCCATTGCAGGGCTGACACACAGAGACAAACAACCATGCACACTCACATTCACACCTAACAATTAGGAGCCACCAATTAACCTGCATGTCTTTGGATATGGGAACATGAAAAGGCACTCAGCAAATTAGTTGTGAGGCTCTGAATAGTAGTTAGTGACAAAACTGATGCAGCTATGGTTAAAAAAATGATTTTTATTTTATGGCCCAAGATCAAAAAGAATTTTATTGAATGCTCACTGAGTGGTAAGTACCCAGAAGTCCAAACTCCAAAAAGCCCATTGATATAAAAGCAAAGTCTCCCACGACCCTGGCAGGTCTGATGTCATCTGTGACAGGTGTAACCCATGTGACAGGGAAACAGAGTTTCTTGTGTAAAATCCCCTTTAATAAGAAATTAGTAATAAGAATTTTAACATAGTTTTATCATAATTGATTATTGTATTAGTACAATTATATACAGTATAATTAATAATAAATATAATCCTAAATAAGAACAGGACAAGATTGAATATAACTAATGCAAAAAACAAATAACAAATATATTTCATTTAATGCAATCCAGTAGAACTGTTGAGCCATAACGTAAAGCACCTATTGAGTCCCTAATAAAAAATAATAAAATATAATTGTTAGAATATAATATATTATAATCGTTATATTTAAAATGATTGTAATGGAGTCCTCTGTGACCATGCACCATGCAGTTTTCAGTTTCAGTGCTCAAACTGTACAGTGGTTTATCGTACTTCCTCTGAAACACGAGAAGGTAGTTTTTGTTTTCACAGTGAATTCCCCAGAGGAGGAAACACATGTCTAATGTCTAATTATGTGTCATCTTTTAAAAAGGAACAAATTAACCACGATCAGGTGCGTGATGAGTTTTATTAATGTTAACCAAGGTTTCCACAGAAGGTTTGAATGTTTTAGGTAGAAATGTTTCTACACATTAATTGCATCAGCACAATCTCTACCAAAATGTATTTGTGGTGACAATTTGTACATGAACATAATTTGTAGGCAACAGGATTGCACTTGTCAGTAATTACAACCACGTGAAATAAACAGGTGCAGGAATAAAAGTTACTGGTTGCTACATACTCTTCAGCGTGGAAGGCTGTAACAAAAGCACATCCCTGGATTATATGCGCAGTGAATAAGTCCTAAACAATATTTTCTGTGGTTTGACGGTGTGATACCGTAGATGAAAGAGTATTCAGTTAATAAAGTAATACCATTGTGGACTGATAGGATCAACGGATTCACTACTTCATGTGCGTAAAACTAATCTATAATAACTGCCCCAGAAAGGTTGTCCAAATACAGCTCTGCACAATGTTTGCTATGCTGAAGGGAACAGTTTCCTGTCAGCCAGTGTGCTCTTCCTGTCATTGCTCTGGGCAATCATGTACTTCCTCTGTGACAGGAAAATCAACCTGCTTTTGTTACAGCATTTACGTCTGGGGTGTGAAGTTTGCAGCTGTATGAGTAACTGGAACCTCACGGCAACCAGAGATGTCTGAAAAGGTACGAGAAGTTCTAAAGAGGCAGTGCATGTGTTTGAGTAAATGTGGTTAGTGTAGCCAAACTGCAATCAGCAAACAGCACCGCAGGGTGTATTTGAGTCATCATTAACAGCATGAATGGTATCTTTAGAGAAGAGGAATCCTTCATTTATAGCACAACTAAAACTGTGCTGACTGTGGCAACTAAACTCAACATAAAGGTCAGAGTGAGAGTGTGTGTGCGTGTGTGCGAAATAAAAACATGTGATCACCTGTGCACTACTGTGTGGTGTGTATTTGTCAGCATGCGTGTCAGTTCTTTTGGAGAAATCACACCCACATTCGCAGCAACTCTCTTAAAGTGAAACACAAGCATATCACTGCTGATCTATAATCAGGAAGGACTGGTCGTTTCCCCGGGCAGATCCTGTTTCGTATGAAGAAGTGTCACTTCCCACTTCGTGCTAGTTTAGTCAAAGTAGTCTGTTGAAATCATTTTAATATGTAAATTCTAACGGTGAGGGACAAAGAGGGAAAAAGAGGCACAGGAGTCACGTGTGTCTGCGTCAGAGTTCCTGAGTAAGTGGTGCAGGTTCACGCTGTGTCTTTGTTACTAGTCGGTAACATGGGTCTCATGATGGAGACTATTATAATGCACATTGTAGGGACATGCATGGACTTGGTCTTCTCTAATAAATCATTTCATTGCTCAGACATATTCTTTAGCTGAGTTACTTTGAAGCTGGGTGATCTAATGTGTACCCTACTTGCGCACATGCATCAAGTTGCCTTTTCAGCTCTTGCATTGTGGTTTAATTGTATTCCTTTCTGTCACTGATTTGATTCGTATCTCCTCTCACATGGTAAACACTCCCAGTCAAATTGTCTGGATCCTGGAAGGAAGGAAGCAGAAGGGGTGGGGGGATATCTGAGCCTAACACTCTAGGCCCTTGATACCCCCTGTTTACCCACCAACATCCTGCACAAACAGGCCTGCCCCAGAGTCAGACAACAGTGACTAATCTCAGCCAATCTGTTCCCTCACTTCTCTGGCTTCGTCTTCGTCCCAGCAGGCCCCGAGCCAAGAGCTCAACTTGCATCATGCAGATCCAGCAGGCCGGAGGGCAGTGTGCTGTGTATGCAGTCAACGCAGCTAGTTATATACTGTAGGTGTGATGATGAGAGCATGATGATGACAGGGACGAGTGTCAGCGAGGATGATGACGATGAGGCCGATGTACAGTAGCAAATGGATCCCATCTGGGGAGAGATTTGCTGTTTAGGGGTAGAGCTGGCAGTCAGTCTGTCTCACTCTCAAGTGAAATAGTTGGACAGTAGTATTTGTGTATTAAAATAGACAATGTGTTCCCTTCTCAGGAACCTGTAACATATAAAGAGGCAACGTTCGAGGAAACAACACAAGTGAAAAAGTAAAAAAGTCAGTGGAAAACACCGTCAAGTCCCATTCTTCCAACTTCCTCCGTGTTCTTTACTTGTTTCAGGTTTGTTTTGCTGTTGAGAAACATTTCCCATGCAAGCGCCAAGTCTAGCAGGTTTGACCTTAATTATATTCAATGCGTCTGGAACACATGACGCTTAGACAGTATCTCGCCACAATAAGATTAGTTGTGGAGTATATTTCTAAGAATAAAGTGTTTTATATTTTGTATCTTTAATTTACTGGTTGTCAAGAAACACTTCCAAATGTAACTCTTGAAAAGGTTTATTTTTTGTATGTAGTATCTTTCTAGTCACAAAACATAATGAATTATCTATTTAGTTAAGTCTGACATGAGGCATTTACTTCTGAATCTACGGTACCTTCAGTATCAACATAGGGGAGTGGTGTTCAGAGGCGATGCCGAGATCTGTGACTCAGCCGCGACAACTCTGTGCCATGAACAAGACTACTTTATTTACCCATGAATATCCCAGTGACCTACTTATCATATCATGTTCTCTGTTTCTCTCATATGACACTGAGCGGGGGGATAGGTGCTGTAGTATCATACTTGTGTTGGAAAAAGCTTGGCGACACAAAGAGGAGACAGTAGAGGGGTGCACCAGATGACTCTCGCTGGACATGCTTCTTGTTTGCACACAAGCCGACCGAAGACGAGTGTCCCTAAAGACACGCCCACTGAGTTGTGTGTGCACATGTTTTCTTTGTGAGTCACCAGCATTTGTGTTGTTTGGTAAACTTGATTTGTTGTGTGTAACACAACACCACGCTGATTCTGCACAAGCTGTTTCACGAAGGATCATGTGACTCAGAGTCATCATTCTAAACTTATTGTATATTGTTTGATAGTTATCGCCTTGTGGCTCTCTTAGCTGCACCAGCTATTAACAAAGGTACCTGCATTACTGATAACTATCATGTTTTTTAACCATAAAATGAATTTAAACACATTGCCGCCTGAAAGTGAATTAAAGTCAATTAAAGTGAAGTCAATTACACAATTGTGTAGACCATGGGCAGGTGTATAGTATGGTTTAAGTTGGATCTTTGTAGTGTTTCATCTTTCTCTTGCCATAGTTGCCCTCTCCCATCTTCACTAGACACCAGGACTTGAATTAATTTTAATGAGGCGAAAGCCTCCTGGGTACAACCTTGTCAAACACCTTTCCCACATATAGTATCTCTAAGTCATAGTTATTGACTTAGAGATACTGCTAAAACAACATTTAATCATTGTGCATCAGACACACGCCCTTAAATTCCAATGCCATTCCTGTACAGTCCTATCTTTGGCAACACTCATCCCTTTTTCCACCAAGCCAGTTCCATGGGCTGGTCCAGGGCCAGTGCTTAATTTGAAATTCTTTGCATTTTGACAGCTATAGACCTGACTCTCGGCCAGAAAGACCTGTTCCAGCCAGACGCAGGCTCTTAGCTGGTCGAGAACTGTAAAATGCTAGTAAATGAAATGGGGACTGGACTTTTGTGATCAGTAACCTCAACCAAGGCTTTGTTGTAAAGATAGAAATAAGTGTATCACTCATATGATTTGTTTAAGTGCGATTGCCATATAAAGAGTCACTGAATTTCTTGATGTACATGACGCCCTGCATGAACCCGTAGACAAAAGCAGACGTGTGGTGACATGATGATGTTCTACAGCGGTTCTCTACTGTATGGAAAAAGCTGGTTCTCAACTCTGAACCAGCACAAGCTCCAGGTTCGTGTTAGTTGAAAAGACTACCTGCTCTAACACCTTGAGGCACCCCACTCTCTGCTGATTCATATCCAGACACAGCTGTCTTCAGCTGGGGAGAGAGTGTCTCCCTGTACTCGGAGCTTGGTAAAGGCCACAATCATCACCATCACTGCTCCGCAACCTCCCACGAGCTCTCGTGGGAAGACTTTTAAAAAAGTAAGGGTGGGATGGGATCTGGAGCGCCTTACTTGCGTATGGAGATGCATCATCATGTAAAGCAGTGGTAAGTTGGACAAAGCAACTAAATATACTCCTCACTGCTTCTGTTAGATTGCATGCACATGCTGTATGTACGTTTAAGTGCATGTTTATATGAGACTGTAAGCGAGCAGGTGAGAACGAACGCTGGCCTGTGTTCACTTACGCATGAAAATATGTGTGAAATATACAGTGAGAAATGAGAACAGGGGTGTGCATGTGTGTGTTTCTGCGTGAGTGTGTGTGTGTCTGCGCACACGTGGGTGTGATCCTACCTCTCAGTCAATACACAAACTGTGTGAGTCTTCAAAAGGTTCTCGGATGACGCACATCACAACAGGATCTGCACAGGAGGAGCTGCAGAGGCCAGAATTTACAAACTAAAAAAAAATATATATATATACTGTTGGTTTTATTTAAGGAACCCAACATGGAAAAATGATTCATTTAGTTCTGTGTGTAAATCTGCAATACACGACTAATGTCTGATGTTATTTTTGAGTCAGATATTTTCAGCAATAGCTATTTTATATATTTACATTTAATTTTATATAATATATTAATATTTAAATCTGCTATTGGGAGTTCTTGAGTATTTTTTTAATAGTGTCAAATCCGCTTCACTGTGATGTGCTCTGATCACGTCTGTAATGAATTCTGAATCATTAGTTAAATAGCCTATTATAACCTGTGGTCTGCATGCTTAAACTAGCACTTCTGATTTATTTCTGTCAAAGTAGTTACTGAGCTAAGTTACTCAGATTAAGTACTACTTGCATGACTAAGCATTATTAGTTTAATGTCTTGTCAATACATACGCAAAAACAATGACAAATGTTGATGACTGTGAAAAATAAATGCTGTGACTGAAGAATGCAAACCTTATAATGAACTAAAACATATTTTTGCAATTAGAAATTCAGCGATCTAAAACCATAATAATTACTTCTCTTAATAAATGAATAAAAAAAGAAAATAAAAGCCTGGCATTTACTTTCATAACGGTTACTTTTTGTACACATAGGTCAAATGTTAGAACAGTTGTTTTTTCTAACAGAGCACATTCTTGTGAATAAAGGTTGCTTCTCTTTAGTCTTAACATTAAAAAACTTTGAACCCTAAGACGCCAAGCTGTGGTTTAAACCACCAGCGGCTGAAGCTTCGCAGCTATTCAACATTCAACACGCAACACAACAGCAAAGTCATCACTGACACCGTCATAGGACACCTGCCTGCCAGCGTCACAGAGTAATGACAAGTCACGTAAGACATCATTGCCCCGCCTCCTAAATTCATATTTGTCATGTTTGTTTGTGACTGGTCACCTCAAAGCGTGTCGCAACAAAACATGGACGTCAGCATGAGTATAACGTTTGTGTCTCTGATGATGGTAATCTGCTGCAGAGGACAACTTCCAAATAACTTTCATAGAGAGTACGGGATGTTGCGTTGTTTTCATGCAATACAAAACAAAACCAAAAAAAAAAAAAAAAATTTCTGATGTTGCATCAGAAATTTATTTTTTTGATTAGGTTTTGCTATGGTTAATGTCCCATCATGCTACTGTGTTGAAGGTCCATCTGTTGATGTGAAATACATAATTAATGTCTTAAAACACACAGGGATGCAGGCGGGTGCATGCACACACACACATATACACGCACACACATCAGTGCCTGTGCACATTGACAGAGTGACAGATGGAGGAAGAAAAAGAGAAAGAGAGACTGTGATAAGCCTGTAGGTCCTAACACACTTTCAGACAGACAGAGAGAATAAGCCTATTAGAAATAGCGAGAGGGAGAGAGAGTAGAAAAAAGAGAGAGAGCCTGCAGGCACAAGCAGAGCAAAAGAGAGAGAGAGAGAGAGAGAGGCAGCACATACAAAGAAGCAGCTTTAATATATAATCAAATGGTGACTCATACTCCTTTTCAATACACGTGTGCACACGCGCACACACACAGAGAACACAAAGCCGTGGCTGACTTTCTTTCTAAGGCCTTTCAAACAGCACATGAAGGAGGCAGGACACTGGGGACTGAGATGGCAGGGTGACCCATACACCCCAAAATTGGCTTTATGGAACATAATGTGATCCACTCCACTGACCTGCCAAAACTGCAACCTGCCTCCTTCCACAGGGCTACAAACCTCACTTCACTTCACAGAATGTTACGCGTGTTCGTCTCTGACAGAAACAGGCCCCAAAGTCAAACCTGATCTTGCTGAGATGGCGTCGGTGCAAAAGCGCCGTCAGATTCCCTGCCCAGGGAGGAGCAGAGAAGCGCTGACTCATAATTAACTTATTGATTGCTTGTAATCGCGCCGCACGTTGTAACCACATTGTTTGCTTTCAATCCGAAACATGATCAAAATATGCAGGGAGTGAAACGTGGTTCGGTTTCACTCACAATTTATCGTGGAAGTATTTAACGGTGGATGAGTTGTCAAAACAAACAAGCCTGTTCACTGGAATGCAAATACTAGAATTATTCCATGCCAAAAAAAACAACAACTGACCAAAGCAACCACTTCAGTTTCTGTTTCTGTTCTTTGTTCTTCCGTCCCACCTGCCAACACACGGCAATGACACAAAGATTCATCTGGACAGCCTGGCAGTAACATTAGCTCAACAAGAAGCATCTCTTGAAATAATTAAAAAACACAGATTTTAACTGATTTGCAAGATAATTGTAACACGTTCATATTATGTACAATACAGATAATAATAAAAAATATCACACAGAAATCAGCACAGCGCAAACGTGTGGATAAGAGTGTGTTTCTATAGAAACAGTACATAGGACAGACAAAATGTCTACAAATGTAAATCATCATTCTTACGCTTTATTCGGGCAGAAACATTTCAGAGGGCAGTGCAGCTGCACAGCTGGTTTTTGCTTCTGTTGCTGGAGCGTTAGGGGTTAACCCTAACCCTAACCCACTGCTGCTGTCTGCACAGGCGACAACTTTGATGTTTGGTACAAATCAGATCCAGAAATCAAATTCACGTGGACTGAAGTGTTGAATTAGCTTCACTTCCAATCCCATCATGTTGTTCTTCCTCTGTAAAAGGCCACACGTGCGATACAACTATAATAGCTGGTCTTCACGGAATCATGAAATGCCATTGTTAAATGTAAGTCTCAATGTCATTTAATGTGTGGTGAGCATTTATTGTAATGACTATGACAGCAAATGCATTGTCAGGTTCTTATCTTGTGCACTAGGCCTCAGTTTGCTATATTATGGTCTAGACAAGCCAATTTCAGACTGAAAAGTGCTCCAGCAGGCGAAGTAATTTCAAAACACCAGAAAAAAGAAGGTGGATAATAACGAGACACTCTTCTGCTTATTGTGTTTAATATGAAGTAGTGGGGACTTCTTAGAAAACACATCAAGTCCTATAACAAGGGCTTCATTAAGACGTGTGGTGATTCACCTCTCCTCATTTCCTGTTGACCAGAGTCACAGAGTCACAAATTGGCACATGGACCGAGGCAGACAGAATGTGCAGATCAGAGGCAGATAGAGCAGGCAAAAACGTGACTCCGTCATCATCACCAGCGCTGCCACACCAGAGAGTTCTCATTAGTGGCCACATGTGATATGATAAGGTGTGAATGACGCCGGGCGTCAGGCGTACCAGATCATGCACTGTCACAGTCTCACATCTAATTGCACTGGTGGCAGTTTTGCTCGCGCTGTTGTTGGTTTAGTTGTCGAGGGAGGCAAGGCTTCATTGCAGGATGCTTGTAGACAGGAAAGCATGAAATAACAAAGGAATGTCTGTGCGCCCTTACACACGTGTACGTAGACAAAGACATGGTCGTGAAAGACAGTTTTTGCTACATATGGACACGGACGCGCAAACAAAACATACTCACACACACACACCAACACACACACACACGCAGACACACACGCAGACACACACGCAGACACACACTCCACTCTGATCTCTGTACCTGCAGCCGCACAGAGATGACACAAGGAATTTGAATTCCACACACGCTCCGCTGTTGGTGCAGGAAAGCGGAGGGGGATGGTTCTGCTGCTTGTGGTGTTTGACGTATGCAGTTATCGCTCTCGTGCTGCAGAATTACAGCCAATCCTTGAGGATTAGAAACACAGAAGAAGCAGAGTTAGTCATTATCCTCGTATAAGCGTCATCTCTGTCATCACAGCAGTCGTCTGTTGTGCAGATATGTTAATTAAGGAGCTGGAGCGGTGATAAAGTCTGATCCAGGATCTGTGGGAGATGTATGAGGATGGAAACTTTTGAAATGCTTCCTCAACAGCAGGTAAATTCCCAGGGCTTCCTCCATCCTGTGTGCAAGGCAGGATGCAGCCGACAGAGTAGTCGGTGCAGAACGACAGGGCGTTTACACATTCAGACTCGTGCATGTGGTCGACAGCTGCTCTTCAGCGTCAGCGAAAAGACGTTGACTGGTTAAACGCAGAGCAGGTCAAACCTAAAACACGTTCGTATTAACATTATAGCTGTAGCAGAAATGTGGCCAAATGGTGCAAAACACTGGCTTCTGTTGTTGATCCAAACAGGCCCAGTTGTTTAAGGAGAGAGGGCTGTAAGACTGCTGTGCACCTGTTAGGCTGATGGAGACGTCACAGGGCGAAAACTGTGCCTTGTCATACACGCCAAAAGCGCCGGTGACTCATCAGGCCCCTCTTGCTCTTTTATTTCTTTAGACTTTATCACATTTCAATGCTGTTTGTTTTTCAGCATGTTAACAGTTTTATCTGTGTCCCACAGCTCTTTTTGTTGTCCTTCAAACCCCCCCCCTCACCCTCAGACAGGCAGACACACACGCACTCACAATCAGATGCCCGCGGATGATGTGCTGCTGACACTTTCCATGATGTGTTCCTGTCTCGGCGCTGACACGTTTGCTGTTGTAATCAGAGCGCCGCAGAGTCACTCCCTGTACCGCAAACACACAGCAACATTCATAAATCTGCTTTCGTAAAGCCAAACCAGGTGCACGCTCGGTGAATCACCGTCAGCGTAGCCAGGTGTGAAGTTGCAGCACTGTTGCCAGCCTAAGAAAGTCAACTTTGTAGGTCTAACTGAACATGGGTTTTCCAAAAAGGTTCTATTGTTGGGAATAAACAGGAAGAAGTGCGTAGCTAGCATTAGCAGACATGAATCACCGTGTACGAGTCACAGATGGTCTCAGCAGACAAAACGGTGTGACTGAATATAAATAAGTAGCAGGCCTCTGTGTTTCTGATGAATTCCACAAATGTTTTATCAAATAAGATAAATCTCACTCTGTAAAAGGTATTCTCTACGTTGTTTCATGAGGAAATTTAAACAAAGTGACACAAGGAGTTCAACAAAATGCTCCTCACTCTCCAAATGGACTTGTGGTTGCACACATCACCTGCCAAGAGTGCAGATGATTATTATCTGAGACATCTCCAGGGCAGCTGCTGCCTTTCCACTGCCTCAGCAATTCCACTCCTACACATCGAAAGTCACACGCAGACACGCAGGAAGTCGGATTTCTATTTCTATAGAGGGTGCAAACAGCCCGTTGGAGGATTTCCCTGCGTTTAGAGACAGCTTTTTCAAACACAGCACAGGATTTCAGACTTGATAAAATATGAGACGCTAGGACGTCCTCTTCGATTTGATTTGCTAGAGTGAAGTGCGCACCGTTCCCAGTGATAATGTTGAATGCACACTCTCATTCACTGAGGCGCCGTCACCGCTACGGGTTCATTCAGACTGTGTGAAGAAGCGACGGAGCAATGAGAGGAGAGGAGACACGCTGAAGGCTAACTGAGACACGAGGATGGATCCCCGTGGCCTCCTTCTAAAAACAGTGCAGTCGTCACAAGACACAAAAATGGAGGCAGACAGATAGAAAGGGGATAAGAAGAAATTATCCCAAAGACAGAGAGAGAGAGAGAGAGAGAGAAGGAAAGAGAAGCAGACAGACATTAAAAAAATAACTGGAGTCAGAAACCATCAGTGTTCACTTCGATGTACGAACAGCATCACAAAAATAATCACAGATGACCTTGACCTTGTCTGTGTGCGTCGAGTGAGAGCGCGACCGAGTCAGCGCGGCGTGTGTGTGTCACCCACATGTGCCAGTTTTCGTTAGCGATGTCGCTGTGTGCGCGTGTGTTGAGCAGGAGAGTGGAAGTGACATGTCCCTCCATCAGCAATGTGTCATTTCCCAATTTTGCAACAGTCAAAGCTGAAGAAACGGTGCTCAGCAAGACAGAGAGGGAGGCGGGCCAGAAAACAAAGATCTTCTTAGCTGACCACACAAGAACGAGATTCGTCACGGGTGCCCATCTGTTACACTGTGAGGCAGGAAGGAAGACATCAAGCGCTGGCTACTAGTCATTTATGAGGCGCTTGATTTCTTCCAAGCTGGAACCTGAAAGAACTCGACGTGCTCTTTTCACATTCGTCACTTTGTCACTTATCCTTATATGATTTATTCTGATGTTAAGGCAGGGGATGAATGAAACTGGCATTTCATTCATCTTCAGTTGTTTGTGCCAGCATCCTCTAGCGAGAGGTGAATTATTCATGTAGTGGACCTTGGGACACAAATGAGCTCAGTGTCTCTCTGTGTGTGCATCACTCATTCATTAGTAATCCGTTTGAAATAACTTGACCGTATTTTAGTTTTTTTGGAAATAGACGTCGAGCTGCATTCAAAATAAACCGATGTTACTGCTTTAAAACTGAAATGTAGAAAGTATGATCACTGCTGTTCTCCAACACTTGTGGCTGTTAGATCCTCCAACAAGCAGCTGATTTAACGTAAACCACATTTGTCAAACTTTAAGTTGTGAATTTGAACCGTGATCTGTCACATAACTGTACACACACACACACACACACACACACACACGTACACACACACACACACACACACACCAAAGACTTGTCACATTTTCATGTCATTTAGTATTCAACAGGGATAATGAGGAATCAATTTGAAAAATGATTTTGTGTCATCTTAGAGGACGTGAAATAGCATTTCATTTGAAGCCAGTGCGACTTTGAGATCAGATACTAGTTCCAAAGCAGAAGTGTAAGATTAACGCAGAAGGATGTAGTAATACAAACACACATCACTACGTGAACCTGGACCCTTCAGAGGCACGTGTCCAGTCGGTCAGTTGCTTCATCTGCAGCAAATCTGCATGGGCATCTCTGAAAACACAATTTCCTGCAGCTGCACACGGACTAGCCACTTCATTAGAAACACCTGTCCAATCCAACACAGCAGCTCAGCCATGAATTCTCTATTTACAAGGGTATAATTTTACAGTTGTCGACAGTGTCAGAAAGGTGATAACTCTACCATATGTTTATTACCAAGGTTAACGAGGCTGGTGGATGTGCACCAGAGTTTATTATATATTTACTGGAAGTACATCTTACTGAATGAGACAGGAAGAATAATTTGCGTCTCTACACCACAGCTTTCCTTCACCATGTAATGACAGCTTGCCTCACAAACAGTCCACCTGTCTCCTCAGGCTCCTGCACCTGCTTAACAGGAAATGTATTTATGGGAGTGTAAATGGGAAACAGGGAGCAGTTGTTTGTGTTATTAAGCTCCTGCTCGCCTCCCCAAACACTTTAGTGGATGCCGAAATTACAAAATTCACATTTATTCACAAAATCCATTTAGCACTTTCAGAACAAGAAAAAAAAGATGAATAATTGTGCTTTCAATTAAAAAAAACAGAAATAAATGTTGTCTACTGTCTTCTAAATGATTCTTAGGATAGAAATTTAAGTTTCTGGTTTTCAAAATGAAAAAAGTCCCATAGTGTGCTGAAATGTATCCAGATGGTGTAAATGGCCTTTTTTTAACGAAAAACACCTACACGGCGTGTCAAAGCCTCCGATTACCCTGCTGGATTAACAACTTAAAACTGGTAAACACACTGCTAAGAAGAACCCTGCGTGAACCCTCTGATTTCCCTTTGCCCGGGTGACTCATGGGTCGCAAGAAACTTCATTCGGGCTTTTCCTATTTTGTTAACCAAGGACTGTACACGCTGGACTACGTGAGGTGAAGGAGGGGCCTACGTGCCTGCTGGATGCGCTCCTCCTGACAGCATGACCACATCAGAGAGACAGACGGAGCACTGGAGGGGTGGGGTGCTTGTTATGATTGGGTGCCCTTAAGCCTGGCCTGGCCATGACGTCCACCAGCCTCCAAACCAGCCCTTCACCCAGCAACTACAATTACTATCATTGTCTGTCACAGTGATGCACACAGACACACACACACACACACACACACACACACACACACACACCTGCCTTCTCGTTACAGAATTCCAAAACACCTCAGGTCTTCGTGCCTCCAGGCTCCTCAGAGATGTGCAGCATAGTTCCCTGTGTTGTGAGTCCCCTCCTCCCACATCCATTAGCACTGAAGGACGTTTGTGGGAATTTGCTTTCCTCTGCTTATGAGGCTGTTGTGATGTCAGAGGCCCAGTCGCCCTGGGGACTATGACTCATGCGCATCACCCGAGGAACACCACCCCCCCTTTTCCTAGCACATCCCCACACAGTGAGCCCCAGTGGCCTGCTTAATTTCACCTTCTCATATTCCCCCGTGGACTCCTGCAGTGGCACTATAAGCGCAGTAATGGCTTGTATGGGTTTGCTTCTCTGCAAGGACGAGCACGGGGGAGGGAGGGCTGAAAAACAACAACTACAGCATGGAGATGAGGTCCAGAATATGAGTCACGGCGCGAGAGAAAGTGGAGCAGCGCTCCGCCTGTGACATTCCTCGCGAGCAGCAGAGCCAGCCAACACTCACTCTCTCTTATTTCAATCCAGGAAATTGAAAACATGCCAGAAACATTTTGAACAAGCTGGATAGCCTACTCTGTGTTTACGTTTCAGTAGTCAATGAAGAGAAGCGACATGCACCTGTCACCAAGCCTTCATCGGGTGCTTTGCACAAAAAGCTGTCTGAAGATCTTTATAAGTGAAAGTGGCAAAAACACTTTCAAGGTTTGATGCAGTTAGAGGTGACCTTGACAGAAGTTCAAACCCAGTGAGACAGAAAACCACATTTTCCAGCAAATAAAGCTGTACTTTTACCTGCAGATGGACAGTGCAGACTTCAGTTGGCAATTAAGTTACTAATAAATGTTCACATGTTCTTTAAATTCATCCCAGCTCATTGCTTTCACCTGCTGTCTCAGGTGTAGTCAGTCCCTGATTGGGTGACTGCTCTTCATCACAAAAACGCCCTCACGCATCAGAGAAGATGAGGAGGATGAGGGTGGCACCTGATGAGACACTTAGATGTGAGTGCAGTTGTGATGAGCTACGTTGGAATCCAAATGCATTTCATAACGTAAGTTCATTCATGAATAAACATGTAGCTGCTTTAAGTAAAGTGTCACCTTCTCTATCAGTGTGTCAGCAGTGATCACCATCACCATCTCAGAAACATTTCTGTGGGTTCTCTCTTTTCGCTGATGAAATTCAGACTGAGCTCACTCCTCACTCATTCCTCTGAGCAGTGGCTTGAATTGCATAAGTCAAAACACTGACTTGTTTTTAAATGAAGGAGTCAAGTCAAGGCAATTTATTTAAAAACAGCACAGGTTGACCAAAGTGCTGGAAGTAAAAAGAATAGGAATAAACAACATTGATAAAGTGAAAATGAACATATAAGCATAAATAGAGACTACGAATACAACATACTTAAGGAATTGAATCATGTTGGTTTGAATACCAAAAATAATAAATACATTTAAGAGAGATTTTGAGAGATATTGTGGAGATTGCTTCGATCATACTCTGGTGTCTATTCTTGTTCTTCATATAAAGGACAGTGTTGAATACTTGCAGCTCTGCTGTTTTATGCTTTGACAGGTGATCTTGGATTCATGGTGCTGTTGTGCAGCCTAGTGGTGCAATAAAGAGTAGCTGAAAACTATTCAGTTCAAATGAATGCATTTACAGAATTACAACAGACTCATATCAATGCACTTATCATATAGAGGTTATGATCAGGTCAGAGTGGAAGGAGGGTGGAGAGAGAAGGGAAGAGCAGGCAACATGCAACAGACAGAATATTTGTCCGGTTAGAATGATAGCAGCTTATCGCTGCAACCAAGACCCGGGCCGCTTCCTATCCCCATCGAGGGCGGCAGTAGATCCGTTGTCTTCAAACCGAAGGGGGAGAGAGTTCGATTCCCAGTCCCACCAGGTTACATGGACAAGACACCGATTCCTCGTAGTAGCCAGACACAGGTCTAGCAGCTGTCCAAACAATTTCCCCAAGGGGATCAATAGAGTATTTATTATATAGAAATAGAAACCACGGTCAGAGTCGAGGAGAATTGCAGTAGACAACTCAGACCTACAGGTGAAGGCTTTGATCGTATGAGGCCCAACAGATCAGATAAGGTCACTGGTTTGATGGTCCAATGAGCATTTAGAGGTTAAGTTGAAATCATTTGACCTCCTAATTACAGATACACCACCACGTTGTTTAGTTGCCTGAGCAACACTTTTCTAAATTGCTGACTTCTTGGTTATAAGATGACTGCTCTACCCACTGAACTATCATACGACCCAAAGCATAAAAGCATTTTACTAATTTAAACCAGAAGGTTAAATAATCTTTGTGAGTCAAGATAATTTGATAACTCATGTCTTGGATGCTGTCATAACCTTGTGGGCCAAACATGATAAATACTAATAATCTCCCCACTTAAAAAACAACACATTATTGCAAAATATTTTGTGACTGTGTGAAATGTTTGCAAGCACCTGTAAAGCCTGGTTGAATTTCAGACTAATGAAAAACCACTGAGGCTGTGGCTCAGCAGGGGGAAAGTCACAGTGAAAGGTGTGTTCAACAGATGTGTGTCAGCCTCAGAAAAATCTCAATGATGCTAATTTGCAGGCCTCTTGTGCCTCCTAGTGGTTTCTACCGTGTGAGACAGTGATATGGATGGTTTGCTAGCAGTAATATCCAGGAGTAAACAACAGCAGTTTGGTTGAGTCACTGTATCAACTAGAACCACACACTGTCTACAGAGTGTGTGGTTTCGTATTAAACGCCAGACCCAATGTTGCCCCTTTCCCTTTAAGGACGTTTTATTGAGCTCTTGTCATTTTATTTCTCACATTAAATATGTGTACATTCTATAATTTACTGTTAATGGTTGCACAAAGCACTGTTAGTACTGATGACTGCATTATTTTCTTCTTTGTGAGCAGCCGAAACAGGCGGTGACTCTGTGGGTTTGTTCTCTAGGTGGCAGCCTTTCACAGTGACGAAGTGGTCGTGTGAGACTCACTCCCACAGCTACTGCAGCATCATCAGAAAAGGTGTTTTTTTTTATCATAATGCATTCTCTGGAAACTCTCACAGCACCAGAAAAGGAGAACAGGACGTTCAGTCTCTGAAACACAGGGAATCATTCCGTGTGTGACGTCAGTGTGTGTTAGTAGTGAGGTCAAACCCGGAAGATCAGTATGAAACAATTGCTGCTACATGTAACTAGAAAAAGTGCTGGTAATATATTTGAGTTGCCAGTCAGTCGCTCGTTTGGAAAAAGCGTGATCTGAATGACTCAGAATGTCCGCAGACACTTGATGTGGTGTGGTAATCTAAACCACATTGTTTGTAGATCCAATCAGCTCTTCGTGACACTATGATCTTTATGTGAGGTTGAACCTCCTGACGAGCAGCAATCACTTGAGAAGAAGAATATTGCGTGTGGTGGATGCTCATGTGGTCGGCTATAAAGAACTGAAACTTGTAGCTGTCCCCGCGAGGCTCCTCTGATCACGCAGACATCAGACATCATGTGACTTTTGACAGATTTACAGCACGTGTAGGCTGCTGCTGACGGTCTTTAACACGCAGCACCGGGACGTCAACTTCAGGATAATGTGACAACGTTTCAAGCTGAACTACACTATAGTACTACATAGTATTTCATACAAAAACAAAGTAGAGTAGATGTTTTGTGCTTTTTTATTTTCCCATGCCTTTAGGTTCATCTTCCCACCCCTCACATTCATTTAGACCCACTGAAGGGGTCCTGACCTCCAGTGTGGGAACCCATGATCTATGATATATCACATGTATGAGTAAAATATTTGCTTATATATATATATATAATAATATAATAAATGAAAACTGTTGGTTTGACATATTCTAGACACGACGGTGACTCGTTATATGTGGATAAAAGACACAATGATGACTAGTGTAAAGCTAAATCTATCACAGTACATTCAGGACAGACCGGTTTAGTCATTCAGGTTTGAAAATCTTGTGTTTTTATTATAAGTATTGCATCTTTCACTTACACTGCTAGAATCGTCATCAGAGTGCATGTTTCACAAAGGTTGGCCACAGGTTCAGAACAACAGGAGGACCCCCCCCCCCACACGTGGGACTGCTTGTTTGGTCGGGCTCACTTCATCTCATGGACCCGCTGGCTCAGAGTCAACCTCGAGTGTGGCTTCCACCTAACTGGGCTGGTACATTTCTGGCCAAGCTGCAGGGCTTGAACTCTGCGCTCTCGGAAACCTCGACCTTAAGCACAGTCTAAACCTACAAACCTTAAACACAGAGGTAAAAATATAGCTTTGTGGTCATCAACTTATGAAGATATGCTGTTGTTTTGAATTTGCAGCATAGTCAGAAACTCTTTATCATTATCTCCCAATTAACCTGTGCTGATCCTCAACCAGCCTGCAGTGAACCCACACTTAAGCTCAGAGCAAAATTATAGCTGCAGTTTACGTGACGTAGCTTTCATCCCACTGGATTCTTTTTATGACAGATACTCTCTAAAAGTCTGATATTTACTGAGTAACAGCCCAGCTGAGATCAGCACAGACGTGCCGTGGACCAGGTGCCTTTCTAGAGCTCAGCTTTAGTAAAAACATAGAGCACACACACACACACACACACACTCTTTGATTTATCCCGTTATGGAAAACCAGATCAGAGCGGTTTGCCACAACAGACAATACAATGAGTGCCAGAGAGTTTTCACACACGCGTTGTGGTAAATAACAGAACCAACACCACCAGAATCAGTCCAGTGTGGTAAATATACATTGTAGTCCGAACAGGTTAAAACACAAACGTGTGATCTAGGTCTGCACGAGTCAAACATGGGAGCTTTTCCTGTCAGCAGTACAGGTTCAGAAAAGCAACACATGAAGGAAACGGAAACAAAGAGAAGATGAAGGTTGATAACTTAAACGGGGGCAGAGTAAATGTAAACCGTCCCTCAGAGAGAGGGAGATAAAGAGAGAGGACACTGAGGTGTTCTGAGGTGGTTTTGGCATTTCTGTTTTTATTTATGTAGTTGAGCACCAAAAGCGGTGTCTTTCCGATTCTTTGCCAAGTCAACAAACTCTACACCTTAATCATGCCCTTCAGAGAAACCAAATGATTTGTTCTTTTTCTTTTATTCTTTAAACCCTCAGCCGGAGGTACTTGTAAGACACGTTTTGTCAACTGAAACACATGTCTAATAGAGACTACAATCCTCCTAATAGAGGAGAGTGGAGTTTTAGGCCCCTTTTATTGTGTAGTAGCTGGCTCAATATTTGCCAGTAAAGTCTTGGCTATGAAGACTTGCAGAGAAACACCCCCTCAGCGCAGATCCAAAAACAACCAGACAGGCTTCTACCAGCGGGCTGGGTCTGGAGCTTCAGCCGTGTCGTTTCTTAAGCTGTAGCGGGAAGTGGAAAGTGGGGGAGTCCGCTCTGAACAAGGCTGGTGACTCTAAACAGGCGAGGCTCAGCACTAGGAGCAGCTTAGGGGCCAATTACATTTCAAGTGTCCATAAAATTTCAGAAAAAGAAAAAGGCTACATTTTCATGTCCCATCCCACCCTCCCCCCCGCCCAAAACATAACAATAACCCATCATATGTACAATTCAAAGATAAGGAATGAGGATTAAGAATCAAAAGAAGAAGTAAAATAAGACAAAACCAGAAATAAGTTAATTTCTTTTCCCTCACTGCTCGTGTTCACTGAGGGATTGGGAAATAAATATTCAAAAAGGGCAGTGCTGTTTTTTTTTCTTCTTTTTACACACAAAATGGTTCATGAGAGCTGGAAATGACAGCAGAAAAGAAAAAAATGAACTGTGGTTGAAGTGCAATTCTTAATGCCAGTGGAGTGGAGATGGCCGACAACTCATTTCCTTCTCTCCACACTCTGCACACGTTTCCTCCACAGATCAACTGACCCACAATGGAATGCCACATACAGCGTTTTACCCAGCACTCAGAACCTCACAAACAAACGAACAAAAAAAAATCGAATAAATTAAGAGTGTCACACGAACTCAGCATCCTGCCACAGCGGCGCGTTTTCTCTGTTGTTTTTATGGTTTTCTTTTCCTTCTCGGGGGCAGCGTCACAATGAGACACCTTCAAACGTTTCCACCAGCACGACAGTGTCCACGCCACCAAAAGCTTTCCAAAAAAACTGAATTTCAAATGCACAAGAAACACAGGTCAACGCAACAGAGGCATTAGTTCTATCCATGAGCTCTACCTTTTTAAAAACTCCGTTGAACTTTAATTTATTCATATGTACAAAAGAAAAGCAGGAAATTAGCTTTTTTTTTGGACGGCCACGCATATTTTTAGTGAGAAGAGGAAATAAAACTGACTACAAGTTATTGCTTATTACTGCTGGAAAGAGGATGGACATCTATTACAAAGTTTGTTGTTATGACTTTTCCGTTGTTGCTGTCGCTTTTGTGTTTTTTCTCGTTACGTCTTGGTTGTTGTGCCGTTTCTATGGACAGCTCTACAGTAGGCAAGTGCAGGATAGCTTATTGTAGCTGCTTGTCGAGGGGAAAGAAAGCAAAAAAAAACACAAACAAGTTGCTATTTCCACCCTTTCAAAAAAGCACAGAGCACCCGCTTTGGACAGGAATGTTGTCTTTTCCTCCGTTTTTTGTGTGTGGTTGTTTTCTTCCGCGACAGACTTTCTCGGCAGACACACTTTGTTTGCTTTGAAAAGCTTAGCGGCGGTGGTCCGATCTGCTCCCCCCTTGTCTTGTTTTACGGTAGCACCAATTCGAGTGTCCAAGCTTCTGCGGTGTTGAGCAGAGGTAAAGAAAATGAGACGAGGGTTGAATTCAGGGCTGGAGGGACGTTTCTCGTGGGCCACGCTGTGTCAATATGGCAAAGTTCACCCACAGTGTTCAATAAAGTCCCGATTATATGTGCTCCCGTTTATCCAGGTCCAACACCAAAATGTTAAGCTGGATACACAGGATCAGCTTAACAAAACACACACACACACACACACAGGAGAGGGAACTGAACAGAAAGTTTCAGTACTACATGAATTTAAGTGCATCTTGAATCAAAACAGGGGTTGTTTAAAATCAACGTGATGTAGAACTTTTATATTGACCGAATTTGCCTGTTAAAGAAGGTTAAAAGCAAATGGTGGTCTCGCTTCACTGAGTTTGGGTCCCTGGTGTCAGCGACTCGGGAGTTTGGATGTGAGATAGCGCATCCAAACTCCCGGGGGGGGTAAATAAAATGCTGGGAGCAACAAGGGAGGTAGTGGTTCCTGGGTAGGCCGAAACAATGACAACACTTAGCTGAGGGAGTGGCCGCTGTCAGAGGTGACTCAGTGTTTGTGTGTGGACATGGCTGGGGGAAAAAAGCCGAGGGGAGGGCAGGCTGGTTTGGCAGGGAAGCGGTGGTGTTGGTACTGCTGTTTGGGGACTCTAGGAGGAGAAGGCAAGTTTGACACTGCAGGAGGAGTAGCCCTCGTCGCTGGCCATGCTCTGCAGGCTGCTGTGGTCATCCAGGTCGCTGGTGCTGGCCGTGCTCACACTGTCCAGCTCTCCATGGGAGAACTCTGTGCTTTCTACGTCCACCTCGATTTCCTCTGCAGGCGATGAGAGAGAGAGAGCGAGAGAGAGAGAGAGAGAGAGAGGAAACGTGTTACAAATGCACACATTTTTATGTGCCACAGAGGAATACGCTGTGTCAGGTGTTGGCTACAGAAATGATTTTGTTCACAGGAACAAAAACATAAAGAAAATTGAAATGATTAAACATGTAACTGTCCAGAGAAGCAAACAATAAACTGTGTGCTTCATTTTCCAGTATCTTGTTTTCTACTCACACACTGTAAAATCTTGCTTTAAGACAGAGGCCTCACTCACCTTGGTCAGAGTCGGAGCGATCGGAGCAGAGGGTGGAGCCCACACTGTCCATGCGTATCCTTTCCCCCTCCCCCAGGCTGCTCTGGGCTACAGCACTGCTGCCGCCCCTCAGCAGCTCCAGCTGGCGCTGGAGATGCCTCTGCTCACGCTCCAGAGACTCCAGCTGGTACTGACTCTTCCTGTCCACCTCTTCAAGTTTCTGGTCGGGGGAGAGAGAGAAGGAGAGCAGTGATAAAGTTGATTATGTTTCCATTCCATTACAGCATCAGGGAGGGCTGATGCAGCCATGTTGAGCTCTGACCTAGTAGCCTTATGTCATAGTCGCCAACAGGGATGAGTGTGACTCCCAGCGACGGACCACAACAATAGGCCATCAAGAAGCGATGCAGAGACGTTGACAGCAGCAGAAGTGCGAGGAGCAACAACGATATTGGCGTTCTACTTCCCCTCTCCGTTATGTGAACGTATGCTACACTGAGCTTTCCGCACACACGCTGCTCAATCTGAGGCGCTCACATGCTCGCTCCAGTTCAAAGTGGATGGGAAGGCATGAAGCGAGATGTCTGAACAGGTTACACGCTCCTCAAAACTGGATGATCAGCAGGGGATTATTGCCAGCCACCAGATGAATACTGGTTAAAACTGAAATTCACATTTGGACGACGTTTGTGTCCATAATTTACAAACCATCTACGGGTGAATGTAATCACATTCAACACGTGCTGTAAAACCTGAGAAAAGATGTTTTTACACTTTATTTACTTCAAATAAACAAGACAACCATGTCCGGATCCCTCCAGATGCAGATGTTTGCTTCTTAAACTACCATAA
>JAUMTR010000001.1:15109612-15128435 GCA_032270685.1 Microctenopoma stevenorrisi
TCTCTGGCACCTTTAGAAAGGGTGGTCCCCGCAAGGGATGTTTAAAACTCTAGTCCCCACACAAGAGGGAAACCAGTGTCTGTGTGTGTGTGTGTGTGTGTGTGTGTGTGTGTGTGTGTCCTGATGGGCCCCAGATGGGTACGCAGGCAGGGAGCTCTGCCTTTTGGCTTTGACATGCCAGTGAGCAGCCAGCCGGCCCCGGGTCACTGCACCACACCTTTTCCTCCTCACCCACCATCCTCTCTCATCCCATTTCTGCATGAATCACGTGCATGCTTTTTTTTCTCCTAGTTTTTTCTTGCTTGGATTTCACAGATTTCAAATGCAAAACTTCACTGTGTTTACAAGAACACAAGTAACCCAGTAAAGTGAATAAGCCGTTAAAATAATGACGGGAACATGTTGTCGTATCTGCGTCTCTCTGCACATCCCTGAGGCTGTTTCACTTGTGGCTGAAATGCGTCAAACCTCCTGCAATGTGAGTGAAGTGGAGTCCTTTTTAAAGAAGCACTTTGAAGCTCTGTTGGTATGGGAGAGCTGCCCACCACAGCTCTTACAGAACCTACACACATCATATGTACATCTCTCATCGGCACAGTCAACAACAACCCCCCTCGCTGTTGTAACATCCACACACACAGGTGCATGTCTTTGGAAGCACACACATTACATAGGTCCTTTGCATACACACACATCCTGTTAGCTAATGCCCCTGTAGTTAAGGTAGTGTCAGACACACACTAGATAACCCTTCATACAGTAGGAGTGATGTGGGTCTGAAAAAGTCTGACAGCAGCGACATGCCGTAGTTCAAACATTATCAAAACGGCACGAGTCACCATTCAATTTCAAATATCCCAGTGACTCTGGTGGGATGATGTGAGGAGGAAGCGTGAAGTTGAAAGTGAAGCACAGCTGTGCAAAGATAAGAGCACGGACAACTTTAACACATCCTCAGTCGTTTCGTTTTTATTACATAAGTCCATTATTCCTTTGTAACGCTCAAGACACTGCACCTCCTGCAGTGTCTTGACTGCTGGACTCCCCAGGAACAGAAGTATCTAAAGACAATGATATTTAGAAATACCAGTGTGCAGTTATGTCTGTCAGGAGGTCGTCTCCTTATTAGGAATTGGGATGGGTCATTTTGACACAACGCATCAGACCTCCTGACATATGCACAATAGAGAGAGGGATGTAACGTACAGTGACACTTTGTCAATCTGCTGGAATCTGTCTTAATCTATAAATATGACCTAAAACATAATCCTAAACGTAGATAGAGGGAACCTAGTTAAATGATAGAAAAGGATGTAAACCGCTATGTTTAAGTGCAGCAACACTATGCCTTAGTCAAAGAGAAATCACAAAGTTGTCACAGACTTTATCACTTCACTGTGTGTCTCATAACAAGCTGTACATTATTTGTATGTGTAAATAAACTTGCCAAATGTATTTATTGGCACATATGCAGGCACATAAGGAAGTCTCTGAGTTAGTTCCTGAGACCAGCTGGCTCTCAAAACCCAACATTATCTGTTGCTAACAGGCTGCAATCGTCCAGTTATACCTTTTTCTTCTTCAACGGGGCGGACGTCACGTCAAAGTTATTTTTGTTTTGCAGTTGTGTCATTTTTAAGATTATTCCGTTTGTCCGTCTGTCAGGTGGCATTTATTAATACTGTGCAGAACATATGTTTGAACAAACTTGGAATCTCTTTTATGTGTCAGACACTTAATGTGTGCAACTTTTTCTTCTCAGGATATTCCGAGTCTCTGCTTATTTTTCCATCCAAGTCCTCTGGAACCAGCTCTGATAGTCAGGGCCTGGAATATGGCTGCCCTAGATTCTGAACTTGTGAATATATAAATAATGGATAACATCTCAGGTCCTCAAAGATGTCTCACATAATTATTGTACATGTTCGTAAAGAGGAGCGTAGGATTTCCGGGCCAGATACCAGTCGGTACACTTCTCTATAGCAAGTCCTCAACTCACTCAAACTCACTTAACACTCGCGCATGGACATGCAGAAATACACACTCCCGATTTGACCTACTTCGAATATGTGCAAAGGGAGAGGAAATCTGACCCTTCACCCAGTTATTACACTAATTACACCTCACTGATGACCGTCTCAGTGGTTAATCTCCTAAAATGACATGCAACAGGAAATTACACGAGTCCTATTAGTGCTAAAGAATTGACTTTATGGGGGAGTTCTATTGTTCCTCCTCTGCCTTCCTCCTTGTACAGTGTCAAGGCTCATTTAGGGTGGCCGCAAATCAAGATTCACAAAGATTATTGGAGTGATTAGAGTATTTTGTAACGCAAAGCCCCATTTAGAGTAGACTAAGCCATGTCCTTAGAGCATTGCAACAAATCAACAGCAAATTATCTCACTATGTGGAGGGTGGAAATTTAATCAAACACAGAGAAAGGCATAGATGTTCTTCTTTCTTTGCTTTCATCATTTTTTAGCGTTTGAGAGGCATACGAGATGCATAAGCAAGTGAAGCTTGTGAAGTTCATTCTCCCAGATCACAGTGGAACAACATGTGGACATGTGGCACACTAATCCATACTATGCAGATGGTGACATGCAATATACATGCAGAGGGGTAGGGCTCAACACATCGCATCCAATACATTTGTTCCCCAGCTTGCATGAACATGTTTTTACTTCAAAATACAGAAGCATGATTTGGCTTCATTTTCAATTGAAATAAACCTGAAAGGTACTGTGCTGTATTTATTCTAGCCTATACATATAAACATCTAATGTCCAAGTCCATGCACATCGGCCCTCACTGTTTGCTCACCACCTTTGTTTATTGTCTTGCTTTGTGAACAAAAAAGAGCAGAGCTGTTTGTAGTGCCAATGATGTCTCCCTCTGCCTTTCATGGAGCTCCTCTCCTCTCATGTCAGACTGCAGCTATAGTCACATGTTGACCCATACAGACAGTGGCACCTGACTGAAAAGGTCTTTTTAACAGGGGACTGCTGCAGATCAAAGATCCACCAGTCTAGTCAAAAAGCCAGAGTCCGTGTGCATCAGTCAACCGCAGCTTTACTGTATGAGCTGTAAATGGTGAGTTCAGGAAAAAACAAATGCAGAGGGAGAATGAAGTTTATATGTTCAGTAGCTCTGGATTTGGAATATGAAACATTATTATGCCCTTCTTGAGGAAGATGTGATGAATTATGAGCTAAGTCATCGTGTGTCATCCATAGAGGCACATGATGTGTAACCCATGTTGTACCCGACGGACAATGTACTGGACTAAACTTAAGGCAATTTCAAGTCTTTAAATAATATCCTTGTATCCATCCATCGTCGACTGTTTCGTCTGTCACGTGCACGTGATTTAAACAATTTTCACCTTATTTTTTTCTGAGAGACTGATGATTCCCTACTCTCCTTTATGAAACAAGACAGATGGGCTAGATGCTGAGAGAGTAAGCGCCACATAGAAAGAGTGAGCGATATAAAGAGTGGGGGAGGAAGGGTAGCGTTCTGCCTGTGTAATCTGCCCAGAAACTAGCCATGGGCATAAACGAGAGCCAGTCTGTCAGAAGTTCCACTTAACAAATGATAATAATACATGTCCTCCACTCCATGTACTCGCCAGTTCAATCATCTACTGAGGATGTACTACACTTCTACTGTTGACAGTCTCCTGTCAAATCTGACTCATTTCTCTCCCATGCAGTAACCAATGTCAATTATTATATTAGTCTTGGTATGGGGACTTGCTGAAGCTGAGTGAGGACCAATATTCTGGTTAGATGGCAAGAAACAAAGAAGCAGTGCAGATGGAGTGAAATCCATTGCTCCATGTGTGGGGGAATGGGACTTTGATATTTCTGAGGTTTCAAGCAGTTGTGACCTCAATCCCAAAAAAGAGATTCAGCGCAAGGAAAGAGAGAGAGAGAGAGAGAGAGAGAGAGAGAGAGAGAGAGAGAGAGAGACGGAGAGAGTGAGTGTAATTCCAAATAAAAGTAAAGCTCATTGTAAAAACGTATTTGGTTTCAGGGCTGAAACACACTGGAAACTTTGGACAATAAATAGGAGATGAAACATCAGTGTGAATAGGAATCTAGTACAACTCTGCTCAACCAATCGTAAGACCACAAGGTCGTAAATAAAGTGAAATGCAGTTGATTACTAGGCCGACCGATACTGTCGTAACACTAAATCCACTGAAGTTGCTCCAAGCCACAAGCGGCATCAGTCATGAAGCATAGCAACAGTGAAGTGGAGGGATGGAGGACAGATTAGAACAACATGGAAACAGAGCGGAGGAAAGGACGGGTGAGTGTGTGAGGAAGGGAATAAAAGAATAGTGGAGCAAAATCCTCCTTCAAGCAGCCACAGACATGTGCTTACACACACACACGTGCAGAGTTCACCGGAGGAGAGAGAGGGAGCGGGGGGATGCTGGGGCTGTACAGAAGGGCCAAGAGACTCTGGGGCTGAAACCCATCACTAACACACGGATTAGTCCGCACGTGCACACTGCCTTTTAATCTGCTTCACTGACAAAGGTTGGATGAGAGAGGAAAAAAAAGGGTGAGAGACAAAGGGAAGAAGTGAACACAAATGATGACCAACAGAAACAGCACGAGAGATGGGGAGGAGGGACAGGGGAAGGAGATATAGAAGTGAAGAACATTCCCTTAGTGAATGCTATTTCAACTCAAGCTGCCCAACACTACTAAGTGTCACCGACACACCCACAACCGTCATTTCCCATTCAGCCCAGTATGTGCAGAAGTTTTGAAATAAATACTAATATGGCCTTGCTTCTAAAGTCAGTCAGCCAGATGTTAGCTCTGGAGCTGAACTACAGTGTGGGGTGTGCCTGTTGGAGGGGGGTTGCCTTATCAGATCCACATCCTCTTAACAGCTGTGGACACGGTTTAATACGTGCAAAAGAGGGTGGGGGGTAGGTATAATCCCAATATTCTACATCAACCTTTAATGTGTGCGTGCTTTTGTGTGTGTACATCGTGTGTCCAAAAAACACAGATGCACACACCTACACTACAACACTCATTTTCAAACTCACCTAGGCTAAGCTAAGCAACTCAGCTTAAGTCCCTTAACCCAGTTGGCTCTCAGTTTGTTCCACTGGGGCTACACTTTAGTCACCGAAGTGGCAAATCGTTCGGCAAATCCTCTGATGATGAGTAAAGATGTGAGGTAGATGATGAGGGAGTAAGGGGTGGGACCTTCGCTCCTTGCTTTCATTGGTGAAAAGCTTAGCTCTGTGATTGGTCAGAAGGCAGTGGTGTTTCCCCCTTTTCCCCAGCTGTATGGCTAAAAATAAACACCATAGTCAGATTTAGCCTTAATTGAGTCTGTCTTATGTCTTCGGAAAGCATCCTATTTTTCTCCCTTTCTATCTTCGTCTCTCTTTCTCTCTCTCTCTCTCTCGGTTAGCTCAGCTGCTAACGTGTCTGCAGGAAAGAGAAAACAGCAACGTTTTTTTTTCCTGAACACTCTGCAGAATATTGCTGTAGCGATCAAGTTGATTTATTTGAGCCACTACAAACTACGATTTCACTGGAATGTTCCTGAATAAAAGAAGCCCTCAGTTAAACCTGTAGCCTAAGCGTGTCTGACAAACCTTGTTCTAATGGACTGTCTCTCCATACGGTGTTGTACAGATGCACTTTTGAAGGATAAGGGCACAACAAAGACTTTTCCAAAATAAAGTCAGTCAGGGGTCAGAACAGCGAGACGAGATGTGAGCGATTCTTCAAGCAGTGACATCCAGTGTGCAGTCTTCTATACACCTGTCTACAGAAGATCTGTGCAGGAATGCATACGGATGGTGTCAGGCAAAACAGTGTGACGCCATCTTCAGCCAGACAGACAGACAGTAGGCCTCTGAGCAAACCAGAGTATGTCCACATAAAGGCTAGTGAGGGCAAGTAGCCCTCTTGAAAGTTATGTTGGACCGTCTAGTGCCGACTCATGTCTACTGTGTATGTTCTATGGTCAGAACTGGCAACACACCAGGCAGGTGAACTGAAGGGTATGTGGAATATGTGCATTTCTGTTTTGCACCAGAACCAAAGCCGTGCCAAAGTACACAAAATTAACAAGGTACTTTCGCCATCTTATGAGCCAGCTGATAATCCTCATTACAGTTGGTCTTGGTCGAGGAGTCAGACCTGCAGCCGCAGAATGTTTGTGGTGGCTGATGCAAATATCCCCCCTGATACTGGCTCATGTCTCACTGTGTTAATTACAGAGCGGAAATGCTCACTGTGCACACACTGACACAGTGGGATTTAAGATCAGGCTTGCGTGCTGCTCAAGACTTCCCTGAGTCAGGTGTGTGTGACCTATCCCTCTGCTCATCCCATCAGCCTGTCATTTACTTCCTTGTCCTCTGACACCATTGTTAGTCAAGCTAAAGCCAAGTTAGGCTATTAAGGACTAGCACCGGGTGGCCCGAGAGAGGGGGTGGAGACACGTCCTTGCACGTGTGTGCTCTAGCTGGTTCACCCTACCAAAGATCAAGTCCCTTAAGCTGCTTTCTGAGCCAAGAAAAGCTTACAGGCCATCACGTTGGTCAGAACAAATGGCCCTAGTTCTGCGCCCTGCAGCAGAGATTGAGAATAGGCAGCACTCTTTTGCCAGACAAAAGAAAGACTGGTAAGGCAGTTTGGCTTTCTTCAAGGAGTATCAGCGCAGCCAGAGGTAGCATGACCAAAGCTTATTCATGTTCAACTGCTCATGCAGTCTCAAGGCTGAGGTAAAAGCACAGCGCACTAATTAGAAATGAAAAGAATACACAAAAGGCTTTAATTTAAATCCCAGAAACACAGACTGACTGGAATATGTGACGCTGATATTTAGTTGTGAGTTTCACTGCCTAACCTGGACAACACATGCACCAAGTAAAAGTTAATTGCAAATGAGGCTTTACGATTTTACATCCCACGGATGCAAAACAAATCCCTAGTGGACAGACCTCACCCTAACCCCTAACCCTAACCCTAACTCTTTACTTTAAATGTAGAACAACAGATTCCCTGGTATAACATTAGGATCAGGATAAATGATAAGTGACTGTCAATGTCAATTTATTCCAGAAAATATAGCCTGTTGTATAAACTATTATCCATAAGGAAAAAGACTAACAACTAAACAAATAAATAAAGAATACAACTGGAAGCCAGAAAATACCTGTAATTCATTCCTTACATGACAAACAAGGATCAACCAACAACCAACCTGAGCAGAGGAATGTGTTAACAACATGATTAAAAAAAGATTAATAAGCAGAAGGTTGTGAGATCAAAGCGGTGGAACTGCATACTGTTAAACCCTACTAAGGCGGTGTTATTTATGTCATTGGCGTGTGAAAGTGAAATAGCGCTGTTAGAAGGTGTGTGATCAAAGCGGCCATGTTATCTGGTCCTGCTGCACAGTATGAGCATCTGAAATGTGTTTTTTTTGCCTTTATCTGCGCCCTGTGGTCTCTGCTGTCACGATGGGCCTGCTTGTCACAGAGGTTATCAGGACCTGTGGTTGCCATGCAAAGCGAATAGTCTCACTGGCAGCAGATATACAAAGCTGATATTTTTTAAATGGCCTCAGTCAATTTACAAACTGGGAAGTCTTTGAAGGTGGAACATACGGTGCTGCTGTTGTAGGATCATCCTATAAGCCTGACACACTTGGGTGAACAACTATGCCTGATACATATAGCTTACAGGGGAGCATGTACTTAAAGGGAATTGGATTAATCGCTGGCCAAAAAAAAAGAAGGTCGGATTATAAATGATCCTGACTTTAGGCATACTTCTGAAAAGATGGATTACCATTTCAATTTTCAGCCCTTACTTTCTTTACTAATGGAAATTTAAATTAGCCTTGTATGGGTCAACACCTTACTCTGTGTTGAGCTCATGAACGACAACAAGCGCGGGGAAAAGAGTCAGCAGCTGGATGTAGTGCAGTCATATAAAACAAAGTGGCCTGTGCTGCAGCCTTGTCTCAGTGTGCACAGCTATGTGTATCAGCAAGGTGGAGCTATGGAAAAGAGGAGGTAGAGGATGCAAATTTCAAAGGCTATTATACACAACATGAATAAAGAGGAAACTAATTTAAAAATATACTATTTCTAACACACAAATAAGTAGGTACAATCAATAGTGTCCTTCTAAATGACCCTGTAAAGGTTTTTACTAAAAAAGTTTCATTAATTACTCAATTATACATAACTATAACTGAGTCATATGCAATCATGGAGAATCAAGTCAGCATTGATTCCCTGTGTTACACTAGACTGGTCTCTAAAGAATGGTTGCAAGAATGTGGATGGAAAAACAGCCTTCCCACCGTGTTGTAAGGATAAGCAAAAGAGTTGGCACCTTCTCTGAAATGTATTTCTGTGTGTGGAAAACTGAAAAGAAAAAACCTGCATGGGTGCCGCAATCTGCCGAGGCCAGTCGGGCGACTAGCTGGCCTTGTGTGGCGTTACATATGAGCACTAAGATGACACATCAGCTCTCATCTATATTTAACTCACTGGACGCCTCACTCTCCAATGTTCCCAATCTCTTTGGAAAAGGCTGCCAACGAGAATGGTGAAAAACAGGCCGAGGTGAGATGTAATTACACTGAATGGATCTTGCCTCCCACGTTCTTTCATTGTGCCAACTGCCTCAGAGATAATGAAATGGAGGGCACGCTTTTTTAAAAATTCTATTTACCATAAATCCTGCTAGTCTAGCCACTCTTATTTATGGTGTTGAAAAAAAAACCTTTATGGTTTGACTCTCGAAGCTTGCAAAGTCACAGAGCATAAACACCAACAAGCAACCTATGTGGGTGGTGCATTCAATCTGATAAGGGCTTCTAGGAAATCCTCTCTGCAGAAGACTGTGTGGTAAACCAACACAAACCAAGGTCTCCCTGAAGAGCCCACATTTCTTTCACTGTAGATGCTATCTGAAACGCAGAGACATAACTAACTATGGAACTATGTTCCTGTTTGAAAGCCACTGAAAGGGCATTGTGTCCAGGTAAAAGGCCGATTTTGTTGCCAGCATCACATACCAATCCAAAAACATCATTGTATGAAAACACTCAACTTTTGACTGTAGTCTAGGCTCTGCCTCTTTGCACCCTCACCTCCCCATATAACTTGAAGACCTTAGCAACCAATCTGCAGACTACATACCAAAAGAAATAGGTGCAAACAGTGTATGGACCAGAAGGGGAAACTAAAGTAAAAGCAGAATGTCTTAAATGGATATTACTGAGTCACCCCTTTACTTTTGGTTTTAAGGACCTGTTGAAGAGGAAGTGATTACTTAAAGAAAGGAAAAATGAAAATAGAACATAAACCTATTCTTATCAGGCCGGTGTGTGTGTGTGTGTGTGTGTGTGTGTGTGTGTGTGTGTGTGTGTGTGTGTATGTGTGTGTGTGTGTATGTGTGTGTGTGTGTGTGTGTGTGTGTGTGTGTGTGCAGGCTGCTGTGTGCTGTGATTTAAAGGTAAAGAGTTTAGAAAATTCACTGCCAACTCACCTATTCTTTTCCAACTCATTGTGTGTGGACCTGCAAAGACAGAAAGAGACGTTAACAAAGTGCAGCTCTACAGTATCTGTTTGTCCTGAAAAAGCAACTCACTCACAAGTTGTCATATTAGGATAATATGTATCTAAGCTAACGAGAGGGGTAGAGTACATTAGCCTGTCCAATTTGATTTACAAACGTATTAATGAATCTAGAAAGCATTTCAAGGCCCAGTCTACTGTGGCCTACTTCACACGTGACAGCAAGGCATGCACTGTGGCATTACACAGCCTCTTCCTTAATAATGCACAGCACAACTCTGGGAGGACCTGTGCGTGTGTATATGTGCATTTGCTTACACACACACACAAAACCTCCACATGCAGCAGCCAGGTTCAGTGCTCTGTTAATAATGTAAAGTGAATCAGCTGGTCCCTGAGAGAGGTCTTTGTATGGCAACATACTGAAGAGAAGACAAGCGCTCCTCCTGATACTTGAATGGCCGAGTTCCACATACATACAAACTGCACTCCACCTCGGGGGACTAAGCTTTAAGTGGGGGGGGGGGGGTGGCATGGAGGCAACCTCTCCTGAGTCATGTACATAGCACTTCTCTACACTGTGGGTTATCAATACTGCACTAGTCTTTCTCCGTCTATGTTTCCTTTTAATGCTGAGCTCAGCTGATAAAACTGCCATGTTGGTAATAAGGAAGCAGGAACTACAGAAACAACAGAAGATAAGAATGGGGGGGGGGGGACTAAGAGAGACAACTGTCCATCGTCGTAGTGTGTGCAAAAATTGGCCTGACCTCAGCGGAGTGTTTTTTGTTCAATCTTATAAGAACACCCTTATGTCTCTGTTGGATAACATTACTGCTCACTTCACTGTGTATGCCAGTCTGGACGTTAACATGGGGAATACACTGGTATGGGCTTTTAGGGGGCCTCAAAATGCTACTTCAGGTACTCACGTGAATGCTCTTGACAGGCTTCTACTTGCATATGCTACAATCCCTGTAGTTGTCACGCATGGCTGTTTGGGCCACAGTCAACTAGCCACACACATTAAAATTGCAAAACTGGTAAACTTAAACAGGCCTGATCTTTTCTGTTCAGCTTCTAGCCTCATGAATGTGAACCCAAAAATGGACACCATCTTGTGTCCAGTGAAGGCTCTAACAGATGGTACACATGAATTTACTTTTTTTGGCAGTGAGTCGACTGATTTCTGGACCGATTGTGAGTCAGTGCAATAGTTTTAGAGAAGACGAGTACTTTGGAGTGCTATAACTTGCGTCATCGGCTGTCACAGTGCTTGTTCTGTGTCTGTGTTGCCTGGTAACCCTCATCTCAATTTGTAATCTTTATCAAACATAGCTAGTCAGCACAATCTGATTCATTGTATTATGTAATAATGACGCTTTTAAAAATGATATAAAAATGTTTTCTTGGTGGTGGACTATTGTAATTGTGGCCAAGTCCACAAGGCATTATTAAATAGCAATCAAAAATTTCATGAAAATTAAACAGGCCTTGGTTCAGTCCAAGCCCACCACCACATAAGTAACTTTAGCATAGTCCCTCATTACCGTGAGATCAATATGAGTCATTTTCCCCCATAGGCTTTCATCATCGCAAAACACTACCTGTCTCTGGAATCAGATATCTGCAGTTCTGGAGCTTAACAACAATGCCATATGGATTATAAAGTGGCTCAAGGCCACATATAACTACAGCAGGCGTCCTTCTGTAGGCAGGGCATGCATATGTGTATGTGCATGTGCATCCATATGCGCACAAATAGACTGGGTCAATGAGATAAAGCCAACACTGCTAAAAAAAGTAGGCAGAAGAGGACAGGGTCAGATAAGCCCATTGCTTTAGCTTTAAGCCTCAACATGCCACAGAAAATGTAGCTATTACTGGGGTAAGTTAATGTCAAAAAGCACAATGTATTTATTCTGATGAATATGCTATCATAATCAGTTTTGGAATGCCCTCAGAGTGATTTTAAGTGCACATTAAAACATTAACTGTTAGTACAGTCCATGTTGTACATCATAAAGTATGTTTTTTTTTAAGAGTTGGTTTGCTCAGACCTCTATGGCAGATGCACAATGCCTTAATTTCTGTGAATACTAATAGGTAATATCACACTAAATTACTAATTTGTCATTGTAAGGAGATAAAAATGTTTCACAGCTTGGACTTTTAGCAACATTTCTCACCAGTGCCAGCAGGTTATAAATAGGGCTGTAGTTAGTAGACCTCAGAGACTGACCGCTCTGGGGATATCTAAATAATGATGTTTGTTGGATATGGCCAGCTCCAGTGTCAATTAACAACACTACATTGCAATATATGGAAATAAAAAGCTAAATGGTGTTATCTCTACCAACCATGTCTCTGTGGAACCCGGAAATAACAACACCATTCCCGCACGTCTGATCTGATGTTAATAAGAATGAATTTTACAGTCTTGTCTGTAGTTTGTGCAGCCATTTTTCTCCTGCATAAGAAAATCACTCTGAATGTCAACCTAGTCCTAAATATGTTCAGAAGCATATCTAATGCTTTGTGGACAGTTTATTCCTTTTACAGGATTTCATTTTAGACAAACAAGTAAATTCTTCTGAAATAGCATACTTTAATTTGATATAACATATTTAATATGTAGAACCTCCCCGTAAAAACCAAATCTTTGTAAGCTTTATGAATATAGCATCAGATCTATATCTGATCATCGCTGTTGCCATGCAGGAGTAGGCAGCTTTCTGCGCACATGATGAGAAATGCGCAGTTCCTGTTTGTGGCCGTACTTGCATTAATATTAAAAGGCTCAGAAAAAGAAGCAGAGTGGGGCTTGCATTTGATGTATGGCTGTCAACTGACAAACTAATGTAAGCAGCCTAGCAGCAAAAAGAAAAAAACTATTGCAATGGGTCCTGGGAGATTGACTAATTATTTCAAGTTTCTGCCATCAGTGAAATCATTGTGGACTCTAATGTTCAGAGCATCTAATGAATAAATATGAGATAGTGTTAAATCAAGCTACACAATAAACTAAATTATTAAACATATGTTCCACAATGGAAAACAGTTTTAAAAATTTGCCTAGTAAATGTGCCTTGTAAATTATTATATTATATACTATATATTTATAATATTATTATATTTAATAATTTACTTTATAGAAATTGATTCAACAACAACCTATCTTTAACATTATCAAACCCAGAGAAAGCCAACCTGGCCATAAATAGCTGATTTTCCCTTTAGGGCAAAGCAGAAAAGTCGTGCCCTCTCCCACAATGTAGAACATATATAACATGACAGTATTAGCATAACTACTGACAAATAATTTATGAAATACTCACTTTGAAATACATCCATATGTAATGTGTATATTTAATTGGCGTTGAGAGGTTTGCACAACATTAGAAATTCTTTTTTTTTCGTTTTACAGTTGTCACTTTCACCTCGATCCCTAACTTTAGCCATAGCAGTCCGTTTGACAATCAGCTGATGAACAGCTAGCACAGCCTATGGTCTCACCCCCCCAGCCACAAGCCAGCCACACGGGCGTCATATGTGCACCTATGAGTTTACACACGCTTCAACAACTTTGAGCAATATCTTACTTTAAATTTGCAAACTTTGCAACAACAACAACAAAAAAACAACTTGCGATTGTATATGCGCGTACTGCAATAATCACAGGTAGAATGTTGAATGAGTGGTGTAACAGCAAATACATGAAACAAAGCGGTTTCTTACCTATTGTGGTTACTGCTGAACTTCTTATTTCGTAGTTTCCTTTGCCTCTGGTAGTTGGTGTTCTGATTTGACGGGAATGTCGACGCATATCCGTGTTCGCACTCTGCAGAAAGAAAATGTGGGGTTCATAGTTAAGCCACGGGCCCGTTTGAACACTTTCTCTCAAGTATGCATTTCAAAATGTGTCAAGAACATTTGAAACTCTCCAAACAGACCGGCTCACAGTCACTGACACTTCCCTTTTTGTTTCCTCGGAACAACAAATTACAGTACGTTACACTAAACAGAGTTGGACGTCGGAGGGTTTGTTTTAATAAAGGCTTTAAAAAACTTAAAAGATTAAATACCTCTTTCCCTCCTTTCTAGGTATTCCGCAGCTTCCAATAACCTTTGGATGTTTATTAGCTGAACAGCCGTCATCGTTTCAGCCGTTGACGTTGCCGTTAGCTACGCCACTCGTTTAACGTACAGTCGCTCAAACACGGGGAAGACAGTGCATCGGTTATTACTACACCGGATAACACTTATGTATTATTATCTCGTTTAGTGTCCTGTCCTCGCTGGCTCATCGGCAACCTTTGTCGAACGGAGAAGAAAAATTTTAGTATTTCCGAGCTAGCAAGCTACAGCCAATGCTCGCTCCTGGTTTCGTAGTTGGAGAAATGTCAAAACCGGTATATTAAAATATTAAAAGTTTAAAAAGGATATGATATTCATTTTTTACAAAAACGCATATAAACCATATAAAACTTTCCCGAGGGAGCCCAGAGGCAGCAAAGTGAGTGCTGCTGCTCGTTTCCTCGTCTCTCCCTGTTTGTTTACCTAGCTGCACAGCTGAGAGGCGGGGCCGTAGAGGAGGGGGAGGCCTATCCAAACGGGATGCATTCTGGGAAACTGAGTATTTTTATACATTGGTAAAATCTTGTCAAACTGTAACAGTATTTGTCATTGTCACAGGTTACCCAGACTTCACTGTCATATATTAAGCGGACAACATATGTAACTAATTTATGATGTAACTGTAAGGTCAGTTAAATCGATAATTGCACAGGAGAAATGGGAGGTCTAAGAATCCACAGACATCTTTTTTAGATAAAATGTAATGATTATTCGTGCAAATTTTCATCTAGGTTGTTGCTGCTGCAGATGGAACGAAGTTGTGATGCATGTATGTATTGTAATGCTAAAATATGCAACGTCCGATTGACGGATCAAGGGACAATATTACAGTTTGATTCACCTAACACTATTCTCATAAGTCTCCCGAATCCATGACTCGCCCTACAAATCCCATGATTCCCCGGTACCGTGGGGGTGTCGTTGCAGGCTGAAGCCAGGCCCAGCAACACGTGACGTCGCCACGGAGCGGACGTCTGATTGGTTGTTGGCTTTGACAGGCTCCGAGGGTTGAGCTCGCCTTTGACCAACCACGGCCGTGCTTTGCGCCATGTGGAAATCAGTGCGACACGCCCACAAATAGCAGGAAGCAAACAATCAGAGCTGTAAGATCCGCTGAGATGTGCTGCTGCGAAATTCCCACGTTACATTAGATTAGGTGACATTACTCACAGGACTTTTGCAGAGCGCAGCAGCTCATATGCTCGACTCTTTGCACAAAAACAACCAAAGAGCCCGAGCTATGGCTTTCCATTATGACTACTTAGAAGGAAACTAAGTGTTATTTTAAAACACATTGTTTAATAATGCATTTTTAAAAAACGATCCGCAATTAAGTTGTATGTAGGGCAAAGCTTACGAAATCATTTGCAGTCAGCCTATATCGAGCAATTCCCCGTGAACTACAAATGATAAACACGCAAATTACACAGACAGACATGATTGTGTCTTCTAGGCTAAACGTCAGTCATCATTCAGTTGTGTCCCCGGCCTTTTATCTATAAAGTTTTTGTTTTGTTTTTTTTTCCTACGGAGTCTGCGGGGGCAACAATGACATCATCCTAAACTGAGTTGGAGGACGCTGCAATGTGGTCAGATGTATCACATCGAAGTGGTAGCCAACATGCACACCCACACACCTCATCATTATGTCACATTGCTTCATCTATGCTGCAGAGGGGGGGGGGGTGTTACAGATTTCTGGTTTGAGAGTTGTGCAGCCGCAAAGCGATGCACGGTGCTCGACATGCAGATAATGCAGACAACATATTCCAGGGAAATTATGAAATACATGTTTATTCTCTGCTCTAACGCAACGAGCAACCCACTCGTGCCCAGGGACTGACTGACTGCGCTTATGGCAGGCGATGGTGCTCGTAGTTGAATAAACTCAGCCCTTTGTTGTCTGAGTCTGTTGACAATGAAGTCTTTTTTTTTCTGAAATTCAGAGGCAAATGAAAAGGATCACACGCAGCACAAATAAACTCACTTCCGTCTTTCCTCTCGGCGCTCTCAAGAAACCTAGCAGCCTCCAGCAAAACTTGTACGTTTTTCAGAAAAGTGTTGATCTGCTCCATGTGGGAGTCTTTGGACTGGAACACGTCACTGAAAGGGTAATCAGACATCTCGAAATCTTGAGGATCCAAGAGAGACGCGTCGGAATCGAAAAAGAGCTCCTCGCTCTTCAGACTCCGTGTTTGCGTTTCACTTTTGGCCATTTCTCCTCGGAGTTTGTTCAGCTTCTGTTCTGGCGAAGTGCTGCGCGCAGAGACCTGTGAGCCAGCTACCAGCAGACGCTGCTCTTGTCAGATGGTTCCTCTTTTCTTTTTTTTTCGGTTTTATGAATGCGGGCTGTTTCATGTGGAGCAGTGGCCAATGCCAGTACATGGTGCTGCACGGAGAAACGACAGTCCGGCCCCCTCAGCCCGAGAGCTCGGCATGGTCCCTGTGCCCCCGTGTATATGTTATTATCACACAATTTAATGCTTCTCATTAAGTAACTACAGTGTAACGATGACGTTTAACACATGACTAGAAGTCGAAATAATGGTACAAGCAGATAAAGTGTTAATAATAGTATCAGGTGTTTTACTGATGTATTAGACAGCTTTAAATATAGCCAAGGGATTAAAATGTAAATGTAAAAATGACTAAATCCATAGGTTTTCCTACACGGAGATACCAAATAATTACAGAAAGTAATGAAACGAAAAGTGAAAATAACTGTTGTGATTTCTATGATGTCAGTGTGAGTGGACAGAATCAAAGTGCATTGTTTAGTAGGAAGAACAAACTCTGTAATCATGTATTACCAAAAGGAGATTTATCAATAAAAATAACATTATCTGAGCCTCGAAGACTGTTCTTCAGATTGTGCGTCTATAGCATATCCTGTATGTGACAGCAGCGGTATCTGAGAGATAAGTCTTCAGCCTTGATCTTGTGCCATTCTCAGTAGACCTTTAGCTGAGCTGTTTTTACACTGCCGCGCAGTCCGTTTTGAACCGGAACATGTCGAGGCAGGGGCCTGCATTCAGCTCTGATAGACCCCCTCTGCCACTTCAAAGAGCAAACAGCAGCCCATAACTGTTTGATGTAAAGTTCACAGAGAAAGAAACTTTCAAGTCCAACGCACGAGGGAATCTGTGAAGGTCCTCGCCGCCCCTGCTTTACCTCTCCACCCTCAGTCAGGGGTAGCTGTAGCGGAGGAAAGCCCATTTGAGAGCAGTTCTGTTAGGAGTTTGAAAGGAGCCACCGCCAGCATATTGACAAAATGAGTGGATTATGAAAAGCACACAGCAACCGTTTTCCCACTTTGAGTTACTGTGTGCTGTTTGGTAGGCTTTTCCAGTCACTTCAGTCAAGCAGATATTAAACCTAAAGAGTTTGAAAGGAGAGCACGGGACGCTGTTTATGGTTGTTTATATTTTCATCTTCAGCAGTTCACAATGGGTAATAAGACAGACACTTCACAATGCATCATTGGACCAGCCAGGTCACGTGATGCGAGGAAAGAATAGAGAAATGCAGGAGTGTGTCATGTGTCCTAGCAGACGACTGTGGTCACAGTGGGAAGGTAAAGACTTCAGAGAAACTACAGCTCTGGGGTAGGAATGTCCTACAGACACATTGTTTATAGCTTCCGCCTACACAGACAGGTCAAACCATTCCTCTTCATGTCATCATTCTAATTAAAGGCCTCCCCATGCTCTTTTAATTAAAAGACAACACCCATGTCAAAACAAGCAGACACGCTCAGTCAGAAAGCCTCAGAGAACCTCGACTTCCACAGGAGCGGCAGGGACAGAGGTCAAATATTTTCAATAAGACCAAGCTTTAGATGTAAGAGACAACAAACTCCCATCTGTCAGTTAAAGGAGGGATGCAGCTAAAAAGCCAAATGAAATTAAGTAAAGATTTAAATGAATAAATTTTTGATTATGAATTTCTGTATTATTATTTGTGGACCTCATGTTGGTGTGCTGGGATTGGGGTTTGATCCTTTGAGTGTTTGCATGTTCTCCTCCTTAAAATGGACTTTTATGCACTAATGATTTCAGCACAAATGTGTTCTGTAGTTCAAAGGAGAGCGGTAGTGGTTATAGACCCACCTTAATGGTAAATAGTGCAACTAGTTTATCATAAGAAAAGGGTTCTTTCATACTTTCATAGTACACGGAGTCACTGCATTTTGCATGATTCCTGAGTTCAGTCTCAGTCCGGTTTGCAGTTACACTAGAGTAGATGGTTTGACACTCTCTAATCTTCTGAAGCATTAACATGGGGCTGAGAGACACACTGACAATAAAAGCGCTTCACTATAATGGGTTTTTCTTTCCAGTTTTTACTCCTCTGAAAACTCAATGACATTTTCGTAAATGTCACCAATCTACGCTGCTCTCGGAGGACTGCTTCAGCTGGTGGTGTTCATGGGTAATAAGGCAACATCCACCCCATGCATCTTGCACTAATGCATGTAGAGCATGCGGAAGGGGAATTAATTGATTAGGTTTCTCTACAGTAAACACGCGTTGCTCTCCAGAGTGAAATAATAGTTGTGATACTGTGAGTAGTGTGTGTAGAGATTTGAAGAGCGGCTATTCATACTGCTGACCTTTTTACAGCCTTGTATTCCTGTCTGTTTAGACTTCCAAAATCAGCAGAAGCACCCTCATGGTTCCCAGTCATCAAAGCAGCCTTTTTGACCTCAGCCTTCACTACACTTGTTCCACAAGTTGAATGGATTCAAGTTAAGGCTCACTTTTAAAGGATTTGCATTTAAAAGTTAAGCAACTGAAACATCCCTAAAATGTAAAGTACTGTAAACATGATTAAACGCATACAAAGAACATTATGTTCTGTGTGTGTGTGTGTGTGTGTGTGGCTGGTCAGCTGCAGGTTAGTTATTAGTTATTTTTTTGGCCTGTCAGTAACACAGATGAAACATGAGTACGTCATGTATGTATAGCTGTGTAGTCATCATTCACGGCCCTTTATTTTATTGTTTTTCTATCTATATCTATTCCAGTTACAGACAGGACCTAGGGATATGAAAAAGGGGAAGAGAGAAAGAGAGAGAGGAAAAGAACAAAAAGGTGGGGA
>JAUMTR010000001.1:15128535-15171433 GCA_032270685.1 Microctenopoma stevenorrisi
AAAGCGGGACAGAGCCATCATCCCCACCCCCACTACGTAATGGAGCTGATCAAAGGGGTCCAGAGAGAGTGATCTAAGTTAGCGCCTCACTAAATCAACCTTTCTCCTTGGTTTCGGCCTCTGTAAAAAGAACGTCATCCTTAACCTTTACATTTCATCCTCAACAGCCACAGTAGGTATTTGTTCTCCATAGGAGGTCTGATCACACAAACACTAACTACATGTCCTGCCCTGGTGATTTCTTTTCACCACAGATCAATGACTGTAATCAGATTATATGCAAACTAACTGTGTTTACATTTAGACACGTCGGTCTTTCTTCAGTTATCAGGGCATATTGCGTTCTCTGTTTCTGCACCGTAACCTTAATATTCACAGCCAAAACCCTAATCTGCCCACACAAACCCCCCTCTTCCCACGCACACGGCTCTTGCAAATCCCCGCATTCTTTGTCCCAGTTACACGACAAATATATACGCTATTTCCTAAACTCTCTGTGCAAACTGACAGCAAGCTAGTACAGGTGCGTGTCGGACGCACAGCGGGATCACTTGCTCAATGTGCATCAGTCAGTGAGAGTGACAAAGTGGTTTTTTTGTGGGAGCCTGTTCAACTGACCTCATGTTGACACCATGCTACTGTCAGTGTGCTTATTTTCCCAAGGGTCTTGCGCTGTGTGGTTCTCTGCTTTGTCAGGGCTTTCTAGCCAAGATACTAATCTGTCCTCCATCAAGATTGCAGTCAAGCTTTTCTTTTGTTTGACTTGAGCTGTGTGGCCACTGGGAAAAGGCTTCCTGGGTATTATCTCCATTCCAGGATATTCTCAGCCCTTCCTTGTGATACAGTATCAAAACAACACATTATACAGCTGCACCCCGCCCTGTTCCTCAAATCAGCACTGCTGACTACTGCTGAACCTCCTGTCAATTCTCACTTCCTGTCTCAACACCGGTCCCTGGGGCATTTCGCTTTTTTTTTTTTAAAATACACTTCACTTCAGCCTCCTCTTGTGAGAGAAGTCACCTGAAGCACCCACTTGCTCACAAACATGCTGATGAAATCACAGGGCGTCTGAAACACGGGTATATAAACCTGTTAAATGAGAGACTGCTGCCTCCCCCCCCCCAGGCGACTGCCCTTTGGCTCTTAGTGACTATTGTTCGCCTCTGTTCCCAGGCACTGACATCTGGTGACAATGGCCACGGCGGGAAAGAGGAAAGTGCGTGCACACATGCACAAATACACGAGTACAAACACAAACATATTTGCAGGCATCAGAAAAATAAACAAACTTGGGTGCAAATAGAACTGGAACAAAGGCAAAAAACACACAATAAGGCAAGAGCTGGAAGGAATGATAACATGTAAACAAGCTCACATTTGCAGTTGATTACACACACACACACACACGCACTCCCCGAGTCCTAGGAGAGACTGAGACTCAGACACACACACACACCCACAGGAGCCCGCGCAGAGACACACAAGTGTGTAAATGCTTATTAAAAGTTTAGGGATTATAGAAAATTAGCACACACAAATGCATTAGGCCCCAGTTAAAGGGGAAAGTTGGACAAAGACAGACACACACTCAGCATGTCTTTTCTCCTACTGTCAGCGGCACTAATAACGATACACCAGTTAGAATACTGTTTGCTTGAGGTCCCGTGTTAACCTGTCATTTATCCACAGGGGCCTCAGACTGCCGTCTCTGTGTCTCTGCTGCTGCACTGGAGGTGTGGCAGCTCGCTCTCCTAAAACATTGAACCAAGCCCCCCCTCCAGCTCCCCACCTCTACTCAGCGTCTCTGATGTGGGATGCTGCCAAATTAGCCAGCGGGGCTTTAAGCCGGTCTCCTCTGCAAATTAGAGAGAAGAGAGAGAAGAAGGAAAAAAGGAAAGAGAGAGACTGCAGGTTCAAAGAACTGATGGCCTGCATAGGAGGGAAGAAAGTAAAGGGAGACATGACCTCATCGCTGCTCAACCTTTAGCCAGATTGGACCTGATAGTGGTATAATGACATTCATTTATACGTCCCAGAAAATAAATAGGTGGCTCTGGAAACACGTGCTACATCTCTGGAGCAGCTCAAACTGTGAGCGTAGGCAAAATACAACTGGATGGTGTGACACAGCCAATATGACACCTTCTCCATTTTCCACAAACTTATTCTCTCAGTTCCCTTAAATGGTGAGAAGAAAGTTTGCACATTTGTCAACGGCACGATTCTGTGCGTCAGAAAAAAAAAGGACAAATGCACCAGTTCAGTCTAAACACGGAGGAAAGGAACTGTCTGCTTGTATTGGTTATTTCTTTAGCTTTTATTATGTGTCTATTGTAGTTTTGTCTTTTGAATTAGATTTAGCTCGTACATTTGTTTCCATTTGTTTATAGTACTCTTGGTTTCTGTCATCCCCTTTTTTGGTTCCAATGGTTTGTTCAGTCAGTATATATATACACACCATTTTGTTTAGTTTGTTAGGTCAGTTTATGAAGTTACTTTGTTTCATGGTTTTGTGCAGCTTACTTTACTTACTTTTTAAACCTTAAATCTTGTTGTATTGTTTTGACCTCATTTAAGGGCCTTAAGGTTATTTTCTGGGTTTTTTTTACTGCCTGTGGCTGTTGCTACCTTGCACTTGGTCCATCACAGTAGGCTTACACCCATCTTCCTTTGGATATATGCTGTTTTTGTCAAACACAAAATTTGTGGCTACACGATTATTATCTTATACATTAAAATCCTTCAGATTAAAGCGTTTGTCCCCAGCACATACACATACACCCACTGAAGTGGTAGATGAGTAGCCTCTGACCCCAAGAGACACCGCAGTGTGATGATTGTGTGTGCTCAGACAAGCTGATGGGAAGGTGAGAAGAGGAGCTGGAGGAAAGCACAAGGAAGCAGAGTAGAGGTAGAGGAGAGGAGATGCTGTGGGAATCCTCCCTCTGCTGTTTTCACACTGGCTTCCTGTTGTCACTGCTCCCATTTCCTGTCCCAGAGGAACTCATCTATTCCTCATCTCACACATCCCACAATTCTCCTCCTTGTGTTTATTTTCCCTCCTGGTCTGGTGAATACTGATATTTTTTTATTTTGGTTGTGAGCACTTGTGATATTTTCTGAATGTGGAACCTGTGTTGATCACCACGTGTCTTTATGCATACAGTATGTTAACACTGACCTTTGTCTTGTTAAGCACAATGAACCACCTACAAGCCCCTTCTTATCTTCCCTTCATTCCTTTTTTGTTTTGCCAGTTTCTTCTTTCTTTCCCTCCCCCTCCAAGGTCTGTCTGCAAATCTCCTGTCCCTCTCCTCTCTCTCTCCCTTGTGATTTTCTGTCTGTTTTCTGAGGGAAGGGGGTGGAGAGGGTGCAGTCTGGCTGGGGATGCTGCCTGCAAGAGAAGTAGTAACATTTCTTTGGGTCTCTGTTGATTTCATTAGTTTCATTATTGTGGGGCTTCCACCGTGGAAATCCCATTAGGATAAGACGGGGCCCAGCAGGAGAGGGCGCGCTGCCTGGGGGTGTCGGGCGTGTATGTGTTTTTGAGTTTATGGTATGGACATCCCGCAGGATAAAAGATTGAACTTAAACATGGTTGCATCTATGGAGATAGCCAGGGGATCTGAATTATAAACGTCTCAGCTGTGTTGTATTTGCCTGTTTGACTCTAGCAACAGTTGTATAACATTTAATATAGTTAGTGTTGCATGTTGTGACTCCTCCTGATCTGATCCAGTGAACATCTGAGATGATTCAAAAGATTTGCTTGCAATTGCACTCAGAAAATGCAGCCATAGCAATGTTCTGTTGCTTTCAGAACCAAGGTACCCCAGAGTTCAACAAAAGCTCATTCCCAGCCTGTGAGCCCAGAAATTCTAACTTAATTCCAGCAATCTCAAGGATTACACAAACTGTAGAGGAAAACATTCTCCAGCAACATGTTGTATATTTATATATATATAGAATAATTGTTAGCCTGAGGAAACCTCTTTGTGTTGGTCTGTCCTGCAATATTGCACAGCAGGGAGGAGCAAAGTGTAGCAACACTAGGAGCAGAAATATTGCACTTAAAACCAACTTTCAGCTTGAGTGAACCTTCCTGACACCAGGGTCTCATCTTCTCCTCTCCTCTCTCTCAGTCCACTATCATGACATCATTACATGTTGTTAACATTGTGTCTTCTCTCTCCCCAAGTTGTGCTTCGTCCTTCTGTCTCTCTGTACCTTTCTGCAGTCGTCCACGAGTTGTATGATTTGTGGCCGCTGGTCCTACCAACCTGCCGGTGCTTCGTCTGCTGCTCCTTGTTGTTGTTGTTGTGATCTCTGTTACGTGCTGTTCTTTTCTCTCTCCTCTGTCCACTAACCCCAACCGGTCGAGGCAGATGGCCGTCCTCCCTGAGCCTGGTTCTGCTGGAGGTCTCTTCCTCTTAAAGGGAGTTTTTCCTCTCCACTGTCGCCTTAATGCTTGCTGAAGTGGGACTGTTGGGTTTTCTGCATTATTCTGTTTATATTTAACTTAAAGTTAAATGCCTTGAGATGACATGGAACAAATAAAGATGAATTGAATTGAACAGATACTTATAGTCTCTATAAAAGACAAAAAAAGGGATAACAAAACATAAACATTTCAGAACCTTGCTCTATGTACTATATGACAACTGTAGCATTAAATACCAAGCAACAATTTCCACATTGCATTGCGGATGATTCTTGGGCAGAGCTGAAGAGCATAGTATTGTCTTCAGCAATCTCCTTATAATATCATCGACTGGACCTGAACTCCTGTCCAGCGCTCAGGTTAAATGCTGCACGTTTTTCAGGGGATGTCTGGATGTGCACATGTGTGTTTGTGAGGGTAGGGGGGATCAGGAAGAGATGAATGACTCAGAGGTCTCACTGAAACTTAGCAAATACTCATATATATACTGTATATACATGCAGCAGATTAATACAGACAAAGTCACATACTACACGGCCACATACAGATACTGGTGCAGACACACAAATCCACATACATGCAAATACACATGCATCTACCCAGCACTATAATGGTCTTGAGTACAACTACAACTATGCTCTTTACATTCATTAATGCAGCAACAAGATCCTCTTTGTTGCAGTTAGTAAAATAAATTACTTCTCTGCAAAGACATAGGCTTTACAGGATGCCCTGTTCATGCAAGTGACGTACAAGTAATGTATTGTATTTAATCTTGAATCTGATATTTTGGCAGGGTCCAAGCAAACTTACAAGCAGGATAGAAAACACTAAAGTTGCAAGCAGATAAAAGCTCTTTAATGAAATTAGGGTCGGGACTGCAACATGCTGTTTGTTATCCTCTTGGTTACCGTGGAGATTAAGATCAAGTGTCACCACTGCTTGCACGCACACATCCTTGTCTTCCTGATGATCTTCCCCTATGGCATGCCAGGATGACATTCACTCAGTATGAGCAGCATGGCGGTGTAATGGTTAGCACTGGCACCTCATAGCAATGAGGTCCCGGGTATTTTTCTATGTGGAGTTTGCATGTCCTCCCCGTGTCTGCACGTTCCAAAGACATGCAATTAGGCTAACCGGTGACTCTAAATTGCACATAGGCGCGAATGTTAAAGTGAATATTTCTACATGTCAGCTCTATGATAGACTGGCGATCTGTCCAGGGAGTACCTCGCATCACACCCAATGACAGCAAGGACCGGCTCCCATGACCTTGGTTAATAGCAAAGGTGATTAGGATAAGGAACGGATGAATGACATTCACTCAACACCGTCACCAATCTGAATATTCAAGGATGTTTTCCTGGATGAACAACTACAAATCTCCATTGAAGGGGCTGTTCAGAGGCTGGTTTATTTCATAAAGCTGCACCAATCAGTCTAATAGATAATAACAAAAAAAGACAATAAATCTTTATAATTACACAAGTAACTATGTGTAGCTTGAACATAGTGGATCATACAGATGGTCACAGAGATTTATCACTTGAAATAACCTTCTTCTGCTCATTGTTTAGGTTTTACAGCCAGTAGAAGTGCTGTCCTTTATCATTCTTACCACTCTCATCTGTGTAGTTCTCAGCATATGTAATCGCTTTAACTAATCAGAATAATAATAATAATAATAAACCAACTATTACATGTTCAATGTACAATATGATCTGATCTTCAAATCAGGTCACACATATACACAAAGATAATATTTCTTATATGATATTTCACAGTGATTATCTTCCATGTCTTTGTTAAACCCACCCATGCAACAGTTGGCAGCAGTAACTTTCATTGCATGTGCTGTAGCTCTTTGAAGAACTGCTGCTTATCTAAGGTTATGTTGATTCAACATTTTGTGCCTAATTTTATCGTAGCCTAAGCCCCACGTTTTTTGGTGTTTTAAAGACAGTGTGTCCAGACATGACTTGACCAACCTCAAGGCTGATCGTGTGAGTGAGTGTGATAGTGTCATGTAAAGTTTTTTGTGCAGACAAATTTAATGCAATCTCCATTTGGATAGATAAAAACACTCTTCTTATTGATCTACAGTAGGGATGGGGTGACCTTAGCAGTTGGTTGTTTATGAGTAAGTAGGTCCAGGATGGGCCTCAAGCAAGGCAGAGGCCCATCCAAACAATAGGAGCCAGAGGGAAAGAGTGGTGGAGAGGGTCCTCCAACCTCTACAGCCAAAACTAGGTCTTCCATTCACTGAGCAGTTCTCCACAAACAATGGGGCTGGATGGGGGTGAGTGAGTAAGAGAACGAATGAGTGAGGACATTATAGACATGTTGAGATTGCCAGTGCCGGGCAAGTGGATGAATAAATGTTTCAGGCACGCGTGCACGTGTGTGCTATACTTCTTTCGAGAGGGACAGATCTAAATAATCCGTACATACAAATACATGCTAATGTACACAAACACAAACAGATAGTTGAGCTTTGTAGGTTCTCTGAATCTAAATATGTATGTCTCCCTAATTAACATCTCCCTCCACTATTCATCTCCCACTCTTATAGTCTGTGAATGGTCATTTAATGTGTATCGTTCAGCCCTCTGGTCATGAACTCTCCTTTGAGACATTTTACCCTAACGGAGGTTTTATAAAAAAAAGGTGGAATGGGCTTTTAGTGTCCCATTTCCATGGCTGATTACATGTCAGATGTAATTTTTTCCACGGTTTCATCCATTCTCCCTGGACAGGATAAATATGAGTTATTATTATATTATTATGAGTTATACCAGACACGTATTTTTATTCTTTTTTGTCTCTGCATCATAAACTTAATGAAATGCATGTAACTAATGTTTTATACTACACAACACGTTTGTGAAGGGTTTCAGGCCGACTCGTCTGTTGACATGTAACTAGATCATACAGTTGAGACTGTGTGAGATGACCTGAAAGCTGAATACAGCACAGCGATACAAAAAGTAAGGATAGACCAAGATTAACATCTTCCAACGTGATGGATGCCTGCTACCGGAACAGGTAAATGCATCGAAGCTAACTTGGAAGAACTTTATCAGGCAGTGAGACAACGAATCACGGCAGATTGCCAACTTAACAAAGGTTTTTCAGAAGCCTTTATTGCACAACAAATACAAGAGTTGGTCTTGTCATGTTTTTTCTGTGTTCATAATTTTAGTTTACTTTATGAAATCTAGTAGGTTTTTCTCTGCATTGTAGTTTGTTAGTTCAACTTAATTTTGCCAAATGTTGTCATAACTTGAAAAAGGCAGATGAGAACTGTTGCATAATTTAACTTTGTTAAACCCAAACTTTTTTTTAGATATTCAAATGTTAAAATCTTAACCCAGTAGTGGTTGAAAAGCTGCTCCAACATGAAATTTAGGGGGGTGTCAAATCTTTTTTCCCCTGAAAACTCTGGCCAGAGACAATAGGCTATGCGAACAATTTTGGCAAGTCAATTGGCAAATCCTAGGCAAACACAGCCACTCATTGTGTGCTCAGTGGGAGAGACTGAAGAGAAGAAAGAAGAGGAAAAAGTAGATATTTCATAGTGTGTGAGAGGAGGGGCAGAGCTGAACAGAGCCAGCTGCAGCAGAAAAGAAATGACTGTCTCAACTGTGTAAATATGAAGTTTTTCTTTCTTTCTTTCTTTCTTTCTTTCTTTCTTTCTTTCCTTCTTTCCATAGACAGAGAAGAGTGGGATTTCCTCCACCTTGAACAAAGTTGTGGTTTCGGGTTGTGTATGTGAAGGGTAATGTAGAAAAGAAATGGGGTAGTTATCCCCCTACTTTAGACAAAGGGCGCAGATGGCTGGCCAGCTTTGGGGTGGGGTGGTGCAAGCAGACGCTTACGACATAGCACTGTGGCCTCCCATGGACTTCATTTCAGTTCTTAACTGAAAGAGACGGCAGAAAGGGGGGCCCTGCTTATAACAAGAAGGGTTTAGAGACCCCAAACGCACCCACCCCTCCCCTTTGACGCCCCAACGCCCCCTCGCCACTGGCCTATGACCCTTGATCCTCACTAGGTCACATGCATAGTTACAAAGGTGGGAGGAATGCCAAGACAGAGGAGGGAGACAGGGAACATGGGATTGAAAACTGACCATGAAAACAGGATTGGTTGAACTCATTTTACTGTAATCTAAGACACATAAGAGCCTATCAAAATGTTGTTCGACTGGTTGAAATGCAAATACAGCTGAAACGTGTGATTCTTAAAATTGGCTTCAGTCGCCAGTCTTCAGTGTAGAAACATAATCCTTAACATGATCCATAGCTAACCACCTTGTTGTATTATGGTAACCCAGTTCAGATAGCTTGTTCCTACTTTGGGAGATCACCCACGTCCACTGGCATAACATTATCCACAGATAATCTGCAGGTGATTATCTGTGGTAGACAGGGAAGCGGACAGAGGAGGTACGCTCACAATTCCCATGTAATACACATCACTTATTCTCTTTGACCCATTGACCCATATTTGGTCTTGTTGAAGGGGAAGCATATACTGTGATATGCAAAGGCTTACAATGGCTTATCGAGAAGGGCCTCAGACACAGTAAGGCGCTTGTCCCCCCCCCCCCACTCCTGATCCAGGGGGATTTGACCACAATGTATGCTTTATGATGGTATGTATGTAGGCGCTGTAGCAGTCGTCCCATACACTGTACAGAAAGTGTAATAGTTGTGTCTGCGTGTAACAAAGACGGAGGGAAAACGCTGTTTGCCGGCCGAAGAAGGCGCGTGTTATGTGGCATACTTTGTGCAAGTGTGTGCCTGTGAGAACGGTGTGAGTCTGAAATGTAAAGAAAAGAGAGAAAGTGAATGTGCATCGTTTTCTTTTTTCCGAGAACATGTCTGAAGTCGCATCCACGTGGACTGTGTGTGTAGCCTGAAGAGGGATAAAGGATGGATTGTTGTCAAGGCTGCGTCCATGAAAACAGTAATGCGAATGAGGCAGAAGTGCGTGAGTGAAGGTTTTGTGTTGCAGTTGTGTCCCAGAGCGTAGCGTTACAGTGCACAGGGGTGGAGCCCTCGTTAGTAGCTGGTGAATGGAGGTCAGTTTAGCTCCTCAATAGCAGCGAAGCAAGAGCGGAACGCGACAGAGAGAGGATGAATCAACAGCTTCTCCTCACCTCACTCCCTCCTATTCACACCTCAGAGCCAATAAAATGCTCAGATGGAAAAGTAAACTCAACAATAAGCCACAATGTATGAGTGGGTCTTGAACCGGCTCACAACCCTGTTCCACACCTTTGTCTAATGTGCATTACAGAGCGCTTAGCTCTGGTGTCAAAGGGTTAACAGACATTGCCTGGATTCTTTTTCCTGATCCCTCATCAAACACAGTGTTTTTGTGTGAAAATGGTGTTAGCCTCATCAGCGAGTGAAGATGATTTCCCCTGTGGGAAGCATGAAATTGGGCAAATTCTGCCAACAAATGTGATCACCATAAATTACCCATTTTGACACAAATCACAATAAATGCTACACATTACTCTTGTCATCGCTTATTACCTCATGCTCTCTCCACATTACCTCACAATCAGGATAAAACACATGCAAATGTACAGTACGGGAAAATTCATTCTGATTGGTTCATTTTAATTTGAAATGTTTGTCACGTTACAGGCGCCGGAGCTCAAATTCCCCGGAAGCAAAAAAATATAGTCTGTTCTATATCTCCCTATTCTGTAGTCATCCAGCTCCTCTCCACATCACACGTCTTCTCTGTCTGCTACACCTTTTCTCCCCTGTGCCCTTCATCCACTTCTCTCTCTTATTTTTTCCCTTTCTCACCTTGGTAGGAAGACGATAACTGGGGAGTCACACTTTGTTTGTCTCCCTCCCTCCTCTCTTCATAATTCCCCTACCGTTGTTGTTGATGCCCTCCTATTTTCTGCAGGCGGAAAGAAATAGACATGTGCCTCCCTTGCAACCCTCCTCATCTCACCACTTTTGTTCTTTTGTTTTTGTCTGGTGGCAGGGTGCAGAAAGAGAGAGAGAGAGATACAGAGAGTAGGTGGAGGGCGAGAGGTATGGGAGTCTTCTCAGCGAGGGGGATAGTTCTCAAGGCGGCAGGAAATTACTCATGTTGTTTTTCAGTAATCCTTTTTTAATATCAGGTTTTAGGACGAGGGCGGTTGGAGAGGATAAGCAGGTACGAGTGGGGAGAGAGAGGAAAGGAGAGAGACAAAAGTGGGATCCAAATTGATTGGTGGCTTCCAGTGGAACACAATGTTGTGTTACTGTATACATAACACACATCTCAAGTGGTCTCAATATTATGAGACGTTCACCGTATTTACATCTAAGTTACACCAACGTATTGGTGTCCACAATACTGAACGACTTGTATAAGAGGTTTTCTCTCTGTAACATGTACAAATAACATGGAACTCCAGCTTTTTAATTATCGCTGGCTTTTCTCATCTGGCAATTCTAGATACTTGCCAAATAACTGATGCCCTTGGGAAACTATATTGTATTTTCTGTTATTCTGCAGTTTACTAGCATTGTTGGTTTTTCATAAGACAGTTTAAAATTTAGAGTAGCACTAACGTAGCCATGGGCCAAATCAATACATGTAATGTAATGTAAAAGGTCGCCTATAGAGAAGCATCCCTCGGCTCCACTGACCTGTTTAACCTCTTTTTGTTAATTGTTTTGGTTTTATGGCGCACTACATGAGCTCATCAACCACATTTACAGTGGCAGCTGTTTAGAAGAAGCACAGATAAGCACACACCACCATCCCTAGAACCACATGACGAAACCCTAACCATGTAAAGTTAAAATGTGTCTGTGGGGTTTGGCGTTTTCTTTTATTCACTTATACATTAAATGTATTTGAAGCATTTGCACAGCTAACTGTTTTAATACAAACAACAGTTACTAACCCTTTATGTTAACTACAACCACAGATAAAACAGTATTACATTACAAAGTATTACAAACCAAACTTCATCCCTCCAGTTCCATCCCCAATCCTGTTGTCTCACCAGTACATAAAACACCTCCCCCACCTCCACCACAATCACCACCTGACTCACCTGACAGTAAGACTTCGCATTTCACAACCATAATGAATAAACTCATTGTTCCCGAGTATAACAGCCACTCTCACCAATCTGCTAACAGCAGCAAAATCTAAATAAGACTCACTGTATGCTACTGCCCAGGGACAAAAGCACATCAACAAAGTTAGAAAGAAGCTAGTACACACGCTGTAGTCACATGTGTCACATGAGAGACCAACATAAACGTAAAGGAAGACCTTCTGGTCTTGCTCCATACCTTGTTTTTGTGCACAAACGTTATTTGTCTTCCAAAAGTTTATTTGATCTGATCAACTCACACTGGTGAGGGCAAGAAGGGTGTGCCTTCATTCTCACCCATTAATCAGTGTCACTTAAAGTAATCTAAGCCTCCCATTAGTGTCCCATTGTAGAGATGGTGGCAGACACAAAAAGAGGAGGATCAGCCCACATGACACAACTCACAGGATCCCAGTTGTACCTTATTGACCCACTTTATGGCAGGCGTCTGAATTAGTCTTCTCCCCCCCCCCCTAGCCCCTTTGCTTCGGTGGGGTGTGGCAGATAGAGAAAGGAGGGAAGAAAGGAAGAATGGGGAAAATACAGTGTCTCCTTGTGGGCATTGTCAGCACACATATACTTCACTCTTTTTGAGGGAAGCCTCGTGACCCTGGTATTTAGTGCACTGGTGATAAATACCCTACACAACAAACAGACACCACACGAGTGCATCATTTGCCCAGCAAGAGTTAGACGGAAGAAATCAGTCAAACATCAGAACCAGAAGATAACATAGGTGGACATTGTGGGATTAGAAATATGTGACACGTAGGTACAGCGCTGCCTGATGTGTCCACATGAAGCTTCTTTATTTTTCTTTTTCATACATTAAAGCACTTGAACTCCTTGTATTAAACTCAAATAGTACTAAAACAAAGGCCCGAGGCCCGAGGCCCGAAGCTCACAGGCTCACAGGCTCAGGCCTGCAATCTAAAAGTGCGTCTGCTAATATTTGGTGTCTTTTGGTGTCTCACTTTGTCTAAATAAGTCCATTTCTTTGGCAATTTGAGAACATCCTCAGAGTGCAGTGTAATAACACAGGCGTTTAGTAGGAGTGAAAGTTGCCAAAAGTCACAAAATAAATAAGTCAGTGGAGCAAAAAGTGAATATATGTCACAGATACATTAGCAAAATGAAAATTAATTGTTACACAGTACTTGGTCTCAGTCCTTAGGAAGTGTAGGTAGTGCATTCGATAGATTATATAGTTTTCTTCAAAAAAAATAACACTGCCTCTTGGGAATAAGTTAAACGTTACAGTCTAAAGAGCTGCTTATACAGAACAACAGATTACATGAAGTCATTGGAAAATACAAATAAAAATGACCTTGTGTTTGTTTATGTTGCTGAATCATCTCAGAAAGTCAGAAATCTACTGACCTGAGTAAACAGCATCTATTTTCAACAAGGTCAGTCGGTTCTATTCATCAAGCTGCTCCGTCTAAACGCAGTTAATCACAGATTGGTGCTCGAACCATCAAGTCATGCTGACCACTGCACAGTCCCCTGTTGTCGGATGCTGATGCTAAAAAATGACACTGGAGCGCTGGCTGGGTTAGGAATAATAAAACTCCAAGATAACGCCGCTCAGCAGATTTACTTGTCTTAGTTTCCCAAATAACATCGAGAATCTCTGTCCAGCAGTCTTAAATGACTCAAAGATTAAGGGGTAATATGTGAGAATCTTTCCGCTCCCGTAGCACAAAATGAGTGTTATACATCTTCAAGGCTTTGACAGAACAGTTGATCAATAACAGTGACTCCACAAGGTAATCGCTTCCAACACACACACACAGAACATTCACCTGCTCAGTGATGGAGGACGGTGCATGTGTACTCAAACTGATGAAGCAAGTAGCTAGAACAACAATTACCTTACTGTGCATTACATGTTTTTGAAGCGAATCTAACTGTAACAGGATTTAGTTGTTTTTAACATAATGAGGATATGTTGACAGGTAACGTACAACATGCACAGCACTGTGTTTGTGACTAAATTTAATGTTTTCATAGTCCAAAGCTTAACAGTGACTTCAGACAAGTGTTTATTAAACTTAATGTTATACCCCACCTTATGACCTTTGGTTGCCTTTTGTTGTCTTACAGTGCATCAGACATCCACCTCATCCAAATGACTGGGACTTGTTTTTTTCCATTAATACATTTTGAGATTACAACACCGTAGAATAATCACGATGGCAAAAATGACTTGACTTACCTAGTTAAATGATGAACACAGTAATAGTTAGATAAGATATTGACATCAATCTAATACTGGAAAATATGACTAATAGAGTTGTCCTCTGGTTAACACTGCTTTGCATACAGTTCAGAACAGTGGCCTCCTTTCTGTGCTCCTCTTCTTTCACACAGGAGGTGTTATGGACGAACAAAATGTACCACCAGCCTGTTGTGACTGTGTGTGCCTGTGTGTGGGTGGTCCCATGGGGTATGCATTTGGGCTCAGACCTAACTGACACCTCATGTTGTTTATCAGTCCCTAATTCATCCTAGTGGCATCTGCGCTGCACTCCCCAGTAGCTGTGAAGCTCGCAGTAGCCGGGTCTGTTGGGGTGGGTTAGGAGTGCGAATGTATGTGTGGAGGGGTATGGGTGTCGCCCTGAATAAAAGGCCTATCCTGGTTTCCATGCTCCCCTCTCAGCGCATCCATCTGGACGCGAGTCGTTTCATTGTTTTGACACGCACAGCGTGGGGCTGTCTGGAGAGGAGAGGAGAAACTCCTCTTCAGCGCCCTGAATTAACTGGACAGATTTCAGTTTACTGCATGATTGTGTATGTGTCTGCTGTGTGTGGTGATCAAGGTGACCACCTGACACGCATCACTCATGGGCAGCATTACATCACAATGTGCCACAGCTTGTTGTGTATGGAGCGGAGTAGCTTCGAGCAGATCTGAGTGTCTTTGCTGACCCCTATCCACCACAACGCTGTGGCTCATCTGGGAGTTTCTCACCTCTTTTGCGATATATGAGAGGAGTGATACGTGATGTGTGTGTGTGAATAAATAAAGCTTCTACTGATCACCAGCCTCATTTCCACAAGAAGTTCAATGGTTTGATGCTAAATAACAGCAAACAAATCAAATAACCCTGGAATCAATATTTCACCGTATTTTCAACTAACAGTAACGTGCTGTGGTGCCGATAAGAGCTTTCATCGCTCCACATTCACGGAAAGAACAAAATGCACCGACTCACAAGGTTTCTCATACTCTTTTATTGTTCCTAACACGTTGCAAAATAGAGTGCAGTACATAAATCACATTCACTGACGACGGGACTACAGCGTTGTGATGGAAGCGACACCTTGCAACATGTAAAACGTAAATCAGTCTCGATAAACACAGAGAACACGGAGAGAGACAAAAAAGAAACAACTCTTATCTCATTCATTCCAAATCCTCCTGGTGTGTCTCTTAAAAGGCCTCGGGGATGACGAAGAACCAGTCGGTCAGAGCATTCTTAATGTTTGTGTTAATCTGCTTGAAGTGCTACTTGTCAGATGTCAGAATAGAACAGCACGTCCACCAAGTGCCCTGTAAACTACATTTTTTAAAATAAAGTGGAAGCTGAGTTGTATTGCTTTTCCCAGCAGAGACTCAGCACCATTTAAAACAGCTGAGAAATGAATTTAAACTTAGCAGGAACTGTAATTGAATCTGAAAGAGAAAATACTTAACATCAATGCGAAAGGGCACAAATTTAGTTGAATAACATTGTAAACATTATGATCTATGTAAATAATAAGTCAAATGAGAGACACCTTACAGGGAAATTAGCACACACTAACATGATGTAGAATTTGCATATTTAGTTTTTCCTGTGAGGATATGCAGTATATTCAGTCAAGGCACAGTGGCTGCTCATATGCACACACAAAGTCCCCCCAGTTATCCAGACAATCCACGCTCACCGTGCACACGCCCTGTCAAGCTGTGACTGGTTTCTAACAACATCAAAGCCGTTGTGGTGACAGGTAGTCTACCTTTGGACACCCTCTCTCTTTTTGCATTATACTGTATGTAGAGAGAGGAAAGAAAACACAGACCCATAGTTTACAGAAGAGGTTTCCAACCGTTTTTGTTTTTCACCTCTTAAAGGGGAACTACGTTGTTTGTTCACAGATTGTGGATAATAGCTGTATAAAGACTTTATTTTGTGACTTCAGGGAAATGTGATATTTGATAAAAGTCCCCAAGTGATGTCACACTGACATGCAGCATTTACATATATGTAGATTCATGTAGATTCCGAATGTAAACGTAACATTTGTATGAAAATCATTTAAGTATGGGGCCCTCTCTGTTTTCCAGAGAAAAAGTACCCTTGTCATGGCCATATGTACAATTTGCATAATTTATTTGTCATAAGGACGTGTCAGTGTGCTTACTCCTCATTTGGCATTGATTTTCTACGCCTGTTATCATCATTCTCACGTTGCCTTTGCATCAACTTCATCATTGCCATAAATGTGCCAAAATGTCCTGGTTGAACTATTCGCACATACTGCATAATTTTCATTTAGCGTCATAAATAAATATAATAAAAGGCACACAGAAGTACTGGAGTTCAGCATAGGTCCTTCACTATGAAGCTTTTCTCCAGCACAGTGAAAGCATCATGATGATATGAAGTGAAATGAATGTGTAGGTATGTTTAACTTAAAGTAATTCAATCAATAACACAGGTTATGATGCCAAAACATGAAAAAATGAGCTTGTATCTCTTAAAATACAGTTTTATTTGTGAATTTACACTGATTAGCAATACATCTAAAAGCAACTCCATTAGATAACCATTTATATAGGATTTTCACAGGTCACAAAGTAGCTTGGCTCATTCTGGCATGCCAAAGCAAACTCATCTTTTTAAACAGAAAAAAGTGAATAGAGAGGCATTAGTAAAGCAAGGTGCAAACAGAAACAAACGAGAAGAAAATAAAAAGGATTTAATGCGCATTCAATTCATTGGGGAGCAATTTATGCTCATAAACTTGTTATAATTAGGAAAAGCCTGGAGCTCTTTGAAAACTAAAAGAAAAAATGTGTACTGCAATATAAAAGGATGATGAAAAAAAAGAAACGTCCAAAAGGAGAGATGATATAAAAGAAAAAAAACTGGTGAGTGATAAAAACATGGTGCGTTAGTGTCAAGTTGTTCTTCCCCATCTCTACTACACACACATACAAACTTCCATTTCCAAGCTCACACCTCTCTTCTCCATCTCTCAGTTGTCGCCCAGAGCCGAAAGCTATCGTTTAACACAGCTAAAGATGCGTCCCCTCAACCCTCCCTCCCTCCAAATCCATACTTCACATTGCTAGCTGGGATACAGGTACATCTGGTTGAACTGCGGGGCGGGGGGGAGGCAGGTGTGTGTGTGTGTTGCATAAGATCACGCTTTAGCTTTGCAGAGTTCAGCTGTGGGTCATCCAGCGGTTACAACACAACCATGTTTACACGGGAAGTTACAAGAAACTGAAATGATGACGGAGCTCCGAGAGAGCGAGAGAAAAAAGAGAGAGAGAAACTAAAATGTCCTCCTATTAATTTTCCAGCTCCGTGAGGATGTAAATGGCAAATCAAAGCAAGGAGGTGGCGTTTCCTGGAAGCCTGAGGGGTGTCGCTGCAGTCATTGGGGTGATTTAACAGTTTGGATAGGATCCTTGACGCCTGCGCAGGCAGATGAGAATCACAAACCCTTGTCTCATTATTAAAAACAGAGGAAAAAAAACACTACAGTATGGCTTTAAAACACACAAACAAAGCTGTCACTGCTCCACACTCGGCGACCCATGATTCTCAGCTCAGTTGCTCGACAAAGTATTTCAGCACTACGCTTGTGTTTTTTTTTTCCTCATGTATCATACCATGAAAGCGATTTCATCACCAATGAAAACTTCTTTTTTTGTTCCATCTTCTCACGACTCACTTTGTGGCTCCTGAACTTGCTCCATTCCTTGCTCGCTACTTGCACAACTTTTACCAAATACTTCACAATCTCCTTCAATGGTGAAACCACCTGCAACTGAAATTTGCTATATACCACGAGAAAAGTGCAGCACAATAAAATAAAAAATATATAGTTCAAATCTATAGCCCACAAATCCAGTTTTCATATATTTGTTATATAGTAAATTTGTGTACTCTGAGGATTAGAATATAATTCCAGAAATCAGGCATCACTACAGAACATAGTCAGCCATATAAATTCAGTTCTTGCAAAAAGAGAAAACATGCGTAACATCTGTATTCTCTGTAAAAGCTTACAAATGAGTACAAAACAGAGTTTACTAATCCCAAATTTGTGCTCATTAAAAAAAATCTACTGTCATGAGATGGCAAACTAGACAACAACAGTGACACTTCACTAACATGAGATTGTTTTTTTCATTCTTCCATTTCAGTTTGGCAAAAAAAAAAAACTAAATACAAAATTGAGATGAAGGGCAGAAAATATGAAAATGCTACATAACAATTTAGAGCGGGTCAGCGGCTCCATGAGATAATGTCAACTTAACTGTGACTTCCAGGCTTCATCCTCACTGTCTTAGTTCACTCAAGTATATTTTCCCAGTGTGGGACGAAGAAAGACTTGTCTTGTCTTATCGCGGCCCATTAATTCATCTGCAGTTCAGCAGTTAAACCATGTTAAGCTGAAACATGGTTTGCACCTAAAAAAAGCCTGCAGAGTGCGAGGGAGGGAGTGAGGCGGAGAGAAAACCTCTCTCACAGTAAATAAAGTCAACGCTTGTGGTTATTTTCCAGACACCAATTTTCCAGTGTGACTTCAAATTTCATGTGGCCTCTCGGTTCCCTTTGCAGAGTCACATGAGCAGAATGTCAAAACAAAACCTTAAAAAGCCTGAAAAAAAGGCTTTCGACTTGTGCAGTTTTACAACAGGTTGCAACCAAATCATTTCATGAAATAATTTGGTTGCGGGAAATATGCAATGTGGTTACAAGTTCTGTTTTCAGCCTGGGAAACAACTCCGAGGAGAAGCCAGTTCCTCGGGACCTAGAAAAAGGGTCTCAAATGACACTCAGCCTCCAAGGAGCCCTGATAGCGCACTGATCAGGTGTGAGGACACCCAACACCTGCCTTTAGTCACCCTACATCTGCTGCAGTTTTAATTAGCGGACTCACATAACCGCCCCCAAAAATATCCCAAACATTCCCATCGTTTAAGGAAGGAAACACCTGTTCCTTTTTTGTTAACAACCAATTCATGGAATTTCTGGAATACTCTCTTCTACCCTTCTCACATAAAAACCACTTGTTTAAAAAATGAAAATAAAATTAAAACACAAAAGGACAGAGGCAAAATAAAAACACAGACATTTAACAGGAAAGGTTTCTTCTTCTACCCAGACAGTCGTCCTGCCCGACGCGCCCCCCGCTGCCTGTTGACGCTCAAGCCTCTGTCTTCTCTTTCTTTTTGTTCTTCTTCAGGAAGGACGGGGTGCGGAACTTCTTCTTCTTCTTAGTGTTGGGGGACTTGGAGGGCGAGCTCTCGGGGGACAGCGCCTCCTCGATCTTCTCGCCAGAGCGCACTGTGTTTTCCATGCTCTCCACGCTGGTGGTCAACTGGCTGACGCGCTTGGAAAGCTGTTCGTCCACATCGCCGTGGTTGTCTTTGCCGTTCATCAGACCTGCGTGGTTCTCTGTGGGGAACAAACAAGGAGAGGAGGAGTGAGACAAGTAATTCTCTCTAGTAATGTTGACCTGTTGTTAATCATTTGGAAGAAAACCTGTAAAATCAAAGTGATGCATTTAAATGTAGAAATAGTAGTGGTGTGAAATGCACACTTAAATACACAATTATTTTTCTCACTTTTCTGCCTGTTCTCCAGTTTTAAATACTGTATTTAAAGCCTGTCCTCCTTTAACAGGCTCTGAAAGGTGCACTACGTCCGCTCCGCCCACTCCTCAGAGCCTGTCTTCCTTTAACAGGCTCTGAACGGTGCACTACGTCCGCTCCGCCCACTCCTCAGAGCCTGTCCTCCTTTAACAGGCTCTGAAAGGTGCACTACGCCTGCTCCGCCCACTCCTCAGAGCCTGTCCTCCTTTAACAGGCTCTGAACGGTGCACTACGTTCGCTCCACCCACTCCTTGTGCACATAAAAGGCCAGCTAGTGTCGTATCTTTTTCTCTGCGTTGCAAATGCAGGTTAAGGAATGCAGGGTGCCAGCATCACGCTGCTGCAGCAAAGCATTAAACAGCGTTGCTTTCTGGTGTCCTTTTAAATCGATTTCATCACAACTGACTGACCTCACCACGACGGGTAAGACACGCACCAACACGCGGCGCGGCAGGAAGTCTAATGCATAAAGTGGCCACAGTCATCTACCTTTTTCTCTGAGGTACATATGTGAACAACATTTTTCCTCTTTAATGCAGCCCCACCTGGACTCTGGGTTAACTTCAGCACCACCACGACTTTTAGGAGAATGAGCGGTAGAAATGATGGATGGAACATTGTCATATAAAACTTATTTTATATTTCATTATTACACTTCTCATCACCAATGAAAAAAAGACAAACAAGGACTTTACTGAAAACAGAATCCAAATAAATACAAAGACACAGAGTTGGACACTTCTGATCAAGTTTCAGTCGTGTGGAAAGTGAATTTTTTTCTGAATTATTAGTTATGGGAAAACATACGTTAAAGCACAAGTCATTAGTTTTGGCGTCGCAACTGAGCTTTTAGTACATTTACTTGAGTTAAACTGTCATGCACACATTTTGTATCTTAAGGACACGGTGGAAAGACAAAGAAGACCACTGTGAGTAAGGGATACCTTCTTTGGCTGGAGTGCTTTGTGGGGACTGGGTGAGAGACATAGACTGAGAGAGAGTGGAGCCGTCGTCAGAGGTTAGCTCGTGCTCACCATCTGCAGGAAGGACGGGGAGGGGGACGAGAAAAGGGTGGTGGTAAGGTGGGTGGGGTGGAGGGATGGATTAGAGGATTGCAGGGCGGTGTAAAAGATTGGAGTAGCGGGATGACAGCATGGGTGAGCAGGATGAGAGGCAAATGGGGGGTGGGGAGGGGGATTTGTGATAAAGGGTCAGAAGGGGGATGAGGGAGAGGGGAGAGGAGTTTGACAGATTAGTGTTAACACACACATGTTAGAATCAGGCCATGCGCAGCTGCATTTCCACTAAAATTCCCAAATCCCAGTCTGCTGACTGTCAGGTCGTCCGAGCAGCACCTCCCATGTTTGTCCCGGCTGCGTGCAGGTAGCGTCAGCTGGCACTGGATAGTGAAGCTTCATTCATTAGCTGGTTGATTTGTTCATTTCATCTGGAATCTCACAAATATTTGTTATATTTGCTTTAACATGAGGGCGTTTAAAGCAATAACGGTGCCTAACCTTTAATGCCATTTATATCATATCTCTGTTTAAGTGGAGCTAAACAACCGTAACTAACTGAGTACTTGGTATTCTACTGTCTGACTTGATGAAGACAGTTTACGGCAGCTTTTAAAACAACTCTAAGAACCATCAACGTCTCAGTCGAACTCAGCATCAGTAGCTACATTAGTTTAAGACAGATGAGTGTGAATGACGTGACATTCAGGGTTACATATTCAGCACACACATTCACAACAAGTAAAGCGCTCACGTGTTCTCTGGAGCATAAAGATCGGAAGCAGAAAATTCTGTGTGAGCCATTAAAAATGAGTCAGTCAACTCACAGCACACTGTATGTGCTTCAGCTGCACTGATTCAGAGATAAAAAGAACGATTGTGGACAGAGAACGGAGAGAGTGGTCTGCACTCCACTAATCACAGGTCACAAGTGTGTGTGTGTGTGTGTGTGTGTGTGTGTGTGTGTGTGCGCGCGCGCAGCCCAGCCTTGTATCAGGCCATTCCAGACAGTCTCCAGCTTGCATCCAGATTGGTCACCGGGGATTCATGGGGCTATGGGGGCAACAGTGTCAGAGTAACGGGCTCTGCTCATGTGGCAGGCGTGAAGACCTGCTGTCTGTTCGGTCTGCTGTCTCCGTCACACCGACCCCTCACACACACACATGTATAAACACTCAGTAAACACCACGTTCCATAAGCACATTTGCACTATTCTACAAGCAAATACACACACTCGTGTGGTCCAGGAGCTTTAATGCACAACCCCCCCCCACCCTTACTATCTGTTCACTATTGATTTTTCCCTGCATCTCTGAAAGGCAGTGAGAGGGCTAATATGATTTGCACTGGCGATCCTGTGTGGGTGTGTGTGCAGACACGAGGTAATGCAAATAAAGGCATCAGTGGCGTCCGTGGGGACGAGCCCTCCTGGTAAAAGGTGTATAGCTGTGCACGCGTGTGGTACCCACGGAGAATGCTGGAGCGGCGAGTTAAACACACAGAGCTGAGCCCAAACAGAAAGCAAACATGCAAAGACCTGCAATTCGATCAGAACTAGCAAGTCAATTCCTCTCGATGGCCGATTTCATTGTTTGACTCACTGATTGATTGTTGATTCACTGTTTTACACTTGCACAACATTTTGATGTGACCCTTCAGACTGGATTGTTGGGACAAGTCTTTGGCTTTGAATACAGATCACTGAGCGTGTGTGTGTGTGTGTGTGTGGGTGGGTGCGTGGGTGTGTAGTCCATATGTCACCCAGTGTGACTGGGCTCTTGCGATGTTTGCAAGTCCAGCATTTACCAGTCCGTACCCGTATGAATATTTGTGGATTTATGAGCCGGTGTGTGTGAGTTTGCATGTGTGTGTATTTGTGTGTGTCGTACCACTGAGGCCCAGTCGCTGCCTCTCCACGTTTTTTCGATACTCCTCCAGGTCCTTCGCTGACAGCTCACTGAAAGGGTTGGGAGGCATCGGAGCCATCTGCTCCTCCTCTGTGGGCACGTATGGCTGGGGAGGAGACGGAGCGAAGGGTTAGCATGGGAGAACACACACACACACACACACACACACACACACACACAGAGGAACACTCAAATGCATATGATAGCATATGCACACACTCGCTGAAATGCAAAAAAAAACCTAAGTGCAGTCACACACACACAACCTGTGTGTCTGAGTTTCATTACAGCTGCTCACATAAAGATAAAACAAGTGTCGACCACATCACACAGAACTCATCTAATCACTGAGTTTCTCATCCAATTAGTCTGCGGACCCTGACATCAGGAGAAAATAATCACAGCAAAATGCATGACACACAACCTAATTACACGCAGCACGAACATCTTCGTGACCACAAAACAAGTCGCGCACATGCAAGGTAATCACACGTCTTCTGAAACCACAACACACGACTCACACAGGGGGACAAAAAAACATACACATATGTATGTATGACACCTCTTAGAAACACATCTCTGATGAACACATGCAGCGTTTTTTGGCAGAAGAGTGAGAGAAAATTACTAAAAAAACAGCTAAATAAAAAGACCATTGCAAACAGGAACAATAGAAAAACACTTATTTACCAGAACTTTAATCTGCACCAGATCCTTAAAAACAAGACACCAACCACAAAACAGTCAGTATCAAAATGTCAGCGGTAGATTTTAACTTATTAACTGTGATCCTGCTTGTATTGGGTTACATCTTTTTCATCATTCGCCTCTCAGCTATAACACAGCACAACGTGCTCACTTGCCACCACCTAGTGATCAAGCGCTGCCATTGACAGACAACGGCTGACACAGATGACGAACACTGACACACGTGTTTGAGTCATTAGATTTGTTCTCGTTAGCTTAGACGGCATCTACTCCGTTCTCCTGCTTGTTTTGTTGCACCTGGCAAATCTTCAACCTTTATCGCGAGGATTAGTTGAGTCTGCTTTTCCAGCACAGCTCTACAGAAGTACGACTCGAGCAGATGTTTAAATTAACCCGCATCATTCTAACTTCTAACTTTAATTCTAACGTTGACTAGGTAAACCGGTGCCTCCTAAATCAGGATACACGATAATTTCCCTGACACAGTAAATAACTGCCACGCCTCGTGTATTTCTTCTCTGACCGACACACACTCACCCGTCGCGGTTCGTCAACAGGGATGCCTGCTAGGTGCTGAGAGCGCGGCCCTGACGTCATCACATCAAACCGATTCTGCTCTCTGATCTGTAAGGTCAGAACACACGATGACGCCATCGGAGCTGCTGTGACGGGTCAAATGTTAATGACTGGAACATTCACGTTAGACTCACTTTGTTCCTCTTCTCCAGCACCTCGGTGGGGTTCGTGTTGAGAGGAACAAACTGATTGGCATCCTCGATCCGGATCGGCGTCCCTGTCTCCTCTGCCTTCATCCACTGTGAAAGAAGGTGAAGATGGTCACGTTGTGTCTCTTTGGAACTGCATTATACTACAATATTTCCATTTGTGACTTTTAAATGAGCTTTAAACTACAGTTATGAACACTCAGTTCACACACAAGCTTCAGCCCAGAGGCCACTTTGGTAATCTTTTTTTCAGCCAGTAGATGGCGATCTAGTCCAGATTAAACTGGCTAACAACTCCAGGCAGAACATTTTCCAGATGGTCAGATGAAGCGTGTTTTCTCAGTGTTGTGTATTTATTATATTCATCTAAATTTACACTTCAATATGTGCAGCCTGCTACGTTAGGAGGAAAAAGTCAGTTGTTCTACTAATTTTTACATTTTTTTAAATGTAAAGATGACTTTAAATTTTCATTGGCACACACACACACACACACACACACACAGCTCACCGTGGTCGCCCTGCTGTTGTAGCGCTCCTCTCCACCTTCCACGCTGACCTTGGTGTAGCTGTTGGGCGAGTTGAGCCAGCGTGTCTTCTCCCTCTGCTGTCGCTGCTGCAGGAACTTGAAGGGCAGCCGCGTGGCGACACTGTCTCCATCCTCCTCAAACGTAAATGCTGTGACAGTGGCGGGGATCTCCACCTCGCTCTTGTGCCGCGGCTTCTCACGGACAATGGGGTGCCTGTAGGCGTAACCCGTCCTGTAGCCCTGCAGCAGGAAAGAAGATTCGACATAAAATGATCTGATTTGTTTAGGTTCACAACGACAAGGAAACAAAATCATGTTGTCTGGCAGGAAGCGTATTTATAGATCTGTACTTGCTGCAGCACGTTTAACACAGAAGGTCTCAGATCATTGTTTCGACCATCGTTATAATTATACATGTGTAAAAGTTCTTCATTTTTACCCCTCCAGAGACTGAGCTTGAGAAAGAAACGAGCAATTATTCTGTTACTTTTCCTTCCTGTAATGCTGGCTGAGCTGCTGGTTTCACAGTCAGTCAAATGGAAAGGAAAAATAGAAACCGTGCTGTGACCGCAGGGATTCTGGCAGCACAAAGGACAGAGTCAGAGTTGTTTCCTGTCTGACCTGTTCTCTCACATCTCTGCTCTTTATCCTCATCTTTCCTCTGCTCTCCCCCATTTTTCTGACGCTGTCCTCTCACATGTTTGATTATTTCTCTGACATTTTTCCACACTCGGCTTGACAGTGAAGTTCCGGCCTTCCGGCCTGAACTTAGCTGGCATGCTCCTCTGCTGCAACACAAACCTTTTTATTCAGACATTTCTGCTCATTTAGAGCCAGAACTTTGTTGCATGTCTTTACTGGCTGTTAGAAGAAACAGTTAGTCATTCCTAACGTTATGGCTGGTCCTGTGCACAAACCCTGACTGCTGTGTTTATGTGGGGTGAGAGAAAAGAAATTATTTATATGATGTCTAATTATTTAATGAGGTATTATGTTTTTTTTCTGTCAATATGTTTGTAACATACGTTGATGTGTGTGGACTCACCAGATTATCCAGCATCCTCATCAGAGATTCAAACTCCAGCTCCCCAATTTTCCACTTATACAGGCTAGCCATGTTCACATCATTCGCCGCGGCTACGTCGAAGACTCGCGTTTTGTATTTCTCCTGGTCCAGCACTATCAGGTTGTCCACGCCACCAGCACATGAGATGGCATTCACCTAAATCCACAGAGTGAGGACAGAGGCACATGCCTGTGAGAGTCCACAGCACAACACAGCGAGGACAGGCGGCACAAAGGTCTTTTTGGTCACCAACAAACTTCCAAAAGAAGATACTCCTCAATCACAAAGGAATATACAGTACACGACACTCAACCAACGTGGCTTATTTATAAAAACTAAGCTGGGCTTTGCAGGATGGATTAATGGAGATTTTGTTTGCCTGTTACCCAGGGGACACAACAACATCACATTTACCAGTGAAAATAAAAACAAGTCAGGGATTCAGCTGCAGAAGGTGAGAGAAATGTGCTTAAGAACGACTGCATCAGGAGTTTATAGCTCATCACATCTCTCAGAAGCAGCAACACACATCACATTGAAAAGTCTGACAACTCCATGTGATGTTTCACCATAACTAACAACTGAACTGACATGTTGGTCAGGCTAGGTGTAGCTTGTTTGTGTGTGTGTGTGCGTGTGTGCTTTGATCTACCTGAATTTCACAGGCATAATGGGCATTATAGATGTAGTGAAAGGCCTCTTCGATGGTCTCCCCGAGAGCGACCACGCCGTGATTTCTCAGCACCAAAACCTGCAATACACAAAGAAACAGGGATGAGAAAACAACAAGACAGTCGACAGTGGTTAGTTTGTCTAACTTTCCGTTAACATGACTGAGAAGTATATGGCCCCCTATTTAATAAGTAACCATCAAAATACGTCTGACTCCTTATGTCAACAGGGGCTGGGCCGATGAAAGATGACAGCAGCACCTGACAAAATCCCCTCATTTCAATTCTGTTAACGAGTGATTATTTTAAAAGCCAAGTGCAAGACACAGAAGGATTATTATACCTGCTCTGGAGGAAGACTTTGCTCGGATTTCTTCTCCTACCTTTGCTGTAGGCCCCAGAGCCTTCTGCAGCTCTCTGCGCTCCTCCTGTTCATCCAGGCTGCCCTGGTAGCTGTAGTAGGCAATATCCCCCAGGATCAAAGCCTCCTGGGAAATGGGCAGAATGCCACACTTCATAGATGACACCTAAAGCAAAGAAATGACAGTTAGGGTCTGTTTCAGTGACATCTAGCCGACTGTCACATTTCCTGATGAGGTCTGCTTGCAGGGCAGGTTTAAAAACTGCCCGGTGTCACGTGAACTTACAGCAGCCGTGGCAGGAGTGTGCACATGTATGACACAGCGGATGTCTGGACGCATGGAGTAAATGGCAGCGTGGGGGCTGAAGCCTGCAGCGTCGACCCTCAGGTTGGTCGAGCCCTGTTCGATCACATCCCCGATGATGTTGACCTTCACCTGTGGAAGAAGGCGTTCACATGAATTCAAGTAGTTTCCTCATCCTGCATAAAGCGAGTTATGAAGTTTACATTTAGGAGCAGTGGAAAGACACATTGGCAAGCTCGTAGAAAAGACCATCAGTTCAATGGCTCTCCTGAGAGGTTGAGGAGAGCACAGGGAAACATCATAACCATACCCAGATCAGTATAATCAAATATACCCAAACACTAAAGAACGTCCAGGGACTGACACAAAACCACACTTATCCCTTACTCTCAAACACAGAGATACTGAAGACATAGACACAAGTCAAAATCAATGAGCATGACGACAGAAATCACATTATCAATGATTCTCCCTCTCTGTCTTCTCCAGGAAACAAACTGGAAACATAACACAGCTGGGGATCGGACATGACGTCCATTATTACGACAACTTCATTACCAGCTAGTTAGCAGTAATGGCATTAAACCTGGCGGGAAGAGAGGCAGATACCTGGAGTAGAGAGGAAAAGCTTCATAAAAACCTGAAGGAACAGCAACAATAAACCCGAGTACGAATGTCAGTTCACACAATAAAGCTAATCTGAAACATAAAACACAACTTTGCACCATGTCGTGCTTTTATCCTAATGAGACCCTGAGAGCTCAGAGTGTGTATGAGGGGGAAATATCCCTGCTGATATAATGTGGGCTTCTTTTTTAACTTTATACAGGATTTTTCTAATTGTTCTTATTAACAGAGGGAAAACTACTTTTTACCGTTTTTGTAGCTTTACATACAAAAACGTTTGCAATGTGTCTTTTTTTTAAATAACCACCCAAGTGTTGAATTAACAGTGATAAAGATAAAAATCTGTTTATTAAAGACACAATCTCAGGGTCAGCTGCAGCTGAACATCCTCACACATGCTCTGCCTGTTTACAGCCGTTTGGATGTGTGGGATTAAGACCATCAAATGATCTTTGACCCGGCGGACGACAGTGAATGGCACCGGCTGAGCGTAACTAACTACAGCCATCTTTGTGTACCCAGGCTCCCACAGCCACAGGCAGCTGTCAGACCACTGAACATTGATCAGGTTACATCACATGTCCAGTATACTGACAGTTCACCCTGCCGTGTCCTTGAAAAAGCAACTTCACTGTTCGCTCTTTGGCTGTAGGATCCGTCGGTGACACAGCTGATGATGAGCAGAGGAGGAGGCGAGCAGGGTCCAACAAAGACGGCTGAAACCTGAACTAGAACGGCTTTAACGATAACAACCTGACCACAGACACAGACTTTTTCTATGCAGCTGACCTCGATATGGCCTCGAACACTTTATTCTGATTGACCTGGTTGACTCAATCGATCGTCAAACTCAACCACAGTCACTACAGAAATCACTGGACTAAAACAGGCTGGGAGAAAAGAAGAGGACGTTTGAGATCAGAGAGAAACACACAGAAAAATCTGTGCGCGACACATTACATGATTCATTTCCAGTTGCAGTATTGTGGTCACGAGTCTCGCACAGACAACCACAGAAGAGAAACACACAAACTATAAATACTCCGCTGTAAATTACGCTCCATTATGTTTCTAAACCTACAGCCTACATTCACCCTGCTGTCTTTTATTATGGATTTGCTAGCAAAAGGTTTCATTTTGAGATAATAATCGTTTACACATGGGTCATATTTCAAATGTTTCGTTCAGTCACTTAGACTCCCAGACGATTTCACCACATGAAGTGTGGCATTCTGCACCACATTCAGTGAAAGTAAAACCTGCAAGACCTTACCTAAGCTACGTAGAGGACACAGTGAAAATTAGACTAGACTAGGTCATCTAGTCTAGGTGACCGTAGAGGAATCTCAGTAGGAATCAATGCAGCAGCGCTTCGAAAATGCAGCTGACCTACACTATTTATGGTCTCTGAACGTCTCACAGTGATCACAGATCCTTTTGTTCATGCTCACTCTAGAGATACATTCAGTAATATTAAAGAATAAGAAAAAATCATTTACCAAGAAGAGGTTAACGATTCATTTACTTCACTGCGCTTTATTCAGAATCTTTCTGCCAACCACTGCAACGGGTCAAGACAGTAAACAATGACTAGTACATCCAGCTGTAAACGTGCACGAAGGCCAAACACTGACATGTGACGCCTACCATTTTAAAATGGTTAAGTGTTGGCCCTCTATAATCAGACAAAGAAAACTGACAGACATTTACAGCCTTAGCTGTAGTGATCACTTCAGTTTAAACTAAGCTTTCACATCTTTGCTCTGTGAGCAGATAATGTCCTCTGAATGGAACAAAGATCATTGGTCACCTGTCCATAATTTAATGACATCTCCTCACTTCATTTTTGCTTTACTGTTGCCAACTCTTTATGTCTCTCACCAGATTTGATGCGGACGCTTCAGCAAATGACAGCCCTCTGGGAATGATGAGGATGTGGTCCTGCTCTTTACTGACTCGGCTCTAAGAAAGAAAGAAAAAGTTTGTTAGGGAGCTAAACAGATTCAGCGATGATGATGTGACGACAGGCCGTTTATAAAGTACCTAAAGTATTTAAAGCACGTACTGTGGTGATTAGTCGCTGAGCACAACACATTTAGAAACTCCTTGTCCACGTCTGAATCCCCTGGTTTTGTTTTCTGTGGTGACTTACTGTGATGTAGGAGTTGGCAAAGTGCGCCCAGCTGAACAGGTCCACCAGTCGGTACAGACTGGCCAGTTTACAGCGCGTCAGCTTCTCCCCTTTCACCAGCGTGGTGGATTCCAGTCCGTACATGTCGTTGATGGGAGTCACCATCCCCAGACCTGAAAGTCAGAGGAACTGTGCTATCACCGTGCTGACAAAGCAGAAAGTAGGAACAAACCCCTGAAAACTATGCACAGCTCTGAAGCTGAGTCATGATTTTACACCATGTAAACACAGAACGTGCATCTTTAAATACTCATGCTGTGATGTTCAAAGATGATGAACCTAACACAAGGGCGGAATGTCCCGTTAAATGTTAGTGTCTGGTCTCCTGGACCAGCAGCCCGCGGCACAGCGACTACTCACTGAGAGGAGAGGTGTTGAAACCAGCCACTGAGCTGGCCATGAAGAATTCAGCAATCTGTCTGAGGGCCAGGAGGCCGGTGGGATTGTTCCCCTTCCGCTGCTGCTCCTGGATCAAACTCTCCAGCTCCTCCTTGAAGGCCTGGGAGAGAACGGGTGACAAAGAGAGAAAGAGTTAAAAGAGGGAATAATCAGATAGAGATAGAAACGTATCCCTGAGATTTCCCTAAATCCATGAAGGAGAGAAGATATTGTGTCAACAACAATACGCAATATGGAAGAATATCGATGCAGTAAAGACAGAACACAATCTGTGGCTTAATGTTGACAGGAAGATCAAAAGTTGAATTATAAAGGAACATTGAAGGAGCTGTGATAGTCCCGGATTAGACACGCTCCACTCGTTTATATGTATTTAAAGAGGCTGGATAACAATAGGCTGTCGAGGCAACAAACTGAACAGGGATTGGCTGTCCCGCTGGACAGCTCACAGACTGGGATGTGGCCTAATCCTTATGACCACACTACAGTCAGGAAGAAACAATCCAGTACATGCTAATAAGCTCAGCGTTTGGACCCTTAAAACATGTGTTTGTTTTTATCAAACAGCTCAGAAATCACGCGGAGCGTAACTGAAAATATCAGGGACACGTCAAACGTAACCACTGCAGACATGTTATATTCAGGGACATCCACTGAATCCCAGGCAGCAGTAGGTGACAGCAGCCGAGCTTCTACTCTACGTATATCTGCTGGGGGGGGGGGGGTGCCCTGACTCCAGGGTGGTGCTTAGGATAATGGATGGAAGACCCAGTATACAACACTTGTACACGTGTGAGCTTCAGTCCAGCTGTTTGAAAGTTCGAGATGTGTCATTTCGAAGGCGTTTTTTAACGCCCACACTACTGTTTACCAACATTTTCTGCTTCTACGCTGCACTTCAGCGACATGAATAATGAAATAATATATGAAAACAGAGATTTCCTTTCCGTGTTTACAGTATGATCACTGTTTGAAAGGCCCGTTTAACACATGACTGCGCGTGCTTGAACAGTAACACAGCAGTGAGCGGTTTGGTTGACTTTGGTTCTAAACGGTGATTCATTTAACGGTGTGCTTTGGGACAGAGGTTATGAAATCTCCACCAACATCCTGCCAGTCGTCGAGACAACTGCAGCACTTTGTTGATTCAAATCTTCCTAAACATTACAATTATGTTTTCAGCATGTGGTTCAACTTTTCATCTTGTGTCAGACAATATAAACAGTTATGCATTGACACCAGTATGAACCAACAGTAACTAAGTGAGTCATCAAAATACCAGGAACAGTTTTTGTAATATAAAGTGTTTATCCCCATGAGACCTGGTCTTAGCTTTAACCCAGCTGACCATGAGTTCAGTTTAACTTTCTAGTGGAAATTTAAAAGCGGTTATATAAATATGTGGGATAATTAACAAAGCGTGACAGTGAAACCAGGTCACGGCCGCTGTAAGGGGGCAACATCCAGCCTTTATTTTTCAATCTCAATGCTTATGTGGGAGTCAACAAACTCCCCACAGAGCTGCGGCTGTGCACAAAAACATCTCTGACACTTAACTTCCACTTGTCTCTGCACCCCCTGAGGTCGCCCCATGGGACGGTCCACAGCAGCAGTGTCATGTGAATGGAGTACGGGCCCTTGGATCGATGCCCGTGTGGGGGTGTTTTGTTAAAACTGGAGCACCCCACCCTGCCCCAATGGCGGGACACATATAGTACATGCTGGTTCGGAACCCGGGCCAGACATTCCTTCGTCCCTAGCGGCGAGGTTGCTGTGGCAACGGGTCTGTTGCGGATGTCTGTCAGTGGTGGGTCAGGGAAGGTCCTTTTGTTTTTCAGTGGTTGTTGTTCTGGGCTTCAGATACTGTTGTGCCATCACACTGACACTGGAGACACAGTGCTACAAGTGACACACATGTTGTGCTCAGGCAGTTTTTTTCGTGACTCTGCTAGAAAGGTCTTTGTTTTGAGTCGTGCTGGAGGATTAATGCTAGCTCGACAAAGTCGCGAGCGTGGTGACAATGAACCAAAACGGTGATGCTACGTGGAGGTGAGAGGAGCAGCAGAGTGAGGTTCAGAGCAAACCCTTTACTATACAAGCAGGCAGGACATGTAACTTTAAAAAGCACAACGAGTCAAGAAAAACAAAACGGGCAGGCATCTGCTTCCCAATGTGTGCGTGTGTTTCCAAGAAGATTACAACAGCAGGGATTTGATTCCCATCATCTAAACAGATTAATGCCGCGGCATAATATTTCACCACAACCGCGCCACACATCCGTATGTATTTAGCTGCTTTCTTACGGCCACCTTAATTCAATTACCAAACAGGTGAAACTGCAAGATCTCCACTTCAGCTACAGCACATTGGTTCGTGGAGCGAAGACAATGTCCATCTTGCACTCTGCCAGATCAAAACAACCAGCCTAGAAGAGTTTCTCCACCTACTGGAGGAAAAATGTGATCCAATAAGAAACATGATGAAGTGTTTCCGCGACGGCTCCTATATGGCAAAAGCTGCTCTTTCAGAAAGGAACTGTGGCAGTCTTCAGGGACTAAAGTCGACATGCAGGTTGGATCTTGGCCAGTTTGTCAGTAGGAGAATCGAAGCCTGAGAGTGGAGAGAGGAGTTAAAGAGAAAAAGGTTTCTGTAGGAATGTGACCACGGGTCCGCCTGAGGCACATAAAGTGTTTCAGAGATTCTTAGCTTTATTGGATCTTGCAGGGAAACTTGCGAGTGATCTCGTGCCATACTTAAGGAAATTACATGAGGGCAGATGCTTCTTGAAGTGCACTTTTTCAATTGAATTGAATTCAATTTATCATTATTTGTATAGCGCCAAATCATAACAAAAGTCATTTCAGGGCACTTTACATAGAAAAAATATATAAGTGTATATACTGTATAAACAAAAGCAGGCACTAGGCAACAGTGGAGAAGAAAAGTTTAGTTCCTCACCGTTTGGTAGACTGAACTAAATCTATCATTTCAGGCCACTACTTTGTGGAGGGGACAACAGAAACTCCTCTTTGAACTTGGAATATGACGGGAGGTTTCTAGTCTTCCTAAAGCTTTTTGTTATCCAACGTTCCGAGAAGTTTCCTTTTGTCGTGACTCCGTTGTTTCTGCTGCAGTTATTGTTGCAGATCCGGGTCAGATTTAAACGGCTGTACGTCATCCTGTGGGAAACAAGGACACGACTTTATGGCCCGGAGCAAGACGGCGCTGCATGTCTGTTCTTGTGGCCCGATCAAAGAAACGTACATTACTCCTGATTTCAGCATTACCTCAGACACACTCATGTCCTCGCGTCACATGATGTGACTCACTGCAGCAATGTTTAATTAAGAGTATTTAGAGCAATCTGGTTTCTGTTTGGGGCCGCACGTTACACTTGAAAACAACAGTCACTATGCGACAAAGCCTAAACTAGGCTCTAGGAGCCCAATATTAAATCCTTATACCTACGGAGTTAAGACTTAAAAGACCAATACACCAACTCACACATTACCCTCAAAGACAAATATGCACCTAAGACCAGGTGAGGCCTGTAATTTCATCCACAGTCTCTCCAGTAGTGTCAGCACAATGCGGTCCTTTAAGCTGCCAAAGGGACTGTGCCAGAAAAGTGGAAAAGTGTCTGTCTGCAGGTTGCCAATGCTATTGATTTACCCCCATCTTATCACAGTGTGTGCGTCAGTGAAATAAGTCCCCGACTCCAGCTGCCCGGACTTCCTACTCTACATAAACTCGCTGCCCTTTTTCTTGACTGATGCACTTGCTTACCCGACAGAAAGTGCACAAAAACTGAGCAAAGGAGATCATTGCACCGACTGTATGTTTGGACTCATCCTGTGCTGTGCGATTCAGTGCTACAGCTACGGAGTACCAATAATACCGGTCCCAGGGCACGTTTCTGCTTCCTAAGTATTGTAAATTAAAGTGTTAATACTGGACCCTAACAGGCTTCTTGTGATTTTTGAGCATCCTTAGTTCAAATGGGCTGAGCTGGGTTTAGTAACATTTCACTTGTTAGCCTTTTAGCCCGAGGGCTTCGCTGCAGGAGGTTTTTCTCATGGTTCGGCACCTATGCGATGTGAAATGCCAAACTTGTGCGCAGCACTTATAGAAAGAGTCGCTGGAGAGAGTTCAACTACTAATGCTCTGTCAACTGAAACGTTCAGGCTTGTAAGAAAAAGGAAAACCTAACAGAGAGCAGCCGTGACATTTACCTCACATGAGGGGGTTTCTCAGCTGAACCCGCCAAAGCACCATAAATTATCCACTTGTCTTTTCTGGTGAGAGGTGGGGGTGGGAGGGGTGGAGTGGAGTGGAGAATCTGTGCTTCCTCTAAAAACCACAGGACTAGCGCAATTGACGCTGACTAAATTTACCACTTGGCATCAGTAAATCACTTTGATGGTCGAGGAGCAAACTGTGCCACAAGCTGCAGAAGGAAAGGAGACATTTAGGAGAGGAGAGAAAAACCTAACAGCATGAGAGAGCGAGATGAGCGGAAATGCAGAAAATAGAAGCAGCATGTGGACACTGAACTCAAATTGAATTTTAAATAGTTTTTATCTTTCTGAGGGCTTTTCACTTTTTCATCACAGATTTTACCACTAACAAATGACTGTACCACTGAGACTTTGTATAACTAATCACTTCCTCGCCCATAATAGAAGACATAACCTCCTAAAACCATCTGAAAAAGTTCATCCCTTCTTTGCACCTTCCTCTTAAAAGTCTAAACATTGCAATGAGCCTTTCACTGCATATCGTACTGTGTATGATATAAAATCAGAATCTGAATTACAATCTGCCTTCAGGTTGAAAATCAATATTATGCTGCCTAACAATTTTGCCTTTATGACGTTTCCTCCCACTCGCTCGCCTGAACCCATTTATTGCCTGACTCACTCTGCATACTAGCATAAGGAAGACTGGCGTGTTAAAAGTGTTCGACGTTCAGCTTCAGCCTTTGATTTCTAAACGTAAAAACAACTGCATGAATGAGACCAGTGGATGAAGTCGGAGCACTCGATTCCCGCCTGATCTAACTTTAAATACAACCTGCCAACTGTGCACTAGAAACATGTAATCTTAGGAAGCCGCTCGTCCCATAACACTGCAATTGCAACAAACAGAGTGAGAGAGGAGAAAGAGAGAGATGGAAGAAGGGAGGAAGAAGAAAAGAGTGGAGAGCCACGGCACATGTGTGGGCGCCCAGCTGCTGACACACCTGTTGTTGTAGAACACGAGGAAGCAACAGACTGAGAAATGGAGATGATGGGGAGAGAGACGAGTGCACGTGCGCACATCCAGCTGGTTTACACACAGTTGTTATTGTTGTTGTAGATATACAGCATGGGAGTAAACCAACAGCGAGCGGCCGCGACCGTACCGACGCGACGGCTGCAGGCGCACTGCTGCCCACAGGGAGCCACCTGTTGCTGCTGTCTGAGGGCTGGTGGGCACATGTTCATCACTGCATGATCACACGTTTAGCACAGGCGGAGCAGCAAGCAGACACTCTACGCTGTGATGTAGTGGAAAATAATGGCAGTGGAGTAAGATGTAATGGTGAAATGACCGTTATTACAGGCAACAACAAACAGTCTTTACAAGTTGACATCAAAGGTGTGCAGCGTACAGAAGATACACCTTTGCAGGAACATGATCACAGTACATATTAGAAATCTGTTTTGCACTAAATCGTTTGCTTTTCCTTGCTTTGTTGTCAGACTATAGTTCTTCAGTGGCAAACAATGGCAGATTATTAGTGTTCAAATTACATAAGGACTTGAGAAAGCCCTCTGGAATGGAAGGGTGAACAAGTCCAGTTGCTTTTTGGGATCACCGTGACCTGGATGACTGAGAACCTTCACAGATAAGTTGTTGAGCATTGAGTTGTGAGGTTGAGCTTTTAACACACATGGACTAGGAGCATTAAACCAACGATTCTTCCACTGTACACAATCAGTGAGACCAAACAACCCCGGCGCCCGCTTTGTCCCCAACCCCAGAAACCAGTTCTCCACTGAGGTGGAACTGTCTCGTCAAAAATCAACTGTCCCTGCCAGTATGGAACCTTTTTACATAATGGCTGGGTGGTGTATCAGTGCAGTAATCCAGCCTAGAAAGGACTACTCTTCACAAATCTCAACAGCTCTCTCTCTCTCCCTAGTCAACCCAAAAAAACCTGAGAGAACGCCTCCTAAACTCTTTGCATCCCTGGAATCAGGGATCTTGTAAATGTATAATCTGAGATACGTTGTTGTGCTACAAGCTGGTACTGATGCCACTGATGGGATGAACACGGATTCAACATAGTTAACCCTCCCAATGACTGCTAATAAGAACAACATGGAGGAAACTGTGCCAAACACTCCCCAAAAGTGACGGTCAGACACATACACTCAGCGACAGACCAACGGTACTCTGCAACCGACCTCTCAGCGCACGCACCTCTGCGTACTCGCTCGCTCATAGCTGTGGAAATCTCTCGCACACACATAGATGGACACAACATATCAAGGAGAAATCTGCATCCGCAGCAACATGCTCCTATCCTCCCAGACATCTGGCACAAAACACAGCGTGCCAAGGAAACCACACTGGGCATGTGCAGAATGTGAATCACATTTAAAGCTAAAAGGGGAACGGGCCAAACCGCTAAGCAGCCACGGCCGAATATCAGCCACACACACACACACACACACTTCCACGCTTACTCTTCTTGTGAGGAACATTCATTCACAGCATTTGTTGCCTTAGCAGCATCCGATTTTACAATAGATTCAACCTTACAACCGTCAAAGCATATTTACATGTTAAGCCTAAAATAAAAAACTACAAATCCATATGCATAAGGACACTGTATCTGTAAACAGCGAGGAACACTTCGGTTGAGAACAGCCTTGAGTCAATAGTGTAGAGTAAATATTCCTAACACTATGTTGGCCGGACTGAAAGGCACAGGGTTGTTGTAAAATCTCTGCATGCGATGACACAACTGTTCAAAGGGCACAATCCAAACAGGAATCCAGGACAACACTGTGTCGCTTTTACAAGGTGCCGAGGACGACTATTGTTACCAGTTCCTGACAGTGTTGCAAATGCGTTTAGGGTCAAAAAGGAGACAAACTGATCCAAAAGTATGGGAAATATTCAGTAAGTTTAATAAATCAGTGGCCTGTGGTGTTTCTCTGTGAACTCTGAGCTGCTCCCTGTTAGAACAATCTTTGCACTGCATTCTGGTCCTAGCAAATATAACAGCCGACTACAAATCAAAGGCAGACAGACACACAATCTGCCTCAACATAGCACTAATAGCTAGATTTCCAGCATGTCTGCCCCGCTGTACCTGCTGCAGTGCAGTCTATGGCAGAACATCAGTTCTCCACCGGGGGAAAGAAAATCAAATAAAACATTACTTGTGTTGCTCAGATTTCCACCATGCTCACATAGTTGTTTACCTCAGCAAAACCTGACCCAGCAGGAGTGCCACTCAGCGAGGGTGTGTTGGCTGTTGGTTATATTGGGGTTTTAGCGGGTTTCTGTGGCCAGTGTCACAACAAACACAGAAGTGCATGTTGTGGCTTCTTTAGAAATCACTGTATTGGGGAATAATAACCGACAGAAAGAGAAAATGGGAACTGATCGCCCAACTGTTAGTCAGCGAGGTGACAAGTTGCTGCAGTGCCTGCGCAGCTGACCTGAACCTGAATCTTTCTCCAGCTCAGGCGCTGCGAGCGGCTAGAGCCGATTCCAGCATGCAGCGAGGTAAAGATGGGGAACACCCAGGACAGCTTTCCAGTATATCTTTGAGCTAAAGGTATGGAAGCATGATCTTTGTTGGTGCACAGGACATGCAAACCACACACAGGAAGGCCTGAACCAAGCGATGAGTTTATTCATGCTGCAAGTATGGGTGTTGTTATTGTGTCCTCAGTATCAAAATGTGACACTGTTTGCTAACAGGAAGGGCAAAATGAGGCTTTATGAGGAGCATGAATTCAGCAGAAAATCACAACTATACAACGACATTCTGTCGAGACTCGAGAAACTAAATACATTGCCCCACGTTCGGATTCTAAAGCTGTGACACGACCTCCAGCCCAATCCACTGAAAGTAGGAATTACCAATGAGACAAATGTTTTCTTGACAGGACTGAATCTGATTTGCTTCTTGTCACTTACCGGACTCTGTAGTATCTGTGTGACACGTTTCTTCTGCTCCAGAACATTGAAGTCCTGCCGAAGGTCGGGCGACATATTCCTGGCCCTGATGTACTCTGGGTCGTTGACGTTGACCCGGTCGAAATAACGCTCCTTGGTGCCTCCAGCGGGTGTGGGAGGGGTGGTGACCACTCCCTGATGGCTGTCCACGCTCATGCCTGCTTCACCTCACTCACGCCGCGGCTGCCGCACTGACTGTCACCTGAGAGGAAAATCAGAGAGGTGCATTGGTTAGAAGTCAAATCAAGCCATTTAAAAGATGGAGAATGTTTCACATTTGAAGTAAATATTAAAACTAAAATCTACACAGCATAACACCACCTTCCAGAAAATCTAATTTACCAGAGAAAATTCAACTTCATCTTTGTCAAACAAAAACGCAGATTTTTTTCAGAATCAGTTTATTATCTGTATTTAAAATATACCACGAGAGAGTCAAACACTGCTTCCTGTGATTCTACGGCACAGAGAGAGTCAAAAAGAGAACTGACAGATATCGGTAAGCAAATAACGCTGTCACTGAGATGCAAAACAGATTGTTGTTGCTGTTTCACAATGTGCATTTCTTATTAGTTTAAATTTTCCTTCTTTTAACAGCGGTAACTTACTAAAATAGTGGGAAACATCTTACACGTTTGAAATAAATTTGCTGCTCAATAGGAATTCACTGTCAGTCGTCAGCAGGATGTCGAGCGCAGTTTCACAGTGTGTAGTCGTAGAAGAGGCTTCGGTGTTTGGTTCGAGACAAACATCAGGCTCCAGCTCTGTCCTTAGAGCTGAGCTTTGATTCACACACACAGTGTCATACTGTACAATCATGACAGTACAAAGTGAATGACGGCACGAGCGCTTTCGTTTGCCCCGCTGGAGAGGTGCTCCACGCCCACTGTTCACTCTAAGGTCAGCTGGCACGACAACAAACCTTCTCCAAGCTACAGGAACTGTTGGAGTAAAATCAACGCGTGCACCTGACCTTGTCAGAGCCTTATTGTCATGCCAAGGAACACAATCAATACGAGCAAAAGGAAGTACATTTGAAAACACTGCAGGTTATTATGTTTGCCGTTCTGTCACAGGAGGCTTTGGCAGCACTGAGAAACACACGAGCTCAAACGACTTCACTTAAAAATTCACACGGAAGAGGCACTGTTCGAACACGGAGCACAGAAAACTTCCCTTACGGCATGTAGCAGCTGATAAGCTGGTGGTGTATTAGGGTGGGGCTTATGGGCTCCCTACCAGATGGTGCTTAGGCTTGAAGACCAGTGGAATGACCTGGGACACCATGAGAAATGTGTCTTTGGATTTCTGCTGTTCGGTTGGTGTGGAGTGAATGTGGTCGGAGGGATGATCTTGTGTGACACAAGCCACTGAGCTAATGTCAGATGAACAGATGTTACTGACGCACAGTTCATTGTATAGAGGAGAAACACAAACAAACTACTTCCTCTGCTCGTGGTCATGTCTCCAGTCAGGAGTACATCTCTTTGTAAAATTTTGTTTTCGTAGATCCAGCATGTGACAAACATAAGAGGTGGTCCAGAGAACCACGTCTGGACATTTCATGGATTTGCACACGGCAGGACACGATGCTGCGGAAATCAGTGTTCTGTCTTGTTTTTTTTATTTAGTCATAAACACGCGAGTCTCTCGATGTTCCTTTGTCTGGAATCTTGCAGTTTTTTGTTCTCCTCTTTGTAACAAACCTCAGATATTTATATTCTTCCTCTTTTTGGTTAGAAACATTATCAACACATCGACTCTGTTGTCCTGCTCAGTCTCCAAATGGGCTCAATCAGACTTTGTGAACTTTGCAATAAGGAGTCAGTAAAATACAAAGGCTGCATTTTCTAAACATTTAATAAAATAAGTGTTTAACACTCGACATGTGACAACGTTTGGTTTTTACTTTGCTCAGAAAATTCCAAAGCATCAACTTAAACATTTTAACAGTTATCATGTGATGTTATCTTTAAATCAGACAAATCTGTTGGACACACAGAAAACTCTCAATCTCTACCTGAACCCACTACTAAAGCTGTGATTTCTACTATGGAAACAAATAAAAGCCGCCTAAAAAAGCCTCCTTAATTGAAGGCAGCTGGGCGGCCCACAGTTATGTAACCTGATATAGAATTCAGCCTGCACACAGGACAGGCTGCGATAATGTGATGGGTTCTAGGCTGAATAGTAGAACTGAAGAGGGCTCCGTCGCTAACAGTCTTACTTATTCTGCAGTCAGAGCAGTTTTTTTGCTGAATGAGTGGACGAACGCAGCAGCTGAACAGCTGTAGCGTCACCAAAATAAAACCTCTCTCTCCACACACACGCACTCACACACACACGGATGAGTACCCTAGTCTGTCGCAACACACATAACTTCAGCAGTCCCCAGCATGAGATCTCACTCCTCCCTCCCTCCCTCCCCCCATCCCTCTGTCTCCGTCAATAGATCATTGTCCCTGAATCTGAACCCGCTCGGTCTCCTCACATCCAGAGAGACTGACGGTTGGGAGGTTTGGGAGGCGGGAGGGGGAGTGTTGGTGGTGGATGTGTGCATGTGAGAGTGTCCAACTAATCTGACTAAGAATGAAATCTGAACCACTGAATTACAGCATCGACGTTTAGAATTTAAATGTCATGCTTCACGGCAGATGCATTCGAGCATTGAATCACCACAACAATGACGAATTGAGAATTCAACTGAGTTCAGTGACCGACGCGACTGCCCTTTAAAGTTATGGCCTGTAGTGACCTTCCCTCCCCCCCTAATGTTCAGTAGCTCTCCAGAAACAAGTTGTCTTAATCTGTGGAGGAGATGTCCGTGAAGACTTTCTAATCCATAAACAGTGATTTTAAAAGCGTCATAAACCTGCTTTATGTGTTGTTGGTCACTAGGAGCTACTGATGAATGGTTGCTGCTAGGCTGGTACGAAACGAAGGGAACAGGTTGATCAAGTACGAGGCAGGACTCATCTGTCCTAACTGCATGAAGGTAACCTACTTGAACTATTACTTCCACTGCTGATTAACAATTTATTTAAACGTAACATTAGTGATTCTCTGTTTACATTATTTTCAGAGCTAAAAAACTTCGGAAACTGACTCTAAGAAATCCCAACTTTCAGAAAAGAAATCACACAGTGCTGATTAATATGAAGAAAAAGCACCCACCTACACCTACATACGCTCTCCACCCGCTCTTTTCCTCACGCACACCTCTTATCTATAGCCTGCCTGGGGGAAGCTTCAAAGGGTGGCTGCTTGTGCCTTTACGAGCTACCACCCCTAAAATAGACAAGCAGTGTTTTGGGTTGTGTTACAATCCCGACTGCAACAATCCCAGGAAAGAATCTGTGCCTCGGCTAATTATATCCACTGTAAATGGCAGAGCAAGCTTTCACGCACAGGTCGGCACACCGTGACCTGCAAAGAAAACGACGAATGCACACACAAACAGGAGTAGGTGTGTTCCCTGTCTAAACACGCCTGCATGACAGATCCAGCAAAGAAACCGGAGCCAAATGCTCAGCCTCTTACAGATCCTCCACCAGCTTTGCTACGAAACGAGGAAAACCTTTCTACTGTGCGCCAAACGTCGGCATTTCGTATGTAACTGACACATGACAGCATCTGGTTGTAGTTTTTAGCGTTGGCTTATTGTGCAACCTCGCAGTGCAGTGCAGTAGTAACTGGCTGTTGTGCAGATTGCAGCACACGCAGAACGTCTTGTGTAGATTCATTTGGCAAAGATTCTTTCGAATTAAAGCCTCCAGACCGATTCTCGCTGCTGCAGAGGACAAGTTAAAACACTCTTTTCTTCTTCCTCTACAGCCCGCACAGTCGGACACATTGGAGGTTAAAAGCGGAGCTAATCTTCTCTAGTGCTTACACTCACTGCCCTGTTACTGCCAAGTGTGTTTATAGTGCAGGAGAGTTTATCTGCATGTGTGTGTGTGTGTGTGTGTGTCCACACAGTCAAACTAACATGGAACTCCCCTAAGACTGCTCTCACAGGTACAGAAAAAAAGCTAGAGTCTAATACATGGTGGAAAAGTGGGACACATATACCGATGATCAAGATAGAAACCGATGCATTGACAAATAAACCAACCTTGGTTTTCCTCTTTGGTCAGTGAATGGGAGAAAACAAGCAGGAGAAGTAGGCGGCTGAGGCACAGCACATGTCTCTATTTTTCTCTGCTGCTCAAAAACTCCAGCACTGAGTCCCACAGGGAAGCCAGGACGGACGAGAGAGACGGAGAGAGAAAGAGCAGGATACGAATGATCAGAACACCAGTCGATCCACTTGTCTGTCCAGATTTTCCATATAGATGCTCTTTGGTCAAGCTCCCGGCAGACGGCACATTCTCCCAGAATCCTGTGGGTTCTGCTGCTCAGCTGCCTCAGCGTACATCAGAGACGGAGAAGTATCAACAGCTGTGAGTACGTATGTAAGAGGATATATGTGTGCGCGCGTGTGTGTGTGTGTGTGTGTGCGTGCGTGCCCTCGGCAAATGAGGGAATGTGTTTGTGTGGAAGAAGCTAAAGGGACCACGTGATGCAGGCTTAATCCCCCACCCACTGGCGCGCACACACACACGGGCTGCTAGACCAATCACTCCTCCTCCCCTGCTCTCTCTCTCTCTCTCTCTCTCTCTCTCTCTCTCTCTCTCTCTCTCTCTCTCTCTCTCTCTC
>JAUMTR010000001.1:15171533-15238118 GCA_032270685.1 Microctenopoma stevenorrisi
CTCTCTCTCTCTCTCTCTCTCTCTCTCTCTCTCTCTCTCTCTCTCTCTCTCTCTCTCTCTCTCTCTCTCTTTCTGTCCAGTGCTTTTTTCCTTTCTGTCTTTTTTTTCTTTGATCCATTCACTTTCTGGTCTTTCTTCTACATTCAACAGCCCCCCCCCTCTCTCTTCCTTTATGTCTCTCATTCACACCCTCTGCTACTCCACCACCTCCTCCAAGCGACTGTACTAAAGGTCAGCATTTATGAGTAGCTGCAGCCACACAACCTGCCGCAGAACAAACCGCATGGCCTGCGCTGGCACTTTACCCAGATTTACCGTGAACCCGCTTTGTGGCGAACCGAAACAAGTCAGAGGATGCTGTCACAACTAAGATACAAAAAAACAGAGACATCACTATTTAATGATCAGGGGGCATGTCCCAGGTCAGAGGTCAGGTTCAGTCAAGTAACAGCTGTTTGTTAGTCAGTGTTTGGCCTGAATCTAATCCCACATTTTAAAGCTGGCTCAGTTTCCCTGTTCGTTTTCCGGTTCCTATTTGTTTTGTTGACTGTATCTCAACAAAGCTGCTACTACTGACAAATTATCTTGCTGTACTACATTCCTCAAAGGATGCTGAAAAAAGTCTTCCTCCACTCTCCAGTTCTCGCTACTGAAACAAATATGCGAATGAGCTTATCTCGGCTTCTCATATAGATTTTTAGTTTAGTTAAATGTTTTTTCAGAATCGGGTTGCAGCGCAATTTCTAGCACTTCCTCAAACTGACATTCACGCCCCCTTTGCACCATGATTGGCCAGCTGTGCAGAGGCGAACCACAATTTCAGTTTACCTCAAACAATTAAGTGCAACACTGAGAACGCTAGCAGGAGAAGATGTCCACGTTTTGAAAATATAACAGTGTTCAAACACACGTTTTCCAGCATAATCTGCCTTATACTAATACTTTTATTGTTACCTTATATGTTTTAAATGACCTCTGAGGACTGAGATCAAGGAACTTGATCTGTAGACAAACAACTGACCGGACAAACACAACACTGATACGTTGGTTCACAAACGTCTAAACTTCTCATATCACGCACTAAAACACAAACCAGGAGCCATCAGGACTCTCAAGGCACCAAACAGTTTGCATAGGCAAAAAAATAACATAGGCCTGAGGCATAACCTTTATAACCCGAGTTTTTGATTTATCTGGTCCAGTCTACACATCCACCAGGCTGGCACCAACTCTCTCCAGCTTTACTCAGACTGAAGGAGCTACTAGGAGGGGTAGCGAAAGGTTTTGACCCAACAAGAAACAACTTAACTTTACGCTGTAAGCTTGGATGTGATCCAATTATACATACAGAAAGAAAAACCATCCAGGCAGCCAACAACCTGTCGGTTAAGTCATGAGTACTGCTGTTAGATTTCCATACTGCTTCACCTTGGCTACTATGCAAATCTACGTTTGGTTCTCACTGCGCTTGTAGACAGCAGAAGTGACAATACAATGTTTTATATTTAGCAACATCTGAGTCTAAACCAAGACCATCTGATGATCTGCAATGACATGTTATACAAATCCCTGGATTGGTTTGTGAAATCTGATTCGAGTTTCAGTTCAAGGTGGGAGTTCAACAAAGTGCGCTACATGTTCAGGCAAGAAGTAAACATAATCATGTGCCAAATGTATGTCATGGAACTAAAGGAAGTATACTGGAAGAGAATGAGCTGGTGGAGGTTATTGCCCCACATACGAGAACACTGAGTGTTAAGGTATGTGAACTATATTGCTCTGAGCCAAAAAGTTAGCCAAAATAGGAGACTCTGTGATTGACGGTTTGACACAGGAGGCCGTTAATACCTCAGGTGAACTTGTACACTGCAAATGTCTGAACCAGATACAGTTTAAAACTACAGCAGGCAGCTGTAACGCTGAAGGAACAGTCATATGCACATCACACACACACACACACACAGTTCTCAGCTTATCTTTCTGTACAGGAAAGGAGGACACTGACACTGCTGACAGGGGGGAAACAAACAGAACACACACACAAACAGGGTGTTATGCATTCCACAGGATCGGTCTGGGTGCCGCTGGCAGTGTGAAACAGGCCGATTCCTTCAAGTGGTGTCACATGCATGCAAGGGGGAAATAATCAAGTGTTTGCACGGGGAGTGTGTGTACCAACAAACAAGCGCTACGATCCCTGCAGTCGCCACATGACTGTGTCCTCTGCACAAATACAAACTATTTATCTCAGCCTGAGAATAGTCATCTGGACGAAAGTGCCATAAACCATCAGCAATGTGGTGGAAATGTGGTAAAATATACTGCAGAGTACATCTACACTACCGGCTGAGAGTCTGCAGATTTTCAGTCCTGTGACGTGCTGGCAGAGAAGGTCTCATTGAATCCCTTCTTCAGTCTTGGGGGGGAAGATGAGCTGGTCGGTGAAATATGCTTTATTACTGAATGATTTGATTAAAAAGTCCAAATCACGTTGGAATACCTTTTTATTTCAGTTTCTTATTTAAAACAACTGACAAAGTTGTAAAACTGAAATATTTAAGAGTATTTTATACTACTGACATATTTTCACAAAAGATCACTTGAACATTTCCAAAGCTTGCAGAAAATCTCTCGTCATTTTTACGACATCATTGTTCTTTTCCCATCCGCAGTGCAGTAAATATGCCAAATACAAACCACCCCAATCCCTCCCCCTCTCGATGTTGGTGCATCACTCAGCACTTTAATCCCAACTCCCATCAACACACACACACAAACATGCAACGCACAAACAACAACTGACTCTCTGACTCAGGGAAACTGAGCTCCACCCACACACACACACACACACACACACACACACACACACACACACACACACACCTGCACAACACTGAATGCGGCCAACTCTGAGCAGACTGCAAACACAGGACAGTATGAAGACACTGTGGAGAAACAGCGTGCGTCGCTCGGTGTCTGCTTCTCACAGCTGTTGAATTATTGAAGTCTGTGGTTCAAAAGACAGACTGAAACATTCAAATGACAAATCATTTTACATTTGGCTTTGTTGTAAAACACCACATCTGGAGTGCAAACCATCTCCACGCCCTCCTTTGTTTGTAACTGTCAGGGATGAAATAAGTCTTCTTCATCCCAGCGTCCAAGTAGCTACGTCCCAGTGGTGGATAACAGCAGGCTCGTCTCCTAATGACAGGTAATCATGACCCCGTGGAAACCCACACCCCTGTTATTTCTTCAGGTTGACTCACTACACACACACAGAGAGACTGAAGCGTGCTTGATACTGTGCGGCATCCATGCAACTGTTATCGCGTCCGGTGATTAATGGGAGGTTTGCACACCACAGTGCTCTTAAGTAATCCCATATTTCTGTTGGAGTCATCCCCTCCTTGACCCCTGCGATAAGCGGCGGGCAAAAAACACAGCAGAGAGGAAAGCCCGAGTGTCCGCCGTGCTTCAGTCCCGCTCGGATCCATTTGCTGCCAAACCCTTAGCCTACTAAAACGCTGAGCAGTAACAGGAGAGGAACATAGGGACATGTTCACAGATACTAACTGTTGAGGGATGTACACACGCTCTGAGCTTTGCCCCAAGAACAGACAAAACAACCAACCGGTGGAGAGGTGACAAAGATTGCTGAGAGAATAAAACTTGTTTAGTGAAAAGTAGAAAGAAGTATTGCTTGTTGGGACTATTTTACTCCTAAAATATATGGTTTTATACACATACACTGAAAACTTTTGCTCCCAACACATCTCCTATGCGTCGGAGATGTGTTGCCCTGCGTGAGGCAAATGGTGGCCACACCAGAGACCGACTGGTTTTTTGTTGAACAAATAAGCCAGCAGAGCACGTAAAAACATTTACGTCTGTCAAGAAAGATTTCGACTACTCTAGAGCATGAACCCTAATCACCATACAGTGTTTTATTCTTCACAGTCAAACCTTGTATCGTGGGTGTTTTTACAAAGGAAGCAAATGTCCGCTGTGTTTTTCAGATGTTTATCTCATGTCTCTAGCTGAACAGATATATTTCTGTTTCAGCTGTCTACACACTGGTCTGAAGATCTAAATTCTTCAGTTTCACACCGGTAACGACAGCTACTGTGTTATTATAACCAGGTTATTGTCATACTTTGTGAAGATCGTGGTACTGTGTGCTGTTATGATGAAAACTTAGACCCTCGTTGTTCTTCACCCCGCGGGCCTCAAAAAAGTATCATGTCCCCTTGTGTACAGATGCACAAACAGACACGGTAAAGCTGTCACTCTGCTGTTAAGCCAGTGCTTAAAGACCTGTCTAGATTTACGCTTGTATGGAAGTGATCCTAAGTAGGCACTAATCCATGTTTGACGAGCAGAGAGGCAGCTAATGTTGAACCCCCGAGACAGATTCACTTCCTGCGAAGCTGACGGGGAACAATGCTGTCACTCTCTGAGCAGCTCTCTTTCTTAGCATGTAGGAGAGAGACACACACCATTACAGGGATGAACGGAGGCGCGGCTATACAGTATGTTTGCTCACGAGTGACCTTTTGGGAGCCGCCGACAGCTGTGTGTCCCCTCCCAAAGCCATCACATCAGATAACCTCAAACACAGACATGCACGCACACACTGTTCCACCACACACACCCCGAGTCAACACACAAGGACAAAGGATCGTGTGGGTTTTCATATTTTTATGTTTGGTAGGTTTTGTATTGGAACAAATTGTTTATTTTAATTAGCTTAATAAACAGACAAACTATGAATAAGACTACAAATGTGTGTCTAAGACTGTTGGTCACTTGATGGGCATTCAAGCATTAAGCAGACTAATGAGAACCAAGTCTAGTCCACACATGAAAAGTACAGCGACTCCAACAAACATTTGGGAGACAAAAATGTTTCCTAGCTTCACATCCCACAGACCATTGCTCCTAATCAGAGCCGTGAAAGGCAGGGGATTGCCCACTTTTATGTTGGACACAGAAAGCTCCTGTGCATCCAGCGTGAAAGAAGCAGACCGCCTTCCAACCTGAGGAATGTGCGCTTACACAGTAATCAACAGAGTTCAGCAGCGTGTGGATGGATGGTTATTTGTTTTCTTGCAGAAATTCAAAGTGCCTGCACCTTAGTGAAATGACCTTTGCGTTAGAACAGCGCAGCACATAAAAAGGATTACACACGAGTTAACCAATGCACACACTGACGTGTCCGCCTGTAGTAGTAGTTGGTAATGAAAGCATCTGAGACACAGTTTAACAGGATCCTGTTGCTTCAACTACACAAACAAAAACAGTCCGCCTCCGAGCATTGCAGCTGCTAAACGCTACCGTACGTCGGTCAGAGACAGAACAATGTAGTATCCTGAGCTGCTCCGTAGCTACACAGCAAGAAAGCTGTGTCTTTAATTAGCTTTAGAGAGATTTGCATTTACTTGACATCGACGCCTGATTGAACAAGCCAAGTGTGGCTTCTCACAGAGTGACTCGGCTGTTTTCTTTTTTATTCACGCCTCAGTGGTTACTACAATCAAATCTCTTTCAAGGTTTTTATAGTACCTGCTTAGGATTCAGATCACAAGTTCGTACGCCGAGACCAGCTGAAGCTCCATCAATGAAACGGGGCCATTTTCAGCCAGTCATAGTGCGGACGTCAGACATTTGTAGCTTCGGAAAGTCATTGTGTGTCTCATAATGTGTTTTTCTCTGTATTATTAAGCACAATTTAAAAAATACTGAATGCAGCAGTAATGTTCTTATTTATAAGAATATGGCCTTTTCATTAAAGACCACAGTCACAAGGCAAATCACTAATACAGTCTAATAACTTTTGTTTATGCTTTGGGGGGAATATAGATTTTCCAGAAACCTCTGTGGAATGAATTACTGTTGACTTGACTTTCAGATATAATAAAATATGCATCAATTGCTGGGCCCGGTTCCAGATTTTTACACCACCTCAGATAAGCAGCTTAGCAACGTCAAATATTTCAACCTGGGTGATAAGGTATTCAGTAACTCCAGGAAACACTGAAAGACAACATGAGAGGCAGGAAAGTTCGAGGGTTCACTGTCGGTTCATGAACTTTCTTTTTCCCATTTCAATACAGACATCTGTAACACAAGTCCATTCAAATAAAGCTAATTCCACTCTTATGAATCATACGAAATCTGATTCTCAAGAAATAAGGCATTGTGCATGTTTCCTAATGCAGTTGTCGCTGAGCAAATGGGTCCCATGACCGGTCTGTGGTCAAGCACTGAGAGCTGGTGTGTGTTTGGGGACTACAGTATCTGTTACACCATCCAAGGAAGCAGACAGATTGGATATGTCGGGGTCTGTGTCTGGATGAGGTCATTACATGTGAAGCTGAAAAGCAGCCCCAACACACCAGCACACATACGCACAGGGGCACAAACAGTCACACACTGTCATGGGTTTCTATAGCAACTCCAAACAAACAGTCGGTGCATTTTGGTGACCCGACCCCAGCAGGGGAAAAAAGTTAGAGTGGAGTGGGTTCTCTGTTCACATGGTTCTGGTTCTCTCTTTGTCAAAAAAAGATCACAAACACTTCACCACATGCAAGCAGTTATCCGTCTACCCTAAACCATGCCGAACATCATCCTAACCATGCATTCAGAAGTTAGGTACCAAAGCTAAAAGCTCTATGGCTTAGATTCCCCCTCACTTTGAAATATTACATTTCGCAAGAGGAAGAGGAATTGTGAAAGACTCTCATCCCACCAGTATCCCACGAGCCTCTTATGTTAAGTCAAAGCCTCAACACCCCCTTCCATCCAAAAGGCCATTTCATTCACCATAGACGTCTGAGAAAGAGAACAAACCAACAATAGACACTAGGCTGGCTTTTGATGTTTAACAGCTTCCAAGGTCAGTCAAGGTTGAAGACACCCACATCCGCAGATTAAAAAGACGATGGCATTTAAATGCTTTAAAACCTCTGACTGCTTCAACTTTTGGCATTCTTGTGAAATCCAACCTGCACAAAGGGCAGCGTGCATGTTTGAACAACCATGAATTGAACAAACTGATATTTCTTGAATGATAAAGTAGAATAAATATGTTCCCAGAGCTGCAGTAGCCACAGCAATACAGTCTCCCATTGGGCAACAAAGGCTTTTCCTCCTGATAAATGAGTGAAACAAGGTTCATGTCACAAAGCAGCGATAAAACATGGAGTGTATGTCCAACAACAAGCACTTTCAATGTCTGTCCACATCTGACCTAAGAATAAATATGTAGCAGCAGTGACTAAAGACCAATATCTCAGTTGCAAATGAAATCAGTGAATTTTGTAGTCAAACAAAACTAGTGTATAAACATTTAGTGGACTGATAATAATACAGTTTTATATAAAAAATATCAAATTATCATCAGTTGTGTTGTTAACATTGTGTCTCCTCTCTCCCATAGTTGTGTTTCGTCCTTCTCTCTCTCTGTGCCTTTCTGCAGACCCTGACCTTGGAGTTGTGTGATTTGTGGCCGCTGGTCCTACCAACCTGCCAAAGTGCTTCGTCTGCTGCTCCTTGTTGTTATTATTTTTATTATTATTATTTGACGCTATACAAATAAAGATGAATGTGAAGTTCCACATGCTGCTGGACAAGACTCTGTGGACTACAGCACGGACCCGTAGGACTGTGGATTACTTGAAGTCATCCGGTGGTGTTTCAGTGATTCCTTGTTTCACTTGAAAGGAAATCACAGCACGTCGTCACCACAACAGGAAAGGGAACGCGCGGGGTTCCTCTCAGTGACTCACTGTCTCTTTGCTGTGACCCATTCTCTGACTGCTCAATGACAGAGTGTCGGTGTGTGTTCCTCCGCGTTAGGATATGGATTGATGCTTTCTGTGCATGTTTGTTCAAGCAGGTCCAGCTGTTTCCTCACACGCCCTTCAAAAGCGGCCAGCCTGCACACAAACTACTCTTCTTCCTATTCCGAATGAGCTTGAAGGATATCCAGAGAAAAGCAGCATACTATTGTGGTAACTTATTGTTCCTGACAACCAGTGTGTTGCATGATTCACCGTCACCAGGGAGACTAAGACTAAGTGATGCAATCGGGCAGGAAAGCTTTGGCGAGGGGTAAACCAAGCAACAGTCGCCACAGATGAATGGCAAAGTCATTTTCTGTAAAGTTTTTCCCCATCGACTTTGAAGAAACATAAGAGAAACCATTGCTTTGAATGCTAATCAAATTGAACTGTGATGACTGCTCCTTGCTTGTCCCATCACAGCTCTCTCTTTTTTCCCCCCCAAACTTTAACATGCGCAAATGAAACACAAATACAGCCCTGAAGCCTCTGCGTTCGAGGCACCGGCCCAAAAACACTGAAGAATTTCATGTTCACTCTTTTTTTCCCTCATTTGGTGACATCTCTAGAGTTTAAGTTTATCAGACAGAAGTTAATCAGAACATTTCCCACACCATTTTTTCATTGTAAAGCTGAATGATGTGGTCTAGTTCTGTGAAGTAGAAACAGTTACGTTGTGAGATTTCTCCTTACTTGTTTTGTCACATGTATTCTTGCACTTTAAGCTACGGAGAACCTTTCAGTTCACCTTGCCATGCAGCATTCCTGCACGAATTAGGGCACTTACCAAAAGTATCTAGTGACAGATATCTAAGAGTCAGTTTAAAGGGGGACTAAAAATGCAGAATAAGTAATAAGTGTAGAAAAGAAAGGATTTCACAGCTGGCAGTGGCTTATACAACATAAGGCATTATCATTTCAACCTTAAGGCTGTGAGGTTTGATCATTTTCCTGCTGGGATAAAGATCACCAAGATGTTTATTTAAGAATAACCCCTGCGGGTTAATGGAACTTCAGCTTGTCACTGTGCATCAGCATCAACTTAAATTGGCTCACTTGTCTGAGGAGTTTGCTTTTCTGAAACAGACAAAGGCATTTTATTGAGACAAACACAGCCTAGGATAATCTTGAAAGCAATTCATCACCGCCTGCTAAGCCCATATAAGCCCCAATTATTTTTCCATTTTTAAATGTGTCCATTTGGCAAAAGTTCAGGACACAGCTTCTTCTTGGTTGCATCCCACTCGTCCATCTCCAAAAACTCAATGTTTTGTGAGCATTACTGATGTATGTCATTACATTTATTAAAATGTAACATTAAAGTGGGTCTGGGTAGGGCTGATTGTTGGCATGTAAACACAAGATAAACTTTAGAGTGGGAACCAAAATATGACCTCAGCCAACATTGGGCTGTCTCACCTCGCTGGTATAGAGGAATGCAGTTGACCCACGGTAGAGATGTCAAGTCAGCTTTATCAACACACCGCGTAATGCTTTAAATTGGCAACGCGACATGTAATCTGACACTTGGATCTATGTCAAAGGCCACAGCCTTCGGAGAGGGAACGTTTAGGCAGGAGCAGCAGAGGAGAATGCAGGTTCTCGTTTTACGCCTCAATTATCCCCTGATTTGTCGTTGAGGCAGGTAAACGCCGAAATCACCCCCGGGGTCCACATAGCAATGTCAGTTTCAGTTAGAAATGATCAAACACAGAAACGGAGATGGAGAATGACCTCACTCATTAGACCTGTTGCTGCTGTCTCTGCCTCCTGGTCCATGATGAGAGGAGAAGCAGCAGCGAGAAATACATTTTTCAGCTGTGCAAGGCGATACCACAACTATGTGGTGAGGAATTCCATAACTCCCTTCTTTCAATTTGTCTCTATTCTTTCTCCTACGCAGACGGCACCACTCTCATCCCTCATTTCCTCCCCCCTGTGGTGTCCTTACAGTCTACCCGTCTGTTATCACGTTAGATAAAAAGACGGATGGAAGTTTTCCTACTCAAGCTACTACAGCGTATGATCAGGTGGTAGATGGAACACAGTCAGTACACGTGAAAAAAAAGTTTAAAGTTGACTCCAACTTGACTCCAACTTACAAGGAGCTTGATGAAACACACAGACTGGTCCTTTTTGCTTTTGGCTCCCGCTCACACACAGTGTATTACAGCATCAGTTTCCTGCGGTAACACTCTGCACCAACATCTCTTTCAAGTCATTCCTTCTGTTTAACCAATCAGAGAAACGCCCACCGTCACAGCGGGGCCGGTCTTGGATTCGGACAAGTATGAAAGGATCTTTCCACGTCTAAAATGAAGGCAAAGAAGATTTATGACTAGCGGGTGGACGATGGCATGACAGAGGATCTAGTTCGTCAAACAAAATGAGACGTCATCTGAGGTTGCTTATTAACAGACGACAGTGCTGGATGACTTTACCAGAAGACATTACTGTTGGCCGGAAAAGCCGATCCAGGAGCATTAGTGGGAAATGATCTTCTGGTTGGCTGCTTCTGTGTCTGCTGTTAGCAGCTCTTGATAAAGGGCAGCTCCTGGAGAGTAAACATGTTGCTTACATTTTTTGTTTTTGACATTCATCCTCTGACTAGTCGTCACAGTTGTGAGGAAACACCAAGATCATCATTTGGACCAACATGGTCCTAATGATTAAAAATCTTAATACAACAGCAAAATAAACTGTTCTGTTTGCTTCACTCCACAGAAAACAGCAATGAACAACTTTTTGTAATAATATATTGTTGACAGACAGAAACACACGATTATCTCTGCGTTCCTCCCTCTTTCCACTCCTCTCTCGCCTCCAGGCTCTGTGAATTCATCCGTCTCTAATCCTCTTCCTGTACGGCTCAGTGAAACCTCAACGTTCATTTGTCCAATCGTTGTCCAATTCTTTGTTTAGTGTCCAGTATGTGGTGCCTGTCTCTCCCCCTCGTTTCTCTCAATCCCTTAGTTCCTCAATTTGCCCGTCCTCTGCTTCATTCATGTCTGCACTCCTCCCTCATCTGTTTTTTTCCCTCCATCGTCCACCGTCACATCCCTCTTCTCTGTCGCTGTTGTTGAAATGATGACAGTGTGCTGTCCCGGCAAATCTCCACCCTCACTGCCTGGGCGGAAAAATAAACAAGCGTCCACATGTTCCCAAGGAATTTTAATGACTTCCATAACTCTGATTTCTCTACCTGCCAGTGGACTTTGGATGAGCCAATTTAGCAGCACTGCTGACGAGCTTTAGGAGCCTGAGCCAAGAACCATCTCAAGCAAGAAGCTACATAGACAAAGCTAAAACTGTAGAGTAAACATTAAAACATCTAAAACGTATCTAGTGTCTCACTTCCTTTAAAAAGGGCAAGAGCCAAGTGTGATAATACGTAAATCCTATTTAGGATGTAGCAGCATACCAAGAAGAGTATGCCCTTAAACACCAGCATGTTAAGGCATAGTCAGATTAACCTCATGGCAGAGGACTGAACTGCACTGGCCTGTGATACCGGGGTGCTAGATGGCAGAAGAGCCAAAGGATCTCCAACCTTAGCAGAGCTGTGTCACTGCACTAAATTGGCCCGACATTTATGATCAGACAGAAAAGTAGTCTCCCAAAACACTCAACTTTTAGTACTTAAGTAGCTCTGTGGTTTGGCCTCACTCCCACGTTACTGTTCCTCCATAGAGGGAACTATTTTCTGATCAAGGTTCAGTGTTCAAGGTAACTTTATGCCTGTTGCACTATATCGCAGCTGTAAAACCTAAAGCAAAGGTTTAGTTCATATGATATAATGTCCAAGTGCATCTGAAGGTATACAGAGAGGGTTTATAGCTGATCTGAACAGCCTCGTTTGAAAGCGGGGTGGGAAAATGTCTTCAGGAGAGGCCGTCTGCCCTGTGGGAAAACTCTTGTTGAGATTGTATTTTAATGGGTCTCTGAACCGCAGACTTGACCTGAGAGGAAACTAGGGGTTAATGGAGGCCACTGTTGAGACCCAATAAATCTGTGACATTACCCCTGTCAGACTAATTGAGACTCAGTTGTTGAGACCTATGTAGAGCCAGTACATGTATAAAAAATGACTGCAATGGGGTTTTAATTTTAGATCCACTGACATTTAAAATGGTTTGAGTTGTACAGCATCTTACTTTTCAAACACAACAGATTTGTTGGCTCCGAACATTTCTCTCCTGCCTGCCCTTCTTTTCACCTTCACCTTCATTAGCTTCACTTTACAAAATCAGACAATGTGTTTTATTTTAGATGTGTCAGTGGTGGGGAACACCCAGTCCACTGGCAGCACCACTGTTTACAGTTCTGATCTCCTCACATCACGTGTTTTTCTTTCCCTCTCAACTCGGCACCAGCTGCAGGGGAAATGACAATATACGGGGAAAACAAAGATTAATAAAATCACCTCCCACCTAACCACACTCCCAACCCACTCACTTACTTATCCCTTCATTTAAAGATTCCAAAAATCTTTATTAATCCCAGAGGAAATTGTTTTGCCTGTTACAGTCGCTCTTAGTTCAAAAAAGAGAAGAAATAACCGCCACCAGATTCGGCACCAACACAAATACTAAAACACGAACCCCAGACTGAACTTTTTCTATTTGTGCAACCTGTCCAATCTCCCACCACACGCTGCAAGTTGTTTAATCAGAGATAAACACACACACTGCTAAGTCTTGCAAAAACAAATGGAGCTCATACACATTATCCCAAAAATGTGTATTCTGTATGTGTATTCTTGTTGTTTTGGTTTTAGGAGACATTCAATCCAGAAAGCGTCATTAGTTCTGAGTCAGAATCCCCCTGGATAGAGTTCTGCATAGTCCAGCTGCCGTGAACAAAACTTCTTTGGATAACCATGACCTGGAAAACTGAGAACATTCACAGACTTAAATACAGTACATTAGGCTTCTCCCTTTCTCTGTTTGGACCCCACCCCCAGTCAGGTACAATGAATCAGGTCTGTGTTCTCCAGCTTCAAGGCCATATGGATTAGTAGGATTTGGGGTGTGAAGTGTTTAACTGAGTTTTTCTATGGATAACTGAAGATACATAGAAGTATGTGCATTTTATAAACCTCTGATGCTTCATATGCATTTCCTTTGGCGGCTGCTTCTAGGCCCGGCTGTGGCTCAGGAAGTAGAGCAGTCACCTGCCAATCGGAAGATCGATCAGTGGTTCGATTCCCCGCCTCCTCCAGTCATATGTCCAAATGTCCTTCGGCAAGACACCCCAAGTTTCCCTCGGTGTGTCAGGTCAGCTGCCATCGGTGTGCGAGTGTGTGAATGGGTGAATGAGAAGCAGTGTAAAGCGCTCTGAGTACCAGTCTAGGTAGAAAAGCGCTATAGAAGTTACTACTTTTGCAGTTGGCATGGTTTGGGGGGGAAAAAGTTTCAACTGACTCGTGTCACACAGATGTATCTATTGAAATTTTTTATCAAAATATCTTTTCCAGTTAACATGATCAAAGAGGTCAACATGGAAGTACTAGCATTATAGGAACTAGTCATCTGCTACATCTAATCTAATCTTTGAACTATTTAACTCATTAAATGATCATTTCAAAACCACATAAAGGTATTATTTTTCTTTGTACCACCAACCAACAGCTCTAAGGACCGACTGTGGCTGCAGAGAACACGGTTTCTGCTTTAGTAACTAGGTTTGGTTGTAACCAAACATCAGACTCCAGCTGGTTCCAGCACTGAGATCCTCAGCTCTGCTCTGATGCAATTCCCCTGACAGGAGGTGTGGGATGCCCCTCCTTGCCGAGTCCTGTTCACATTTTCTGCATGGGAGAAATTCCATCCTGCCTTCATAAATTACTTCCAGGTTTTAGTTGGGGAAGGGGGGCAAGAGGAAAGGAAAGAAATGAAGAGATTTAAGGGGAGATTGGGAGGCTGTGTGCTAGGCCTCCTCACAGGAGTCAACATTTACCAGCACAGAAAAGCTTCCCACTGAAAGATGAGGTCATTGTTTTGTGGCTTTAAAACAAGGCTTTGCGATACTTTGTAGTTAATCCGAGCGATATATGTGCTCGTATGCGTTTGTGCTGGTTGGTATTGTTCGGGGCAAAGACAAGTAATTTTATATGTATTTATATCTATTTTATATGCTACGTTCTCCATTTAGTTATTCCTCCTTCTTCCACGCGTCACAAACACAGAGCTGCAAAGTCCAGCAAACAAATTAAACACCTGCAAATGTCAAATCTGCAGTTCGTGTTTTTGGTTTAGTAGAATTCTCCACAAGTTTATGAGGAGACTGCTAAATTACCTGCACTAACCACGACAACAGGAACCCTTGTAAAACACTTTTCAAACTGTTTATTCCCCTTTCTCCACTGTAACTTCACAACAAAACAAGAATGGCTTTGATTAAATGATGAATGGAAGGTTCTCACTCTACTGACTTCTACAGGCATTGCTAACCAACCCTAAAACAAGTGGAACACCGGCGTTGTACAAACAAGCACCACAGAATCCCCCTCTTCAAGCAGCTGATCTGCCGTGAGACACATGAGAATCCCCGTGACTCTGAACTAGTCTGTTATCAAGACAGGCAAACAAGCTTTCACTGACAAAGTGGAGATCTGCAGATACAACACTGCAAATAAAAATGTTCTGACATCTCAGTTCAAATTTCAAATAAGTGCAGCAAATTGGTGTTCCTAGGGGAGGACAATGTTCACACTTACACAGATGAATGTCATCAATGACTTTGTCGGCTGATGTGAGACCAGCGCTCTTCGAATCAACGTCAGCAAGACAAAGAACATGGTCATAGACTTTGTGAGGAAGTCGGCCCCTACAACACTGGTGAACATCCAGGAAAAAGACACTGAGACAGTGAACTGTCCCTGTGTATTCACCTCAACAATAAACTGGACTGGACTACAAATATAGACTTCCTGTCTATATAAGGGACAGAGTCGACTCCACCTGCTTAGAGTCTGACACAGATCATTCATCCCGACAGAAGTTAGACATATAGCTAATTTATCTATGAACGTATATATTTATATACATAGTCCTATTTTATTATAGTATTTCGTTTCTTCTTATTCTTCTGCTCTCTGTCCCTGAGCTGCTGTAATGCACACATTCCCCTTCTGTGGGATCAAAAAAGTATTTTCTTATTTTCATGTGCTGCTGAATCAAAAACTTGGAAAACTTTACAGAGTCTGGGTCAGAAAGTGACCTCTGCTGTGTAAAGTCACGACTCCACTACTCAGGCGCCTCTGCCCCTCACTGAAATCTAGTGAGTTTCTCCCCGTGAAAACAAAATGAACCCTTCACACCATGTCCAGACCTTGTTCTGGTGTAAAACCACTCGGGCATGTTTCACAAAGATGTTTCTCTGTTTAGGATTTATTTCTTAGGTAACAGAATCTACACGCACCGAAGACCACTCTGATCATATTTGTATCATTAATGACATTGTATATGTACATCAAGAGTTCGTTGAGCATGACAGTGAGTCTAACACAACAAATCAAGAAAGAAACATGTCATCAGATACTTGGTGAAGACAGGTTCAGCAAAGCTTTCCCATGAACTGTGACCTGGTCCTCACCACCACCTCAAAGAAGCATTCGCTTCACCCTACAAATCTCAACTGACTGTGGTCAAAGTTGACGGGGAAGCAGAGGCTAGACGGGTCTTACCACGGCTGGATGAAGACCAGAACAACCCAGACGCCTCCATGGCATTAAGCCATTTAAGTGATGTTATCATCTGTGCATTTATAATATACTGAATATAGTTTCTACACTATGTTGCACATATTTAATCAACATTATCTGCAGAAGGACTGATTAAATTAACAATCCAACCACAGAGCTCTTTTTCAAGGCTCTTCCAGGAATCTGGTTAAGTAACATGACTGTAACACAATTAAACCGTCTGTGGGGGAAAACAACAATGAGTCAATCAGCCTGTGTCAACAAGTCTCAGTTATGAAAGTTAAAAGGAAATTGGGGATCAGTTTGCTTTGGCCTAATATGAAACTTCGAAGGACTTTAGTGGTAGCTGAGCAAAAAGACCTTAACTGCAAAAAACAACAGCATGTTGCCAAAAGTGTTGTTCTGTGGTTTTGCTTTTAGCAAAGAAACCTGATCACAGTGGGTCTGGACCCTATTTTGTGCACCTGTATTAAAGCTGAGAAATGTGCACAGTCTTTCTGTAAAAGCTCGTATTTAAGCCCCTCTGTAGGACCCAACCCAAATACATTTGGTTTAAGTTAAAGCTGGACCACAGAGTTCAATCAGACCCAAATCATAATCATCAAAAAGGACCAGAGAAAGGTTTCATTAGCCAGAAACTGTCAACAATGACTTCTTCACCCCGTGGGCCAGCAAATAATGCCCCAAAGACTTTACTGAATGTGCACTTCAAATGTAAATGTTGTAAATATATGTAGTGTATACACACATACACACACACGCACGCACAAATGACACAAACACACACAGAGTGTGGTTGGGGATTTTATTTAAATTAAATGCAGCTGACTCAAACAGCTGGAAACCATGCTGCATGACATAATCTGAGACACGCTTGACAAGTCATTTAACACACACACACACACACACACACACACACACACACACACACACACACACACACACACACACACGCACAGACACAGCTCAATTACATAAATCAGTTACAACACAAGTTACGAAGAAGAGTAACACCCTTTTTTGGACAATAAGACACCCCGTTCCTGTCTTTCTTTAATAAATCACACATTCATTCTTTCATTCACTAACACACACTCACACACACACACACACACACCATCATTCCTACTAAAGTGAAAACATAAGGAGGGGAACTGGAGAGGTGCTTGGGTCACTGAGGTTGACAGAGACACCGATGCATAACTCAGAAGTGTTCACCTCCACAGGCTCAGTGTGGGGTGGAACTGAGCTCTTTTGGTTTCTTTTAAAATGTTATCAAACCACATGTCCGAGGCTGAAGTGCACTTCACACCGACCACAGAGAAATGCGTCTTTATTTCCAACAGAGATAAATCATAAAAACTGCAGCCCGAAGCAGCACGATTTTCTTCAAGTGATCATTCCTGAACCAACAGAAAACCTCAGAGAATGTCCCAAAGATGAAGACGGGGGTCCTGTTTTATTACGTCTCTGTGAAAGAACTCTGGACAAATATTTAATTGGACATTTCAGGATGTGTTTGAGGACCAAGGCCATCACCATGGCAGCGAGCGCCATGAAAGCAGCATGTTCTCACATTGTGATTACCCTCGACAGACAGAGCTGAATCTTAACACTAGGCCCTTAAAAGTACACTTTTCAGCAGGGAGAGCTATTAAAGAGTCCTGTGGTGATATTATTATAGTAATATCCTTAAGTGTCAGTCCTTAAATAACAACACCAGTGGCCAGTACGGTGTCTGTGCCACAGGTCCGTCAGACAGCAAGTTGGGATCGACAGGGAAACTATTTCAGCTGCACCTCGTAATGACAGGGAGTGAGACGACGCAAAGAGTGCAGGTTCTCTGTGACAGCGCAGCTGAAGCTGCGACAATGTGTAAGCTAATTACAACCCGGTGCACATGTATATTCATGGCGCTGCAGGATGGACGAGTGATCCTACAGCAAAAACATTTGATGGGAATTTGACTGACTGCTGAAAACTTAGATCTACAGCGCAATTAAGATTCATGTTGTCGTCTGAAATCCTTTCTTACAGTTACAGTCTAGTTAAACGGCACAACAGAAGGAAACGTGGCAAAAATCTGTCCCACTCTGAACAATCAGAAGAATTCTGTGTTTGATGTTGATGAGGATGATGATGAGGAAGAAGAAAGACAAATAGTAGAAGTCCCAAATAACATGGAGGCAGACACAGCATGAGGAGAGAGCAACCAAACACAAGGTCTCCAGTCACTAAGAGCTGTCCAACCATGAAAGGCTGCCTTTCATATGAACACCCAGAAAACAACAGCCAAATATAGAAACAAGCTGATTCTAGCGGCTCCCTATCGCCGCTCACTCAATAGTAAACGGACACCTATGAAAAGAACTCGACTCTTTCCCTCCTCTTCTCCCTCTGGGGATGAAGAGCGAGATATGAGCCAAAGGACAAGAAGAAACGGAGACACTGAACTCAGAATTTTATAACAAACTAAAGAACTAAACGTGGGTCACGGTACTGTCTTCTTATTATCTGGGTCCAGATGCGTAAGACCCAGCCCCCGATGCTGAGCTACAAGCAAACGAGCCGACCCCCTGCCACCTCCTTACTAAGCGCGCTGACACTTGAGAGGGCGGCACCTCTGCTGCACACAGAGTCATCTCAGGCCTATTCACAGCTCCCAGGTCTATTATTCTCCAAAGTAAAAGGAAGGGAAGAGGGCCTCTGTTATTTCATTTACCATGAAACAGAGCAGAAAATCTCCTATTCCGTCTCCGCAGCCCAGAAGTTTTTCACGCAACCCGAACTTTTAACACAATCACTGCTTAAGCAAACACGTGGACGTCTATCAGCGACGGCCCGTGTTCTATGCAACAAACACACAGACGTGACATGAGCAGACAGAGCTGTGAGACGGTGGAGAACACTGTGGTCATTACATAAACCACGTAAGCGAGCAGTGTAGAGAAGCTGCAGTACAAACCTGCTGCCTCTGAATCTCTCTCCGCTCCACCAGACAGGCCGTGATCCACCTGCACTGCAGCGAGTCCTCAGTCTGTCTCCCTCTAACACGCCTCTGCTGTTGTAGCTGAATGCGGTCTTAAACAGTTGCTGCCCTCTTTCCTCCACGCTCCTCCTACAGTGGCTCCTCTTTTCTTTTTTTTTCTTTTTTTGGGTGCTCTTCTGTCCTCAGCAAAGCAGGAGCTGCTGGGTTTTATCTGGTTCTGTGCAGAGAGAAACACTGACAGAAAACTACTCTTCTGTTGCAGGAGCTGCAGACGACCAGCCCGCATGCAGAAGGGGGGGGTGGGGGTCTGTGAATTCACAGGGCGGTGATGGAGGGATTGAAGAGGGGAGGGGTAAACCTGGTTTAAATTCATGTGTACTGACAGACACGCACAGAAGTGAGATGACGGGATCTTTTCTCCTCAGAGGAATTTGTGAAAAAGGTTCCGTTAATTTGGAAACTGCAAAGTGAAAATAAAATCAAAACCTGATTTATTTTCATTTGCTCTTCATATTGCATGTTTGCATCTCCAACTCTTGCCTGTTTTTTCTTCAGACCAAAGCTTCCTTTTAAAATCTCTCCTCTCTTCTATTGTTGCTAAATTTTTGTGTTTAAGTCCTTGACAAAGATGCTTGAATTTCTTTTGAGCCTGATAAGAGCCCCCCACCCCCACCCCCCCCCCCCCACAACCTCTTCAAGTGTGGAATCTCCCTGCACACAAAAGAGTGCGAGTGAGCAGGATGTGAGCGAAACAAGAAAAGCAGTGCTGCCATTCGAAAGTGGCAGAAGCTCCATAAACCTAACGTTGCATGTCGCACGTTGTGTTCTGAACTTTGTAGTGTGCTTTTACTGTTTCAGAACAACATGTTGTCTCTAGTCTGTATTAACGGTGAGTTTGTTTTTGTACAGGTTAAAGTAGAACAATAATTGGTTATCAATTACTGAATCACTCAGTCATTTTTTAAACTCTGCTGGATCCAGCTTCTTAACTGCCCAGACACAATTTCTCTAACTGCAGCCCCATGAACACGTATTATGTGTGATACGCTGAGCATTAGATAACATAGATGTAAGATGTGAAATAGTTCTTGTTGCTGTGAGGACACAGAGAGTTAATTTGTTTGAGCCTGTGTCACGCCAACGTGGTTTGGTCCATTTGTTAACCGACAGGACACAAAACGAGGCCAGAGCACTGACTGATTAAATTAACATGTGAAAGGTTCACTCGCTGTCAACACAAAGTTCAACTGAAGGGCCGTCTTTAAATTCCTGCGCTCTTTCCTACCAACCACATTTTATCCATTAGGCGTGTGTGCTTTCACTTAAGTAAAACAAAGCCTATGCTGCACATTAAAGGCTTTTATGGACATCATTTCATTAGTGGGTTTTCAACAGTAAGAGAACGGAGAGTCCTTCCAATAGGTCTCAGATTTCTAAGAACTCTGTTAGGACGAATCACAGGCCACTGACAATCATTAAACTTCCCCTGTGTGTAGTTTATAGTCGGTGAGTACAACAAACATCTCCAATAAATTTTTAATTGCTGCTTCCTCGAAAACGCTTCAAATTCTGAGGGTAAAAACTTGACTTTATTGCTTACTCGCCAAGAAAGAAGACAGACAATGATTATAGGAAGCGGGGATACATTATAGTGTCCAAACGCGCGCCAGCCAGCTGAGCCTACATCAATTCAGAATCAATTATTCAGGCTGAGAGTGAAGGATTATGGGGAGATGCAGTCCAGCCAGCTACTGTATGTCCAGCTGTCAGTTACTGAGCGGAAGGGATTCCCTGCTTGCTCTGCTCGTCTGTGCGGCGAGTGTGGTTTTATTTTTGCCAGACTACGTCTGGGATGAGAGAATCAATCCTTCGTTAGGGCTGAAAGCAGCAAGTCTCCCACACTGGAAACTATTTAGATGTGGTAGGTTCAAGCGGCGCAGGAATAAATGGGATCCTCAGCACTGTTGGAACAATATGTAGCTGAGCACTGATGGCTCAAGTTTACAGAAAAATCCCAAACCTGCATAAATTTCAACGGCCTCCAGATAAACACACCTCAAACATTCCCTCATTAAACAGCGCATTACACACATGAACTCTATCTCTCTCTCAGTCTGTGCATACCTGTCCCAGAATAAACCGTCGCCTCTGCCCACACCAGTCAGAGCTGAATGCCTGGTCTAACATATTTAAGTGACCTGTGCGAGGCACCAGCAATCTCTGAGCGATAAAAAGGGATGCACATCTTGATTATTTATGAGCAGGACTTACAGTTGCAACCTTCCTTCTACACTACTTCCTTCAAGGAGAGGAACGAGGAAGATGGACTGGTGCACATTGCAGATGGTGCGTATGCATAGCGAACATTATTACACACTCTTGCTTGTTGTTGTTTAGACATAATGATCTCTATATACAGCATTACCTTACTTTAATTTACTCTGTCTGTCGAGGGTAATCACGCATTTGATTATAAAATGGATGCAGATTAATTGCTCTGTGTGCATATCTGTGCATAACGTGGTGACACGCCTTATATTAATTATAAATCAACAAATAAAGAAGCACTTGTCTGAATATCACAGCGGCTGCAGAAGTCACTTCTGAACCTGAAACCTGACTTCATCGCTACAACGACAACCGAGTACAGTTTAATTTATTTTATTAACCTTTTCTACAGCATGCATGAGGATGTCAAAGCAACAAAACTGCTGACGTGAACCTAAATCTGCTAAAAAGCCCAAAGGAATTGCTGGGACCAACATACAGCAGCCTACTGGAACCTATTCAGCTATGCAAGTAAAGGGGGTAAAACTGATGCAGTGTCTTATATATAGCAGGAACTAACAGTAAGTTTTGTATAGTGATATTGTAACTATATGTGTGTGTGCGGCCACAGAAAAAGCTTAGAATGAATCTTTATGCAGATATTATTTATTAAACAGGCTTTCATGTTACTTACTTAATTTGTGAGTAAGTAACATGTCAATGCCATATTTTGTAATAACAAAACCCGACTAAATGACCCAGAGGTTCGGCTTTATTAATCACCCAGATTTATTTTTCCTGTTTTATTCACTGGATTCAGTCGACTGTCCTGAGGCGACTTCTCCTCACAGTGTGGGGTGTGGAGGTTTACGGGGTGGTGGGTGGGGGCTTCCCTAAATTCTACATGTCGACTGTAATACCATGTGACAGAATAAAACATGGTGCGTCAGCTAATGGGTCCAAGTCCAACACAAGGCTCATTGCTGCCTAGAAGCAAACTGCGACCAGGTCTTAGACAAAACACATGCTGTTGCTTGTTAGTGATGTGAGGTTTAGTACGAACATTACCTACAACAAGCCATAAAAATGTGACAATTCAACCTAATCTCCCAGAGATTGTTGGGCTGTGAAGGACCCGCGCTGACAGGAGGCCTGGGCTTTAAGTCTCGTTGACTCCAGTGGAGACGGGGAGAGTGAGAGATCCAGACAAACACAGCTCACTGCCAAGCGTCGTTCCTCACTCCGCTCCACAGCACATTCATTTCCACTGCTGCCTGCCATGTGATGAGATGATGACATGAGATAGAAAACAACCTCCTTCAAATTTCTCTCCAGCAGAGAAAATCTTATTAATTTAGGGATGACCCATTGGAAATGACTGAGTGGCTCCGTTGTAAATATCACAATTTAAAGCTTTCTGTCAGTCTTTGTGGTTTTTAAATGAGCCAAATAAAGCAGAATTGTGTTTTATTGGTGTACCACTATGAGAGCAGTAATGGAGTTGTGTGAGACGAACTGGGCCCCAGTGAAGACAAATTATTTGTTTATTTTTCTCAGCGCTGCGTTCCAGCTGTGGAACGTTGGTCATTTAGAACAAAGAATACTGGGATTATTAGAAAGTCAAGTAGAAACCACTTTTAAAGAGAGATCAGTCGTGTTGTCACGAGTGATCTGGTGCTCGCTGGTATTTGAGGGTAGATTGGTCCTTTAAGACTGACCTGACCACTGTCAGGTCGCCTCAGACTTCAGCTGGAGAGTGCTGAGCTCCAACACTCCCATCACTTCATCCTCCCTTTACTGCAACTCCATGTTCTCTTCTAGTGTCAGGAGGAGGCTCTAATGAATCGGCCTCTTGAGCCAGTCAGAACTGTGCACAGCTTTACACATTGCCAAAGTGTGTGCGCGCGAGTGAAAGACAGACTCTGTGTGTGTGTGTGTGTGTGTGTGTGTGTGTGTGCGCGCGCGCGCGCTGTAGCTGGTTTCCCAGCCTCCCAGAACACAAAGCTGTCGTTTGTGGCTTCTGACAACTATAAAACCCCCACAAGCCCTCAGAGCTGAAAGTGAATGTGTACAGCATTCCGATTTTTGCCATATGTGCTTTTTATGTTTCTGAATGGAGTCAAAATAAAATCTGAAAAACGTGCAGTTGTTCCATATTTCTTCATGTGTGTATGCATGTGCATGTGCATATGTCAAGCTGTGGCCACATACACCCATTTCACTGAGATGTGGGTAATCGCTGCAAGACCAGACAAACTAAATTAACCAAAAAACAATGGCACACACAAAGAGGCGGCCATAAACCTAAAGATACACGACTGCTTTAACAAGACCGGAACTCTTTGAACTGTCTTAACTCAACTACAAACAGAGGGAAACAAACAATTTCAAATATGGCAGTAAAACACAACCCAAACTCAATACACGCACATTCAGACGTGAACACAACACAAACCAAACTGCTCTGGCTGCTGCGCGATGACTCGCGTCACAGACAGATGTTATTTATCAGGGGAACACCCAATATAATTAAAACAGTTGCTAGCAGCAAATCAGTGTGTGTCAATGCTTGGAAAGACAGGTTTTGATTGATATCAATACACACAGTCCCCACAGAGCCGCTTGTGTGTGTGTGTGTGTGTGCGTGTGTGTGTGTGTGTGTGTGTGTGTGTGTGTGTGAGCCATGCAGCAAAAGCTTTAACTTTTTTTATTGACTTTGTTCCAGCAAATGGTATGAAACAAACACAGAGCTCATTCAGATCTGAACCCTTAAATGAATTTGACATACTGGGAAGGGTTAACAAGAATAAACGTGTAATATGCTGAAGGGCCGGGCTGAACATCAAGACGTTATTCTCCATGTCTGATATGGATGTGGATTTTTTTTAATATTATTTCTACTTGGTATGAAATGCATCTCTTCTGCTGTACCGCGCTGCTAATGAAAAACAAGAAGGAACTATTAAAATGACACTGATGTGTGTTTGTGCAGAGGCAGCCTGTGTGTGTGTGTGTGTGTGTGTGTGTGGTTTGGATCGGCAGGGAGGGGACGATAGGAGCAGCTGTGATGCCATCCAGATGACCAGAGAGGAGATAGCAGCCTGCGTCAGTGCCAAGTTAAACTAGTGTCTCGGGGCACAGAGACGATTAACTGCACCAAGCGACATTGGAAAGTTATGTAAACACATGAATATGGTGGTCTGAAGATGCCTTTTGACTGTGGGATTTAGTCTCAAGAATCAGAATCAGACTCAGATCAGAGTTTGATGGTAAGGGGCAAACAACTGCCTCTCGATTCAATTTATGTACATCTTTACTCGGCAGATGCTTTTATCCAAAGCGACTTACAAAGAGAAGATTTAGTAAAAGTGCAATTACAATTGAATTATTTCTGGTATTTAATATTTACTTTTAATGAAAATTGAAAATTAAACGCAGAACTCCCATAAAGAAAAATAGTTTGGGTCGAGTCCTACCAACACCAAATGACAGACAGCAGCTAAAGACAACGATGTCTTTATGTCAGGAGGATGATAGCTTCATATTAACACTAATGTTGTCCATGTCCAGTGGTGAAAGACTCCATTCATTCATCGATTCAATTAGTAAAATGTCAGCACGTCAAAAAAGAATCAAGAACCTAATTCGGTTATTTAGTGTGTGCTACTTAACGTATTGGTATAAACCACTACCAAACTCATTAAGGGATTACACTGACAGCTGTTTATCCAGTAATTTATAAATGGAACGACAAAAGCGCAGCCAAACCACTAAGCCTCCAAATGGCAAACATGTCAATGAGTCGGCTGCAGTGGGTATATCCTGTGACAACTACTGCAGCGACACGAATATCTGACGACTTTAAAGAGAAATGTTTGCTACAGTCACGAACATTTAAAGACACGAAACATCATAACACAGATCATTGCAGCTGGTAAAATCAAAACTGTCGGGAAATATGCTGAGAAATCTGTTTCTACTGTTTCGTACTGTTGCAACATGTGTGTTGATGCAGTGGAAAGTCATGTCGTGCGTGATAACATTCAACATACTGATCTAAATTTACCCGTGAACACGGCGTTATCTATTAGCATGAGCTGCAGCGGTAATCACCCACGGCGCTGAACACATCTGAAGCTTTTGGCAGCGAAACCAGGGGAGAGCTCAGATAGCCTCATGCAGGGTTCAAATATCCAGATATGATGACGACTGTAGCAAACTTCTGACAGCAGCTGTACTCCGAGAGGTATTTGACACATTATGAGACACGTCAGCAAGCAGAGAGTGCTCTCCCCCCCCCCCGTCCTCGCAAGCCCCAGACCTGGAAGATCTCCCAAACTAAATACATCTGACAGACAAAGAGGGAAAGTGGGAGGGTAAGATAAGAATGGGAGACAGGACAAGACAGGCAAAGACACACAGCCCATGGCCCAAGTTGCGGTTACAAAGCAAAGACACACGGAAAACATAAAAAAGCATTTTCAGCGTGGCATTCTGCTTGTTTGTCTGCTCAAAACAAATGTGTCAATAAAAACTATGATATGTTTAACTTTTGGTCAAGGAATGAAGACAATACTATATATTTGTTGTATCTTTCAGAATGTTTGCTGAGGATTTGCTAACACAACAGTTTGAGGTGAACAAACTGCAACATGCTTATTCACAGATGTTCACTATCAAATATTTCACTCATTCAAATTAAATAAGTGGAATATAATTATATAATTACTGTAATTAAATAGTAAAAGCTTTTAAATCACACCTTTGGTGAATGTCTGAATTTGTTCAAACAAACTACAATAGTTTTTTTTGTTTAAAATTATACCACATAAAGACCCAACTTGTTCACAGCACAAAATACGAGGATGTTCAGGACTGTATCACTCTATTTGGCTTAAAAATGGTTAAAGTCATTCATTATGATAAATTAATCATAATATTTACATTATGAAATGATTATTATATTTATAATAAGAATTATTTTTATTATTATCATTAGTTATCAGCAAAGACAGTCAAACGTAGAGGGGTATTAGAAAGAGAAACTAGAAAGAGATCACAAAAAATTGAGAATAGGGAAGCCAGAAAAATTCATAAATGTTAAATACACATTTGTCCTCCACTGACATCTTTGTGCAAGCATGTTTTAAGTTGATTTAGATACACAGCAAATGCACTATTTCTCAAAACTTGGATATGAAGCAATGCCTGCGCAGCCACATGCAGTAAAAAGGATTACAGTTTGAAATCATGAAAGGTTGGCCATGATAGATGCTTAGCTTTTCTGGAGCCGACAAAAGTGGTAGTAAAGAATACTTTCAATGGCCAAAAGACAGAAGTGTCTGGGAGAGGGGAAGCTTTTCAAAAGCCACAGTTTGAATAAGGAAGTGTTTTGTGTAAAGACACTTGACCTGATTCAGTCTGTAAAGTCAAAGTCACCATTTGACAAACGAGATAGTGCCAAGTTTTCCTGACCACAAGTAAGCAGCAGAATGAATGAATGAGCAAGAGAAACTTCCAGCTTTGCGAGGTTTCATAGGAAAATCACTGGCTAGAGCTGTGTCATTTAATCACAACTTCCATAAAGTGCTCACTATTACGCCTTAACTTTTACCTTCTGTGTCCTTGCAAAAAAAAATAAATAAAAGGAGGGCGGAGACATTTGGGCAGCAGTTTCCACTTTCCATTTGAGCCTTTTTCCACCATTTCATTCCCATCAACTGCAAGTGTTATAGTGTAATATTATACTCATAACAGAGCTGTGCTGTCGATGCACTCAACAGGTGTTTCAAAAGCTTAAGCAGGAGCTGGAATGGGACGTGTTGACATAAATATCCTTACCTCTCGCTTCAGTTAACGGTGTCTCGCCAACTAGGACAGAAACAGACACAAACACATTAATAAATCCTGCATGCACCCACAGGTAGTATTGGGAAATATGTAGTAAATAATATTAATATTACTTTAATTACTTATTTACTTTACAATCATTGTTATTATTGGTAATAAAGCTTTCTATTTGTTTTCGTTATAGTCTCTATTGCAGGGACCTCGGCCGTCTCTGGATATATCTCAGCTATTAAGCTAATCACGTGTACTTGTACTGGTAAATTCTCGTGTAGGCCGAAACGTGTCACAGTGATCAGCAGTTACCACTACGAAGTGTAGTGTTTGCACTGGACTGGCAGCTACACTGTGCAGCATGCAGGGAGTCGGTTTGCCATTGATAGTGATCTATGTCATCTGCACAAACACCAACTATGTCAACAACAGGAAGCACAGCTCACCATAGGAGAAAACAAGGGCTATTGATAGCATGTGAGATGTGTTTTTGCTGATGATGATATGCCTGAATTCCTTTTTAATCATAACAGGGCACTGGGAGTTTTGGGACTGGTCTAGAATAACACATGAAACTATTCCGAACTTACGTCGTACCTGTGGAAGTAACAAGGAGGTTAGATGATGCTCATTTAAAATGGGCGGGCAGGTTTCCTTCAACCTTCCCATAGATACAGGATATTAAGACCGCACCTGGAGCAAGTTCACATCCAGCATCAGCATGACAGTCTTCATATTAGATGGGTCTTGACTGAACACTTGCAGGTAATGGATTGTCCATTCAACACAGGGTTTAATGGCTAGTAACGGCAGGTCATTACCTACAGTGGGGACATAAAGATTAGATGCACCACAGTAACTGGAACAACATTCAGGATGTTGTCACAGCGTTTGCTTTGGTCCGATTCATTTCGTGAGTTTGTAACATGGTAACTGGTTCCGTCCAGATGCCTTTGAGACACCGCACCTTCTCACGACATCCTGAAGCACGTTTCAGACTTTCTAACAAAAATATTTATGATTATATTATTAATATGCATGATTTAAAGTCATCAGATATTGCAAGTGTTTTTGTTGTTTTTGTCCAGTTCGTGTTCTCATCATTGGGCCCGCACTAGAGTGGTTTGAAATCATGTGACTTAGTTCACACCCAAGTGTGACCGATGCTTACACAACGAAAACGAACAGAACACACAAGCTTTTGGTCAGAATGGGAACCAACCTCTATTGGTGTGAAAGCTTCCCAACTCTGCCAGGTACTGTACTTGACATACTACTATTTTTTACTTCGGACATAATGCAGAAGGACAAGGAAAAACAACACAGTTACATAACAACCTCTCCTGCTGACCACAGCGGTGGCCTCAGTGATTTGGTGGATGCGACAGCTCAGCCACACAGCATGGTCCCTTCGGCTTCATAGAGTTATTTTAACTAATTATTGCTTTAGCCAGGCGGTCAAGCAACTAATGGTGGATGGAAAATGCCTCAAAGCTTCAAGTTTTAGCCTGAGGTGTCCCCAATGGAACTTACTTTATTTGCAGTGACAAGATGAGAGTCGACTTTGTTTGCCGTCTTGTTAGTTTTGCCACAGTTACACAACAACCCCACCATCTCATTAATCTGATTCTGTCAGATGTATTTAGGGAGATAAAATGAGAGCCGCAGTGTCCAGTCTGTTCTGCACTTCTCTCATGGCACATTCTCTTAATTTTTATGACTATTGTAAAAATGAAAGAGGATATAGGAGTTAGATGATAAGAACAGGAGAAGGCGGGAAAGTAAAACTAACACCAAAACAGTGAGGTCGAACAGTGAAGCAAATAGATTAGTTTGATCCAAAGAAAAACAGTAAGTAACACCAAATAACTAAATAAATCAATTGAGAGTTAAGACTGTCAAGGCAGACTTGCCCTTTTTATTATTCAAAACTGAATTGGATGCGGCCTTGCCAATGAGCAGATGACAGCAAAATAGTAAGATTACACCTGACAGCAGCAGTTTTTTTTAATATGGTTCTGACCATAACCCGACCACTACTGACACTGTTTTATAATTATTATCTGTGCATGTGCATGTGTGCCCACCATTATGCCACTACGGTCCATATACTAAAGATTATACAACCTAAGGCTTTACCTCAATAGATGTCACTTGTTTGAGTTCTAATAAAAGAGTAATGGCTGAAAATGACAATAAAGACATAAAGATAGTTATGTAACAAACAATCATATTAAGACGTATTCTGAATGAATTTGATAATAATACAGTAGAGACTGAACTATAATTTTGGATCCACCCACTTCTGCGTAATTGCTGCCACTGGTTCAGCAGTGGGTTGCTGCTGTAAGAGACCTGCGTTGCACTGCTGCGTGAGATCTGCTCTTTATTGTTTGATCTTTATTATTTATCTTTACAAAGTTTATTTACATAGAATGATTCATTAGGGATTTTAATCTAAATACTGTCTGCTAATCGTATCTTCTGCAGTGTTAACTACTTGTAGCTTTCTTATTGTTTGCTGTTAGCTTAGCTTAGCTTTTCTACATAGTGCCAACCACCACAATGGGTTAGGGGTAGAGTTAGGGGTAGGGGTAGGGTTATGGTTAGGGTTACAATGGCTTGTGTCAGTTGTCCCACCATTTGTAGACAGGGTGTCTCTCCTACAGAGACGTGTCCATCAGTTGGGGCACCCAGCAGCGAGTCTATTAGCACTACCACTAGCGTAACGCTATTTTGTCTCCTCTCTTCTACCCCCAACTGTCCACTCACCCCAACCAGTCGTGGCAGATGGCTAAAATCCAGTTTAATATAACTACTCTACAATTTACGCAACATTTATTGTGCAAGGGTGACACAACACAGTGGCTGCATTGTAAGGAGTGCCCTTTACAACTACCACAGCTCGTAAAATAAACTAAATGATACAAATTTTTATGTTGCACAATCTGTGGTCTCAGAGCTCCCTAGAGTACTATCATCATTGTTATGTTTGTACAATATATACACATTTTAAAATTACAATTTTTATAGGTATATAAATAGAAAGGTACGAGCTACGGTAAAATGGTTTGCTTTTCCACATCCCTCCCTGGCTGTGCCTCATCATCTCCCTTATCCCACTAAAAACTCTGTTGTGTTTTATTGTCATACTTCCAGTGCTTAGTCTTTTTAATACAGTACAATTACAATTTTAATCCACTCAGGAAATATCCTTTATATTATATACTATTACTTTATATATATTTAAACCCTAAGACGAAAATTAGCAGTATTCATTTAATACTACATGCCATTTTATAAGGGGAAGCATACCTATAGAGTCATTTGCAGCACTGTAGCCCATACAGATAATTTTCTACGGTACAGTTGGGTATGTTCACACACAGCTTAAGAGTGATTGTTTGGCCAATGGAACCTTTGCAATGACATATTCACATAAACAAACATGAGATAAATATTAAAAACAGAGAATCTTTTAATAACTAGGATCATCACCAGAGAGCTGTAGTTTCCCAGTTAACTTTTTAATGGCAGGAATATCCTGTTGGTCTTTCAGAGGCACACACACACACCGATACACACTCACAAATCCAGACCCACCCAAATTTCAACCCAGGAGGAACCTTTCCATGCCAAACCAACTACACAATAGTCCAGTTTGGGCTGTTTAAAGAAAAACATAACCACTAGGCTGCAGAAAGATGATACAGAGACTGTAACAGTTAGACCTCTTCAGCAGCTAATGGTGTGCTGGACTAAACCTTTCTCATCAGTGAGTGGGTCTTAACAGCGGCACTAGTGTGAAAACTGTAAATGCATATTGAAATGCATTTGCAAGATAAAGGAAATAAATTAAAGACTCTATTGATTATTTTCCATCTATTTCTGTACATGATATCAATTCAACATGTTTGTATAAAATGTTAATTGTCTGTTGCTCTGATGAGATTACCGTCTCATGCTACTCCCTCGCTCGCATGATCTTTTGCTCGAATCTGGCGGTCGGCCACTTTCTACAAAGCCTTTCTGAAGTGATCACCCACACAGCTGTAGTAACAGGAAGAGAGGTTCACTGAAAAATGAGTTCAGGGAGAGTACATAACACAACATGTGGATTAAAGGACTGTATAGTCGGTGGGTATGAAGACTACACTTGTTGCGATGTGGCCATAAAAACACTGGAAACAGGATTCAAGATCAGATCCTCATTTCTTTCTTATGTCTGAGTCAGTGCAGGCCTCACAAACAAAGATAATTTGGTTGTGATGTATAACAAAGGAAGAACCTGTATAGTGATCCTGCAAACAACTCTAACTACCGACAGTACCATGACAATTTAAAGGATAACTTTGTGTCCAGAAATGTACCACCTTGGCCACAAAATGCCACAAGGGGGCACATACCATGATCGTCCATCTCCAGACAAATTACATGATGGTACAGACTAGTACAGTTTAGCTATTTATACTAACTTTTATGGAATGATGAACCACCTGTCACTGCTCAGAACAACATTTGCTAAAGACGTCAAATTCTGTGCAATCAACAAACAGGGAACATGTACAGGGTGCACAGTGTTTTCCACACAGGACCTCATAGGACAAGAACACTTACATGGCTTTGTTTAATGTACACCAGGAACTAAATAACTAAGGACCTGTACAGTAATTACTCTCCTAACCTGCAGACTAACTACGAGCTGTTTCAGCCATTGAGAATAGGGATACAGTACAAAGGGTCATGGGTCTCAACCTCTCTAATTGGTTTGCTTTCCTCAAATAAGAGCCAAACTTCCAGAGCTGATAAAGATTTAGTTAAAATATTGTATAAATAAAAAGTCACTACAATGTGAGTAAGGTTAAGTGTTCCTGCTAAGTTCACTTTTTGTAAAAAGGAAAATGCCTGCTGGATTTTTTTAGTAGCCTATTACTTAGGCAAGCAGTTTTGGTCACCAAAGGAATCACCTTTGGTTATGGCCAACCTAAAAAACCAATCATCCAGGGTTGGTTACTTCTTAAAAGCAACATAGACCACTGCTATCCACCATCTATGGCAGATTTGATACCTGTAAACTCACAGCTGCCAGTTAAAAGGTTCATAAATGTCAATCATCAATGCCTATTTGTCATATTTTCCCATACCGCTACGTCTCAGAGGCCATGAAACAGGAGTCAGGCTCAAGCCGATGACAACTTCCTCAGGATGCATCACTGCACTCTCTTCACCCGCAAGATGGATGACTCCATTCATATACTCAGTAAACAATTGTTCTTAAAGGGCACAAAAGCCATGTATGTGGGGATATCACGTCCTTCTGTTACAGCCTGTGTTTGTCTAACTTCCACCTCGTTGCATATCAGTGACTGTTCTGGAAGGACAGTATAAAAGACGAGTCCTATCCAGCAATTTCCTATGCTGATGTAAAGGAAATACAGCCTCTTCACATGTTTCCCATCCTGCAACAAGAGAACAACACATGTGACAGGTCACCACACACATCTGATAGGGTATCTCTCCCTGGCTCTGACTAGATACATCCTCAGTGGAAACTCTTTGAGTAAGTATGTGTAAGAGTAGTGTGTGGGTGTGTGTGTGTGTGTGTGTGTGTGTGTGGGTGGGTGGGGTGGGTTGCTAACAGAGAGTTGCTGTTAGCAGAGGTTAAGTCATTCACGTGTCTCTCCATCACAGTTAAGGTTATTTAGGATTATATTTAATCAATGTTACCTACTCTACTTAAACATTTTTTCATTTTTCTTTTTCATAATTCTTTTTTTTAATTCCCAGAGGGAAAATCATCCTTTGACTAGCCTTTCTTGTTGTCAGTGGCCCAGTTTGATTACCCAGAATCGTGCACACTACATGCAATGGGAGTGAGAGTGGAGTCCTTTAGGGGCGGCAGGTATTGGTGTCCCAAAAATGCTGCTCAGTGGCAACTGGGCTTTTTATTTCTAGAAAATGATTCTTTCCATTCAGGAGGCTTCATTGGTTCTGACTGACTGGTTGCACTAGCAGGTTTATCACATCCAAGTAATTACAAGTTACGACTACTTGATAATCATCTCTCATTGTGACCAATGTGAACGACTGTCAACCTGCCTGGGTAGTGTTGGAAGAACAAGGGCTGTTCAATCTAGCATTAACCAGTGTATCTCAGCCAAGATGACTTGATGACCCCACAGTGTTTCTAAACCTGCCACTGGAGGTAGTAATGAACCCTGCAAGCAGCCCCAGACCATAACACTACCACCACCATGCGTGACTCTTGGTATGTTCTTTTTATGAAACGATGTGTTAGTTTTACATCAGATGTTTCCGTCTCTTTAACGTTAACTATTAGATAATCTTTAGATGTTGTTTTTTTAAAACCTCCTCGATGAGTTGTGCTCTTTGAGTAATATAACCACACTTGGGAAGAGTCACCACTGTTTCAACTTTTCTCAATCTGTGGATGATGTCTTTGGTTCACTGGAGTCCCAAAGCCTCAGAAATGGCTTTGTAACCAGACTGACACATGTCATACAGCTTCTATTAAAGTGGTTGGGCTGGGTGTGACAAGTTAAAACCCAGCTTTCCAAAAAACAATGGAATGATGAAGCATGATTTCACATGAGGCCAGGCAGGTTTAAACAGGATACTGTTCCGTAATGAATGAAATCATTACTTAAAAACTACATTGTACTTGCTCAGGTTATCTTTTTGTTATATTAACATTTGTTTGATGATAATTATCATTTAAGATCAAAAAACAAAAAGTAATCTAAAAGGGGGCAACACAGCACAGTTTTCAGACCATTTGTTAGACTAACAACTGTTCTCCTGATTGTGCCTAATCATTTTAGGGTGGGTCACTTCTTTAACAGAAGGGCTGTGTTGCCATCTGAATGCACAGGATGTAATGCAACATTGCTCCTTAAGTAACTGAAACATGTAACAGACAAGAAACACTGGGTGTGACTGTACATAATCTGCTATCTAACAATCAATTGTTTATTTCTGCTCAGCGTCAGCAGATTTTGCACTACAGTGGCTGAGATGCCAAAATAAGGCAGACGCTGGAGAGGATGAGAGGCAGATGGAGGGTCTCGGTGGTACACCTGCACTGCAGCACAACATGCATCACTTTAGTTTTAGTTTAGGTTTAGAGTTGAATGCTGTTTCAAGTATTCTGGTTTGACAATAAATTACGAAGCAATAAATAACTATTTTTATATCCTGAATCCTACCGTCAAACAAAAGCACCAACTCTCTCTGTAACAGTGAGAAGAGAGCATTTATATCATCAGGAAAGTTTACATCAATCAGGAAACCAACTTCAACAAATCAACAGCGAGAACTCACTTCAAAATGTTACCACTACAAACACAAACACATTAATATCCTGTGCATGCAAACAAACACATACACGGGCTGTCCAGCGATGCCAAGGACACTACTAAACAGAGTGTAACATGCGTCACTAATGACATGTGTCGTCCCTCCAGCAGAGGAGACGCACAGCGATGTCAACAACAGATCAGTGTAAAGACACTGCTCATGCAGATACAGTAGAGGTCTGTCTTGCAGAAACATTGACCTGAATACAAGTCTGAGGTGAGGTCACAGCTGTGCATATCACTTCAAAGCACAGAGGACATTATGAATGGCTTCAGAATTAAATACAGTGTAGTTTCACTGAGAGTTTACTGAGAGTTTATGTGGTCATCACAAATGTGAAAAAGAAAAAGTGATGCTGCTTGAAGGCAAGGCCTGACCCAAGACTCTACCAAAGTCTTCATTTACCATATTAATGGTTTTTCATTTAGCTGTTTTAATGTCAGTGTGACTGTAGTCTGTCCAGTTTGTCCTGTTTTTATTATTGTACAGTGTCTTATTGTGCTTATTGGCTTATTCAGTCTGGCATATTTGCTTCTATTATGCCAATAAACTACCTAATTTTCACCACATTATTCATTTATCACTTTAAAGCAAGTCTGTCTTCTTTGATACAGTAGGCAGTCGCTTGGGTTTGAAATGAAATGCAAAGAGCAGTAGAGAAAAGAAGGGAGCGGATGGACAGATAATGAATCTGTAACTTTTTCCAAACACAAAATTGTTGGATGAGTTGTCCAGTGGTATTTTCAGAATGGTATGCATGGATGACAGGTCATACTATTTTAGCCAACGAAACCCAGTAAACACTTACAAGAGCAACTTGACTATAAGTGATGCAGCAGGAGAAGAAATAAACTGTGCATTAGCCCCAAGGTGCATCAGATATCGCCACACACATGACACGCACTCCAAGTTGGCAACCGCTGCTATTTAGCTGTGCACCGTACCTTGAAATACACTGTTATAACTATAGACATTTCTGGTAATGTGTTAAAAACATCTGTCACACACAAGTACAAGACAAGAGATCTCTGGAACACAGAGTAGTGATTCTGTGGGACGTTTCTTAAAACAGTCACCACTTAGACCGTTTGTCACGTAAATGTCTGCATGGTTTTGTAAGATGACATTCAGTATCGTGTCACGTCTTACTACACCACATGTCCAAACAAAACTCACCAAGTGAGCTAAAAACCATGACTAAGGGCAACAAACAACTGCCAAAACAAAGCATTAAGGCCACTCTGCAGTGCTGACACAACGTTCTAGTTAATCAGCGTCGCGAATGAGACTCATGCTTTAGAACACAAGCTGACCCAGTTAGAGACGAACGCAGCTCAGCACTTGCAAACAGTAACACCAGGATTCAGCATCCAGCGAAGCTCAGTGCTGCTCAGTGTGCTTTGTCATTGGGTGTGTCGATGACAACATCGCGGTGACTGTGTCTGCTGTGTGTGTGTGTGTGTGTGTGTGTGTGTGTGTGTGTGTGTGTGTGTGCGTGCGCGCGCGCACACAAAGAGGAACCGAGGCAGGGGTGTGCCGAGTGAAAAAGCGGTAAATGCAGGTGTGTATGTTCAGAGAGGCAATAAAGCATGTCCCAATGAAGAATACACAACACAATGATCAGTGCACAGAAGGTCAGAGAGACATCCATTTAAGTCATTCACTGATAGAAAAATAAAGTGAAAGTTACTGAGATCAAACATACATCAGAGCTCGATGTCGACGGGATCCACAACCTTCAGACAGACACACACACACACACACACACACACACACACGAATCTTACATGAACCATGAAGTACCGATACCCTTTGTTGAACAAATCAAACCCCCAAGGACTGAACTGTGAAGGCTCTTATTTTTCCAGTAAATATGTAAAATGACAAAGTGAATTTAACGAGTAGATCTGGTGACCTGGAAGATATCTAGTCTAATCTCCATATTAATACAGACCCTCAGGGGACCAGTGATGATAGCGAAGCACTCATTCCTTGCTCCATAAACAATGGCTGCATGCTCACACTCGTGACTGGCAAACGGCACAGTGCAAATCGCAATTTAAGTCAGTGCCATCCTGCTCTCACAATAGACAATTAGGACTGATTACTGACAGAGTTATGGCTCCAACTTCAGATTTAACAATACTGCTGTAGTTGTCAAATCGTAACCAGGTGGGTTTATCTTATGACATGACAGGACAGAACAGTCACACGCTCGACCTCATAAACTCAATGACTGGCTAAAGATAACGTACTCAGATAAGACGCAAAATATTCCGTCAAAGAGAATAAAAGTCTACTTGTCCGGTGGAGTCGACATTCTTGTGTCTGCTCCGCCTGAGCTTTCACGATCTCAAATGCATGACACTCAGAAAGGCAGTTTAATAAGGTGATGACCACGGGGATCAAAAGAGCCGCTGTCTGCCTCAAAAGCTCATTTAGCCAAAAACTTGGCTCCTCTCTTTCTCCCATGGTCAGAGGCTGACCTCGCTGCCATGGTTACTTCACTCTAATATCTATGCAAAAGTCTTCGCGCTGCATGGGAAGACCTACTGCTGGCCAGGGCCGACTCTGCCCCCTCACACACAAACAGAGGGAAGCCTGTGTAAACAGAAACATTATGAATCTAATGCAAAATAGACACACGTGCACATGTCAACACACATGCAAACACATCCAAAGTGATGGCACATGGATTTATGTGTAAACATACACACACGGCCAGAAACAGGGCAGGCCAGAGGCTTTCAGTAATTCATCCACCCACAAGAGTATAATAAAGTTATTCTAACCCCACCCTGCTGGGACCTCGGTTTCTGGCAACCAAACAAGTCTGGAATCTAAACACTTAGCCCACAGATGCATCACATCAAACAGCACCCTCGCGCACAAGCATGAAACAAGAGCTGTGCTCAGCTTGGCCTGACTCCTACAGTCAGAGGAATCAGGGCAGTAAAAACAACACGCTGCAAGTTGCACATCAGCTGTGGCTCAGTGCAACTTCTCAAGTTTGGTATCACTCTGCTTGTCCTTTACAAGCATCAGCTCCAGCACAGGCAGACTCCATCAACTGTATTTGTAACTTGAGACCTGACTAAAGGCTGAAAACACCTTTCGTTCACTCCCACATTAAATCCCCTTTATGTGAAAAGTATATATGAAATGGTTGACTGTGTTTAACATTTGTAAACTCGATTCACGAAATTCATGCAGCTAATAAAAAGGCAAACGATACTGACAGTGAACCACAGTGTGTCTGTCATCTTCAGTGGTATTATACCATCTTAGTTTTTATTTTTATTTCTAATTTCATGTTAACTTGAAAGTAAACTGTAAAATGTTATCCCTGTTAGATTTTCATACGGTTTGTTTGGGAGTAACATACGTGTTCACACAAGCTCTGATACTCTCCGTGAGTATAACACTGTCCAAGTCTGCGGGCCTCAACCCTGCCTGACCAAACCCAGAGCTACAGGCTGAAACAAGCCAAATGGATGACAGATGAAGTCAAAATCCAGAGAGACCAAGATAATAAACTGAAGTCTGCTTACGCGCAAACACACACATCCTCTAACAAAGGAACAACACTGGAGTCCAAGTCTCAATCAATTTGCAGTGTGCAGAGAGAGTGGAACCACATGTTTTTGATAAGTCCTGTAGCAGAGCGTGGTGAGGTAATGATGAAGTCATCGCTGTCCTCTGGACAGGTTCAAATTCACTGGTCCGTGTGCTTTTTAAATTGCTTCAGGCTCACAAACAGTTTTTTGTGCTGTGCAGGAAAGTAATATGGCACAAAAACATTTTTGGTGAGCTTGCAGCAGGTCAAGACCAGAAACTGCAGCTGATCTTCTTGGACTCACCTGTAACTCAAAGAGCTCCTCTACAAACCACAAAAGAACCAACTTCATTGAATATTTTCTGCTCTGCTATCACTCTACTTCTTCTTCTGTTCCTGCTTCCCCCAGATATTCCCCAGGAATCAGGCCTCACTACAGACACGCCTCATTAACAGCCCCCGCAGACCAGACCCTCAAAGCCAGTCACTGCCCCCTGTTATTAGTGTCACTTAATCTATGAGGCTGTCAGTTCCATCTCAGACTACAGCCAATACATCATCCTGTGTGTCGACTCTTGGCTTATTCAGTCTCCATCTTGCCTCTTCTTATTATAAAACTATTTATTCAGGGAGTGAAAACAAGCAAGACAGAGTGATGCAAAAGTGAAAAACACAAACATTCCTCCTCCACTCTGCTTAATCTAATTGTTATTCTGGGCATTGTAGTCCTAGTCTAATGCAATATTGCCACTGAGAACACAAGACTCCTGTTTCTTTGTGTGTTATTTTGAGATTGCCTCATTGCTCTGATAAGCTTTTATATCGTTGTTTGGGTCTCACAAGAATAAGCTGTGCTAGGTCGTGATATTCCTCTGCCTCACTCAGTCTTATGAGGAGCACAGGGAACACTGGAGTTTACATCAAAGAGGAATCACAGAGGTGGAGGAAAAATAAATATGGAGGATTTTTGCTGCAGAAGCAAACGAAGGAATGGGAAAAAGCAAAATCATCAACGTCAGTACAGGTCTGGTGGACACAATTATCCTATTTGTTTAGGTGCTTTTAAGTTCAGCTCTCCTCAGAGAGTCATTACAGGCTGAGAAATATCCGAGAGCCAGAGGTGCAGAGGGGGTGAGGTGGGGGTCTGTCTGCCAGACGTTTGATCTGCACAACTTTAAAGCATGAGCAGACAAGACACGTCAGGGGGAGAGAGCATTCACTCTGAATCGCTCTTATATGATTTGGTTCCTTACAAATTAAAATGCATTTAAAGCACTTTTGAATAACACAATAAGATCTCTTCCTTTGGCCTCTCAGTGGTTGGACCACAGATTACCACTAAAACAAGTGAACAAGGGTACTGAAAGTGAACAGAATGAGGCCACACGCAAGAAGTTAAGGGTCAAAAGTAAATGGACTGTTTATCAATAAATAATAATGTGAAATATATAGAAAAGCACATTATGAATGAAATATACATGTAGAAAATGGGTTTTCCCTCTGATGTGTAAACTTTCAAATGTGTTGTCTGTATGTGAATAGAAAATATAATAGGCAGACCTTTAAAATCGAAAACCCTAAATGAATGAAATAAATCACGCCGCTGTGTCTCTGTGAGTGACGGCTTAAATAAAAAAAAAACACCTGCCTGGGTTTGAATGTCCCACATACACTGTCACAAGCCATACTAACAGTTTAATAAAGCATCAGCGACTGTTTCTGTTCACTGTGCTAGAGAGGACAGTACTAGTACTGACACCGTGAACGTGTAGGCAGGCGACGGTGAAGCAACAACAGAGCAGCATTTTAAAAAGCTTCCATTTACCTGCACTGAGATTAGTAGCTGACAGAAACACTCACAACTGGATCCACGTTTGGACTCGATGATCGTGTCCGGGCACTTTCACTGATGTTCAGACGGCGCCGCGACGTTGACCTGCTCCATGCGGACCGCGCGCGCTGCACACATGTTGTGCAGATCTGCTCCGGTTTGCCGGCTGCGTGCCGGAAGCACGGGCGCACAATCTGGCAGGAAGTAGAGTCTCATCCACGGAAAGCGACGCACTGACGGGACACACGTGATTCCGTTCTTTATTATTTTTATCCCAATCATGGGCTAATCAATGATGTGTTTAAAGTGACGCACATAACCTGAAAGTGTGTATTATTTACAGGATAAAGATTGTCAATATGTATGTGAATGTATCAGTAGCCTAATACACTATTGGACTTATTATTAAATCATACATATAGTTCATAGTTGTGTCAGTCTGTAGTGTTATTTTGCCTAATGAACTCACGCTATGTTACGTGTAATGTCTATTTCTGCAAAAACAAAACTAAGCGTGTATGGAGATAGCAAATATGCTGCACTGGCTCCATCTGGTGGTCCTGACAGTGCTAATGAAAACTGTATCATGCCAGTGCAGATTCAAAAGGTTTTGAGTAGGCTGAATTATTCCTCTATGGTAGTATCATGGTCCATATTGGTATGCCGATATTATTATTCCCAGTTGGGAATTATCACTATTTGTCACCACTACTACAAGTACTACCATCCTGGTGTCTTTGGACAACTGCTCTATTGAAGCTGCCTAATAAGGTCCATATATTAAAACCTAAGTCCTAAGGATAACATAGACAGTTAAATTAGTTTAAATTTAAATTAAATTAATTAGGTTTAAGCAGTAATGATGCAGCACAGATGTGCTGATCCAGTGGCCTAATGGATAAGGCACCAGCCTCCGGATTGTGGGTTTGAGTCCCACCTGGATTGCATCAAACATCTGCATACCTTTACAAACACCAGTGTCAGTCTCTCTTTGTCTTACATCTTTGATTGTTGTTGAACCCGACACCCAAACCAACATGTACTGTCTGGCAGCTGTCCATGATCTTTGCAGTCAGGAGCTCCTGACAGTGTTAGTGGAAAAAGAATAGACAGGTAGTTCCCACGGTACCATTAGCATCAGACCCTCATGAGAGGAAAATACAAAAAACATATTAGAAATGCCTTGATAGATTTGAAAAAGTGTGCCACAGGAGCAGCTTGTAAGTGTTGAGTGTTTATATTTTGTGATTCACTGAGTTTTGAAACATGACAGATCTGGTTAAGACTTAGTTAGCCTGTTGCCCTTGAGTAGAGTTTAAAGGAGGGTAATGAGGTTACATGTAAGTAGATATACACAAAGTATACACAAAGTCACAAGTGAAAGTGCATTGACTTCAAATCATTTGCTCAAGTTGAAGAACTATGTACACACTCTAAAATGTTCTTGTACAAATAGATCACTGACAAAAAAATATTTTAAACAGATGTTGTTAATAACATAAATAGACGTTTTGACCTGATTTGTTCCTGAAAATACTGGAGATAAAAATATAATACACAATGGAAAAATATTACGATCTGTGTTAATATAGAGTGATGGTGTGGAACAAAGACAGCAGCTGAAAATAAGATGATTTAAAAGTCCAGTGAAGTTCAGGAACCTGATAAACTCGTACATTTAGTAAACCTACTGTACTACCTTTGCATTTACGCAGGTCTGCTAAGCATTCCAACCAAAAAATGGCAAAAGACAAAAAAATAGGGAGTAAAAAATGTCTATGTGAGAATAAAACTTTTCAAAGTGAAAGGGAAACACATGGTCTGGAACAAAGTATTTCAGGAGTGAGAGACTGGGGTCAGTAAACAAATGGAAGGCATTTGTACTCCTTACAAAACAGAGTACACAACCTTCACTGATAAACAAGCTAAGCATGGGAATCATTTAACTCTAATTAGACTTTTTGTGGCATTGAGCTATTCTTCCTTTCTCAGGATCTTCCTGATAAATCCTGCAGGGTAGTTCACCTCACTGAGGAAACTGCCTAGTTCAAATGTACACTCTATGTGACACAACTTTTATTTTTCATACCTGTGAAAATACACAAATGGTAACTGTGTCTACATGCAGAGACAGAGTCAAGGTCCTGTCATGATTCGAGCTTCTCCTGCAATCAGTGATCTTAAAAAGCCAAGTGAAGGACGTGACCCTCTTCACCGACTCATCGTTATGTGTAAATAGCTGTCTGGCTTAAGACAGACAGCTCACAACGATGAGCCACTGTGCTGCTATTTCCTATTTTCTCTACCTCTTTTTCCTTCAACCCTGTCACGAGGACTGCTGGGGCATATTCTGTGAGAAGAAAGAGGAAGGGGCAGAAGTACGATCTGACAAGGCACAGGTGGAAATGGATCTTGCAACCACAGCATGCCACAACCAGGTGAAAAGCCTGAAACAGCGATGACACATATTCTGTGCATGTGTGTTTAACCTGGGAATAACTAGGTTAAACAATGAAGTAGACTAAAAATAACTACCTGCTTTTATAAATACATTATGATACATATCTGTAACCAATTTTTATTTGGGAGCAGGTAGATCTTGGAAAGTTTTAATATCCCTAAAATGTCACTTCACTACATCTCACAAAGCATAAAGCCGACTGACAAATACACAGAATCAGTTCTGTTTCTACTGAACTGAGAAGGTTTACTTTTACCACTATAATCAACAAGTTCTCAGTGCTTGCCTGTATTTTGCCTTGAGCAAAGCACAACCACAGCAAGGCTGGGCCATCTCCACCCATGCAAGCTGCCAAATGTGGTCCCTCCCTCTCCCCTACCTCCATACCTAAGACAACGTCTCTCTGTTGTCCAATCACAGGCTGAAGCAGGCAGACTGAAAAACAGTACCACAAGGGAGGCAGCACAGCACACTTCTGGAGCTATTCACACATGAAGAGCACACACACTCCATCCTTTTGCTGTTGTTGAGCTTATGGTCTAAACAAAACAGCTTTTTTTTGCCTCAGGATTTATGTACATGACTGCATAGAAATTATAATTTTTCTTGCACACATCTGCCAACATGTGCCTTCTGACAACTGCCCTGCTGTTTTCTTTACTTGGTGAGTATTTTGATTGACCTTGCCTAAAATGCTACATATAGATGGTTTATGTACTCAATCAATTGCAATGGCTTGGTTTTTAAACTGTGTGCTTTGGAGGGCAGAGATCATTCAAATGTAGTTTCTTTGCACTAGTTACATCAGTTGATCTTTGATCTGTAGACCCTCAGTTACTCAATAACAGAGGTGGAGAGTAATGAGTTACATTTACTCTGTTAAATTTACTTAAGTAAGTTATTGAAAGAAATTAACTTCTGATAGCAGTAGAGAGCACAGTAGTACTTTTACTTGAGTATACTTGTGAAGAAACGTTACTCTTACTTACTACATTTGACAACACTCGACTACTTACTTTTTTACCCATTTATTCGCTGTGTAGAGTTGTGACGTTCACGAACGAACCGAATTTAGAGAACAAATTAAAACGATGTAGGACTGCATTTAAATCGTAACAAGATAAAGATAAGCAGACTTCTGTTTACGGCGTTTCCAGTATGTCTGCTTTGGTCCATATTAGTTGGTGAGTTTGTAACATTGTATAATTCTGCTCTTGGTTCTGTTTCCTTTCACGCGAGAAAAAATCCAAGCGGACAAGAATGTGTCGCTTCTAATCACCATCAGGACTTTCTGTCCGTTTATTGGTCAGACGTCGGAGCCGCGCGAACAACGAAAGTAGAGACAGGAAGTAGATCCTGTGTCGTGGACCGTTGTCTCTATGTCACAGGAGACGACTACATGATGAAAGATAACGTGGCTCAGTCGTCCTGCCAGGGATTTTTTTAAAGCTTTGAGGTAGATGTAACAGTAAACATTAAAATTAACAAGAAAGACAAATAATTCTAAGTTCATTAACTATAAGAACAACAAAACCAAACTAGACATTTTAAAAACGCAATATAAAGGTTTGACAAAGATCAAACCAGAACCTTTTTACAAAAACACACTTCCAAAACAAATGACACAAATCTCCTAGGAATTGTTCACAAAATTAGCATGTAGTTTCTATATTTGGCTTAAAACGAGTTAAACATACTTTTGTAGGGTAATAATGATGTATAATTTTAAATTATATTTGCTTAAAAGAAATTCATTAAGAATACAGTACCCCAAATCTTCTGCGATTTAGTCTATTGATGTAGTTATTTAAAAAACTGCAGAAGTAGGGTTTGAAGTAAGCTCTCTTTGAAAGAGAGTTCTTATAGTCTTCTTCAAGTTTCAATGGAAGCACATTTTTCCTACATAGTAAAAAAACCTAGTGTCAAATTTCACACATAACATTTGGCCCCGCTCAAAACTAAAGTAAAATCTACTCTAAGGTCAGTGTTAACTTTTAAGTGTTAATTCTTCTCAATTTAGTGTCATCAGAGATGTTTGCTCTCCATCTAGGTTAAAATATGTTTGAAATATTGGCACTTCATTTTTTACTGTGTACAGCTGGGTTAAAGTGATCATGACAATGTGATCTAACAGGTAGGTTTATTGTACCATTGCGACTGGGAATTGCATCTGTAACAATGTTAAATTGTCTTTGTTAACAACAAAATTCAAGTGGATAGAAACTTGTTATAGTTTCAACACAAACAACACAAACTGTTTATTGAACTGTGAAAATTTAGGAGGATGTTTTTCAGGTTTGGAATCAAATAGTAAGAAAAATTTCAAGCCACCAACTTGAGTATCTACACTATAAAACTATTTTTCCATGCCTCTACTAAAGGAGAAAAGTTAACCACACTTAGTATAAATCTGATTTTGAAACATGTGCCAATGATCATGGTGTTTAGGTGTAAACTAGTTTGTATAGTTGTACTTGAACTATACTTGAACAATGAGAGGATATCTATTTGTGGCCTGGATAGTCCAACATTAATCTTTTCGGGTGTGTTGTGAACCACGATCACTATCAATCACTATCAATCACTATCATTAACTCTCCATTGTCATTTGTTTCAGATTTCATTTCCTGTGTTAAATTTCTTGCACCTTTCAACATGGGAGGAGTCACAGGACAGGTGCAGTTTAACACCACCTCCCAGGCAGCCACTGTAAACATTTCTGGTGCTGGATCCTGTGGATCACTAAACTTTTCCCTCAGCAACTTCCCTGTCATGTATGGCCATTTTGCACAGCCATGTTCAGAAGCAAACATTGGCCCCAGCATCTACACCTTCACAGCTTATTCAATATCGACTGTCAATTTGTCACACATCTTTAAAGAAAGATCAAGCCTGGATGACTTCTCGCTTACCTTGCAGACATGTGAGGGCACTTCAGTGTGCACAGTTGTAAGTCAAGGCCAAACCTTCTTAACCCGTCAGGCCAGGTTCACTGGACCTATTGCGGGTAATGTCTACATCCGCCTTAACACAGGGCACACAAACCCGAGGCTTCTTGCAGACCTAGTCACGATCGGTCAGATCAATGCCTCACAAAGCAACATTACTCTCTTTGGGTCTATGAGCAACGCTGCAAATTGTGATATTGTTCTCGGAAACCTAGAGATCTCCACGCTAACCAGTCTGGGTGCGGTGAATGTTGGAACACCTTTGCAACATGTGAAGTCCTATCTGGACCTCACCAGTTTTTACAAAAATAATAGCTTTCTTCTTTTACCAATGGGCTCGACTTTCAGTTGTGCCCAGATTTATAATGTTCCAGAGAAACAGGTTGGCGCTGTTGTGAACATGAATGGGATCAATGGATACTTCAGCTTTCGTCAAGCTTCCCCATTTGAGGTCACAGAAGTGAGGGTGGACCTGTCAAACTTACAGAGCAGAGTTGGTCCATACCATGTCCACAATTTTCCTGTCCCCTCAGTCAGGTTGCCTTTATCAAGCTTGTGCTCAAATGATAATGTGGGTGGCCACTGGAACCCATTTGGTATTGATACAAAAAACCCGTCATATCCAAAAGTTCCTGGTTCAACTCATGACAGGTATGAGGTCGGGGACCTCAGCGCCAAGCATATGTCCCTCACAGGTAAAAATAATTCCAACATGGTGTTTACAGATTTCAGCCTTCCTCTTTTTGGACAGAACAGCATTGTAGGTCGCTCTGTTGTAATACACCAAACCGATGGTTCCAGATATGTCTGTGCCAGCATCAGCTATCCTGGTGAAGTGGTTGTAGCTAGAGCCACATTTCGGACACCTGTGGTTGGTGAGATCTGGTTTACGCAACTGAAGAACAACCCTCTGTCGGATGTATCTATCTTCATAGATCTGTCATATGGAAATCCTACAATGACAGCAACCAGAAACCACAACTGGCATGTTCACACCTACCCCATTAGCTCAGAAAGGGATAATGATGAAAGGCGATGCAGCACGACGGAGGGCCACTGGAACCCCTTTAACGTCAACACAAGAGACATCAGCTATGGCCTCCACTGTGGTCCGTCCAGTCCCTTCTCATGTGAGGTGGGAGACCTCTGCAGCAAATCAAACACCATCAATCTTGGCACCAGAGTGGGTGGAGTGGAGGCAAAAAACTTCTTCACAGATGACACTTCCTGGCTGCCTGATTCAGGCATCATTGGCCGTTCTATCGTCATTCATCAAGCAGACAGAGGAGGCCCAAGATTTGCTTGTGCAAATGTTACAATGGTCCGAGTCCCCAGAGCTAAGTTAGGCACTTGGTTTGGTCTTAAAATGTCCAGTGGTCAGGTGCAGTTCTCCCAGGCTGTCCCACAAGGCCCCACAACTCTAAATCTATCCCTGACTAATCTGAACTCCATAGCTGGGGGTTATCATGTTCACATAATGCCCATCAAACCTGGCAGCGTGCAGCCCTGTTCGAATGACAATATAAAAGGACACTTCAATCCTCTAGCCTGGAACATATCAAACTCCCCGGAACCAGGGACTGGAACTGTGGACCAGTATGAAATTGGAGACATCAGTGGGAAGTTTGGAATGCTGACTGGTCTCAACCAATCTAATGCTATATACATGGACCCTAACATGCCATTAACTGGACCCTACAGTATAGTGGGAAGGACTTTGGTAGTTCATTACATCAATGGATCAAGGTGAGAACTGTGCTATTAGAGAAATTGAAATCAATGGAGCTGGTCAAACTGTAACAGAAAGAAAACATTTCATGTATTTAACGTATTACCACAGGTTCCTGTATATATGAAAAAATGGTCAGCCTTATGTACCACACTGTAGCCACTGACACCTGCAACACTTTTGTTGCAAGTGAAGTGCTGCAAGAGAAGACTTCTGTAGGCATCATATAAAAACTAAAGAAAATGTTTCAGTTTTTGTTTTCAGTTTGCAAAAAAAAAAAATCAGTAATGTCCTTGAAAATATGATATTGAAGCTCCACCGCCCTCAGCAGGCATTTTACACAGTAACAGACTTTCCAAGCCACTGAGCGCAACTACAGGTGTAGGATGTCATAGACAGTGATTCACACCCTCTTCTTGTTTTGTGTTATACCACAAAGATAATCTTTTTCATTCATTGAGAATGACTCAACAAAATATTGTGAAAAAGAAGACCTCATGGTTAAACTTAACCTATGTTTCATTATGCTTTGCTAATTGTGTTTGTTTGTCTGTCTCTCTGTTCATTTGTTTTGCCATATGTGTTTTTGTTTTCTACAGAATGAAGTGTGCCAACATATTAGCTGAGAGAGATTTAGATGGACAATGGACTGTGGCCAAGGCTGTTTTCAGTGGTATAGTAACTGGGATGGTTCTACTGGTAAGAATCAACAACACCCAACACAAATCTTTTCTAAAAGCAGTATATAAACATACAAAAATTTACAAAATACAGAACTTTTTCTTTTGCCCAGTGCACGTCACAATTATTTTATCCATTATCATCCGAATACAGCTGCTCGACTTTCATTGCACCATGTCAGATTGCTAAACTTTGCCACAGTGTAAATGTGAAAGCAAATTTTGCAGAAGTGATGAAACGTAGGGTTGTAGAGCAGTCAGACACAAACATCTGCCTTTTTTAGTTTGCCTTTTTCCTTTAGCTCTGTGAACACATGGTAAGATTCAAATTCCCTTCAGGTAAGTGTATTGTAGATGAACTAAAATAGATATAACTATAGGCAACAATACTTTGTAATCTGCACTGAAAATATCACAGTTACAGAACAAGCCCATATCTAAAATATCCTCTTCCCTTAGAAACTCCTAGTAAGAACGTTTTTATCTGTAACTCGATGACAGTTAATCTTGGACATTATGAAACTGGTTTCGAAAATGTTTCCTTATTTTATAACATTTAAGTTTTTCTTAATGCTGCTAAATTAAAGGGAACATCACGCACCACAAGCAGTCACTAGAAGCTAATTTATGAGATACGATTGTTTTCTTGATGGCCACAGAGCACATACAAGATAATTCATTTAAGCTAACTTATTAGGAGCCAAGCTGACAAAAAAACGTGTCTGAGTATTTCTGCTGCCCTGCACAGACAGTGAATTCATTATGGCTGTGGCGGCTTGCAACAGGGAGCTATGGGAAGCAGGGGCGAGATCATGAGTTTATCTTAGCATCCATCTGCTATGGCTAGTGAAACCTACAGGCCCCCTGAACTAGTAAGCTCACCAAAAGAACAGCTGTCTTTGTCAGCTCCCCTCCCGAAGCCCCATACTGAGCTCTGCACTACAAGTGTGCATAGAGCTTGTAATATTTCCACACAAGCTATATTACCAAGGAGAAAATGAGATGGAATAAAGGTGATTCCTTAACCTTATTCTGCTAGTTTTGAAAGCAGATCAACATGTGTATTATCTAAAGTTCATTTTAAGTACCTTTACATTTAAGATATGAAGCTCCCGTCTGTGGATGGTCATTATATGGGACATTTTGATTTCGTTTGCTCTCAGCGCCAGCAGATGTTCCCTGATGGGAGCAGCAGTGACGTCACAATGGAGGTGACTCTTCAATCACCAACAATGCAAAACGTAAGTCAAGATTTTTATAGTGATTACACAATAGGTGTGTGGAGTAAATTTTAAAAAACGACAACAATAAAACACTGTATGCACACATGTCCACACTTGTTTGTTACCCTTCCCTACAGACAACTGTGGCAATCAGTTTGTTTATCGCAAACAACCCCATAGGTGTCAAAAACAGCCAGTGTAGGAACGTGGGAGAAACATACAATCCCTTTAATATGACATCATTGGTAAGACCTTGCACTCTTTTCTTCTCTAAGCGTGTTTGTTACTGTGTGCGTGTGACTTAGTTTTACCCTTTAAAATATACACAACTACTACTACTAATAAATCAGTTTTATTCTTTAACACCTTGTTTGATATACAAAGTGAAAGAACCTGCCCACAGTGATAGCAAACTTATTAAATTAAGAGAATAACAGCACAGAAAATTACCACTGATTAGTGTTCTGACAATAAGAAAAAATCATATCTATTAAATTATCACACACTCTATGGGCTCTACTGTGTGTATCTTAGAAGGTTCAGCTTGCATTCCTGCATAACCTTTCTCAGTCACTAGAAAATACGCAGTGACAAAGTGTTAAGAGCAACCATCTGTAAAGTTACTGTTTCTATTCAAAACCAGTCACAGATATGTTGGCAAATATGAGCCTTGTGGTTAAATGCACTTCCTACTTTTTGTTCCTCCCTCAGAGCTCCAGCTGTTCTTTAGAAAATCCCATGAGCTGTGTGGTGGGAGAGATTTCTGCAAGACAAGGCCCAGTCAGTCTGACTGAGGGTCAGCTCTACTCTGACAGCATCATACAGCTGTCTGGCGATAACACAAGTAAAACTCTTGCATCAGTGAAATGATACAAATGTTTTCCCCACTCACACCATGTCTTTACTAGCAATAAATACCTTATTGAAGGTAGTAAAAAATAATGTTTTTCTGTGTTTGTAGTTGTCCACAGATCTCTGGTGCTAAAGATTGGAGACAGCATCATTGCATGTGCTGACATCCTCCCAGAATCCCCTTCAGCAGAGCAGCTCTTCCCCAGTGTGACTAACTTTAGCAGGTGGGTGTAGTAATAAGTCACACTGTATGTTTTATAGGAAACTCTTTTCCCATAATTTCATTTTCAATGTCTTGACCAGTTTTACTCTGTTTTAAAGGTTTGTGCTCATATATCATAGCTTTGTTGTAATAAATGGTTTGGCTTAATGAAAACTTACTCTTCCCAAAGGTCTTTAACATCACAAGGCATCAGAGGTTTCCACTGGAGTTGGAAATAATGAACATTACTGGAGTAAAATGTAAACGTGTAAATGTAGTTAAATATAAGTGCATTTTAAATAATTTTTCCTAACATTGTTTTAATATTTTTGGCTGAAGCACATTTTTTATAATACTTTTTCACTGAATATTATTAGGGGTTTGAAGTTTTCCTTTTTCTTACATAAGGCATTTTATCTTGTGACCACAAATACAAATATAATGTACAATATTGTATGATATTACATACAAATTGGCCTACCCATCTGCTCCTAGATAGGCTAATCAAATGCATGGCTCTGAAATGACCTTTTTCTTTGTCACTGGAGTTCAGATAGTTTGGTTGTGTAAGTTTACATTTCATTAAATGACTAAACATTATCTGATAACTATTTTACCACATATCTTGATGTGGACTCAACTATTAATTAATTCAGCAAATCATTAGTGAATTATTAGTAATCTATCACAGAAGAATGCTGAACGACTGTGAGCCATCTGTGGCTCTAAAGATGCCATTACAGGCCAGTGACAGTACAGTGATTGCATCTGAATTTAATTAGAGAAAATACACTGAACACAATGTATCTCCCATAAAATATTATATTATAGATTAAACTATTTGAGTTTTGTCCAGATATGATTTCCGCAGGAGGGTTGCAGATGTGTTGCAGTTGGAAACAGCAAGAATCACAATCCTGCCGAGTTTTCCTGTCTCTGTTGGACAGTGCCAGAAAGTCAGCTTCATGGTATCTGGTATGACGCAATAACTCTAAATAAAGATATTTCACTGTCAACAAAAGTGTTTGTCAATAAAAGGTCTGCATTACATTTTACCAGCCGTTAATCAGGAAATGAAAGAGCAAATATTACCTTCTCTTTATCTGTTTATATCAGTGAAACTAATATTTTAAATTAAATTACAGCTACAGGTTTACATTTGACAGATGTTTTTATCCAAAGCAACTTGCATGTGAGGAAAACACTCGCACCAAGGGCATTGATTGATGCTGAAAAGAATTATATTCTGCAAAAACGGTCGTTATTTTGGGAGCAATGGGTTTCAGTTAGAATATATTTCCAAGAAGATCAAAAATCCAGATGCCCAGAAAGATATACGTATGTAGAAGGGGAACTGGATAATTGACTATTGTTCACAGAAAAAAACAAAACACCTTTGTGTGTGTTAGTCAGTATGTAACAACATCCTTCCTGGGCTGGTGTAAGACCCAACTCTGTCTAGTTTCTTCAGTCTAGTTTCTTCAGGACAATGAACAATTTTGGGCTTTGAAAATCTTTAGAAACCCTTAAATTACGGTGTAACTTAATGCTGAAGCTGAGTGTCTGTGTGTTTTGTTTCCAGCCCCTTGGTCCTTTCCAGGGGAGAACAGAGAATTGTCTGTACGGAGGTTTCACACAGTATAGCATAGCACAGGCATTTATGTCTCAGAATTCTCCTACAATGTGAAGAGTTTACTATTGCAATAACATTTGAGAAGCTGTTCTTTACGGTGAATATGTGTATAACTGGAATACGGAGAGAGAGAGTTCCCAAAAAGCATTCCTGAGGTGTATGCGTTTGAGAGAAACGAAAACTAAAATAATTTACATATCAAGCGCTGCACATTTTTAAAAATGAAATTCATCTAGTATAATAAATGTTTTTATCTTTATTTATATTATGTTTTTAAGCATTGTGTTTTGAATCTTAAAGGGAATGTCAGCACAGATCTTCTGAACTCTGTCAAAACCAGTGAGAAGATGGGATTGTTCAGAAACTCTGATTTATGCACAAGTAAGAATGCTCTTTAACTGCAAATTCTGTAAGTGCACAATGGGAATGTTTGTTGTTTGTGTATTAAATTGGAATGGCTAAATAAATTAATTAATTAATAGATTTTTTATAAAAACTTTTTGAACTCAGAAAATTGAAACACTAGGGGCATATCTAGTAAAACAGCTCTGATATAACAATCCCTGTTGTCTAATAAAGACCACAGTGCTCAGTCGGCTTTGTCTTTTCTTTTTCAGACATGAGTGCTCCGTCACCCGTCAACTGAAACGTTGACTTTTCTGATTAGCAATGAAGCTTAACCACTTAAAACTTCAGGCTCATGCATTTTTAATAATCATGATATTTCTCTTTTCTTTTACATTTCTCAGTATAAAGTCTAGACACGAGAAAAATATATATAATATATATAATATTAAAAACAAACAGAAAGTTTCCAGGAATGATTTTTTTAAGCTACAAAAAGACGAGTCACTCAAACAAGTCATCCTGGAAAGTTGGCTCATTTTGTTTCTTCTAAAAAATAATTAAATGATTTGGATGAACTCAGGTCTCACATCAGGTTAGAAAAACAAGTAAACGTATGTTGATAAGTTGTGAAGTGGTCTGATGAAATAAGTAAAACTCGATGTTCATATTAAGCTAACATGAAAACTTCAGATCATTATACTAAATGAACTGACATTGTTCATGTCAGTTCATTTAGTATAATAGTTTATTTATAGCTTAAGGAGAGGTGCCAACTGTACTAATATTTTGCCATATTTTTGTTTTGATGCAGGAAGTGCAGGTCTGCCGCTGGTGTCTGAAGGTTTTCTTTCTGGCTTAATGTTTGTTGCTGCCTCCCTGCTTCCATATACAACCTATTTATAGCTCAGAGGTTCATGCATCGTTGGAGGAGGCAGAACTATCCTCATTTTGTAAAATTGTTAATATGACAATGAAATGTAACTCATAAAGTGACATGATGGTTCACAAACAAATATTTACTCTTTGTCATAAATTTTGCCATTTTGCTTTTTTATAAGTGTGTAAGCAACAACATATTAACTAACTTTTCAGTGTAGCCTTTGTAAGAGCTTAATATTGACTTGATTTTACTGTTATACTATATAACCATATAATATATATACTGTTGGATAGTGGGTATAATGCTATAACTTCTCAGATCTCCAGAGTTCTGTCTTAATGTCTTTTTGTATGCACCAAAAATAACATGCATTTTTGTGTAAATATCTGAAAATTTGTGAATACAATAATGCTTGTGCTTTGCGTGTGAATGTGAATTATTATGCTGAAGGATGAAAAACAGTAGTGGGTCATTTAATTAACGTAATCACCATTAGTTCCAAAAGGGTGATTGAGTTCTATTAAGAAAAGCAGGATACAAATCATAGACATTTGTATTTTCTGGCAAGAAATTCATTAAACACTAATGTCAATGTCATGCAATAACATATAAGTATTAATATATTATAATCCTAGCTGATTTCAAGATGCTTTTGATATATTAATTTATACTGTGCTTATGTTAATTATTTTTCCTTGTTTCCAGATCAGTGCGGTAGCTTTAGCTATACTATGGTGTGTTTTAAATTGATAAAACTCGTGGCTCACTTGGCTCCATTCAGGCCTCTGACTCCGCGCTCACTGGAAGAAACAACAGTCACGTGACCGCAAACGTCAACAACGACATGGCAGCCTCCTGTTTGGTAAAATAACACAAGGACCGGACTGGCAGCGGAACACTTCGTTTTCCTCACTCAAGACCTGTATTTTTAAAGCGAAATCCCTGGGTGTGTATTCAGCGTTTCACTGGCTTTATGTGCGGGAACTTTAACGTTAGCTAGCGGCGGGTTAAAGAGCTTAAGCCAGTGTTCCATCTCCAGGTACCTAGTAGGAGGGATGTTTGTTGTTTTTAGATGAGGGAAAGGCTCTTCTTCATATGCCTGTAGCCTAGTGTCTATTATAAAAAAAGGTTTACTTAACTACAGTTCTAAAAATTGAAAAAATAACTAGCGGCTTGCAACTTAACTAAAATCCCAGCATCGTGCTACCACACCCACTAATAAAATCAGAACCAGCACGATGAATAGACTAGGTAATGCGTGTTGCATCTGTTGAAAACGATTTAAAAAGCATCCATCTACTTGAACCCAGGCTATGCGGTTTTGTAATTTATTCTCAGAACATCAGAAGCAACCGTTTAATTTTACTGTAGCCACTTAGCTGGCTAGCAGGTTATTGAACGTGTCTGAAGCGAACGTGTAAACAACAATCGCGTGCTGATCGTTGAACCAATAGGAGAGCTCATCGATGAAGAATTCTGAAACGTGATTGGTCAGTGAATGGGAGGTGTTTAACTAAGGAATACAACTATACGCTGGCTGTGCATGGAGAGCCTCCACCGTCCCACCAGTGTTTTATGAAGTACTGCAGTGGAAATATGTCACCCACCTGCCTCCGGGCAGTGAGATTAGTCTTTTAATATTTAAGCTATGACAGGAGCTTAATCAGCATTTTACTTCAAGATACAGAACCAGGTGACACTTTGAGCTCCACGTTATAGTAAGTCACTTGGTCCAGTCACCTGAAATCAGCATGGCTTCCCAAAAGTCAGGTAATCTGTGGGTGTTTTATTTTAACAATGTCTCTATTTTGATAAATGGTTGGAGTATCATTAGTCACCTTTGCTAGATGTGACACTGCCTGCAGTTCCAACAGTTTATCACCTTTAACTTGAACTTGAACTTTGTATTTATTGTATTTCATGTGCACTCTTAACTAATATTGTTTCTTTTCCAAGCAGATGCAGCCATGTCTCCAAAACTCACAGGTGAGATACTCAGGCAGCTTCGCCAGGCGATGAGGAATTGTAAACACTTCTCTGAGCCTATACAAGCCTACATCATCCCGTCTGGAGATGCCCATCAGGTATGTGAGACCACACACACTACATATAATGTTTAAATCAATAAAACAACGAGACATGCACAGGCTCACAGTCCTATCAGATTTTTTAAATTCCTATTTAGGTTTATGCATTTGCCTTGAATCATTTCTAATTGTAGCCCTTTTCCCACTGCTCATTCCTTTTACCTCTCCGTGTACAAGACATAATGTGGGAAGAGGATAAAATGTTGTAGTTAAACGGCTAATTGTTAATGAAACTTATCACCCTCGTTCCGTTTGTTTCTCTGTTCTTGTGTCTTACAGAGTGAATACATTGCACCGTGTGACTGCAGACGTGAATATGTCTCTGGTTTTAATGGCTCTGCTGGTATGATCTACTTGCATTTGGGTATTGATGAATCACTTCAGTGTGCAAATGTGTTTTATGTATTGTGTTGGGGTGTGTTGTGTTGTGTAGGTACAGCCATCGTCACAGATCAGCATGCTGCATTGTGGACTGATGGGCGTTATTTCCTTCAGGCCAACCAACAAATGGACAACAACTGGACACTTATGAAAATGGGTACTGTTGTGCTTGCTTTCTCTGTTGTGCATTATTAAAATTATAGCTGCCCATGTATGATATTTGAGCTGTAAATAATAGCTCTGCTATTATGGAGCATATATTTTCAAACATTTGTGTTGCGTAATGAATACAGTATTTAAAGTCACACAAAGGTTAAATGCTATTAGCATCAAACTGATATCAAAGCCACTATGATAAGAAATGAAAGAATTTTACCTAATTTGACAATCTCAGGCAAATATCATATTTTGCAAACAAGATTGGTGAATGAGTTTACATTCCATGTGTCTGTTTTTAGTGTGGCATCTTTTTTAATCATGCATAGGACTGAAGGAGACGCCTTCTCAGGAGGACTGGTTGATTAGCATTCTGCCAGACAACTCCAGAGTGGGAGTAGATCCTTGGATCATAGCTGCCGGTAGGTTTCGTTTGCAATTGCTGTAAGGAACTATTTGCTGATAAATAATACAAGCCCATTCTTGTATAAGCCCAAGCATTAACATAAACCACGGTAGCACTAGCAATAGCAGCCAGTCTGTTCAGGGAGAGTATAGAGTGTACGTCACCTTTCAGAAACTGTAAAGAATACGTAAACTGTGTTATATTAAATTGTAATAACATTTGATTGTTTAGCCCAATCTTGACACGGTCCTCTGGTGTTTTGTTTCAGATCAGTGGAAAAACATGTCCAAGGCACTGACCAGTGCAGGCCATTCTCTGGTAGCAGTGCAGCACAACTTGATCGATGTGGTTTGGCCTCACCGCCCAGAAAGACCCAGCACACAGCTCCGCATCTTGGGATTAGAGTATACTGGTCAGTGTCCCACAGCCTGAAGACCATTAAATATTATTCTGATGTTTATGTACATCCCACAAGAACATCATCCCCATTATTTTATTCTGAATACCCAATTATTAATTTTCTTATTGTTACACTTAGAAGAATACTTATTTAAATTTATATATTTACAAATCATTTATATTATTTAATCCTTTTGGTTTTACTTTTCTCATCCTTTCTTCCAGTCGTGACACTATAAGTAGATGAATGAGATTGAAGAGAATGAAATGATGTTATGATGATGCTGTCCACCTTTAGGTGTATCTTGGCAAGACAAAGTCTCCACGCTGCGAGCCAAAATGACGGAGAGGAAAATCAGCTGGTTTGTTGCCACGGCGTTGGACGAGATTGCATGTAAGGATTATAATTTAAGTACCTCTGCCTAGGAAGTTCAGAGCACAGTTTAGTTTGAAAAAGTGTGAAACATTTTACTGCAGAGGAGAAACTAAGTCTGGGCCTAACATGAAAAGCCTTTCTGAATGCTTCTCCATTGTCGCCATAGGCTTTAGACCTTTGTACTTATTACTACAAACAGCTACACCCTGCACAACCCCTGTGTGGTTGATATGTTTTATAATTTGGAAGATCCCAATCAAAAACCCAGGGATGCACTGGTGTCCTTCTAGGAGCATGTTGTGTTCAATGAGCTCTTGGCAGCCTGTTTTAATTAGGTTAATGCTGATTCTGATATTGGATGGATGTAAAATTTAAGTTGATTTAGACATCCATGGATGATGAACTACAAGTCTTTGACGTTTATATTTGCACCAATGTATTTTCTGTGTGTCAGGGCTCTTTAACCTCCGTGGTGCAGACATCGAGTACAACCCAGTTTTCTTTGCTTACGCCATAGTGGGAATCAACACAATAAGGTAATAAATCAATTGTTTTTTGGACTTTTCATGACTATAAATTATTCCATTAGCATTTCTTAAACCCATAAAATGCATAACTTTGTACTTTGTACTGTACTTTAGCATTTAGCATGGGCTGATTTAGAACGTCATGCTGGTCATACTAGTTTAAATTGCCTTTTGTCCTTCTAATAGCAGGCAGCTGCCATTAATAAAGGACGGAAAGAAATGCAGAAGAACAAATTAGAAATGTGGTTCTCTGATTCTTAGGGACTTTTTAGGCCCCGTGACATGTTAACGTGTAAATATGTGTGACTAACTATTCTGACATTTTATTTGTTTAGTAGTGATTCGTTTTTATGGAAATTAATAGATGTTTAGAAAGCCAGTCTTTAACTCATGAATCTTCCATATTAAAACCACCAAAGAGAGAGACCTTTATTATGTCTTTAATACATAGATCTCTTTCCTTCTCTGTAGGCTTTTTGTCGACTTAAAGCGTCTTTCTGACCCCCTTTTGAGAGACCACCTGCATCTAGATTCACCCATCAAGCCTGAGTTGAGCATCCAGACTTTCCCCTACGAGTCGGTCTACACCGAGCTCCAGGCCATCTGTGCTGCGCTCGGCTCTAAAGACAAAGTGTGGATTTGTGACAAGGCCAGTTGTGCACTCACGCAGGTCATCCCCAAGGTGAGAGATCTTACCAACACACAGTCACGCTAGATTACGCCTCAGTTGTGTTTTCTTGGTTCATACATCTCTCCATGCTCTGCTTGTCAGATGGTACAATTGAATTCTTGGTTTAAATATGCACATTTGAAGTAAAACCTGTATCACAAGTTTATTTATGAGAGAACAGTGAAAGAAACATTCCCAGACATATTAGTATCTCGGTTATTATTTGGATAAATGACGCATTGTTTGCCATTGCCAAACAATGCGTCATGAAATCCGACATATTCTGTTATGTTTTGTCACTTGAACCATCACTTTTATTTCAACAACAGTGGATATACTGACGCATTTCTCCCTGCGATCAGCATTAATTCCTTCAGCCTTAAACGTATTTTAAATTTACAGTATATTAAAATACATCAACAAATTTCTAAACTGTAGAGGTTTTTATGTTTTCTGTCTTTCAGGCCCACAAGACTCCAATTCCCTACACACCACTCTGCCTCTCGAAGGCTGTGAAGAATGCCACTGAGATCCAAGGCATGAAAGTGGCTCATGTAAGAACCTTTGACCCAACATTTGGTGTGCATATCGTTCGTTTAGTTTACCACAACTGATTTTCCTCCTGCTCTATTATCAACAGATCAAGGATGCAGTTGCTCTTTGTGAACTCTTTGCTTGGTTGGAGAAGGAGGTATTTTCTTTGATTCTATGAGCAATAAATGTTTTAGATTCATAACAGAAAAGGAAAGAGGGTTTTTGGTAATATCAGTTAACATTTTCCCACATTACTGACTAATTCATTCACCACTTATTTTTACAAATTCTCCAGTAGTTCTTAATGTTCTAGGAAAAGCTGTTTTAACCTGACACACATTTTTGAGTTAGGGTTGTTATTATGTAACTTGCACTTGAACTATAGACTGTGCCAGTGTTTGTTTGACTGATATTCTTTTATAGATTCCAAAAGGCAACGTGACAGAGATCTCTGCTGCTGACAAGGCTGAGGAATTACGCAGGTGAGGTGATTTATTTTTGTCATTCAGAGTTCGTAGTTTCCTGAGTCCACAGTTTGGTTTGTTGAGCTCACTTATTGTGTCAGATTTAATTCTTGAAGGACCTCGTGTTGTTTGCTTGTTGTGACACTGACAGTACTGGAGTTATATCCCCCTCTACTGGATAAAGAAGTAACATCGACTCAGTTTCACACGTATTGACAATGTTTTTTTCCTCATGAATTTTGTATTTTTTTCAGTCAACAGAAAGATTTTGTCGGTCTGAGTTTCCCAACGATCTCCAGCGTTGGTCCAAATGGAGCCATCATACATTACAGGTCAGATCGGGTGTAATGTGTGTAACCGTATTTTCATTTTTGTTTCTTTGACACACCTTTGTTTCTCTTTGCCCATTAGACCACTACCAGAAACCAACAGAACCCTCACGTCGAATGAGGTTTACCTGATTGACTCTGGAGCTCAATATGTGTAAGCGAGATGATGATGATGATTATCCTTACTAATATTACATAACACATTTTGGTCAAACAGCTGTATTAAGTCGTTTTACTTTGTCACCTTTGTGTCTATTAATAAAAAGATTAGAAACATTATAGGAGTAGTTTTTGTAGATGCAGTGAAACTTCTCCATCTGTATTCTGTCTTTGCAGTGATGGAACCACAGACGTCACACGCACTGTTCACTTCGGGACACCAACTGCTTTTGAGAAGGTTAGAGTAGTTGTATAAATGGAAATAGTAAATAATTAGTAAATAGTCTAATGTCCAGTGAAGTGTTTGAACTGCGCTAATCTGCAGAAGTATCAGTGGCGTGTTGTTGGACTATATCCTCAGTGTTATTTTATATTTCTAAACTCACTGTTCTGTTCTTTCTATTTTTTTAGGAATGCTTTACCTATGTACTGAAGGGACACATAGCTGTCAGTGCTGCTGTTTTCCCCAATGGAACAAAAGGTGCTGCTTCGTCACTGACATGAGGGTTACGCTATATATAGTATACCAGTATTTAACATTATACTTTTACTTGATACTTTATGTCCAGCACTGAATATAGATTCTCATACTTATTGTTTTGGATAATCAGTAACAAATCTGCAGACAGACACTTTTTACATATCAGTTTCGGTAAAATGGTGTGTATCAGTATGACCTCGTGACCTTGTCACCTGCTGACACGTTCTGGACAGCACAAGGACATCACTGAGACATATACATAGACAGTGTGGTCGGTAGTTTTAACCCTACGTCCCCCATAGGCCACCTGTTGGATTCGTTTGCCCGTGCTGCCCTGTGGGAGTCAGGCCTGGACTACCTGCACGGCACTGGCCACGGCGTGGGCTGCTTCCTCAATGTCCACGAGGGGCCCTGTGGCATCAGCTACAAGACCTTCGCAGATGAACCTCTAGAAGCCGGCATGATCGTCAGTGATGGTATGGCAGGCTGCTCCATTAAGCTGGCAAATCGCCTGTCGTAATATCTAATAAACTTGTATCTTCGTGGTTAAAAGCAGAAACCTCAAGACATGCATGCATCCCATAGTGCCAAGTGACGTACTTTATATTCTCCCCCATACTATAAACTTCAACAGATGAAATAGAATTTCATCTGCTCTGTCTGATACAGAACTTGATCTCAGAGAGGAGGAGCTCTAGTAGAAGTGAAAACACCCTAGAACAGAAGCACTTTAGGTCCGCCAGTCATTTGATCTCATTGCTTATTTCTGTTTCGAAGTCTTAATATAATTTCTTGTCTTCTTCTAGAACCTGGCTACTATGAAGATGGATCTTTTGGCATTCGTCTTGAAAATGTGGTCCTTGTTATACCAGTGAAACCCAAAGTAGGTCTTTAAAACCAGAACCAGCTAGAGGGTTTTCAACACTAATGCAAACTACAGTTGTTTTACTACTCAAATATTACCCATAGAGTAGTGAACTATGTTTTGCTCACAGTCCATCGGCTGTATATGTCTTGTCTTCCCTGTTTGTGCAGTACAACTTTAGAAACAGAGGGAGTCTGACGTTCGAGCCTCTCACTCTGGTTCCTATTCAAGTCAAGATGATGAACACAGAGTTGCTCACTAAGAAAGAGGTAATATGTTTAAAATATTACACAATTAAAAACAAAAGTCTTTTATTGATAATGAGAAAAATTCAGTTGAAGCAATACAATCAACATAGCCTAACTATTAGCGTAGCCTAATTGTAAAAACCGTTTAGATTAAATTGACCTACTGTAAATTACAAAAAGCAAACATTATAAAGTATTTTTATTAAGTTATGCTCTACTTTATTACATTACATCTCTGGCTTGCAGCGTGACTGGGTGAATGAGTACCACGGGAAGTGCCGGGAGGTGGTAGGCGCAGAGCTGGAGAGACAGGGCAGGAAGGAGGCACTGGAGTGGCTCATCAGAGAAACACAGCCAATTGTCTGATCATGTTGCCCAGAAGTACCGAACGGCTGACTGAACTGCAGCGCTAATGATTTCTATTTGTCTCATCTTTCTCTTTGTCTCACATTCAGCTTCTTTTGTAAAGCACATTATACCAGCAGTTTTAATAAATATCACTTAAATCAACAGGGTCTTTTTGCTTTTTGCTTTACTGCCTTGAGGTTTAGTAGCATTACGAACCCAAATGCTGTTGAACATTCACGAGAGAGCGGCATCAACAACTTTAAAGGAAGTAAGGAAAAAGGAAGTATAAAGAAAATATCAGTCGTAGGAGGATTGCATAGTTCTTCCAGCTCTACAAAAAATACTACTTTACTACTTACATTTGCAGAATGGTAGTAGTATGGCATGTGAAGTATTGACCTCTAAATGATAAAGTATGTACAGTCTCTAACCAACGTTCTCTGTCCCTTCTAAGTCCCCCAAACCAAACTCTGCATCACCCTCTAAAGCTGCATGTAAAACACAGGAGGGTCCAGGAAGAGACCACTGTGTGGATCACTCGCGTACTCCTGGAACGACAGAGGCAGCGACAGTTCCATTTGTTCCTCTGCTTCCTGGACTGCGTTATTCCGTCCCTCCTCCTCTTCCTCCTTCAGTCCTACAGGCAATGGGTTACTGTAGATGTAATAGATGCTGGAGTTGTCCTTTGCAGCCTCCCGTTTCCTGAAGAAAGTGAGAGGGTTGATGAAGCTGGTCGATCTCTTCACTGCTTTGACGGCTACAGGGTCCGCTGGCTCGCCCTGGGTCACTGCACTCTCATACACGTGGGCCCTCTTTGACTGCCTGATGAAGGAAACGGCACTAATTGCACTAATGACTTTAATGTGGTTTTACACTGCATTGCACTCACTGGATAACAATACACCACATCTAATTGTGAATCTGTATCTGCAACGGTTTGCTGATGTAAACTAGTTGAGCTGTTTATAAACCTGGTGAGGAAGCGGGTCGTATCAAAGTGTCAGAACATGTTCTCACCTGGTGCGGTTGTAGCAGACGGTGATGCAGTACAAGCTGGTGATGGTGAGGATGCACAAAGCCAAAGTGATGACTACAATGTTAAAGACTCGTAACTCTGGGTAGAAGAAACACAATATTGCAGAGCTGCTGTTAGTAGAAAAAAAGGTACAGTGAAATCAGAGTAACTTGATCACACACCAGACGCCGTGTTCACATCCTCATCGTGCAGTTCCAAAGCCGTGGTCCCGTTCAGATGCAGGCTGTCGGCCGTCATTGCTTCCGTTTGTTGGGCTCCACTCATTTTACTGCCATTGGCTTCAAAACATGGACTAAAGGCTGAGTCTCGAGCCTTTTCTCGCTGGTTTCAATAGGAACCTTGGTCATGTGACTCAGACTATTTGATTCAGTCTCTGTGGAGACACCCCCTAGTTTATCACCCCTCAGTTCAAGTTGGACACCCCCCTCTTTCTCCTTTCTGCTAGTTCCCTTGTTTACTGCTCATTATTCAGTTCAGCTTTTTGGGAGGACGCTGAGGGGAGGGAGATGTTGGCCTTTGATACTGTTTGGAATAAGCTCTGAGTGGTGACCCCAAAACTAGAGTGTTTGCATGCTTTCAGCTTGCAGAGACCGTCACAGAAAATGTCAGGGCGAAACACGGAGCGATTTCAATGCATTTCAACGTTGTCCTTTTACAGTTTTGATGTTGTCCTTTGTGTTAACGTGTGCCACAAGTCTCTGTCTTTGCCTGCCATCTTTTTCACCTGTTGTCTTTACGTTTATCAGCGTTGGTTTTGTGTGTTTTAGGGACAGGAGTGCAGTAAACCAAACCGGGACCAGGTTCACAGGCATGAACTAAAGCCAGCAGAGCTGCAACAAAGACAGCTTTCTCCTTTCTCCTTATGCTTCAGTTCACCCTACAGCACCGAGGGAGATTATGCAATCAGCTGGGCATCTAACTGATGCCAGTTTTGTTTTAGGGTTTCTGTATAGAGTAAACTTTTCATACTTTATAACACACAATGCATTTTAAGCTACTAAAGATGACACCAGGAAATTACTTGCTGCTTTTTAATTACTATCTCATTAATTAAAGGGTGTTGTTATGTAATTACTACTTTCATGCAAATATATGTCAATATAGAGATTATTCTATTTCTATTAGTTTTTCTTTGTATTATTTCATAGTTGACTTTGTGTGAACAGCAGGAATTGTTACCACATAACTGGCAAGAGATGAATGAGTGCATGCTCCACCATTCACTGATACACTGTCATTGAATTATCTGACTCAGGCCGTCATCATAGTAAAGAAAATATTTGCTTTTGATAACATGCTCTGGTCTGGGGCTAAAACAACACACTATGAAAGTATAGATTATTATTACAGATGTGCACACTAAGCATTTTGACCTTTGATTTACTCTTCTCTTAAACGTAGTTTCTTTTAGTCAAAAGCGAAAACGGATGACACAGAAGGTTGGAAATGAAACATGTTTTCTTATACCTAATGATCTTTCCTCCCATCTTTCATCCGTATTATAATAAGCAGCACTCTGATGTACGATGATGGTAATGTTTTATGATTTTCAGATCCTATCCTCTCGTGGTATCTGCCTCTCTTGTGGTTTTTAGATTGAAGTGTGTATAGTATTAATTAATATTATATTACATATTACAACACTATTCAAAACTGTGAAATTAGAGAACAAAGTTGTAATTCCACGTGCTACAATCACAGTATTTCTTCGGTACAATAAATCCTCCACTGGGTGTCACACTTCACCTACATATCTGTTTTCATTGTCAGTGAGCGAAGGGCAACCCTGTACTACGTATTACTCTAGCGGTTTAGGGCAGAATGATGGCTTTTATATTGCAAGTCGGTATACAGAAAGGAAATAGGCTGTGACAGAAAAGCTAAAATATCTAGTTATCAGCCTTCTAAAAGTCTAAAAAGCTTGTTCAACCATCAGTGTTCTGCAAAGTTTAGTTATTTTGATTTAAAGGGCATGTGGGTGGCATTAAGATGGAATGGCTTATTTGAGCAGTGCAGCACACTTAAACTAACTCTATCAGAGGCAGGCATCATGGGAAAAACACCAAAAATACAGAGAAACCATTTCTGTTTCTCAGTTTTACACAGATACTAAAAGATTGAACTGCAGTAGGAGAAAACATCACAATAAACTTCATATTTTACATTTACATTTTTTTTCTAATTATACAAGATTTCCATGTTTCAATAGTAACTTAACTTACAGGATCCGTCCCACTCTGGGAAGTGTGTGTAGTCAGCGTGCAACACCCGAGCCCTGGGAAGCCGTGCTCAACTGATTTGTGGCCTGGTAGCACAGTAGGTTGCAGGTCCAAAACCCAATCTGACTTCTAGTCCATCCCCCACCAGGTGTGTCCTAGAGCACAGCGTTAGCTCCTTGTAAGATGCTCTGGATAAAAGTGTATGCAAAGTAAAATTTGTCCCCTACCTCTGGCTGTGTGGTGTAGGACCCAGCAGAACCCAATTCCATCTTCCTGACTAAAACTGCATAGACTATTCTGTCAAATCTATCCAGAAGTTAAATATTGTCACTAACTATTTACTGGGCTTCATTTAGTTAACATTTTAAGGTTGTTCCAGGTCCAGGTTGTGTTCAAGACCATAGAGAGACACTTTATCTAATCACACTGGGTCCCTAGATGACTCTCTGGATAAGTTCTACTGTGGGAATCTTGCAGTCACGTTTGACCAGCATATCTCTTTTAACCCTTAAGGAAATCAGTAGAACTTTTCACCTGGAATATTTATATAATTAAAGGATAAGAATCTGCTTCATTGTCAGTGAATACATTGTCACAACAAAATGTGTCCTCTGCAATTGACCCATCCCTCCCTTGGGGGGAGTAGTGAGCAGCCCCAGGCAGCACGCCGGGAGCTAATGCTGAGTGGGGGATGGGCAGTGTGCCGCAGCTGGGAATCGATCCTGCTATCTCTGCATCCCAGCCCTCTGCCCTAACAACTGAGCTACCAGGCTGCCTGTTTAAAGTGATGCTGAGAAACTTGCATTTGTTACCTCTAGGCTGGACTACTCTCATTCATTCTTGACAGGATGTACCAACAATTATTTAAAGCCTCCAGAGTTCTAACTGGAATTAGCAAGAGATGTCATAATTCTCTTATATTAGCTTCTCTCCATCAGCTTCCTGTAAAATCTTCCTGTAGAATTTAAAATCCTTCTCCTAACTAACAATATACAGGATGCAGTGACTGAGCAGGTGATGTGGTGTTGTTGTGCTCTATATCTGTTGTGCTTGTTTTACTCACTAGATTGTACAACATACTCTGGATAAGTCAATATTTCTCTTTAGCTGTATCTGAAAGTCTCAGCTGACCACACAAATGCTTTTGCCAAGTAGATCCACTGAGTGTAACATTTTACGCTGAAGGTCTTTTTTCTATAGAAATCTTACTTTCTTTGACTCATAAAAGGTAATCAATCATCTGTTCCTTCATCGTCCTTAAATCTGCTCTCTCTGACTGCCGTGAATTCCTGACCATCCCTCATCGCTCTTCCTCACTCCTACTCACCCATCTTCACCCTCTGCTCCACTCTGCTCCTCTGCCTCCCCTCCCCTGTGTTTATACAGAGGCTGGTGGGGAATTGGTGGGGAAGTGCTCTGGCGTGATCCATTTGTTCTGATGTGGTTCAGCGCGAAGGTCCCGCCTTGATTTATTACACTTGTCAGTTAAACGTCTGGTATGTTTTAACAAACAAAAGATGGACCTTGTGTGCTGGTTGGAAATCCGTCTCTGATTTTGGTCAGTTTTTGTTCTGGTGATTGTGCCACTGAGCACTCAGTGACTTCTGCACATGGTGATAGAGATTGTTGATGGAGTTATATGTACAATAGTTCTGAGAAAGATATACACTAGACAGGAAATATCCAAGATTATTATTAGGGGGGGCCATTTGTTTCAAATGCTCATATCAAGAAGAAATGGCCTTTGAAGATTATATTAGTAAAGTATATTCATAGTATGAAGAATAATAAAGGTTATAAGGAGAAAATTAAATTGCAAGTTAAAATCCTAAAGATAGAACAGTAAAAACACATAAAAACATGTGTGTATGGAAATCACTCCAAATGTAATTTATTATTTTTAACGGGCTTATTTAAATAAGCGGAAATGAAGGAATTCCATTGGTGAAATAGCTTAAATCAAAGTCAATCAATTCATCAGCTGACAGACAATTAATCTGCTGCAGTTTTGATAGTTAGTTCGATCAATCATGTCAAAACAATCAATTAGAATATTTAATTGTGGACTTGTCAGGAATTATCACTAATATTTTTTTAGTATTCAGATAATGAAAAAAATAGATGGTGGTTGGATGGTGGATTATTATTATTTCAGTGGTTCTAGTTAATCAATAATGAAAATAACTGCAACTCTGCTTTGTTAAAAAAACATACATGTAAGTAAACATCTTAAGTCTGTGTTTTCAGATTCATGAGAATTTAAAGAAGATATTTTAATCATGCAGGTCTGTGTATTCAGTTCAATATGGCTTCCAAACAACATTGTTTCCAAAAACGCTGTCTAAACATATTCAATCATGCTACTGAACTCACAGTCTCCTAACGCAAGAGAAACCACACAAATACCAGCAGAACCTTTTCTTTTTCAGGGAAAAGTCTTACTGAGCTAGCATTACTTGTTATGATCTACACTCTTGGGAGCATATATATATATATATATATATATATATATATATATATATATCTTTTG
>JAUMTR010000001.1:15240293-15341753 GCA_032270685.1 Microctenopoma stevenorrisi
AGAGGAGAGGAGAGGAGAGGAGAGGAGAGGAGAGGAGAGGAGAGGAGAGGAGGAGAGAGGAGAGGAGAGGAGAGGAGGAGAGGAGAGGAGAGGAGAGGATGTTAAAATAAACCTCGAAACATTCAAAAAATTGAGATATGGTAATGTCAAGAAAGAGTTTACTGCTTTTTTTAATGATGACAATAGAGAAAAAGTAGGTTTGGCATGTTGAAAAGGACGATAACGCTTTCTGTCTGTGCTGTTTACCTCTTAATTTTTCTCTTCTCAATATGCATGTATTGTGTTTGACAGCAGCATATTTATCAAACCTACCAATGCAGGGAAAAGCCTCGGTCTTGATCATCTATCTCCAATTTTGCTGTATTAACTCTGAATGTGATAACACAGCTACTAGCTACAATCTATCAAGTCAGACTATGTTATACATTTTAAAAAGTTGCCAGATGAGATAAGAAGCATTAAGAAAAAGCAGTACTGGAAAATGTACACCGATGGTGTCATTCAATGAAGTAACAATCTAAATAACATTAGTGCAGATTGTCTATAGATTAACAAGACCTTTATCAAGACCCTGAGGGAAGATAAATTGGCGGTACACTTTCTCAAGTAATATGGCCTTATCGGAATTTCACTGTTGACTATTAGCAACCTGTTTAATGTCTAAGAAAGGAAAAGTGACCTTATGACGGTAATGAACATAATTTGGCCGCATAGATTAAGACAAATGAGGACACATTAGGGTCATACATTGTCTTAACTTGTCTAATGCATTATATAGTTGTTGCATTCTATAATTGGTGCTTTTCATTAGTAAGTATGTATGTACGTATATATATATATAGATATATAGAAATATATCTATATATATATATATATATATAGATGATGTTTTAGAACCAAAGCATTAGCATTAAAATACACTTTCATCATGGTGATTAAAGGACATGTATGTGTTTTTAAGTGGTACATAATGAAGGTAAAGTATGCCATTAGTGTTGTTGAGCATGTTATTGATTAACCACCTTCAATATGTTTGACTTGAATTGAATTTCACCTTTTAATGATAAGATCTACTGTATTTAAGGTGTTAAAAAATTAATTATTATAAATTAAATTGTATTGCAGATTTCAACACATAATTCTTCTTCTATGCACAGTTTTAGTAAATCAGGTTATCAGGCAACTAACCTCCATTGTCTGCTGGACACTGGCTCCAACACTCAAACTACCAGTGAAGTGAGTGATTCCCAGCTTGTCTGTAGAAATACTAGTGGCATCGTGTTAGTACCTTGTGTTTATCCAGATTGACAGGTCTCCCAAGTTTCAACACTCAGGCGAGGTCAGCGATACTTGACCCACCTAAGCCCCATTCAGACTCCAACCCGAAAGCCAAATATGGATTTTGTGGCATCATTTATTGACAAACGTGGAAGTGGAAAGTAAAGCTGTATCTCAGTAAACTGCATAACTAAGCCCACGGGTCAAGAAAGTGACAACATGTGCTTATGCACAAAGATGTATTATGTGAAAACAATATCTTAGCAACAGGGTTCTGTGTTCCTCAATCCACCATGGTGCAGCACTCAGCACTGTCCAAACTTATCCTTACTAACAATACAGTCAGGGTAAAGACAGAAAGAAGGTGACCGGGACATTTTCTTACATGGTGCACTGCAACAATTCAAGACGAAGACCTCCAGCCTAATCAGACTCAAATTGTTGAACAACCCCATAGATTCAGGTTGAATGACATTGAGGAATGAAAAGTTCCATGACTGCCAGGGAGGAATGTTCTGTATCATAGTAGGGAGGACATTACTGCTCACATGTTCTTAGTACACGCTCATCTGTGTCAGAAAAGAGCTTTTTCTTAGATAACTCTAAAAGAAAGGTGTTTTGCAGCTAGGAGTGGGACAGTTGTGAGTAAACAGCTGGTTGGTTGATTCATTGGTCACTGTGGAGATTTGTTTCATGTGAACTAGGATAGGTTGAAAAAAATGCCAGTGAAACCTAGCTTCTTTTAGTGGTGCTGTCACTCAGGACAAAAGAAAGGACAGTTAGGCAATCTACGCGTGGTGTTAGCTATGACATTGGTGGATAAAAGAGTGTCTGTGCAACACATGATTTAAGTTTGTGTTCATACTTCATCCCAGTGTGTGCATTGACAGCACATCTGTTACTAAAGCACTCAGGGTGTTAATGTGGAAGTTATAAAGCTCCATAAACTATTCCACAACCAGAATTTATTTTTCTACTTTTCTTCTTTGCTTCAACTAAAATGTCTTGCTTACAGTTTTTGCAGTTCTAATACAATCATCATACTCTTACAGTAACTAGTCATCTGATAATCAGATAATCAGGTGTGTACAATGGGCTGACACTTAAAAGCATATTATACTATGGTGTGATGTAGTCGTCTTTTTTCTGTGTGCAATATCTTCCCCAAACTGTCGGTTTAGCCACATAACACCTGGAACCAGATACGCTTTTCAGGTTAATGCTAATTAAGGAACCAACAGTAAATCAGCAAATATGATTGAATGTTTTAACCTCAAACACGTCTTTGTATGGTTTCAATCCAAGCTGAAGCATTATTTTAGTTCTGAGATTCCTTCTTTCTGAGCTCTTCCCAGTCACTGTCAAAAGTAAGATTACTGTCTGGGCTTTTTCGTCTTTTGCCAACTACCTGTCAGTCCCTTTTTAGATTTGTACAAAGGAGTTTTTACTGAAACCTGGCATCAAACATCTTTGACTTAATTTTCAATTCAATATCTAATCCTTTAAATAGAAGAAAAATTCCTGCTAACTCACTGACGGGCTCAGAAACATCCAAGTCGAAATGATGCATGGTCCTGTCGAAGAAGAAATGGAGAATTTGGCATGACCATTAACCTGCAATGCTATATTTTAATGGAAGCAAGTGGACAGTCTGTTTGGTCGGTCTCCTGATGTTTATGGGGTTCGGTCGCTTTATCTATTCATTGGTTTGGCAAAGAAGGAGCACATGTCTATTTCTAAGTGCTCATGAAGTGGACCTGCATGCTCTCTTAAGAACATACCTTAAGAACATACCTTTTGGCAGGAGTACCAGAAAGTGAAATACATAAACTATCATCAGACTGCTCAGATGGCTTCTCTCAGCGCTGAGAGTTTCCCTTTGTCTGGTGTTGTGGTTTGAATCCTTAGCTAAATGTAGGCATGTATTTTTTATATGTAATGATAAACATAATTCTTATAACCTACCTATATATATTCCTATTAAAATGCACTTGAGAGACTATCTTTGGTTTTCAAATGTAGTTTTCCCTTTTAAACATAAAAACTATACTGCATTATGCATCTTTGCAGATTTTCAAACTGTAAATTGTAGGCGTGATTGGAGCTTCTATAATTATTTGCATTAGAAAACATGGAGCTACTGCATGAGATACAGTTTGTCAGTGTGCATTAGCATTATATTAGAAAAGATCCAGACCTTGTTTCATTTTGGGAGATTTTCCATTGTCCTCCTCTAGAGATACTTCAGGCTGACTAATTATCTGATGAAAGACAAAGTAAAATGATTTAATAGAACATGCCTGGAACTACAGTGGAAAGGTAAAATCAGCCAACAATTCAGAAGACATACCATGCAATAAAATTCTGCCACAAGAGTCTGATTTATTTAGCAAGACAGTAATTTTGTCTGTGCTGTTGTGGGCTTGCAGACATTATGGAGGTTAGTCAGACATTAAGTCGTCCCCTGCCACCCTTATGTACGTTGGAACTGGCAAACACCACTTTATCTATGTTGGTATTCTCACCATGTTGCCCCCATTTGCAAGGCAAACCTTGTCTCTGGGAACCACATACTTGATCAGGGAATGGGTATATGACAAATAGATGACCCAGGACACATGTATACATAGATCTCTGGGAAAAAGATGTTTTTAGACACTCCAGAGGAATCATGCATGTGTGGGACACAGGAGCAGTGGCTATGAATAGATACAGACCTAATCTAAGGAGATGTAGTTCTCCCCCAGATCAACTGGTTTTCACAGGGTAGACCCGGGAAAGAGGGAAAGATGCTGCTGAAGAACCAACCACATTTAATCCCATCATTCATTTAATGCTTTATAATGCTCGGGAACTTTCTGAAGGCCTCATCCCTGGAGAGTCAAAGTATCTTGACTTTTGGCTAACATCAATCTTACAATGCTCTGCTGCTGACAATAAATAAGTAAAACATAAAATACACATAGCAAGACATATGTTGTGGATAACCCTCCTGAAGGTGCAGATCTGTGCAGTTAATTGTACCAGTTTAAACTGAGATTATTGAAGTAATACTGTACTTCGAAATGTAGACAGGAGTAATACAGCGTAGACACAATGTGTAATAAATTGGGTTAACATGCAAAATCACAAGAAGTGACTTTAAGAGTTTGGCCTAAACACCTCATAAACAAAGCTTGTTTATGACCCCCATTAACAAGTATGGCCTCAGTGCTGCATTCGCTGAGTTCAGAAGCAACACGGTGCCACTGAAATGCCCAAAGTTGATTGTCGCGAATCATGCTTCCATTATACTGGACCACACAATGCACAGGCCCATTAAACTCATTTGGGAATTCTTCACATAGTTCCTCTCTCTATAAGATGCCCCGTCTTTTCCCTCATGGTACGGCAGTTTCAATGCCGCTGCCAACCCAAACACTGTAATCACATACTCTGTGGTTCATGGTACAGTGAGCATACTCGTCCAAGCGTGGGGATCAAGGGGGGCGGGCGAGAGAGTGGGGGGTATTAGCTTCTGTTCCCCAGAGATCAGACGCACCAGAAGTTTCATTTTTCTGAGGTCTCCACCAGCTGTACGTGCCTGAGGTGATGGGGCTCCTTCACTCTGGACGTCCTGGCAAAATGATTTAAGTATTTGAATTATTAAATCAATTCAATAATATAACACGTGGAATCATGTTGTTTAATTTTACAATGTGGTTTTTACTTTTTTACACAATGCCCACTGATCATACGTGGCGAACTGGATCTCATAAACCATGTGTTTTTCTCAAAATTTGTTGAACATCTCTTACTATTGTCACCTATTTTGGTGTGTTGCATTACAACGGACTGGATTTTCTCTATAGCCTGAATGTTGTTGATAAACCACTTGTTGCAAGGGAATGCTGAGTTTTATTTAGAAGTCTCAAGTGTCTCATTTTAGTCATAAGTCACATTATGCAGCCTTTGGGAATCAAGATTCTAATTTGCACTGAATATGGCAGAGCATCCCCCCAAGGATTATGATGGTGAGTTTTTTGTGTTTTGCTATCTCAGGACTTAATCAGTATGTCATCGTGTAGGAGGAAATTAATTCCTGACTTTATCAGGGTATCAAACAGAAAAACGGTGGCTTTATGCAAAGCTTCGAAGACATTTGACGATGCAGCAGGACAACAACCATTAAAGTAAAGACTTCAGAGACACATAATCCACATGTTGTGGCACAGTCAAAGCGCAACCTAATACAGATTCTGTGAAATGATCTCAAGAGAGTGATTCACAGCAGATATCCTAAGAATATGTCTGACATGTGAGAAAGCGTGGTCCAAAATTTCCTCTGGATGTTGTGCAGATCTGATCCACAGCTACAGGAAGCTCTTGCTTGAGGCTATTTCTGTCAAAGGTGGTTATTAGAAACCTGTTTCACTCACGTTTTCCACCATCAGTCTATATGTTTATAGTTCTCCCAGCTGTCGTAGGACTAGACGCTTTGTTTAGGGTTTGTTTCATTTTTATGGTAACCTGTTCGTATCCATCCAGCCATCCTTTCTACCATACTAGTGTACTATTCTCACCAGGAACTGAACAGGACTCATGTTTAGATTTATATAGATAGTTTTATTTATTGTTGATTTTATAGAAAACTATGTTCTGCATATAAACAAATTAAGGTAACAGAGATAACCAGCTCTTAACATTGTGTTATTTGTTGTAGCTGTCGTAGCTGATTGGATAGGATCGGATGGCACTGATGATCGTGACCACAATGTTTTACTGGTTGCTATAATCCATAACCACAGCACCGTTAGCTTCAGAGAATGGTAATGTCCTCTGTGAAGTATCAGGGATGCCATATATCCATAGCTTTTACACAACCACATAGTGTATCATAGAAGTGCACAAGGTTTCTCTACAGTACCGCTATGTGACGCAGGAGACACTGACAGCCGACATTAACATAAGTTATGACATGTCTGGTCAAATGTATTGTCTATTTTTAAGCACATGATATAGCTAATAGCTGCAAACACATGTAGAGAAAACAGATTTCTACAAGCATCTTATGTGAAAGCTGCTTTTGATGTTTACTATTGATGGAAAAGTTGGTATATTACATTTCATACAGCAGGTTTTCATGTTTTTATTTTAAGACAATTAAGGGGAAATTATATTATATACCAATTAATATTTGAATTCTTAGCCTTAAGTGTTCATTAGTCCAACAGAAGAAGAGGCCATAGTTCAACCCTACTTATTCTGTATCGACATGGGAACACCGGCATTAACTTGATGGTTGATTTGTTACAACGCTCATTTATATTGTGCTTCCGTTAGACCCAGGTGCAGATTGTCACACTGAGACATTTGGCCAATGATGACGGATTACACTGTTAGCTGATATAAAGGAAGATCCTCTGTTGATTTATGGTTATTTTTCTATAAGAAAAAGTTAGACTTAACTTAGAAACTAGATATAACTGTGTATTGTTACATCTGTACACAATCATTCACTCATTCACAGGTTTATTATTATTATTAGGGAGTTTTAGCAAGGTGACTAAAAGTTTATTAGTGACAGTCTTATCAAAAACAAATGTTTCATAGTACATTTATACCTAATGCATTTATCATAAGGCATTTAAATCCCCACTTCTACATTAGTGTCATTGTTATGCGTCAATTTTTTAAAATGCTTCATCAGATGATAAATCACTGCAGCCTGAGTACATATTTGTCTTCATGGAGAATTTAGTACCAATCTGAATCGGCACTGAGATAATGACACTTAATAAATCAGTCTTTGCAGATCACCAGTTTTACTTTCATACTGTTGTTGTAAAAATAAACTATTACATTTCTTAAATACTATTTTACATCAACACCCGTGTGTGATTTTTTGTAGTTAAATTGAAAAAGCAGGTTCACCACTTGCACTCTCTTCACAGATGAGAGCAGGTTAACAGTAGGTACGTGTGAGAGACACCACAGTGAACCAACAGGAACACTGCAGTTATAATGACTAGGAAATCTGTATCAGATAATAATGTATTTTTCCATTCAAATTTCAGTTACAGAAAAGAAATAAGCAAAGACTTGTTGTGAAGACAGCAATGAGGCAAAACATTAAAGTCACACATAATGCATAAGTACCTGAGGACAACGCTTCATATAAAAAAGGAGAGTAGCAATTCAGTATATCACCAAGTGTATGATTTCCTACTGTATCCTGTGATAATTTGGCCCACAGCCACATTGACGTTCTGAACATAATAGTAAACTGTGAATATAACACACAAAGGAAACTATTGGAAGTCAAAGACTAAAGCCGGTTAATATGGAAATGCTTTATGACTCTAATTGTTTATATGGGAAATACTTCACAGTATGTAGTTCGTCTGGATTGTTTTAATAAAGAGTGGTAGCTGTGGATTGAACAGTCAACCATGGTGGACGTAAACATACGTTTGTAGCCACTGTTGGTGGTGGTTTGGTTTGGCCCGAACCAATCTCCTTTCACACTTCACTGAAACAACAAGCGCAGCTGCTGCAGGCTCTGCATTTAGAGAATTTATTTTGAAAAGCTAAGGTCAGACAAGGGGTTGTGAAGGCTCAATTCTACCATAGGTTCATAGCTGGATGACCAAACATCAGATATTTAAGCGAAGGTCAGGCATGACTCCGCGTCCATGTGAGATGATGAGATTGTCCAAAATGTATCTGAGCTACACACAAATGACTCTAAGGAAGGAAGAGATGACCAAGCATGATTAATTGTGGACGAGTGAGCAGCTGAATGGATCCTCACCTCTCCTAAATACAACGAGGCTTACACAAGCACATTGGAGTGAACATAAACCAGAAGTGACCCTGTGCCTTTGAAGGCATCTCTCCCACCACATCTGTCAGGCACAAACGCACCACTCAAAGCATGAATGCAGTGGGAAAACCGGTCTCACAACAGCTCCTCGAGAGTCTGGTCATGGTACACCTCAGAAGTGCAAAGTGTTACCCAAACATTTTTCAGCGTTGAGCTGACTGCTCTAATCAGCGTGTCGACGTGGACAACTCAGGCTGGTTAACAACACCCCCCTTTGGCCGAAGTTTTGAACCTGGGGAGAGTTTATTATTTCTGCTCGGTTAGATGTTACGCTGACTCTCAGAAGGGCCCGTCTTTAGCTTCACACCTTTTATAGGGCAAAGTGGCTAATTAGTTATTTCCTCAGCAGAGTAATTGAGGATGAGAGCAAGGGGTGGCTTGGTAAACTATCAGGCATCTTTCATAAGAAAATAAACTACAGCCAGCTACATTTCGTCTCCACAGTAACAACAGCATCAGTTCATTGCATCTCCAGTGGAAGTGGAGAATACCTTGAAGTGCAATATCCCAGCCCCTGTAAGGCCTTTAACATCTTGTATTCGTCAATGAGGGAAAGCAACACATCCAATAACTGTGATGGTATTTGGTCATAAGGTATTGATTTCACCGAGCTCTGTAGTGTTTCGTGTTTAAACTCAAGACCTTGATGACAGAAAAATGGAAAGCAGCTGAGCTCCCTGCACAGTTGGCACTTTAAAGTTTTCATAAACCTTTTCGTTCTGCTAATAAATTGAGTGCAATGATTATTGTAAAGGTGTAATTGTGATCTGTGATCCTCAGAGAAAAAAAGGCTGAAAAATAGAACTGAAGCTGTGCAGGTGAGGCCACATCATGCCGTTTAGGTTTCTGAGTAGTGGGACGAATTCAAATGCAACTCACCCGTGAGTTGTTGGAGACAGTTAAACAAGCAGCTGGTTCTGGTACCAGTATCAACCTTGAAACCTGACTGCAATTGGCTCACAGGTATAAAAGTTGTTTTTTCTTGAATGCCAATAAAATGTTCAAAATTAGGAGTTGGGCCAAATGACCATAAAACATTGTAGTTTATGATTTATTCCATCTCCTGATTTCCACATACTGTATATCACATGAAAACAACTACAATATTTGACCTGCTCATCATTTATTACTTTAAACACGTTTTAAGGTGGATGTTATTTGTTATTATTTGTTCATATAAAATATATATGTTATTTTTATTTAGTTGATTACGTTTGTTTTGTTTGCATTCATCACTTCTGTTAACATTTTCTTTTACAGGCAACAATGAAGCTTTGATCTATACTTTTAGTAATCTACTTTAAATGCATTACTTTTAGAAAGTCTTATTTAGCTTACTGTCAGTATAAAAATACACGTATTAAAGAACAGCATCATAATTGTTTTTTACCTACCTTGACATTAATATGTCGATAACAATATTTAAAACATTTTTTTTCCACATGCACAGCTGCAGAACAGCAAACACAGAGAGGCTGGCAGCGCTGAAAATACCAGCAAGCAGTGAGCTCGTCAATACGACTGTTTGATCCAGTTTGTAATATAAACTGTGCCCCCCCCCACAGAACCACCATAACAAATTTGACAATAAACTGAATGAAATGTAAGGTGATGGAGGCATGTGGACAGTTAATGTCGGCACTAACATGTAGGCATGCGGTTAGACATGCAGCCTGTGGGAGAGGAGCATGAGGGTGTGAGGGTAGATCGGTTTCCGTTTACCTAATATCAGTCTGTGGGTCATTAGCATAGCAAAACAGTCATGCCAGTGCAGGCAGACAAAGGATGCATTGATAGAGTGGAGGACCCTATGGGGATTTAAGTGTCCCCTGAGGATGCCCGTAAAGGGGTCAGAGTGGAGCTTTAGATGGGAGACCCTGCAGCTCTCTACCTCTCTTTATCCTCTACATGTATCTTTGATTTGAGCTCCTGAAAGTCATTTAAATCCAGCTCATACACAAACCGTGGCACTGAAAACTGTTTATGTCTGGTGTTTAATTCATGTGCATATTATAAAAATGTTATAAAATATTATAAAATCAAATCTATGCTGAGGTGAAATCAACAAAACAGCTTGAGACATTGAAATGAGCCACTGGGCTTCTCCCACAGCTATGCTTCAATTTCCTGCAGCGTTAACTACACTAGATAAACTTGAGCCGGTGTTTGTCCCATCTACCTCGCTCTACTGAAAACAGGCCACACATATACTCACGCCCACACTCACATACATCCACATACACGCACAGCTACCCTGGAGCTCCAATCATGCTGACACACAAACACGCATAGGGTGAATGACGCCAGCACATACACATACGTCTGAATTTGGACCCTCGTGCATTCAGAAGCAAACACACCCAGAACGAGTCTGCGTGACTGCAGCGACGAAATAAAACACAGCAGTCCAGAAGTATTCGTTTGATTGAGTCGCTAAACATTTTTCTCTTCCTGAATTAGAACCCAGTGGACCCCTCTTTGGAAGATAGTCGTTCTTTAGCGCCAGATGTTTTCCATCTTATTCTGTCAGGATGCAGTGTACATTAACAGACATGATATTCCAACTCCTGGTGAGCACAGATTAAATTGGGAGGCTGCTTTGTTCTATTGTGTTTCTCTTCTGAAATACCAGTCCTTCAGTAAGCGTGACATAACCCAGAGACCTCCACTTCAAACTCAGGATACGGTGTCATGATGTTTCTGCCCTTTTGATAAATGACTGTCTGGAACAGGTTCTCTCTCTGCAGTCTGTCCTTTTGATTACCACCCAAACGCTCAGCAGCTGGCAATCAATAATTCTGGTTTACAGGAACAATTCGTCGTGGGTTAATTATTGCAAAACTATACCGAGTACATGTGCATACTTTCTATCTGGCCTTTCAACTCCCCTAAAGAGATATTTGGCAGAAATATGTGTGCACAAATAATGTTCTAATAAACATCCAGACAGGACAATGGAAAAACATTTGCTGAGTCAGAATATCTGAGCCAGAGGTCACTTTTCTTTGAGGAAGTAAAACTTGCTTTTAAATTTAGTTATTTTGCGTCATTTTTTACACGAATCCACGCACAGCATGTGCTTCTGTATCTCTCTCACTGTGGGCCACGTATTCTCTTTGCTCTAAAGTATTAATCATTCCTTATACTCTCAGATTAAACATAGTGTCTGTTCACAGAGACTCATTCTGTGAACAGATAATTTAGCCTATTTTTCCTTCTTCCAAACAAAGAAACGCTGATAGCAGCACACAGCTGGCCAGTGATGATGGTCCTCCACAACCACATCATCAGTGTACATTTGTGACATCCCACCCTGTACTACGTCTTAGTAATTATATGCTCCAGCGGCCAAACAGATGCTAAACCTCACAGTTACAGTACAACTGGCACTAGTACAAAATACTAACTAGTTTTTATACAAATGGGCTGATTCCATTCAAAGTTGATCCATCTGCACTCACAGTTTAGTATTCTGTTCATTTTCTTTCTTCAACCTCCACATGTTTTTATTTCTTAATCGTAAATCAATCAGTTGTCTTTAAAGAACACAGAGTCAACAACTGTGTCCTCTTAGGCAAAGCGTCTCTTAATGCCTTCGTCGGGATAATGTTCTCATTCGTTAAAAATAGACCTGCAAGTCTAGATTTCTTCATTTAAAGACTTCCAACCACGAGAAGCAGCACAATGCTAGTCGTACATGTTTGATTAGATCTGCACCTGCTCCGCAGCAGAAAACGAAGCATTCCCACTGTGGTGAATCAAACTTAATCAAATGTGCCGAGTTGAGTGCCAAAAAACATAAACAAGTGTTACAGAGGGAAGCAGCCGCCACCACACTCTGTGGCCGACAACACAGCAGACAAGATCGGATCTGAGTCTTAAATCAGACAAAACAGACGAGGGCCGGCTGAGGTGGAGCGCTCCGTCTGTCTAGAATAAATAGACAAATCTCAACATTAGAGTGGGGTTTAGCGCTATGAATTATTTGGTTTACGGCCACAGCTCCAGCCTGAGTAAAACTCACAGATTGTAGTCTTATGTGGGTATATGGTTAATGTGTATCTATCCCGCAGATCATTCATCAGCTTTCTCTCAGTATCAATGAACAGGAACTATTCTAAGAGCTTCAGGAAGTTTATTCTAAATGATATTCAAAACATTTTTCATAATGTGTGTGTGTATGTCTTATTTTATTTGTTTTAATAGTTAACATTTTACTTAAGTGGAACATTTGTACAATTAGATCTAAAAGAGATGAATTTGTGTCACGTATGGACATTAAAGCAATGTGCTCTATTAATGTCTGAATAATAAGGGGAAGTCAGAGAGTTTTCAGTTTGAAACCATTAAAGTCTTTGGGGAAAATCAAGCTTTAAGGTAATTTAACGTAAATTGCAAAGCAGAATTGTTCTTTCTCACAATTTATCTTTTTAATCACGTCAATCTACCACAGCCCTGGTACACTTTTCTGTCTGCAGGACACTGCAGGAAAAAGCCAACACTATTTGAGATCTATCATAAATCAGCTATAAATTGTGATAAATGGAACTGTTGCATGTTAAAGGGGAAAAAGGTTCTCCTGACTCGATCGCTCCCATACGAGATGCGGTGTGTAATTCACAAGTGTACACATGATACTGTATGTGCAGAAAATGCATCATTTTCAGCCAAAATGAAACCGCAACTCCACACACAGAGACTCGCACACATTCACGGGCAAGCCACACACGTGGCCCACCGCAGTGTTTGGAGGTGTGACTCAAACCTGGCAGATGTTCAGACCAAATCAGTGATGTTTGATTTTTCTCACATAATGGCTCATTTATCACAGAATAAACACGTTTCATCAAACTGTCCATATTTCTGTTTGAATTATATATAGCTGCTTACAGTCTTACTGGAATCTTACTCTACATCTGCTGAGTTTCTGACATCTACAGAAACTCTATGAAATCTCTAATCATGTTAGTTCATAAAAATATCAAGAAAGACAGTAATATCTGTCCAAAAATTAGTTTTGATTGATTGATCTATATCTCAATTTTAATTGACTTGCTTCTCTGCTGTGTTCAAATTATGTTCAGCTTTATGTGCACACTACAGCTTGGGGAAAGACATTTGGCCAAGAATCTTATTAAATCATATTTTGGCAGGCGTCATGATCAACTAAGATATTAATATATCCTGAGAGAATAATAGGAAACTTGCCTTCTTCATATGAATTGATAGATTTGTTTTATTATGAAATGCAGATATACACATTTACATGCTGGATTGTGTCGGGTATTTGGCTGATGTTCACTTTTATTCTGTTTATAATGAAACCATATCCTGAACTTTAGCCTGGTGCTGAGTGCAGTAAGACCCCCCTAAAAGTATCCACAAGGACCTAATGTTGTTTATGCAGTTCAGTCTATTTTATATATTATTATTAAGACACATTTAGTAAATACAGTGCCTGGAATGAGAACATAATAAACCAAAGAATCAGTTGATTGAACACTACGCGATTGATTCATATGAAAGTGTATGCCATGTGCACCTTAAAGCACTTTGTCTAGTATGTCTTCATTATACAGCTGTATCTCACTAGACCATCCTGCATATTCCCAGGAGCACCTCCACCGTCCATAGCAATAGCCCTTCAGTCATTACATCATCATCCAGAGCAGCTTTGTTTCATTCGTTGCTCTTAAACACACACTTAGGTTGATTCATTTTAGATCCGGTGGGAGAAACAGGACATCATGACGTAGCTGCGAAGAACAGCTCACAGGAGAACTTCCCATTAACGGGATAAACTTGACCTCTGAACATTTAGGAACTAGAATATCCCCACTGGCCCCAGCTATCTGTGGGGCAAAAGCTCATTCAGTAACAGTGGTGATGACCAAATGGTGGCGGTAAAGGAAATGAAGTACTGACCAAGAATCAGCACCGTTTTCCTCAGTGCGGGACGTGTATGAACTACACAGCTGTATTTCACTGAGGAAAACAAATCATCATATAATATGAAGATCAAAACCTTAGTTTATTGTGTATTTCTAATCGTGTACTATATACAGTAACCTTTACTACAATTCACAGTGACGTCACTGTATTACTATACAGACATTTTTAGAACAGAGGTCTGTTTTCTAAGAAGACGTGTATGAGCTGTAAATAAAGTCCTATCTGATCATTTACTGAGGCATAACTCGCTGATGTGAACACATTTTGTAAGGTGTGATGCAGAACGGACTCAACCCTTGATCCATGTTAAAATTACCTTGAGCAGACCGTGACGCGTGTTTAGACAGTTGTCCGTCTGCCGCTGGCGTTACTGTCTGCTGCCTTGTTAATGTGCATTTAATAGTACATGAAACAGCTTGAGACTGCGTTTCCAGCCAGGAGCACTCTCTGTTCTCACAACACACGAGAGGTGATGAAACATGAGCAGCTGAGTGTAAGTGAGATTAGTGATTGGAGACATTATTTTAAGTGTTTAACAAAGTAAATATCTGGTCGTGTTATGTTGGGTTCTCATACTACAACGTTTTAAGGCCGTTAACAACTTTAAACGGTGAGTTGTGGGTAAAAATTGTGTAGTGGATGTAAGTATTTAAATAGATGTGAATGATGGTAACTCTCTGCTCAAAAAATGTTTTGCTTGTGAAGAGCAAAGGTAAATTTGGGTTATTAAGTGTGTATGTTCTCACAATATAAATCCCCCTTTTCAACTGGCACATGACAGTAACCAGTGCCAGTGTTCAACAGAAAAACGGTTCATCTACCACCCTTATCTGCTTTTCCCCGGACTTGCACATGTGGACGAACCAACACACACACGTTTGTTGAGTGTAGATATTCCTGACACACATGTCGTCTGCGGGCCAGCCCTCATCAGTCATCGCTTCGTAGGAACATACTTGAGCGTGACATTAAAAAGGGAGTTACGGAGACATGGACAGTCTCTCCACTGTTTCTCTTTTTCACTTCATTTTTAATAATGTCTTAACACCAACCTCTGACCCCTGAGGAATAAATTGTGATTATTATTTTCCTAAAGACTCAGTTACGTTTTTGGACATTTAATGCACTCCCTTCTTTCAGGTTTAGATTTATTTCTTTATTTATTTATGTTTTGATAAAATGCACATTATGTTTTGGTCAAATGTTATTTTTATTCAAAGTTAACAACATCTAAAGACCTCTTAGCCTCATTATGTCCTCCATTGTGATTTCACTGATGCTGTAGGTTGTTAAATAAGACAATTATTACTTCATGTTCATTTATTAATTACTAATTAACAAAATGATTAACTTGATGCTTTATATTCCTCATTTACATATTTATTTCTATATGTTTACACCTCCTGCATCATTAACATATAAACAATGCAGGGAAACAGCCAAATTCAGAAATGTTGCATTTTTCCAGCAGTGATCTGCACAAATCTATTTTCAAGCCTCCGGCCTCTGATTCCTATCAACGCTACAGGAATGTACAAAGTGCTGCTTCTGAAAAGCAGCAGTCATTGTGGGGAAAGTACTTTTTTCATTCTGTGTATCAAGTTTCTTCACTTAAAAGAAAAACAAAACTGCCTTGTTGCACAAACCAAGCTACAGTAGCTTTGTTTTTGCGGGGAACCTCATAATGAATGGTGTTTTTCTATTATAATGCCCTTTAGCTGACAAGTCCGTGTTAGTTTTGCTTGGCTACACTCAAATGAAGAATTTCACTTCAGTAGTTCTCTGTTATATAGTGTTTGTTTGTTCTGTGACAATTAGGATGATGTTTCCAAATTATCAGTCAAAAAAAGGTCTTCAACTTTTATTTTTTTATACATGTGCATCTTATATAAGAGAATGAATTTATTTCATGTAATTGTTCTGTGTTAGTTTTCTGGCATCCAGTTGATTCTGTGTTTGCGTCTCCATGGGCAAACTGGCTTTTCTGTGTGTTTGACATCGGCCTGAGTGAGAGGTTGATAAATGAGCAGCATGTGAATGTTTACAAAAACACTCATTGTAGCCGGTCGCCTCGCACGTTGATCATCCAGATAACAGACCCATTAAGACTGCGTTTATGAAAAACCGTGTCTTCTTTTCATTTGTGCTAAAGAGAGGAGCGCATTGTGCACCACGTCCAAGTCAAACTGAGCTGACACATCATCTGGGTGCCGGGAGCTGATGGCCAACAAATGTAAACACGCAAGAGAGCATCTCGTTTCACACGAGCTGCTGAAATATTCACAGACAGATTTCAAAATAACACTGAGAGATCACGGAAATGAATGTGGCTGATTACACGTACTCATATAAGACGGTTAGGTTTGTTGTACTCGTCGTATGTGGAACTTGTAAACGCTTTTACATAAACAAACAACAGGCTATGGGAAAGCTGGACTCTAACTCTAATTGGCAGGACGTATTGACAGCTCGTCTCGCAGAGAGCTGACAAGCCGACAATGTTGTGCGGCCATGTGTGAGGTAAACACACAGAGCCTCCATCTTCCCTCTGTCTTTCTGACTCCACCCTGGCACCCCCACTTCACCTCCACATCTCTAGCTCATTGGGCCATTGATCCCACTTGTTCTGGTTCACTAAGGCCTGGAATTTCATGTTCAAATCAACAGGAAGGGAATCCTCTCTGTCCCCCGGGACAGCTAAAAGCCTGACTCTCGTAAACCTGTCGGACCCGACGGTGTCCTTTTACTTGCCTAGCTTCAGTCTCACCTCTGAGCATTCCCGGACGCTCTTAAATGGCAGTCTATGGCTAACCTGTAAGCCCCGGGATCATCACAGCTTTATGGTTGACCAATAAAAACGCTGCTGCAGTTTAGAAGCTTCCTTACTCATCCCCCCTCCTCAAACTACCATCAGTTCACCTTTCCTCTCTCCAGAGATTAGAGAAGACCCCAATAAACTCACCACTCTCTCCCAATCACTCCTCCATTTGCCTCCTGTGTTTGTCTCTTATATTATCTGAGGCCATGTGAGATTTTACAGTGATGACAGTGATGATTAAGGGATGATCTGAATTCTGAAACCTGGATTTTCATTCAACACATGATGTTTTTTTAAAAATGAAGCTGAGCCAGCAGTTGATCAGAAACACTGGAAACGTAAAAACATCGAGCCTGACTGTGTGTAAGGTTCTGGTTAAGCATTTTCCAGTCTAAAGACTTTTAGCTCCTGTGTCTTCAGCATCTTTTCACATGATAACTTATTATTTAAACAAGCTCCCTCTGAGAATACTAATCTTTCAAATGTTGAATCTTCATTTAATTTTCAGTGTCAGCCTTTGGTGGTAAAACTTATGGCAGCTGCCCTCATGATGTCCTTCAACGTAAACACACTTCACTGTGTTTTTACTTTTGGACACACAAATTGAATGTGACAGTTTTACATGAGACATGCAGCTATAAGTTGTCAGGGCCGCCTACAAGCAGCAACATGTGACTACAGTCTTCATGACAGAAGCTGGAGTTATGGGTAAAGCAAGAAGGCCTCGTTACTGTGTGTCCTGAAGAAGTGTGTTTGGAGAAATTGCATTTTTATGATTAAAGTTTTAGTCCTGGTGATTTATGTTTTCCTGTAATTCATATCACCGCACTCTTTTAATTTTCACTTTCCAGATGGCTTATTTTAGTTTTGTGTTTCATTTGGATGTTTTAGGAATTTCCTTTTCAACCGCACACATATACACAAATGTGTCTAAATGTCTCTGATGTGAAAATGCTGGATGTTGTGGTCATTACATTGGCTCATTGTTATTCTACACTGTTATAAACAAACGACGAAACGGAGAAACCAATAGCTTTGACAAAGACTTTAAAACTAACATCTTTAAATACTAAAACCAAAAGCCTCAAAAATGCTGCTGAGGCTGTAGCATTAATGTACACAGACAGCTTACACCTGGATCAGTGTGTTGTTACTTTATATAAATTATATATATTTTTTAAATAATATCAGATAGAAAAAGTTCTGTGGATGCAGAACGAAACATCTCTACTGAAAGGAAGAAGTTCAGTTGCCATGACTAACCCTTGTGACAAAAACAAGACATATTATCATTCTTATTAAGACATGTTATTAAGACATCAAATGTCATGTGCGTGATAGCTAAAAGTTCTGTCTAAGTCCTTCTTTTCTAGATCTTTTTCCTTTTTTGTCTCTTGGCTAACTACTGAGAAAAACAATATACAGCATGTGTTTCCAGACACAGACCAGAAACGACAAAACTGAAACAATTACACAACAGAAAAAATAAGTAGCATATTTGGATAATAAATGTCTGTAACACAATAAAGGTATGAAGCCACTTTAACGTTTTTCAAACAGCATGGGAGCGTGTCTTTATTTGCAAGGAGAACTGACAATTAGTGCTGTGATGTGTCTGTTTTTCTTCTGTCTAATCTGCAAGATTTTATTATTATTTTCCATTTTGTCTCATTAAATGATTATACAGCGTCTCAATAATATAAAGCGGCATCATGAAAACATGCAGATGATTCATCAATTAATTTTATTAAAGATACATTAATTATCCAAAATAATAAAATAAATGATTGTCAATGACAGATGCAAATATCTTATATATATATTTAGATGTATAAGGGAATCGTAACAATTAAAGCACCTCTTAACATAAAGCACTGCAGTAACAGAAATTAAAGAAACTGAAAAATGATAACCTTCTTGAAGTAGAATTTATGGATGAGCTGCTGTATTGCATCGCATGGGATTGTACAGCTGTACCTACTAAAGTGGCTGGTGTGTGTATATATATATTTATATATATATATATATATATATAGATAGATATATGTGTATATCTATATATATATTTAATTATTCAGTGACAGAATGTAAACCGGCTTCGTGTGAGGCCTAAAATTACTTCAATCCCCAGATGGTGCTGAAAGAGGAAGTCGCTTCACCTGTTTTCTTTGCAGCTTAATTTTCAGACCTTGTTCGGGGCTTTTAGCAGAGCATTGATTTAATGAAGTTGTTACACTCATGCACGTTCCCTTACTCTCTGTACAGCTGTAAAAATATGTTTTGGCCTCGGCTGTGGGACTATTTATTTTTAGTGATATACATTCTTCCCCAGAAACAGAGGTGAGATTGAGTCTGGATGTGGAGAGAAGCAACAGTGTCTGCCGACCAGAGGCATGAATTCATTTATGCCTCAACCTTGTGTCTTTATTTTATTGTGAATTTATGACAGTGATGACTGGATTCACTTAAGAGGAAAACACACACACGAGTAAATTTACTATCAGCACAATAGGAAATATTGTCTCTATAGTCCTGTTTCTTTCTTCATGTGTCTGCTGAGAGACGCAAGCACGTTCCTCCTCTCAGTCCCTGCTTTCTGAATGTGGTGAGTTATGTCCAGCTCTGGACAAAGACAGAACGAGGATGTCGACCTTTATCCACATGGTCAGTTGTAAGGGCCGAGACTGGACAACCCGTTTGAATAAAATCCCCCCACCCCACCTCCACCTTATCGTACATGTACTCTGATTATTACCATGTCGTACCACTTTAGGGAGGGATCCTGTCTGACATTCAGAGGAAGCTTGTTCCATAATTTTAGAGCCAGGATAGCAAATGCTCTGTCACCTTTAGATTTACATTTAGTTCTTGGAACAAGTAAAAGCATTTGGTCAGCAGATCTGAGGGAGCGAGGTGAGGTGTCATGCTCCAACAAGCCAAGTGTGTTGGCTGTTCAAAACTAGAGAAAGGTAAAGGAAAGGAGGGCTTTGATTAAAAAAATAGCAGCCAGAACTTCACTGCGGCCCAGGGATTGTAAGGGAATTTAAGGGAAAACGACAGGTACCGACCATCAACAGGGTCAAGGCAGCTCCATGAAGCAGAGAGGCGAGGAACTGACTGATCCATAGGTGGAGAAACACAAATAACAGAATAAACTATAACAGAGTAGAAACAGCGTCCCACGCACACTCAACTTTCTGTTTGCTGTTATTATTATATTATTATACATGTCATTTTTAGCACATCTACGTATCTAATTCATGACATTTCATATGCTCTATAGTATACAGTGTGTATACAGTGTATGTTTTTTTAAATAAGCACATGATGAAATAACTTTTAATTTTAACTCTGCGTCTGAAACACAGCTGCCTCTGATACTGCAGCACCTCAGTTGTCAGGACATAATCCAGTTATCCATTTCCTAAGTCCATCATAAACACATGCCAAGCCCCTAATAACACTTTCTCTAAATGCCTGGGCTCTGTCCCAGAGCCTGACCCTTCGCTCTATCTAAGTGGACCATAACTCTCATCTAGAAGTCATCTGGTCTGGTTCACAGCTCGCAGGGGGTCAGAAGATGGAGCACTGTTAACTTCACGGCTATCTCCACCAATCAGAGCTGCTCAGCAACACTTATCAGTTACACGGATTAGTGACAAGATGCAACAAGACAAGATGGAGGAAGTGGAAGATAAAGACAGGACAGAGGAATTGAAACACTTCAAACATGTTAACTGTATTTGTTGGACAACAAAAACAAGTGAATAGATTTTAAATGTGTTTTGGCACCATTTCAACCCCAGGAACCATATTTCTCTCCATGAGAGAGAAGAGGACATGAAAGGAGAGTGCGCCAGGTGTTGTCTTTCCTCAGAGTGTTTAAGGTGATCACTGTCTGTCAGCAATGTAACAGCGATCAGAGACGGCACTCTGATGGGCTCACTGATAGGAAAAGACAGACCTGTTGGCCTGAGAGTTAGACAAAGTACATGACGGAGAGCTGATGGAGAAGAGTCATGTGTTTGAGAGGAGAGCGTGAAAAGATATTCAAAGGCAAATTGCAGAGGACTGTTTAGGGCAACAGGTGATGACATGAGGTGATAGTTTGTTTAAAGCGACAATAAATCTCTCTCAAAGGAAAGAATTAAATTTCATCAGTGTTTGTGTTCAAAGCCGAGGAAGACCGCGATGAGACCAAGTCCAACACCCAACAGAGCAATCAAGTCCAATTCAAAACCACAACAGACAGCCAAGTCTCCTAGTGTGCATGTTTTACAAAGGTAAAAAAAAGTAACACTTAAATAATACTGTGAAATCCAGCTACATGTGCAGCTCTAAACTGAAACAACATGCAGACTGACCTTGGTTAAATCCACTCATAGGTTTTTAATATTATATACAACAGTAAACATGTTGTTGTACATGAAGACATGCGATCTGTGGAATACTAAACACATAAAACAGCATAACAACTGACCGGAATAAATACTGTTCTGTACTGTTGACTCACTGAATGAAAAGAAAATAAAGAAGGACAGTGTTTTGTTACTTAGGTAAATTCAGAGGTAAATTGGGAATAGCAGAGCTTACTTATCAACAAATTATGTCTTGTTTGTTAAAAACCTAGTCTATAACTGGTTTTAGAAAAAAAACTACTTACTCCGTTCTCCTTCTCACAAACCAGGCGCAGCTTCATTTCATTTGAAAACAGCTTTACGTTTTGTCATTTTGCTCGCTGCACAATGCAGTATTACTGGGTAATGAATGTGTTGCGTTTGGAATACAACAGAAGGACTTTGGGATCTTACTTCAAAACGTAATTCTCACAGAGTAAATTAATGTTGAAGAAATGCTCTGTGAGTTTAACGCCACTTAAACCTTTATACTAAAATACTTGTTGCATCTTTGTTGCCCAGAGACAAATTTATGAGGGAGACTCTGTCCTAAAAAGCAGATGTGTCACAGAGCCCATTTCCTTAACGCAATCCACACTTTGTGGGTTTTTACGGCTCGTGGCTGCAAAGCACGCTGCAGTCTTTCATGTTTACCTTTCACGAGAAAACAGTCACAAAATGACATCTGTGCACCGAAGACACTGCTGTTTTAGCGTTACTCCAAAGCCAAGACATGCTTTCTTTTGTGACTGGTACGTTTTAAGGTGCAAACCAGAGAGGTTGAAAATCTAGAAAACAGGAGACAGCAACCACAAAGCTTTATCATTAAAGAGTGAATAGAGGTGGCCTTCGCTGGCCCTTGGACCTTGGAGCAGCTCAAGACTTTCTTAATGACATTCATCAAAAGCTTGAACATCACCAAAGGCTCATTCACAGTCTGGTGCTCAAAAGTTGACCATGGATTTAAAGACATGAAAACTCTCCCTCTTTGCATTTTTTCCCTCAATGGCAGCTTCCAAGCCTTTGTGGGTCGGCCACTGGAACGAGATGGGTTTTGAATGATGGCTGTCCGTTTGTGAAAAGTAAAAATGTGTAGTGAAAGAGAGGGCAAGAGAGGACTCCTGTTTGCAATTTGCCTGGAGACTTCACAAAACTAACATCCTATAGAGTGGCTTCTAAAGACGCCAGCGTTTTTGTCTCTGGAAGTCGCGGGGTTAATTCTGTTCTGGAGGAACCTGGCCTGCAGTGGGTTGTTCTGAGTGGTGAAGTGGTCCTTGTTGACTGTGTGTGTTTGCGTGTCCGTGCATTTTCCTGGTGCGCTCATACAAGTGCGCGGACGTCAATCAACGTGTGCATTGTTTTGTGTGAAAGAATGAGGAAATGAGATCCTTAATGAAGCAACAGTCTCCGTTTGTGAAATGAGAAGTGTGAAACACTGATCTATTGTGTCAGTATTATCTTCTTTCAGCTAGAAATAATTAAAAACCATGACATTAAGTTCAACTGTCACTGAGGCCTATAGTTACATTTGGGCCGATGTTAAATGTCAGAAATCTGCACTGAAAACTGTTCTGAAAAAGCTCACAGTCACAAATACTGTGTCTCTGTTCCCATAATTGTAACGTATTACTGTAAAATGTCTTGAAAATACTGACGTGTTGGGAACAAAGAGCCAGAATACTCACACCTAGAGGAAACTATCACAGCTTATTATCCAGCATTGGGTTATAATGTCAGTTTGTCAACTGCAGTAGGTCAACAACTAAAGCCTGTGATTGGCCTAAATATCCATAATGCATTAAGTGCTTTAACTACTTTTCTGGAAAGTATTGAGTTTCTCTTGAGCTTTCGAAGAGGATGACTGGCAGCAAGGTGGTGATCATGGATATCAAAAATCAACAGAGGGGAATTCATGTTCTAGCCTTTATTAAGCTGTGAAAAAGAGAGTAGAAAAGACTACTCGAGCGCAGATCCTGTGTGCCAACAGACCCTCTAATCCTCAGACAGAGGCTTCCAACTCTCCGAGTCTAGGTTCACACACTGATTGAGACAGCTGTTTTGGCTGTGAACGCTGAGAAGAAAACGGTATTATATAGAGAGTGTATTTCCCAAACACTTAATAAGCACTTCATAAAATTCCTTCACTTTCCCATCCAGCGTTTTTTAAAACAATAAGGTTTCAAACGGTACAAGTTTCTTACTGGCATACGATGATAAATTTAGAAGTCAGCGTTTTAATCACATAACCGTTGTTATCTGTTATTTTATTTTTATTTCATTTCTATTATGGCTCTTTTAGGACTCAAGAATGTAGCTTTAAACCTCCTGCAACAATATGTATGAGTTTGTTAAGGTTTCCAATGATGCTTAAACTAACTTGGACGATTTAAAGACACAACTGAATGTTTTTGGTTAAAGCTAATCACGGACAAATGATTTTGGCACGGCATGAGGATTAAATAAATCACTTTGGACACATACAAGTTCACACTGACTATACATTTCTATGGTAAAATACTGGCTGCACCTCCGTTGCAGCTGGCGCAAAAATGGAATAATCCCAAAGCAGCATTTGAATGCTAATCACAGAGAAACTCCACTGATTAAAGCAAACACTGGAGAAAGGAAGAAACCTTATGCTGCAGGAATGGCCTGGTTAACTTGAACCGATTCTGTATGAATATTATATACGTAGTTGTTGGAAAATGCAGCAACATTTGACATATTTTGACATAATTAGCTTTTTGTGTTTAGGATACTTAATACTATTTTAGATGAACTGAATATAACGTATTTTCTTATTCATTGCTAATCAGGGGACTTTGCGTAAGGAAAACAAAGGGATTTACAACTCGATCAGATATCTCGTAGCAGGACTCTCATGTCTATATCCCTGTGATAATCAGATGAAAGAGGAAGTGAAGAGGGAAGTGATGAAGGAACGGCGCTAAGTGGATTGACCCTGGCCATCATGATTAAAGCCATGCAGGGAGCTCTGGTCAGAGGTTATTAAGGGATTATGAAGGGTTATAAAAGGTTATAAAGGACAGGTCTGGAGAATATTAAACAAAACTACTGCTCAAATCAACATCAGACCACATTCCACGACGCACATCTACACACCAGACTGATGAGGAGTCAGTTTACTGCACTTGTTTTTTTTTCAAAGAAAACAGTGAGAGATGGGTATGAACACGACTCTTGTGATGAAAAATGTTGACCATCATGCTAAACTCAGTAACCCATAATGAACGTAATCTTTGCTCATTTAAGGACAAAACTGGAACCATATGTCCAGGGATTGATTTAGTTCAAGGACATTTGTCATGCACCTCTACCTCTCTGTCTGAGTAAAAAGAATGCACTGCAAATTTTTAGGGTGTTTAGCCTCAAAATTTGCAGTGCATTCTGAAAAGGAGAACTAAATCATAGAGTGAGTTTTGTTTTTAACCATTATGTGTAATGCTTCACACTAACTATAAAGCCCAGCAGCAGACGTGTGTATTCTACGTCTATAGGAGGGATTTAATTATGCATCGTGTGCTTCTGACAGCCGGTTTTAATTGTACAAAATAAAAAATAATAATAATATTAATAATATAATGAAATATAATGCATTATTCACATGTGCAAAGTGCACTGACATTTCAGTATCACATGCTCCACACTTACTGTCTCTCTGTCACTTGGCGCTGAGCCGGAAAGTAGCCTGCTGTGACAGCTCAATGCTCGAATGATGTTAGTAAAGATTCAGCACAACAATAGGCTAAACCTTGATAGAGCTTCCTAAAGCTGAGGGGAGCTGGTGATTCAGGTGACGAGTGAAGATATGTTGTCCTTCAGTGATCTTATTTATTGGAGAAAAGTGGAAAGTTTGCCAGAGGCCCCCTAATTCCACCATTGCCTATACTTTTAGCCCCTGGCCCCGTACAGCAGACAGATCCACTAAATGAACCAGGTGGTAATGGAAAACAGAGCAGCAGAGCTTCCTGCTCTAATCATCCGCAGCCACCAGTGAAGACAGCAGCACTATCACTCTCTCTTTCCTCTCTCATATGACTGAGAGCTGAGCTTAGTCCCAACCGGCTCCTGCTGCATTCACCATTCATGCTTCACCTGAATTTACTGCTGCTGTCACCGCGTTATCCTTCTTCTCTCTTTTCCATCAGTGAGTTCTGGTTTTTTATGTTCTTCCTCATGATGTCTTTTTTCTCTTTCCCTCTCTCTCTCTTTGTCGCACGCGTACACACACACACACACACACACACACACACTTCATATATTTTAGCCATTCATCAGTAGCTAATCTCAGTTGTCTGCTTAAAGGTGTTTGGAGCCACGTGCTCATAATGAATGATAGCTCCTGGGCAGAGTGTGTGTGTGTGTGTGTGTGTGTGTGTGTGTGTGTGTCAGTTACCTCACTAGCGACCACAGGTCTAACTTACATAAATATTTGGTCCCATAAAGGCTGTTAGCGCTGGCTTATGAATCATAATGCTTGTTAAACAGGAGTGTAAATAAACAGTAAAGCAAGTCCTGGCGCCCAGCCGAGCTCCGTCGCCTTCCATAACTCAGTCTGGGCTCTTCCGGCTGTAGATGGATGTGTTCAGCTCCTCACCTGGGTGACAGGCCTCTCTGTTCCACTACGTTTGGTTGAGCCTATTAGTTAATGCCTGCTGCTTGGATGTACAGTATAAAAATTATTGGAGGCTAATGCTCTGGATTTGTTGGAGGTGGTGACTTTTACAAGGTTTGTCATTAGCAAAAAGTCAAAGTTTATGATGCGTGGATAGTTTGGTCTTATGCAGGCCAGATGGACTGAGTGTGTGGGTTAGGGTTAGGGTTAGGGTTAGCACAGCATCCACTAACAGCACAGCAGTGTCCACCTACTGGACGTCCTGAAGTGACATGAACTACATTAATCACACCGAGCATCTGCACAGATTCAGAGCTGACTCTGACAGTCACAAACTGGAGGACAGATCTAAACACAGGTTGACATATAGGCCAAGATTTCTCTGCTAAGACCACGATTCGCAAACAATGTGATTTTATTGTAGTTTTTATTTTTAAGTTCTCATCACACTGTATCTCTGGTGGGTGAAATGTTTTTTTTAATTTAAAAATAAATGAACTGATACTGTAAATGAGGTTATTTGAGTTGCAGTTGGCTAAAAAATTGGAAAATGCTGAAGTGTACTGGTAATGTAATCCGCGCCCCTCTTGACTCTCACTCCACTCTCCCACATCTTATTTTTCACATGCTGTAATACACTTTATGTTAACAAAACAATCCTTTGTGTTCGTCTCTTCAGCTCTTCTTTCTCCTACTCCCAAGTATTTCTCTATCCCACACAATCACACAGGAGGTCGCAGGAAGATTTTGTTACAGCTGTTGTAAGGTCACTGCGACTTTGGCTCTTACACACCTTTATGTGTTATTGCAGAAAAAAAAAGGAAGCCAGCTGAATGTAGACAATGCAAAGAGCACAATGCAGGCATGCTGCACTCAAATCAAATAAACCTATGATCCCCTCTGTTCTTCACATCTGCCAATTGCACAAGATTTCCTGAGGTCAGCAACAAGATGTTACTTTATTGATCCCTGAAGGCAAATCCTTTTTACTTGCTGCTACTCAGGGAGGTCAGACCACAGGGTGGGTTATGGACCACGATCCCCAGGGCTGTACACGGGTTCTTGCTCAGAGACACTTCAGCAGGGCAGATGATTGCTGGAATGGCGTTTGCTTAAACCAAGTTGCCGCCGTGTTTTCGAGCATGTCAGGATGCTGAAGCACTGCTGAGTGTTTTAAATAATAACACAAGAATAAAGTAGCTCAGAGCTTGTGTGGGATCCCAGTGCAGCAGGCACTCGCGTAAACTGTCTCCAAGAAGTTCCATTTAAATATTTCTGATCTACAAAAATAAACAAGGGAAGGTAAGATAATACTACATCAATAACGTTTTTTTTCATTAACATGATGATGTAATGTTATCAAACGTTATTAAAAATAAAAAGAAATCTGGTGTGGAGTGTGTGGAGATATGATGAAGAAAGCGTAGCAGAGCATCGGTCTATACAAATGTTGCACTTTCTCCGGAACACGAAACATGTCTTCTAGGCAGAAATAAATGTCAAATATGGTTACCAAAACACTGGTTGTAAATAGCTGTTGATGAGGCTGCGTCGCACACTGCTGACAACTGATTCCACGGCCCACGATGAGTCACTGCTCACTTCTCACAAACCACTGTGACTGTTTTGCATCTAAAATCAGGGGTTTGTTGCACAAACATCATCAGATCTGTTTTTGATCAGTAGACAGCTGAAGCTGCAACTTGTCATACAATGGAAAATAGATCTTGTGATAGATGATTGCCAATAGAATTCTCTTCTTGCCCTGCCACCATCAGCCGATGTAAGTAAAACACAAAAGCTTTGCACTTAGGGATCCTAAAACAACACGAAGGAGTTTGACGCCCACAATGCAAACACACTTTGAGCTGGACCATGTAATCCAGGCAGCTATTTTCCTTTTCCATTCTGCAGGCATCTGTGTAAGCGGCGTCTTCAGTGCTGCCGTCTCTTGTACCGACCTCCGACGTTTGCTGCTTTGTTTGCCGCTGCACGGTTGATGTGGTGACCTTTGTGATCGTCTTACGTTGCTAAATGCCTCCTGATTGTGAGGAGAGCTGAGTGGTGATAATGTCCCCTAGATTCTGATCCCCTCCCACACACTGTGCGTACATGCAGCAGCACGTAGACACACGCGGTCATAGCTGCACACAGACAACGCTTTACTCTCCATCCCAACAGTAAACAGTGTCAGAATGTTTTCAGATGGCGGAGGAAGTCAACACGCAGACTGACAAGCAGATGTTGAAACATGTTAAGTATTTTTGGTGTGTTTACAGTATTCTGGAGGCTGGATGGAGCAATGTTCATCTTACTGACCTGAATCTCTGCTGTGTTATGATGCCCCTGCCAATAATACCATACGTTCAGTCATGAGGACAAGTAGTTTCATTTTTCCTAATGATGGAAACAATTACTAACGGATGAGGAAGAGCTCTTGCATGAGTGACAAGCGTGGGTTTGTCGAGCCCACATCATAAAACGCACACGCCTACACATTCTCACACACATGCACCTCAGCTACTGTTGCACTTCAGCCATTCGCCCTCTTCTCTACTTTCACCCCTGTAACCTCATCCTCCACTATAGTGACTTGAACTGTCAACAGATGGCTGGTCCCACATGGTGAGTGTTGATTTAGTCAAAGATGTGAAAACAAACCTAGGTGTCTCCTCTCCTCTCCTTTCCTCACCTCTCTTCTCTTTCCTTCCCTTTTGCAGCTTCACCACTTCCCTGTGGCAATGAATGTAAACCGGCGGTGACACAGACGGTCTGTAAATCACAACTAACCTTGACAGACATTTAAACCAACACTCACCCGGACGTATGAGCTGTACAGGACAGTACTGGCTGCATGAGGGGGAGGTGGAGAGTGATGTGACACAAAACAATTACACCAAAACAATATTTTTCAGGCATCTTAAATTTCTAGCCTACTACTACTACTTATGTTGACGTTGTGCTGGACCTCTTATGGTTCTAAGGTATCTTCAGGGTGACTAGACTCTTTACTAAATAAACCAAACATCCAATTATTCAGGTATCTTTATTCTTAGTGCATCAGTATTTCAATACCATGCACATGGCAAATGGTTCTAATATTCAGGCACTCACTACTAATCATGTTTTTATCTGGGAACCCACAATCCCCTGAGTATAGCCATAGATATGGAAACTTTCTACCGATAGGCAGATCCAAGGTCATACTTTTCCATTACTTTAGGCACATTTTATCAACAGTTTCATAGCTCTACACTCTGGGACTTAACATTTACTAATCTAATGGAAACTTGCTTCTGTTTATAGAAGCTGCTGAGTACAAGTAAAAAGATGGGAAGAGAATGGTTCTTCTGCTGCCAAAATCAAAGGGTTTGAAAATTGCTCTCTTTTGGCCTGCTTACATTTTCTGTTAATCTGCGCTTATGTTCTGTCTTTTATAGCGAAAGAATCCTTACTCTTGGTTTTTAAAAACAACCTTCGTGTAACATACGATCTCGTCAGTCGTAAAACAGCCGAAGATGGTCGATAAATAACTGTGTGTTGAATCCAGTCTCGAGTATTGAATGTATAAGTAATGCTAACCACAGAGACAGATGTCTAAGACAGCATTTCCCACACAAGGAGTGTGTGTGTGTGTGTGTGTGTTAGCAAGTTTAATCTCTAAAGTTTGTGTCCACTGCCACTGAACTGACATTGACACTGTGATATACTGACTACAGAGACACACAAACATGTGTGAGAGCGGACACATTCAGAATATGCAAACTTGGAACAAACCTGCACACAAACACACACCTGCCTGTTTCTTTGCACATCCTTAATCCTGGCCATCCTCTCGAGCTTTTCTTTGGTTCCTTGCTCTGTTTTTCTTTTATGTCTGTCTTTCCATTGAAGCCACGTCTCAGCCATCTGCTCTTCTGTTCGGCAGGGTCGTCGGCCCCGGGCTCTGCACCAAAGGTCAGTGTGTGTCTCACTGGACAATGACCCAGCCGGACGACCCCCTACACGCACTTCAAACAAAACTCACGTTCACCGCGACCAGTCCATCTGCATCTTTCAGGATGGGTGTTAGGTGCACGGCGAGGTGAGACGAGGATGGAATCTGTGTGTTTTAGTTCTCTGTGTGCGGGTCTGCTTACATCCTCGGATCTACTCATAACTGTTTTTATACACGAGAGAATAAAGGCTTTAAAAGCGACACAGATCAATATAAACAGTCCATAACTATAAGTGTTAACGTCTGCTTGTCTCCCAAGAGTAATTCTAGCCCTGACTCTCATTGATTTCTAAGGAGAGATCATTATGGGTGGCTGAGCTGTAAAACACTTAGGATTTTTTCTTATTTTGGGGGGGGTGGTCTTTCATGGCTCAGTGGTGCACAATTCTACCGTAGACAGAGATAAAGCTTCGAAAAGCCAAACTCAGCAAATGCTTTTGCTCATGCGTCATTTCACAAACATCACCTGACTTTTCCCCCGTGCTGCACTGAAGGAGACGCGTCTAAAGATTTATTTTGATGCAAAATGAAGCTGAAACTCCAACTACTATTTGCTGTCACCACGTTTTATATCATCTCTAAAGATTAGTGTCCCCTGTCCAGCTGAGGATCGTTGCCACATGTCATACTCCCCTTCTTCTTCTCCTCTCTGCTAATGGGGGTTTTTCAAAAGAATGCCTTCAAACAACAGCTGTGATCTTAAATCTGAATTTCTTTCAGTTCACAGGAACCACAAATGAATTGGCCGAGCTGTCATCAGGTGATGTAATCATAAATCAAACAACACATCCGCTGTGTCTCTGCCTTGAGTTCTCACTAAAATTGTGTGCACTGAATAAATGACTTTATTTAGAGCACATTGTGCTATTTCTATGTGAAAAGCACAGCTATATGTATTACACACATTCATGCTACTATCTGTCTTGTTAGCGTGGGAAATTCTGAGTGCCACCTCAGCCTAAAGTTGAATATCAGTGTTAAAACTTTTGTAGTACATGCTCACCTACAGTAGATAAATACTGACTCTGACAGAGTGACAAACTATCATGTTAAATGATAACTGTCAATGTGTCACTGTGATAGAAACATTAATCTCCATCAGATGCATGTTCACCAGCAGAAACATGGCTGTAACATCAAATCTGTGCAGTCACCGTCTGCATCAGTAACCTCTGTAATATCTCTGATGATTTACCTCCATAGATTAGGAGAGAATAGTTCTTAACTAAGCACAGAGATCAACAAAGAGAACACGTGGCCAACTTGTGCCAGAGGAAAGTGACATGTGAACTTTACATTTAACTTTAGTATTTATAAGGCTTCCATCTTACAGGGACTTTAGTTGGAGGACAAATCTCCCCTCTTGTTATGCGTCTGTCCAGAGACGATGAGGAAGAAAAAAGAGGAGAGAGAAAGTTCTATCAGACATGTCACAGACAGGTCATAAATTGGTGAGTCAGTAAAGAATGGCCAAAAAGGCTTTTTTAGTCTCAGAGTTAAGCTCAATGCTGATTATTTATTGAAGCACAAAATGTGGTTAAGATGGACTATACGATCAAAAACACAAAATGTTTACACCACGGAGTGGTGTGATTAGTCAAGAGTCTTTATATTACTGCAGATAGTTTGTTTTGAGGTCCAGGACCTCTTAGCTGTAATGGAACGACTAAAGTCAGATTACTCTACAGTCTAAATATACATGGACCCCATTTAAAATCATGCATGACATGTGGTTGGCCATTTCTTATGTCTAGATTTTACAGCAGTTAATTCGAAAAAAAACTTGACTTTCTGGACCAAACTCCTGAGACACCACTTCATCAGAATACAGAGACTCAAAAGAAAACGTTTTCTTCATTTCTACCGTCCAAGGAACTTTAAAGGCAAGAAAGTTTTCAGTGATTCATGTAATGTAGTTTTTATTAAAAAAACATGAACATGAACAACCCTGGAAAAAATAAATGGATGGTTGTACAATCCACATGTTATTCAAATGCATGTGAACCTATTTAGGACCTGGAGGGTGTTTGCCACTTACTAACGCCTGATCTGATCAGATTGTGTGATATAATCGAAAGCTCGGGTATGTGATTAGAGCGACCTTGTGCTTGTTCGGCCAAACACTGCGGTCAGTGACTGAACTAATGCTGTGCATCATTTCTTGTAGCCACAAACTTACTCCAGAGAATCACACGGCGAGCTGTAATGACCCAAACACTCAGTGCATATATTATGAAAATGAATGTTAAACTTTCCACAGGTTTGATCCACAGAATGGAAAAAACACACAACACAGTCAAACCGTATTTGTTTATATGTATATGTATAATGTAAACTATTCTTGTAAACCATCGTGTCTGTGGATTCCTGCATGTGTGTGAATGCCTCGAGTCCTGCTCACATGAGTGCACAACTTTCATCTTTCTCTGTCCAGAAAGTTTTGGCACGAACGCTGCTGAGTTGCTTTAGATAGTATCGAGTCTCCCTGCTGAATTTTCTGAACGGACGGGGAAAACCAGCTCTAATGCTCTAAAAACAATGGTGCTGCAGGTCTGTAGATGGACAGAATAAAGTACTGGTAACATTAGAAGAGGCACAGTACTGAAGATTCAAAGAACATTTAAGAGAGGAGAGGTGACGAGTGACAACAAGTAAAATAACCAAACTGAGGAAAACTGAGAGGTGAAACAGCCTGAAAAGAGAAACAATGAGCAGAGAACTTTCAGGTTGCTCAAAGTGTCCCGTGTAATCATCTCCACAATCTAACAGCTTAGAAGTTTACCACAACAGACGGAAAGCCAAACGCGTGATGTGATGCAAAGCCTTTTAAAATCAGGGGAAACGCAGAATTAGTTCGTTTTAGCTGAAAAAAGGCAGAAACACGTGGATTTCCATGTTACTGTAACCACGTTATTGTCCAGTATCCACTTCTCATATACTGTACAGCATAAGTCAATGCTGTATTGTTGAGTTGTGCTGCCACACATAAGCACGTCCGGTGGGGGACACACAAACATCCCCAGCGTTTCCACCATCAGTCAGTCTTGATTGTTGTCAACATATCACCATGTGAACGGTTTCATGTAAGCAACCATTGTGCCGGTCAGTGTGGCAACTCTCTGTTTTGTAAAGGACTTGTATTAAAGCATCTGTCATGAAACAAGGTTTCCTCGTTCATCACAGGATCATGTTGGCTGCTGAAGCCCAAACGCTCTGTCAACTATTCTGGCTTTCAAAGTTTAAAAAGAGAAAGTGCCTCTGACCTGGCAGAGTGTAAGTTCTGGCCAGACTGGGAGGGCGAGGTCTTAACCTCATCTTCGTCCCAGTAAACTGCACAGTGCACGGCTCCGGACTTTCCGGAGTGAAAGTTACAGTAGATGGATGTAATGTGTTTAAATAAAAGTGAGTGTTTCCTTATGAGCCATACGTCCCATTAGGCTTTAACAGCCCAAGTGATTTACCTCACAGAAACAGCATCCTCTCATTTGTCCAAACAGGTTTTACTCGTTGAATTGTCGCACAGCAGAGCAAACAATAGATGCAGCACAGGCTGAAAAATGCTGAGCTGTTGCTATCAACGCTAGAGCTGGAAGACGTTTGTGAGCCAACGCTGAAAAGCTGAGCAGATGATTGTGTCCTTTAAAACTCTGCCATGTATCCTGGTGTTTTCAGTTTAACTTCTTTTCGCTCTGGCAGCCATCAGCTTTAGTTTAAGGCAGCCTCATGAAAAGAAAACTTGTCAATTTGGAACAGATCCTTCTATCAGGCGATGTCATGGGTCTGCTGGAGGAGAACGGGCAAACAGCTGCCACCATTAAAGCGTCTTTTCTAGGAGGAGGTTCAGATATTATTCACAGATTATACAAATGCAGTACAAACAACTACTTTTTCAACAACTCCCTGAGATTTTCATACTTCTTCTGCACTTTTCAAAATAAGTGCCATTGCATTATTTCCTGTTCCCAATCTGCAATCAAATGCTCAAGTTTTTACACTGTTAATTGTGTTATTTTTTATCTGAGGTCAAAATGTTCTCATACTGCTGGCCAACGTTTTCTCCAACTTCACACTGTTTATTGGTTTGCAGAGTATAGACCCAGGTTTTCCATCATGGGTTCCCACAAATGACAACTTAATCGTACCACATGATAAATAGAATTAACAAAATGTGAATTCCAATACTATTAAGGACAATTTCATGTCTTCACATTTGAGAACTCATGGGTATCTGATGAACTTTTAAGTGGGCTTTTAGACTATAAAAAGCAGCCTTCACGTACAACAGACACACATTCACGGAAGTATACCATGTGGTTTGACCACACGTCGGCGGTCACTGAGCGCTCACTGAGAGCATCCCGTCCAATTAGACTTTCATACATCCTACTCGCAGCATTTCCCAGAGAACAGGAGCAGACAACTGCCCCTCATCAAAAATGCACACACACTCTTGAATGTGGCACCAAGGGGAACCAGCAGGCCCGACCGCCCACTCTTTTCTTAGCATCCCATAATATATACAGTAAACACATGTCCAGCCTCACGCAGGGACTGAAACCATGGCGACAGGGCCAGATACAAACCGTGCTCTTGACAAATATATGAAAGACAATGTGCTTGTCAAGCAGGAAACGAAGAGTAAGGAGGAGGAGAGCAGAGGAGGGGCGGCCATTTTTGGTCTTTGTTTGGGAAAGAATCTATTGAGTGGCATTTGGTGTCATGCCAGATTCTCTCCTCCTCAGACAGGCACAAAGTAAACTGGATTAGTCACTGAGAGGCCTTTCTCCCATAACTGACAGCCAAGGAGAGCTGGAAACTTCAAACGCATTCAGGACATTTCTACCTAAAGACCAGATGCTTTATTGAAATGGAAATGGCTTTATCATCCGTCTCTGTTGGCATTCATAGCTTTCTGACTGTATGTGCTGTACATGTGAATGGCAGACGCTGGATTGAAATGAGCTGGAGTACATCTTTAGCCTCTATTCATTGTTTTTCCTCCTGTTTTGGACTGCGGCCCTCTGAGCGCTCAAATAACAGTGTCCTGCTATATAATATAAATGTTAAAAGCGGATATATAAAACAAACGCGGATGTGACTGAATGTTTACAAAAGAGTTATTCTGTTTAATTAAACATCAAAAATTGTGCCTCCCACATTTTAATGTGCATATAGGGTCATGTATGGGTGCATTGTGTTATCCATATGTTCCCATATTCATTAAAGTGTGTAAAAGTTCATTCAGAGTATATGACAAATTACCCCGTGGACGTGATGATGCGCGTCTTTATTTTGGTGTGAATCTTGTTTCTATCACAAAGGGAACTTTGAGAAGTATGAGTAAAAGCTTTGTGATAAAGTCATCTATAATGAAAAAGTCTGTAATTAAGAATAATAACATTTAAAACAGGAGACAAATTTGATCTTGCAACATCCACGTTTCATCACCACAGACCTATTTGTTTTTACGGACTCACAGTACTGATATATTCTGGTCTGGCTTAAAAGTGAAAAACGTAACATTGGCTTCAAGCGCAATGTGTTATTAGCCTGTAAACGAAATCTTTCCCTAGATTTAATCAAAGCGCCTTTGTTACCAAAACCTACTGTAATCACACACGGGACTCTGAGGTCAAAGTGTCCAGGGTGATAGTGCATTTGTATAAACACCATCTACCATCTCTTTCCAACACAGCTCAAATGTAGGGCCTCGTTAATTTTAAAAATGTGTAGCATCGGAGCAAAATCCAGACAATCAACTGCATAATTATATAAAATTTCATGAAAATGCAATGATATTGGAATTTTTGTCAGACGGTGATGATGAGCAGGAGATTCATGCCTTTGTGCTCCACTGAGCTGCAGCATTTTTGATCCATTAATAATTAAACAGAAGAGCGTTCTGGTCTCTGAAGATAACGTTTGATTCATTACTGATTAAACTTAAATATTTGATGAAGAGTTTCTCTGCACAGCAGACTGACGCCCTGACACTGTGTGTGCGTCAGTGTCCGTACACTGTGAGATTTTTTAGACCAGGGGAGGGAGAGGATTCTGTGGCCCGTCCTCACTGTCCCACAATCCTTCTAACGGCTACCAAAGGGTTAAGATTTTAGGGTTAAGGTTAGAATTAGATTATAATAAAGGGGGACCAAGGACAGGCAATGAATGTCCTGACAAAGATAGCTATACAAACATGTGAGGAACCAGCTGCTGAGGCTCAGGGAAAAACGTGGTCACTGATAATAGGGACTACCCCCCAAAAATGTCCCATCACACACCCTTCCCCCTTCTTAAACCCCACACACACCTTAACCCCCCAGAACCTCCTGTTTATCCTGTTTACAGAGCTCTGCAAGAATCACCACCAGAAACACACACACATCCAGCGTATTACGAATATGCAGTGCGCATTGCTCACTTCAGAAAATCCAAAGAGAGTCATTGGACTGTAAATCTTTTATATGCTGTAAAGTAGCTGAGCTACTTCCACACACACAGTTTCAGGGTTTTGTACTCAACACTTTCCACTCATACCAGCACCACCGCTCAATGCCTCCAGTACTCTTGAGAATTTTTTCCACATGTTGATTAATGTGTGTTTACACTGCAAATTTTGAGCCTCGACTGTGATTGTGAACTACTGTTTATCTAAGCCCAGTGGAGGGAAGCCTTTCATCTGCCCTGCCACCATAAAATAAAACTCAGCACCAGACTCAAGCTGCTGGACAAACACAATAACGCCAGACCACAAAGCAATCTCCACACATAGATCCCAACAGGAAAGTCTGCATCTGCCGTCGCGCTGGTAGATTACCGAAGAGATTAGTCCGTGTTTATTTGGGTTCATTTTTACACGGAGGGCCACGAAAGACGTTAAAAATGTGCAGGTTTGGTTTAAGTGCGACGGCGCACCGATGCTGTTGAAAGGCCAATAATGAAACGCACAGAAAGTGTTTTTATGCTATTTAGTCCATACGGAGGAAAATGTGAGCGCATTTATTCAGAGATGTTTGAACTAGTGTGTTTGTTTTCTACACTATTGCCATCTTGTTGTGCTAATCCTCTTAAAACTCTAAAGGGACACACGGCAAGAAAACTGCAGCTTTCACCGAGTCAAAACACATCAAGACTTTTTTCTTCTTTCATTCCTATTCAACCGCACTCTTACACTGTAAATCCAGTTCTGTTTTACAAGAGACAAACACATTTACAGGGAACATGAAACAGTTTATTGCACATAATAACCTTTATGGGGGCAATTAATTAATTCAAGTGATGTGGCAAGTGTTACGTGAGTGCGCCTCATACTTTCCATCATATCCCTCATCACGGCAGCCATTTGTGCATTCTCATCTTTCAGGACTTTTCCACAACAAAGACAGTGTCTGCTACCTGTAACGTCTACTTGTAACCCTATACAGGGACGTGCGACACTGACCTTTGATCCCACATGTGATACAGGTGGCTGTGTTGTCCCACGAGTCAGCGACAAACTTGCAGCTAAATGATTGGTTATTACGAGGCACGGACAGAGCGCATGTAGCTGACAGTTTGGGGTTTATCTACGCTTGTAAACACACAAACAGACTTTTTTTACATCACCAAACACATGCACACATATGGAGAAAATCCAACACTGTAGCACGTGGAGGGCGTAAAGCTTCTCTGCTGTGTTACTCATATCAAACCCTGTAAACCCACATGTGTTTCTGAGCCCCGTGGTTCATTTTAAAGCCCATATAGTGCCACACAATAATGTTTACATTAAATGGTACAATTCATGCAGACAGTTTTTAATTTACCTGGAAATGGACCCATGCAAATAGCAACTTTAGTATGTTTTATAACCTACAGGTTTTCTTTTCTTTGTGGGTCAGAAGAATCTTTTTTTATAGTTTTTTATTGGTGAAATAGGACTGTTTTTGGCTTTTTGCTACTTTCCATTTTCCCTTTTTTGCCCGAGCCATTTTTCACAGGGTGGTCTGTGTTTTATCCAGACGTATTGGAACACAGTTTCTGCAAAGCAACCAGTGGAATCCTTGAAAAATAAAAGGCATTTTGGAAACAAAAATCTATTCAACCTGATTAACTTAGAAATCTGTGAAGCACATCTCTCAAAACGTTGTCGTCAAGAAACCTACAAGTCCAGTTGCTATCGGATTAACCTTTTTTGAGATGATGACTGAGAACCTTTACTTTACTTTACTTTGCTTGGCAGACGCTTTTATCCAAAGCGACTTACAAGGAGCTAGCTCTGGGTGTCTGGCTCAGGGACACACCTGGTAGCTGATGGATTAGGAGTCAGACGGGATTCGAACCTGCGACCTTCTACATTCCAGTCTGACGCTTAACCCATTGAGCCACCAGGCCGCAACCTTCACAGACATCTCTCAAAACCTGGATAAGTAAGATCTTTAACACCATAGGTAAATAATAAAATGTGTTTTTTGAGTCTCAACATACACAGGTCATAAAGCAATAAAGCATTGTTTGTGTTCCTGCAGCTAATGTGATGTTTGCCTCTCTGCAGCTTAGTTTCATCTCTCTCCCTGTTAATGGCAGTTATATTGGATGGCTCTCTGGCTAATAGTAAACACCCTCTCAGGTTTACAGCTTACAGCAGGACTCAGACCTGTGAGTTCTCTCTCAACACGCCACTGTGGTATGGGCCTGTAAACTACAGGGGAGGGATCTCAGTGTATGAATCGACAGGCAGTCCTTAGCAGTGTATGGTTTTATTACTGCTGCTGGTGGTGGTGCTGGTGTTGGTGGTAGGGAGCTGCAGATGTGGGTGGGGGAAGCAGGGCGGGGGGTTCAATCAGCTCCGGCAGAGAAGGCGGCAAGTTCTGGCTTGAAGACCGGTTTCATTTTACTAGCTGACAGAGTGACAGGAGACAAAAACGTGCGTAATTGCGTGTGTTTGCAGACATGCACATGTACACGCATGCATACACTATACTAACTACATACACACACACACACACACACACATCTGTGTCCTGTTACATTGTTGCTCACTGTTTCAACACATTTAGTTTTTCAAATGACGTTTCCATCAGATCATCAGTTGCCAGGTGCCTCAGAAACACGTGTGAACCTATATCTCTCCCTGAAAACTATAAATATTCACACCTGCTGCATCGTTTTTAGCTTTGAGTCACAAAGATCAAATCAACTAACTGCCTGCACTTATACATCATTTTGTTTTCTGGACTTTGTTGTAGTTTGGTAGAGGAGAAAATGTAGATTATGTACATCATGATATTAAAAAATAAATTCATTCAGGAAAAGAAATGACGTATCACTCCTCTCCTTGCACTAGAGAAAGAATCATGTAGCCCATAATCAGCAAACTATAATTATATTATCTAATGTGAGTTGTATGTATTGCATTCACTGCTGAATTTTAAGATCCACTTTGAGTTCATCATATTTATTTATGTGATATTGATCAAAATAATTGTCGACCACAAATAATTAAAACTGTTGTCATCTTTTTTCCATTGTCTTGTTGTTGCCTTTTTTGTTCTTCGTTGTGTTTCTACAGGACAATAAAGATGTTGTTATGCAAGTAGGTTTGCCCTCTTTTTCCTTCCTTCAGATTAAACCTTTCAACTTTAGTGATGTCACGTATATAACTGAATTATAATGGTTTTATGGTGGCAGCGTCACGGAGAGGACTGTGACTGTCCTGCGAGGCGCAGAGACAGAAAGAGATCAGTCTGGGTCCCAGTAAACAATAACACAACATTCTTCTGAAATATACAACAATGTTGTTGCAACAGCAGGAAGCTCTGGCTCTCAAAATAGTCTGAGTGACATGTGTGTGCGTGTGTGTGTGTGTGTGTGTGTGTGTGTGTGTGTGTGCTGACAGATGGCAAGAAGAAGAAAGCTAATGCAGAGAAAACGGGGAAATAAGGAACTGTAATGATTGTAGAGATGATGAAAAATCTGCAAAAATAAATAAATAAAAAGACGAGAGCAACTTAAATTCGTAGAGAAATCTGAGAAAAAAGGGAGAAGGAAAAATAATTCCCCTCAAACTTTCTCCTTGAGTCCCAGCCAACACATTTACAATCAAGGAAGTCCATAGTGACTCACTGCTGCTCCCTCCCCTCCTCTCACCTCCTCTCCTCTCATGCTGGGACCCCCCTCCTTCTTGAGAAAGCGGGACTCCCTCCCTCCTTCACTCTCCCTCTCTCTCTCTTCCCTCTGAAGATTTAATACAGGCAGAGCGGATCTGGCGGTCACAGTTGTGCCCTGGATTGTAGCGGAGCGAGAGAAAGAGAGAGCAGCCCTCCTGCCGCCTGTTAGCCCACCACCATGGATGTCAAACTGCTGGCACTGATGGCTCTGCTGGCCGTGGCCACACACGCACCAGCAGCCAATGGTGAGTCCAGGAGGAAACTGGTTGTTTTCGTAGATGTTTGTTGAGGAAAGTTTGCTGAGTGAGATGCTTTAGTCTTAAAGATGGATGGTCTGGATGCTTAAGCTTCTATTATATATTCATTTTAATCAATATGTAGGAGCTGTTAACATTAATTATTATAATCACTGTTTGAGTTAGAAAATTGTCCAATGTCCTCAGGATAAATGAAGATTTTGGTTTCATGTTTTGAATATCAAAACATATCACTTGTCGTAGTGTTTTATAGAATAAATCCTGCAGTGCTGTCGGATTCCTACATTTTTACATGTTGCTTTTTAAGGCATGAAAAACTGAAATCAGAACAGACAGAAGATTTATTATCCAACAAATGCTTTTGCTCGATGTGGTTTAACAGAGAAAATAAGTAGCTGTTAAATCCATGTTAAGTATAATCATTTGTTGCAGCTCTCATTTACTCATGTAAAGGTAATGGCACATGGGTGATGTCACTTTTTGTACCATTTTATAGTTTTTTGTTCTTGTTTACTTCAATAAATTAAGGTAGGGGATTTTTTAGTAGTGATTATATTGTATAATGTTAATGTTATTGAATAATGTTGCCTAAAATCCTGAATTCTGAGATTTGACCCCTCGTTAAGCTCCCCTACGTTAACCATCGTGGGGGACAAGTCTGGTGCTAAGACACTTGGCCTGCATTATGCTAAGCTTGTTGTTTTGGCCTCAGTAAGACCCCTCATTGCATATTGAAGAGCCGGGTCTAAATGTGTGTATTTGTCTTTTCTCTTTGCTTTCTTTTAATTAGCTTCTAATTAGGGATAAACACGGCTGCAGTGATAGCAGTGGACGCTCACTTCTGGCCGCGGCGCTGCATGCTGCATAGTGAGCCTCTGGTTTGCATGAGAATAGACTCTGAATACGTGTGAATCATTAGTCTGATATTACTGAGGATTTAGCCATTTGCAGGACGGCGTTTGGTGTTATAAACATGCATATCAAAAGGAACTGATATGCATGTTTATTGAACACCTGACTCGAGGTTTTCTGGGAATAAAGGGTTGGTACAAACATTAATACATAAATTAATGTAATTTGCTAAATATCAGCCAAATCAAATGTGCAAATCAAAACGTTTCCATTCAAAACATATGTATGTAGTAAAATACCACACAGCATCAAGGCACATTCCTGATCCAAAGTTTTATTGCAGAAGTTCTCCTCATTTTTACAACCATCAACCTCTCTGTAAGCTGCTTTTCATAAAGTCCCAAACTACAAAGAGTTTGTAATTGCATTATGAGTGTGCATCTGCGGTCCTCTGAAAAACCTCCATGGAAGCACAGGGCTGACTTGTAATCATTTTAAGAATGTAATTGAGGTGATTTCTGCAGAGGCAGCTGAGCCACAGAGTGCTCTTTCATAAAGGAGGTGAATATTGGAAATTTAATGTTGAGGACCCTTCTGCTTTAGAGTGGTCGCCCTGAAAGCTCCGGGAGTGAAAAGCTAAAATTCTGTGTGTGTGTGTGTGTGTGGGACAGAGTGAGTGAAAGAGTCAGAAAGCACTAATCTCTTTTTAATGACCATGTTGTTCAGATGAAAAGCAGGTAAACTCATACGCTTCCATGCTTTGTCTTGTCTTGTTACAGTAGATTAAACCCATTGTATTTGTTAAATTTAAAAATCCTCTAATAACCACTTCTCAACTTAAATTAAAAATATATCAAGATTTTAGGACAATTTAGGCCAATTACCATTTATCACTTCATCCACTGCTTAGCAGCATAATTATTGTGCTTATTTTGACAATTATTTCTCAAATATAAAAGCATTTAACATTATCAAAACATTTAGATAGAAGTTAAATAAAAAATGTGTCATGTGTTTTGAGGTCTGCAGTTTAAAACCATTGAGTGTGTGTGTGTGTGTGTGTGTTGCTAAACATTTTTCTGCCCTCCCACGTTTGTTCTTAAGCTTTTCGTTCTCTCTCACTCTAATATGAACAGCTCGGCTCTTAACGCCACAATGTGGTTGAACTACAATAACGTGTCCCATTGAGCTGGACGTTGTTGCTGATTTGTCATCTGCTGTGTTTCCAGCGAAGCCCATCAGCCTGGTTGAGCGGTGCTGGTGTCGTTCCACTCTCAACACGGTTCCTCAGCGCTCCATCAAAGAACTCAAGTTCCTCCACACGCCCAACTGCCCCTTCCAAGTCATGTGAGTAAATGAGTCTGAAATTACTGCGGTGATTAACAGGAGGAAATTCCGGATGTGAACATTTGATGGTTGTTTAAATTATTTGGTCATTATTTTAAGCTGAATCTGAATCACTGTGTGGATCAAAGACATCAAAATGTTGTGATGCCTTTCCACAGTCACAACACCTGGTCCAGCACACTGGCAAATAAAAAGCAGGCTTTAAAGTCTTTGTATCCACTGAAGCTGCAGCTGGTTGTTCATAGAGTTTGTATGGACGTGATGCAAATTCACTGCAAATGTTTGGGGATTATTTGTCTTATGTTCTTTCCAAAAGAGAAAGAAATACTCAAGCATGTTTTTTATTAAAAAGGTAATTGATACAGTACAAAACATTGATATATTAATAAAGATTTAAGCAGTAACAAGCTACAACAATGGTTTGCATAATTCAGCAAAGAACCAAGATAGTTTTCCTTGTTTTGAAAGTAATAGCACTTACACAACTCCTTAATTTAAGAATACGATGATTTATGTGATTTTCATTGAGTGTGAGCGCAGTCAGACTGAAGGCAAAGCATACAGAACAGAATACACACACACACACACACACACAGACCCACAGAGCATAATGACTCCACTAAACAAAACCTAACGTCAACATATGAAATTTACAATTTAATATCCCCCCTTCAAAAATATACAATATTACAAGTTATATACACTTTATCCTCCCTATAAAGAGAGAGAGAGAGCAGCAAATAACTTTCAACAAAGTAGTTGGTAGAACTCACACATGCACAGAAACATAAGACTTAAGAGCAACAAACATCAATAATAATGATAATTTGCTCCTTTTTTCCTAATACAAACCTGTATAATATATGGACATTCTTTGCTAATCTACAAATTAACGTAGTTTCTGCATCCTAAAAGATGGGTTACTACTTTAATTTCTAAATAAAGGGACTCCGAGATTTAACCAGATAAAGTTTATGTGGTTTTTATTGATATTATTCTGAGGTCTCTCACTTTTCACTTTTATGTAATCACTTTCATTTGTCACTTTGTTATTTGTAATATACAATAAAATGTAGAAATGTTACATCCGTTTAAACGGTGCTGATGGATTGAGGGTAGGAATGCGTTGTGTGGTGTTACTACCGAATTTCCTGAAAAACAACACAATCCTCGCAGAAAGAGGAAAACTGTAACTCCCAGAGCTCAAGGGGGCGATTCATGTTTTACAAAGGAAGCAATAATTACAGGTCAAAGTGATTACCTTTGTATTTCTGCTGACCCTCTGAGTCCCTCACCCCTTTTTTTTATTTCCGGCCTCAGAGTGCCCAGCAACATTGAATATAATGTCGGTGGTCTGGAACACATTAACTAAAAAGCCTCATTCATTTGTTCGGCATAGAAAACTAGATGGCAGAAGCCTCGCTGCCAAAAGGCTAAAAGGCTGCGGGGCTTCTGCCAGAAAGGAGGGCCTGGAGTGGGGTGACCGAATGGCAAAAGGTCACGGAGGACACGGCGTGCTCCGGCCCGCCCACAAACTCCAACCTGCCTGTAGAAAAGTGCCAGAACAGTCAAGAAGTCATTCAAGTGATGAGCCCGCAGAGCGCAGCTCTGACATCTCTATTGAGACAGATAAAGGAAAGCCAGTAACACTACACCATCTCGTCCCTCAAGCCTCCTCCCCTGTGTGTCCCACCATGTGCCCCCATCCTACCCCACCTCCTGTCCCTGCATGATGTTGGTATTAACTTGCTGTGAAGTAATTACTACCTGCTGCTCGTGGAACTCCAGCCCTCAGATTCCAGCCAAGTCAATTAGGGTTTAGTCTCTCGGTTGGTCATTCAGTCAAGCAGACAGATAAACAGGATGAAGGGGGACACATCAAAAACAGCAGAGAGCTTCCAGCCCTTATAAAATAAAAGAGGGGGACACGGGGACATCTCTGGAGGAAAAGCAAACACAGATCCAGTTACTTAGCCGTTAGACCCACTGACTCACGTGTTAGCTTGAGGGATTTAAAGGTGATGCTTGGACTGATGCTGCTGAGCTGCTCCTTAAAGTTTAGGGGCCATTTGCTCATTTGTGAATCTGAATGGGGTGAGGAATAAGGGAGGTGGCATTTTTAAAGGGTAGGAGCGGAGGGGGAGAAGGGGGGGCACAAATTGAATCAGAAATTAGTGAAGAGGGGAGCAAGTAGTGTGATGGTGAGAAAAAGCAGCAGTGAGTTCCTACACCTCACAGTTATTAACTCTTCTACACTATTCTTTGCCACAGAGGTGAGAGACCTACATGTGTGAAGGGGGCGAGACCCCACTCCCTGCCCCACCCCCCGTTGCTCCGGTGGAGCAGAAACTCACAGCACTGGCGTTAGGACAAGTCCTCTCCTAAATATTTGTCTAAGCCATCCATCACCCTCCGTGACCGCAGCGCTGTGGGCATCAGGCGGACGTCAGTCCTGCTTCACTGTCACGCTGCAAATAATGTCACAGTGACCCAATCAGTAGCAAACACAATCATCATGATGGTGCAACAGCACTGTGACAGCAGGAACTCAGAGAGGCTTCGTAGCTTCTGGTTAGTTTACTATAAATCTAACTGAGATCATGTTCCTACAGCAACAACTTCCACACGCACACAACAACACTTTTACCACTGATTAAAAAAAAATCATCCAATAACCTTTGCTTTAACTATTGTAAAAAACTAGCTCAAATAAATGTGGCAGAAGTAAAAATGCGTGCTTCGATGTGTGCTGTGAGTGCTGTCCATAATTCATTGAGTCAACATTAATGTAATATTAAGTCAGATCAGTCAGAGCGAAATAGTTTCCCAGTGCAGAGACAGCTCTACAAGGCCTGAAGAACAGATATGAGATGTGAGCCTCCCTTTCACTCCCTAAGTGGAAACAGGCAGATGTGATTATTCACTGTGCACTGACCAGAGGGCGACAGCCTGTTATGTGTAGTAATCCTCGGGTTTTCACTTTTTTAAAGATGAATTGAGGTGTTTTCTGAGCTCAGTTTTACAAACTTTACGACCTTACAAACTTGATGCACTTTCAACATCAAGGTCCTTCAATCGTGCAGATATTTGTGTTTCATGATGATTTTGCTAATTTTCTGGTTAGAACCAGCAGGATTTCTTTGACTTTTGACATTAGACGGCAGCCTGTTAGTTGTTAGTAATCCTCTTGTCTTATCTGGGATGTGTTATGAGATGTTCTGGGGTTTTCAGAGATTACATTGAGCTTTTGTGGAAATGGCCTTTGGTTTTAAGAAAAGGGCTAAAAAAAAGATGAATTAGCCAATTATAACATTTCAGGTTTAGGCTATTTGCTCATAATCAGAACAGTCTTTAGTTTTTTTTTATCTATAGCATCTTTAAGAAGAAGAATCCGCTTTATTGTCATTGATACATTTTTACACGTTACAACGAAATTTATTCTCTGCATTTGACCCATCCCCCCTTGGGGGGGAGCAGTGAGCAGCACTTGGGGAGCTGGGTGTCTTGTTCAGGGACACACCTGGTAGGGGGGATGGGCTGGGAATCGATCCTGCTATTCCTGCATCCAAGACCTCAACCACTAATCATAAATGTTTCTGGAGGTGACTGTGAAGCAAACAAGCAATTTGGCAATAGTGTTTTGCGTTTAGGTTTAATAACTACAAATGGTCTGTGCTGCGCACTGCAACACATCTAAATTATGGGCTCAGTAAAATGTATAGCTAAGTTATTTTTTTTACCACTTGTTGCATCAACTTCCAGAGAGGTTAAACTTACTAGAGAATAGGGATCAAATTTTAACGTCATTGTATGTTGATTGCTTGCAGTTGTGAGCAGGAAATTATATAAATTATGTGAATGTTCAGCGGCGCTCTAACATCTGCCTCTACTGACCAGCGACAATACCGATGATGACAGCGTGAATCTTACAACCCTCGCAATGCTGTTTTCCCAGTGATTATCAGAACTTTACGGATTCTACATCCTTCAACAGTTTAGATAAAGGTTGCATTAAAAATGTTTCCATATGGTCATGACATAACCTTGAAAAGATGAAAGGCTGTAGTTAGTTTGTTGTGACGGATTACCTCTTTTTTCACGTTGATTCATTGGGCTCTGACATGAACTGAAACTGCTGGCTCCCTCGAAGGTGGGAAATAAACACGGTGGGCTTTATTAATTGGTCTGAGAAGATATATTGTAGAAATGATTAAAACAATAAACTTTGTAGTTAGTGAGATATGTGAATATGCAAATAAATAAAGTTATAATAAAAGTAAATAAATAAAGTTGTTTATTAGCTAAATAAAGTTTAGCTAAGAAACAGCCGTGTTGCTGCTGAACTTTGACTTAATGGAAACTAAGTGAACCAACTGAGGAACCTGAATCATTTAAATGCCAGTCACATTTTCTTCAGTTTACTGGGAGGTCAACCTGTAAAAGGAGATTTAATCTCTGTACTCTCCGGATGTTGAAACTAAGCAAAAAATATTCTCAATTGAAGTAAATGTCCTTGAACATTACTTGTTTTATGTGTGTGTCGATCAGTCACTTTCTTTTTTCTCTATCTCTGCTGCCTCTATTTTATGTGAAAAACATTGCAATTACACAGCGCAGTGTAAGTGTAAATATATATATATAAATATATATAAAAAGGATTAAGCCATTCAGGACATTTTAGAGTCTAATCCCTCAACGTCGACTCTTATCTTTTCCACAGTGCCAAGCTGAAGAACAATAGAGAAGTCTGCATCAACCCAGAGACCAAGTGGCTGCAGCAGTACTTAAAGAACGCCATTAACAAGTAGGAAAACCCTCCTCACTCTCTCACCGACACAGACAACATGAAATACAACTCTCTTCGTCCATACGTTTATATTTAGAAAAGAAGAAATAAACCAACGCTAAAAATGTCCATCGCTCAGTTTCTCGCTGACGATTAGTCAGTGGAATCAGTGACATGTTTGATGTAAGTGGCTGAGTTATTATCTGTGAAATAATTAGCAGCGAGTAAGGCCAGTGATAAATCTGCCACTGGTGTTTCTGCTTCCTTCTTTCCCATAAGCATGTGCCCGACGCCGACCCAGCCCAGACAAATCAAATGTCATTCACTTTACACTATCAGCTGGCTCACAGCACTTTATTATACTTTTTAACACTGTATTTTGCACAAAATTATGATCACTAATTGCACAGTTGCAAACAGAGCTGCCCTGGTTGGGAGGAAAACCTTTCATAGTAAAAGCTGCAGCAGCTCTATCAGTTTTTTATGAGCTATGCAGGTCAAATATGCGTTTTCCTCATAAAAAAAAGTTCCTGGTGATGATTATTGCCAGGCTGCACGTCTGCTTCTTAAACCACCATAAACACTTTAAGTGCACAATGTGAAAACAAACAATAAAGTTATTTGATTAATGAGATATTGTTTATTGTACTAAAGTAAAAGACCTGCTGGATTTCAATGTTGTTTTTATAAAAATGTAGTGTTTTCGCCGGAGTCCCCACATTTCACTGACACTGGCACAGAAGCAAACGGTCTGCCAGACACACTAAGCACTAACCATTTATATTCAGTGAAAACCACACTGCAAAGAGGTGGGTGTTCATTCCACATCGACGTAAGAGTGCAAACATTTCGGCTCCTTCACAGTGGAACTACTCTACAGCAAAGACGTGTATAAGTTAAACACGTAGATCCAGTTCAGTGTGTATCCACATTAAAGGTGCTGAGAACCGGAGTCAGGAAGTAAGTAAGGGAAACTCCACTTGTAATAAAACAGTGCACAAATATTAGAAAGAAAATTTTGTGATCATACAAATGCACACTGCGAAAAAATATTGTTCAACTAATTAGTACTGGTTTGTACATCTTTAAATCAAGCATATTTTTGTTTTTAAACATTTATGCACATACATTTTTTTATAGTTTCATTTATAATAGGCACTTTGTCTTCATCACCACGTTTCCAGTTCCACTAATCGGTGAACACATTGACAATATGTTCACCAGCATATGAGACCACTTCTCTGCTGAGTGCAGTGTAGCAGTCGTGTTCACCAGTCTCCAGCTGCACATATCATCAGTTCCCAATTATATTCTGAAAGGAATCATCACGGCTGCCTGGACAATATTTCCTCACAGCATTTAGAGGGAGCGTTTCTGTGGGTGAACCACTGTAAACTTGACAAGGGGCCTCAATTACACATAGTTTTTAGTAAGGGGTCACAAGCCAAGTCAGTTATGAGCATATGGTTTGTAGCTGGACGACCTCCTCTATGAAGTAATTGGGAAGTGTAGCTAAGAGATAAATGTAGTGAACTAGAAGTATAAAGTAGCTTGAAATAAAAATACTGAAAACTGTCTACAGACATTTGTTGGTTTTCAAAATAAGCTTGTTTGTTTTGTTTAGTATGCAAACACATATTCTGTCTCATGTTGATATGAAAGAATGTTTTTTGTTTTTGTTTTTTCTCTTTCTTGTTAATTTTGTTTTGTTTTAGTTGTTTGTGCGTTAAGCTAACACTAAAGGTAAATAAAATAAATGTGATGTAATTGTTATGTAATGATGTAAAATTCAAAGTGGTAGTCCAAGATAAGTAGATACTTCTGCCTACTCCCTTTTCAAACATAACGTTGCATCAATATTATGTAATATTTGTGAATGCACGTTTGAAATAAAAATCACTAAAATAAACTAAACTAAATATATTTGTACAAATATTTCCAGTCTAACAAACAACTCAACTTTGTGAATCTCTCTCCAGGGTGAAGAAATCCAGAAGACGCAATGTCAACAAGAAAGACTAAACCCAAGGGGGACGTGTACGTCATCAGGTCTGTTGTCCCTGGGTCGAACCTGTATACCTCCCTGTCACTGCTATGGATGTATGTAAACACGTTGTATGTACCCGTCCATGTCTCTGGACCGCCTGCAGAACCAGCACTTCACTTCCAAACCAGCGCTGTCCCCAGCACCACCTCAGGTCCCCATGGACACTCATACAGCCACCTCCAGCCTTCCACGTCAGAGCCTAGAGCAGTTAGGCTTTGATATGACGACGCGTGTTGAAGTCAGATGTGTGTAAGCACTGAGTGTGTGACAGCAACAAGGCAGAAGGAGTGTGTGTGTGTGTGTGTGTGTGTGTGTGTGTGTGTGTGTGCGCGCGCGCGTGTGTTTGAATGTGCTACAGATAAGACTAACTCTGACTGGGCCACTATACATAGTATTTTGTTATTTCACACAACTGTAAAAGAACAAATTGAGCTTTCTGTCACGCATGCAAGCTTTTGTTGGTAACTTTATTTCCTGTAGGGTCATGTAAAAAAATATATAAATTGGCCCCAAAGGGGAATTTACCTTGCGCTCACCTCCACTTTAACATTTTTGACGAGTAAATTCTACTTTTTATCATTGAGCTTTATTGATTAAAACAACACTGTGGGTGAGGTTTATAAAAAGGCTTTCTGCAAGATCAGTGGGTCATTGAACAGCTCAGTGGGTTTAGAGCGTGATCATTTGGGGCGGACATCACTTACCACAAGCCTTGCACTGTCGTTAGAGAGGACGCTCACTCAAACCGCTGAGAAACATGCGCTGATCTTATGGTGCTATATATTGTCTATAATGGGTCAAAGCCATTTTGTGTTTCACTGTTTATTTCATGTCAAATTTAAGATGCAGTGCTGTAACCTCTACATCTTCTGTTTTTACTGTCACTAAATAGTTCAAGCGCTGTTGTTGAGGTCTGAAGGGAAAAATAGTGGGCAGCTGATGACTGTACTGGACCACTGGTGACTAAACTTTTCATTCATTAACATAAGTAAACAGAGACCAAATATTTATACAGAAAAACATAGATCATTACAATTCTAGACATATTTTTTACTCATAGGTAAATGTCATGACAAGAGAGCAAATTAAAAGCAGTATTTTTGTACGAACACTTGTGGGAATGAAAAGCTAATAACGTCAATAATTATGCATCAAACAGCTGGATGATAAATGTCACAAAGGGAACGTTCACAGTGGCAAAGCAAAAGTTTCTGATCAATTCTTTTTTTTATATATATTTGAGCCACTTTATTATCAGATGTGTCTTTTATATGTAATTGTTTTATTTTTATATTGTGTATAATCTTACTAATTGATTTTAAATGCAATGTATAGTAAGTAGCTACGAAATGAAGGCAATTCCACAAAGTGATAGAAACAGTATTAATTTTTTACCTTTTTAGGATGATATCCACAATATGCAACACATTTCAGGAATAAAACATAATCTATTAACATTTTTTACACTGCGGATAAAAAATCAATCTATAATAAATAAATAAGTCGTTATTGTTTCTTCTCAGCCAATCTGAGACATAACAAGGTAACAAGAAAGAGCCAGTGCACGGCGTTGGAAAGTATTCGGCTCAGCGGTTGAACACTTGAGTCGATGTTTTACCGTTTTACGGAGACTGATGTATGATGTGTCAATAGAGCCACTGAGCCAAAACAGAACTAAACATTTGAGTTGGAAATCCAAGCAACTAACATGTGCTTCCAATCTGGACACTCCCAGCACCCCACAGGCCTTCATTTCAATTTCACTCAACTGCTGCCATGCTGCAAAATTACAACCTGTTTTTTTTTTTTTCTACCTTCAATTTTAATAGAAGTCCAGGGAGTTGTGGTCACTGCTACGGTCTTTGTTTTGTTTTACATGGTCTATTGGCTAACCAGTCTGCTTACATGTGATAATCTTATCAATCTGCAGCTAACAGCGGTTAGCGGTAATTCATTTCCTATAAATGTATAATGGACATTTATTTTATATTGTCATACAACAGTAATTAGATTGAACATGAAGAAATACAATAAAATGCTTCAGTTTCCAAAAGGACTATGCAGTGAAAAATGTGTAATTGTATTCATTGTGTTAATTCAAATTAGTTTCAATCTGTTTAAATATAAACATGTAGATGATGGTGTTGTTACTACTGTAAATTAAATCTAATCAGAATCTAAATAACAGGAAAAACAACTTTGATAACATAAAAGGTAAATGCCATAGTAAGTCATTGGTCTTAAAGCCTTTAAGACTTAAAGCCCATTCTTGTACTGTATGGAACTGCCACTGTATTTCACATTTAGTATGAATAAGTTGTGCCAGCCAAATGTACACACACCGATCATGTGCATATCTGTTAGCCAGAGTATAAATGTGTTGTATGTGTGTTTATTTTGGACCAAATGTGTGTGTGTGTGTACAACTTTATGTCAAAACACATTCAGGTCCCATTAACTTGCTTGTAGCTTGGTATTAAATGAATCAACGTGGGTGCATGTGTTCTGCTTTGGACCCCGAGACAATGTGAAATAACTAATTCTTTTGAGGCAGCTTCTAACACATATTCTTCATATAAGCGAGAAGTACTAGAGCATTACTGTACCACATGTATTGTCACTGTTTGTTAACCAAGAGGCAGTATTTTAGCTATGATACTCAAGTCCCTTTTCAATAAAGTCATATGAAATACAGTCGAGTTGTCAATGTCTTTTTTTAAAGTCTTAGAGCTTAGACGATGTTTATTTGTGTACTGGGCTTCAGTTTGTTAGATGGTGTTTTACTGTCTTGACAGCAAACTTTAAACTGTCTAAAGTCATGTCTCTTAGAAATATACTGTATATGCATCTACAAAACTCATCATCACTTTGTCCACTGACATAAAACTTTAATGAAAAAAATAACACATTACCACCTATAAATTAGTACGTAAACATCATTTAATGAAGATTAAATAAAGTGATAAAACATGATGTAGGTTGAGTGTTTGTCCTTTGTGAATTCAGCTCTAAGAGGTCAAATCTGAAATATCACTTGATGCCGTTCTGAAATTAAAACTGTTTTACAGAAAAGTGTGATGAGGTTGAGGAATTTCTCTCTGCGAAGACTTGTCACAAGGCATTACCTACTGTTTAGATGGTAATAAAAAGTGTCTGCACTACACCTCGGACAGGTGGGATAAGTTGCACTACCAGACACTGCAACCACTTTTTCAACAGAAAGAAATAAAACACCGGAGACCAACTTCCTGCTGCAGTTACACCAAAATAAACCAGCTCAACCAGAAAAGCATTTTGCCATTGCCTTGAAATAACCAATCTGAGGCTTAATGAATAATTCAACAGCACTAGTTAATATTTTCCACCTAAAAACCTCTTCAGCAAATCTTTTCGCCCATGCGTCCTATAGTCTTTACGCGGGTAAAGAGGAAACGCAGATGCAATGCCCATTACCTGTCTGATATTTAAACACAAATATGTGCTGGCTCTTTACTCACCCGCAGCACCAGGAAGCTCGTGTAACTTTATGAAACTGTCAGATCTAATAAAGTGGAGCCATGTAGAGCAGATTTATTTCACGGTACAGCTCGCTCCTCTGACCCCTGTGTAGATACATGCGAGGAACATGAGACGTGGTTTGGATATAGACCAATGGGTTTAGAGGGTCAGAGTTGCATGTTTGGGCCTTTTGAGCACATTCAGAAATGATTATGGGATTTCTGCACTGTGCTTATTCAGCTGAGACTTGCCGCGATGGAGGTGGCTGACATATGTACAGAATGTTTATTAATGTATATTTTACTGACACGTCGCTGATCCAGCTCACATGAGGAATTTGGCGAGTTTTTACGAGACAAAATTTAACCAAGCACAATGAGGCCTCTTAGTAGAACATGATGAAGCATTAAAGACCAGTTGTGACTAATAAAATACATCCAGTAAGTTAGTTAGTGTCTGCGAAAAGCAGCAGAGAACAGAGAAAGCGCAGAATGATGAGGAGACGTATCAACACAAACTCAGCAGGAAAACTGGAACCTACAAGGAACCAGTCTCTGTTTTTAGACTTTAAATACGACTAGCGCATATTGATGTATATAATATATTGTATATACAATACCAGTCAAAGATTTGGACACATACAGGAATGTCTTGAAAAAGAAGCAGATATTTTAACATTAACTTGTTAATATTAGAAATGATTATTGTATATAGTAGCTGTCTTTTAAAGAAATAGCTACATAAACTTACAGCGGCCTATAATCATCAAACATTAGCACATTGGGTTGGCTAATGGATGTTTATTATATAAAGAGGATAACTGATCATTATAAAAACATTTTCCAATGAAGCTATCACGGTTGAAGATATAAAGCCTGTGTGTGTCCAAACCTTTGACTGGTAGTGTATAAAAGTAATTTGTCTATTCATTTTAGAAGGATTTTAGTTTTAGGATTTTGGTATTTTGCAGACTTTTAATCTTAATTTAAACAATTACCAGATAAAAACAACACAACTTTACTGAGTGCACAGCAGCCTTCAACTCAAATCACCTGAGACAAAGAGCACAACCAGGTTGGAAGTTGAATTGGTCCTGGAGGTTTAAGGTAATCCAGTGTGATTTGAGGCTTTTGACTGTACATCTTTGAACAACTTTATACGCAGTCAGTGGAATCAAAGTTAATAGGAAACATGTTGGCTCTACGCGCGCTCCAGTGTGCCTGTGTGTGCCTGTGTGTGTGTGTGTGTGTGTGTGTGTGTGTGTGTGTGTGTGTGTGTGTGTGTGAAGATGATGATGATGAAGGATGTCAGTGGGACGTTTTTTCAGGAAAGATTTTGAATGAACACGAAATTAGGACAAAAACATGTTAACATGATGTTTCCTGATTTAAGAAACAATTAAAACCTGTGAATGCTGAGCATACGTGATATTTCACTGATGCAGAAAAAACAATGACGAGTCCCAAATTATTAGTCCTTTGACAGTCAATAGTCTGCCTCCAGCTGACAACAACCTCGTATGATTGTTCCTAACTAGGATGAAACTAGGATGGATCTCTAGAGGGATCTTAGTTAACTCTGTGACAAATTGTTCCAGCTGATACGAATTTAGTTTTTTTTAGCTCCTGCCACAGATTCTCCTTAGTACTGAGATCTGGGCTCTAACAGGGACACTCCAGGAGTGTCCTTCTAAAGCTTTGCAGCAACTTGGATGTATGCTTTGGGTCACTGTCTTGCTGAAAGAGTCAGTGACCCAACTCTAGACTGGTAACATATCTTTACATCATTATTTCACAATGTCAACATAAGCTTCTTGATCCCTTGATTCATGATCTCATACAACGGAGGAAGGTTTCCTGTGCCTGAAATAGCAAAACAGCTCCATAGTACTATGTCCCACCACGTTGTCTAACTGTGGGAAGGGTTGACGCTCTCTTCACAACTGAGATCTGGGGATTCTTGTTGACGTCTCTAACTAGAATTTGTCTCCTTGTGCCTTGCAGTGATATAACGTGCAGCTGTTCTTGACATGATGATGATGAGCGTCCAATTTCCAATGCCAGACCGATTTATTAGGATTTTGTAAAATAGTAAAATACTTTTGAGTTTGTTCAAAGGAAATGAAACCATGCACATTTCTGGTTATGGTGAGTTTCATCAAAAAATATTTTGTTAGATTTAATGAAGCGGGCATTAAGAGTGAATAAATTGTTACCCTGCAATAAATGCGTCGCTCTGTAATCACTTCAGCAACATGTGTTCCAGTCCCTCACATCCCTGACTGTGTGATGACCCCTCCACCGACATGCAAACTCGGGTCACCCCCTACAGATGACTAACTCCAGGCCTAAACACACAGACTATCAACAATCTGCATCAACAAACACAAGAAAATGGTTGGAGCTGCCTGCGATGATCACTCTTTTCACATGAAAGAGTCAGTGGCAGTGCCATTGTTGGGGGGTGGGGGTGGGGGGGCGCACATATCCCACATGACAATTCTCTATCAAATCAACAGGCATGATTGTAAACAGCTCCAGAGGGTTTTGGAATGTGCTCTGATCCATCACGGCCGATGTGCTCAGTGTTTTCTTACTTTTCTGCAGAGAAAAGGGTCATGGCTATTCCTATTGGAAACAGGTTGATCACTGTTTCCATACAAACACATCCCGTATGTTTAAGCAAACGACAAGGCAGAGAAAACAAAAAAGAGATGAATATCATCATTTATCAGCAACGACTCCCAATTGTTCCGTGCGGGAGAAAAGGATGTAATACATCTTTGTTTATTAGCATTTTCTGTAAAAAAGAGAATAATAAAAGATGTCATCATTCAAGGCTCATTTTGGAGAACGTCACGTACAAAAGCCTCCCAAAGATCCCATTTAATGAGGCCTTCCACTGTGATGCAGGACTGTGTCTTTGTTGCCTGGTTATCAGACTCCTCTGCTGGTATTCAGCAGAGACGCATCATTAACTTAGCGCGACGTTTGACTTCCCAGCTATTTCCTTTTGTAAGGCAGACATGCCCTGCAGGCAATTACTCTGATTCCACTGTAAAAGGTGCTAAACAGTTCCACAATTGAACCAGTATTTAAGGTGCCACAAGCATAATTCCATGAGTCCGCATAAGAAAAGTGTTGTAATTTATTTATAGAGTTGCTGCTGAAAACAAAGGGACCATTCACCCAGCGTTCAGATCGTTTACACAGACATCTTTTACAGCGCATTTTCCACACATAGACATAAAGGTCCAGGCCACTGAAAGCGGCGTTGCTCGGACATCTGATGACTCGCGGAGAGCAGAGTTCAGGCAAATCTGCCAACATTTCTCGAAAGCACATCATAAAACGCTACTTAGATCTGAAAAGTTGACTGAGGTGCTGCTTTCTCTCCGCTTTCTGTCACTGTTTACAATTATTCCAAGTGTATTATCATGTTCACCATCTGCTGTGTCATTTGTTGAGGTTTTTGAAACACGTTCTGAAGGAAGTGTGATGGAGATGCTTTAGAAAGCTTTCTATCAAACATAGAAAACATACTTTTACTTATAACTATAATAAATAATGTTTTTGTTATAGTTGTTGGTCACATTAAAGCATTTATCTTGGTTTTGGTCAGATGAAGGAATAAATGTTTAGTACTATTTAATTTTACACACATTCCAAATAAACTGTTTTCATTCTGCAGGTGAATTCTTTTCCTTAATAAATAAAGTTAGATGCAAGATTAAATGTGTTCAGCCCACTGCCCTCCAAACAATCATCTTGCAATTATTGCAAACATTTTTTCAAAGGAAACAGTTGTAGTGGTTTGGTCTCAAATCAGATCTGTCTAAGAGCCAAGGTAAATGAATGGTAGTGTTACCACATGTGTCAGTTCTTGTAAAACCAGCAATCTGAGCAAAGGTAACGACAAGCTCAGACCCTCCTGCAAAGTTTCCAAGGCTTGTGCCAGAGTAGCTCTGCAAAAAAGGCTCCCCGAACTTTCTTTCTAGCGTGGTTATTGGAGTAGGACTTCAGATTATATTGAACTGGACTTTCCTGGCTGACCCTCAAGAGGTTAAGTTTTTCTTCATAGCCAATATGGAGACCGGATCGTGAACTTGTCCTACTCGGGAAAGGGGCAAAGTCAGATCTTCACATGTGTTTCATAAGTTTCTGTCTCATGTGGCCTAATTTAGTAGGTGTGATGTTAAATACAGTGCGTGGACCCACGGGACGGACACACAACCAAATGAAGTGACCAAATGTAAACACGTACTGTATAACTCAACTCCCTTTGGACATATGGAAATTGCAACTGCATTGCAACAGATTTTTCATCATGTCAAATCAAAGTTTGATACATGTTATTTCACATAGTTCACACTGTTATGAGCTTCGTTTTACATAAAGACTTCCTCATTCTGGACACTGTACAGAAACTCTCATGGCTCAAACAGGAGGAAGTGTGTTTGCCAAGATTTCTGTGATGTCTTCATCGCCTGCGTGAACTTATAATGCAAATGTTAATGCAGAACTATTGGATCATTCCCTTTGGTATTACTGCTCTGTTCTGACCCGTGCAGGGCAGCAGCAGGAGCGTCAACTTTAGAGATGCAGGCCTGTTAATTATAAGTTCACCAGTTCAGTTCCGCAGTCTGAGAATAAGGGTGGGAAACACTCAGACGCTTCTCTTCTCCCTCATTAACACCCACAAATTACAACACGGCTGGTCAGCGGCCAGAATGTGAGCTGTGCAGGCCAGCTTCCAGGTGTGTCTGGACTGAATGTCATGACATTAGGGGATGACATGAAACTTTTCCTCTGTGAATGAGAAGGCCTTATGGGTTTTGTAAAGTTTCTAAAAAACTATTTCATGATAGAAACCATTTCCTTCATGTACAGCCGCCTCCAAATGTACGGCTTGCACTGATACGCATGAACGATGCCAAACACCCCACCGCGGGTCAACGTTCCTGATTTACAGAACCGAAGCTCCAGAGCTTAATATCTGGGACAACCCAAAGGACTCCACAGTCAGACAATTGGACAAAAGACTCAACTACAACCATAAAGGGATAAAACTTTATCCAAGTATTTACTAGCAACACTGTTATCTTTTGGCTTCACGGAAACAATGCAGGCAGTTCCTTACATGGCATCTGAAAAATGATCGCTATAAATAAGTGGACATTTTCCCTCTCCATCAGTCATGAGTTTTCTCACATGACTGATGGCAAGACAGCTTTATATTGTGTGCACTGAATGAAATATATCGACCACTGTTTGACAAACATGAATCAAAACATGGAAATTTCTCTTCTCGTGAGAAGTAGTGTGACCACAGGAACCCACTGACAAATGCACACATATACATAAACACTCAGCATGTACACACATCCAGACACACACACACACATCTTTAAAGAAAGTTTTTATCAATTTGTAGTCAGGAGGCAAATAACTCAAAGTGCTCGCCATGGGTGGGAAAGTACAATAAAATGCTGCAGTGAACACAAACTGCGCCTTAACTCCCTCCAGTGGAGAGACAGGCAGAGAAGGATGTCACGTGGGTCAAAGGTTGTGGAACTACCTTGGGTGGCATAGTTTGGCTTTCCCCTGCAAAATCCTCCCTCAGGGAGCCACGAGGAGACGTAGAATCGATGAGAACACAGACAAACGCATGCTGATGTCCCAGAGCCGCACAGCAACTTTAAATCTACACCCTATTTCCCTGCTACCATCAGGGAAAGCGCTGGTGAGAAAATTAGCTGACGATAGATATAGTCATGGGAGACTTTCACCACATGTCCATGCCAATGTGAATGAAGCTTCAACAAATAAACATCTCCTTCTTCTGACTTATGCTGCAGGAAGATGACAACCTGTTGGATGATGAGGTCGTTATAAGCGCTGGTAACAATGAGGCAGATGTTCTTTGTTCAGATTACCATCATCAGACCTCGGCCACCGAGCAACCTGCTGCAACCTGCTGTTAGATGGTGTTGGAAACTGGACCTAAGACCAAAGTTAAAGCTAACTTCTAATGGTTGCTTTGATCAATAGATTGACTCCATAGAGGCAGAGAGAGCAAGGAGCAAAGAGCCAGGGGCAATGGTTTTGAGTCCTAGAAAAGCTACATGCATATGCTCATAGTGCTTTTTTTCAGATATCCGTCTGAAATTAACTGTAGGGCCTTTGAGTAACATGCCTTCATCATAAGAACTTAGTAATAAATTCAGGGACACCTTTTTTTCATAATTTGTAAAACCAACTGATCTGTATCTAGCACCCAGTGCTGGCTCTTGGCATAGGTGAACTATGCAGTCGCGCAGGGCAACACTTTCTGGAGCTTGTTTGCAAATATCATCAGTCGTGGGGTTTTTGAGCTCATTTTCTGTGATGTTACTTACTTGGGCTTACTTCCCTGTATGAATGCTCATGATTCTTTTCACAATAAAGCGAAAGGCATCCATCCACAGCCCCGGTTTCTATGTTACTGCGCCCGCAGCATGCGCCCCTTCTCTCCCCCGCCCGCCAGGCACACACACACACGCAGACCTCCACCTGACAGAGCAACAGACTGACAGTAGAGAAAATATGGAGGAAAATAAAGACAAAGTAAGACAGGGAAAGACTGGATCCAACCTCAAAGATATTCAGCTGATTTATCAAGTGTGAAATATGATCTCATGCAGATTTAATACAGCAGATGAACAGACTTAATGTAGAACAGTTATTCAAAATGTATTTTCTATCATGAGATCTGGGACCACTGATCATATCTAAATAATAATTTATGTTTTATAATACATCCCTTTCTTTGTACTGTAGAGTAACAGGTAAATCTACTCTATGTTTCAATTTAATTCAAAAAAACTTTATTGGTCCCCGAGGAGCAATTTGAGTCACGTGGACTGGTGTTGCACAAACACAGAGCTAAACGGTGGAGAATCAAATAAGAATCAAATATAAAATAAAAGAATAAAATAATGATCCAAATGTACATAAGGTGCTGCAGGTATGAGCGCCAAGATGGGTCGAGTCGGCTCTGCCAGCACCAAAATAACTAATACCATTCTGTTATGTTACACTGCTGCGGTCAAGGTGAGTTTATCTCTTCAACATTCGAACATTGTATGTGTTGTAGGATCAAAAACTGTAATTACAGTATAGTGAATGAGACGCGCATATATGTTTTGCATGTGTGTGTGTGTGTGTGTGTGTGTGTGTGTGTGTGTGTGTGTGTGTGTGTGTGTGTATACGTGAACAGAAATTGAGTCATGTCACATGTATTTACAAAATGCTTTCAACAATGCATGTTGACAACAATGTACCTTCCACAGAGCACAGGACATAAACAGAACAACTATCACACAATCTCTCAGATATTGAATAGACATGAGGGAGGGAGTCTGCAGGCGGGGTAAGGTTGGTCTAAAGGGGATTTCAAGGGGCCACATGAGGCCACTAAACCAAAATAAAGAGTCCTGGTGCTTCCCCCAGCCCTTCAGACTTCATCCTCAGTCTTCACTAGATGGCCTGATAGTGGCTTATAAACAGCTGGCAGATCCATAACTCCATGCATATGCCGTCTCCTGGCCTAGACAGAAACAGCATTCTATGCAGACTGCTGCCGCCACCACACATGAAGCACTTTGATGAACTCAAGGCAGGTTGGGAACAACAACTGGTGATGTAAATCTGAATGACAAATGAGGAGTCAGTGTAACAGCAGCCATAGCTGCTATAGTTGTGCATTTTTGTTGGAGAAATATGAGATGGACGCTGCATCAAAGTCATGCAGAACCCGAGCGAGCAAAGACAGAGCTCTGGACGTGTATGGGTCCAATAAGTGATCTGTCCTTTTCTAAAATGAGTTTTTCTGAAGAGTAATATCCTCAGTTGATTGTATAATAAATCTTTCACTTCCATGAAGATCATCTATCTAGATATAAAATCTTGTATATATATATATATATATAAATATATGGGAAGCCTCACTGGCAAATCCAGTGGTATAGTTCATATTGGCCAGAGACAGAGCTGGTGCACTGGGAGACACGAATGAATTCAGTTCAATTCAGTCACAAACCATTCACATATTTACTGTACTAGAGTTAAACGCAGAGTGAGGGTGAGACATCAAGTAAATCAATTCATCAAATAAACATGAAAACTGCCTTATCAATGTTATCATTTAATAAAAATGTTCTCATTACTATTAAAATTCTGCAAATAATCTCAGCTGGTTGTTTTTTGTCCACCTAACATCCCAGGCCAATTACAGAGTGGTTTATGTCATTTGATGCCCTATTCCCCCCAAAAAACCTCAAAGAAGCCTCCCTGCCGCGAGTGGGTAGAATAGAGAGGACGATGTGTGTATTATTTGTGGGAGTGTGTGTGTTGAGCATATCACTGTCAGCACGACAATGCACTTGACCATATGCTGGGTGTCTGCCCAGGTCAACCTCTCCCCGTTGACATCCCTATCAACAAAGCATGGTCATTCATGCCACATTTCATCTGTTGACTGAAGAGGGACAAATCTCCTCTGAGGAGAAAACCTCGTGTTAAAAAGTCATTCATCTTTGTAAAATCTCATTTTAAGATGTGAAAAACCTAAATGTTGCCATCTGTTCCGACAACGGTTTGCTGACATGTTCAGTACACGCAAATAGAAAGAAAAGAAGAACGTGTGGAAATTCCAAAATAGTTTAACATTTGTAAATGTAAAGTTCGGTGAAACACAGAGGTGTGAGAAACGAAAACATACAAGAGGAACAACAGAGGGAAACTAGAGATGGTAGGTCATGACCATAATGGATACAGTTAAGAACCAGCTGTGTGGTTTGATTATGCCTCTTATGCCTTTATGCAAAGAAAGCTGATAAAGGTAATAATTGTGGCATTTTCTCAACACTTTAAAGTTTCCATGTGTCGGACAATCTCACCATCAAATTAAAGCACTTTAGATAATAAGCAACTACAAAGATAAAGACCAGCAACATAATGAGAGTTTAAATATAATGGGGACTAAAAGTAAAAACACAGAAAGAAATGAAACAAGTTGGTACTGTTTGCTCAGTTTCTACCCACAGGAGTCGTATCCAGCGGCTGTGCCAAAGTAAGTATGCTCTCCTGACATGGACCTCTCAAGGAAATCGTTTCCAAAGCCAATTCAAACCTATTAACATGTTCACAAGACAAGATAAATCATTTTATTATCACTCCATACAACAGGATAAACATTTAAATATAATCCTCCAGTTTCTTGTTGTTATTACATGTTGGTGCAGTATTAAATCTAAGCGGGAGTTATGGGATAATTGTTGAAAAAACATGACATGGCTATGACATAATTAGATGGTTTCAGATCTGCTAATGACTCCTGAAGTAGTTCTGTGCTGATTCTGGGCATTTCTGTGCCATAAATCTACTGCCCCCCCCACACACGTAACTTTATTATTAATTATTTAGAAGTGAATTATTTCAATTAAATATTTCATTTCGATTTATTGGGTCAGCTTCACCAGATTCATCCCAGTTTTAATCCTGCTCAGCTTCATCAGCATATCTGAAAAAACCAAAGAGAAATCGAGTGGCCATCAAATCATCCTCTTGATCAATGAAAACAAAATCAATAAAAGAAGCTACAACCTATCAAACTATCTGCCTAAGACCAGCCAAGACAGACAGTGCACATCCAGTTCCCCACTTCTGATGAGTCAGAGAAATAAAATTATTTGGCGATAACTCTGATTGTCTGTGTCATGATCTCATATATAAGAATGTGAGGATTCAAAAAAAGCCTTCGCTGATGGTGATGATGGTGAGAGGTCTTGACGAAGAACTGCTTGGTGTTTAGGCAAAACTCCAGAAGATGATTTCTCCATTATTACACAGATCTGGAGACAAAACACAGCGTCCAATCATAATATCAACAGGGATGATAACATCCAGCCCCATTGTTGGCACGGTGAGCTGACGAGCAGGAATGATGCAAATAACATACAGCTTTCCCCATAAAGTACATCTGCTTTAATGTGTATCGAATGGCAGTGAGCAGAGAAGACTACTAACAATGGAAAAACTGAAAATACTGTATAAATAATAAACTGGACTACAACATTTCTAATAACATGGAACAAGGGATCAGCTGATGGAGAATTGTTCCACGTAAATAACATTATCAGAATCTAAAGGATCATTATTATCATAGCAACCGTAATAACTACTATATGTTTCTGCAAACATCACCGATAGTGAGGTAATAGATCATCAAGTGCATGTTCAGAAAGCTACACTGAGGTCAGTCAGTGAAAGTCTCATCGTTTTATGAGACTTTCATAAATGACCCCTTTCAGGCCATTAAATGTTGCAGGCAACTGCAAGTGTGAGGTTCCTAATAGATCTGTTGCTGCACTGTTAATGGTACAATAAGTGTCTCGGTCTAAAATATCATGAGAACCACCTCAAGTTTCTCTCCATGATCTAAAGAAACTCCCTTACACAGCATCTTTTGTTACATCTTTTGTTACCAGACTGCTGCACCCTGTTGTTTATGCAAAACTTTGTTTAAACAACGGCTCAAATCCACTGACAGCAGATGCATAATGTTCAGATCCCTGTTTGCCCATTAAGATCTCACTTAAACAGGTAAAGCTGTTACAAATGAAACTACAGTTCTGCAGAGAAGTTTCTCTGCGTATATTTGGTTATATGAAGAGGCCCTCCCCAGAGAGACGACAGATTTGTGGTTATGTATGCTCTAAGATCAGCAGGAGATAACTAATGGCATAGTAAAAACAACTGGATTCTATCGCCAACACTTTACCTCTGTTTAGACAAACTCACACCCCGTGAGCATTGAAATACACGAGGCTTACACAGTGTTTCCTTTGCTCATCAGGACCAGATGACATAAGTCATTAGTTAAGAACTTGATCTCAGCTAGAAAACGTTGGTTTCACAGTTGAAGGCAGCACCTTCTTCCTGAGCTAGCTGCAACTGATCACAATGCATTACAGATGCTTTTTAAAGCCTTATCTAATAGTCATTTATTAAAAATAGATATATATCCATGCCCTACAGTGTTTGTTATGGTGATTATTTTACCCAAGGCTACCTGACATCCAAGACTGAACTGTTTATTCAGACAAGCTGAATACACAAGTGTAAAAACGTGCTGTTTGTGAAGTGTAACGAGCCTAATGTGTGTTAGAGGTGTAAAAGAAAATATACGCATGCACGCATAGGTAGAAGGCAAAAAAGAGCCCTTCAAATGTCAATCTGTGCAACGTTTGAAGTCAGGAGGGACTTGTGAAAGACTACGTAGCTCAGTGTCAGGGCATCTGCAGCCAGCTGAGCAAACAGCACCACAGGAGCAAAGCAGAGGGTCATGGGACAGAAAATAGAGGAGATGTGGAGGGAGATAAAGGACATTTATATTCACTGTTTGCATTGGGAGAGATAAAGCTGGATGGATGGAAGACTGGGTGGGTTAAATTCCTGCAATTCACAGATGTACAGGGCCGAAAGTGGACTCACGTACATTATGGTCACGTGTAAGGGGTTTGCATTTACCTGAAGAACTATTGCCTTTAAGTTATATGAACTGAAATAGAGAAAACCTCATTTTCAAACCTGGTTTTGTGAAAAGTAGACACTGTTAGGTTGAAACAGTGGATATTTCCCAGCCCCACGGCTGTATTAACCGAGTCTGAATATGAAGCAGGGTGAAGCTACAAAGAACAAATGTGGTCAGAGCACTTTCCTCGGATAAACAAATGATAATGATACTATACTTACTTATTACGTACTTTCAACAAAGGTTTTGACGTTGCTGCTGTCACAATGACACAGTGCAGACACGAACTGAGCAATAATGTTAGAGCCTTTAGATTCAATTAATGAGAAATAATATAATGGACATTTGACGTGCAAATTTCTCCAATTTACACTTTCATTTAGGTGACAGCATAAACATTCAGGCCACCTGGACTTAAACCACACAAAATGAAATGATGTTTCACAAGCAGGAGCGACTACAGTAAACAGAACAGGAGAGAAGAGAACTGGTGCACATTACATTCACAAGAGTGATGTGCAGAGTTGTGCCAAAAGGATGAAACCAAAGTAAAGGTAAACGAATCAAGGAGTGTATTTGTGTTCAGCATTGAGCGCTCCAGCAGGAGGGAATCACTTACGTCTAATCTCAGTGTGCCAGACAGGGAGTCTGTTTACCTGCACAGTGTTTACCAGACAACTTGGAATCCCCCTGCTGCACAACAAAAGGTGTACGTGTGCACGGGCAAGTGAGCTGTGTTTGTGTCTGCGCTCTCAGAAGCTGCAGTGCTCTGCTCCGTATCTCTAGTTCGCTTAGGTGTGATCTCCCAGCTCCCCTCCTTGGCCCGGGTAGCAAGGTCGAAGGAGAGCATGATCGAGTGAGGGAGCAGCGTTGACCTCCGGTGCTGAATGCGGAAACAATGGCGACGCGCCTCGGGGTGACAGCGGGAGACAGGAACAGGCACAAACACAGGAACCGTCCATTCTGCCACTGAGACAGACCCACGGAGGCCTGAGAATCTGGAGGAGGAACTGTCTCTCTCTCCCTCTCTTTTTCCAATATGCCCTAATATGTCTAAAAGTGATAGGCTCACTGATTGTATGCTGTTATTAGCCAGTGGTCCCAGAGGGAGACACTGTGAGCGCCACGGAGTCGTACAGAATGAGAAAGGGATATTTTAGAATACAATGACGTTTTCTTTCAGCTGATGTACCTTACACAAACATTTAAAAGCTTCATTACAAAAATAAAAAAAGATTTTGCAATTAAGAGCCAGCAGCTCTGTGAGGTACAGGCACAGCACTGAATGCATCATCATGTTGACAAGTACAATGCTACAGCCGCCTATTGGTGCCACCAAGGAACAGGAAAAAACATCTTGTTATAATGATGCTGATATTTCTTCTGCTCACATCTGTAGTTTCACCTCGTTGCATCAATACATTAAATCATCAGCGCTAAACGCAAAGTGCAGCTGAAACTGATGTAAAGAGACAAGTGATATGTTTCTATTTCCAGTGTCAGACACGGAGCCATTACTGTTCATTTCAACCATAATCGTTCGTCTAGCATACAGACAGAAATAAATACCCTATCATCTGTGTGCAAACCTGGTGCCTACTCGGCAGCCTGTGAACCTAGTACCTGACCTCACACTGGTAACTCCCCATGCTCTGTGACTCCCCCTCCTCTCTCTTTATAAGATGCTTGATTTTGAACATATTACCTGGAGGCCTCTGAGCTCTGTGTTCTTTTGAGTTTCAGTCATTGTCTCTCTGAAGACTCTTTTCTCAGAAGGAGGGAAAATGTCACCTGCACTTGTGCTTAGTCAAATTGACATATGCTGTTGGTGTTAGATTGTAGTTTATCCTGGATTATATTCTGAAGTATATTTGAGTGTTTGAAGCAGATTCTGTCCATTCATTTCTTATTCGGCATATTTCACTCTGTGTCAAAGTGGACAGACATTGCAATAAAATCTACAAAATGTTTCATCATTTCTACGCTTTGTGCCAAGTCAGCCAGTTTCCGGCCTTAGCTACATGTCTGGTATCAGTCCTGTTGTTTAGTGTAAATGTATAGAAAATATTTCTGTTGATGTTTTTATGCCATACTTCCAGATAACTGCAAAAATAAACATGTGCCCTACATACATGCAGTGCACACAGTGAACTGTATATGCTTGTGTGTGTGTGTGTGTGTGTGCGCGCATATCAGTGTAGATGGAAACAACAGGCAATAGCCTGTCAGTCCACAGCAGAAAGAATGAATGATAGGCTCCAGCTGATAGTTAAAGCAGGGCGTAGTCTATGCCGAATAAATGGGCCTTGAGTTTGGACTGAAATACTAAGATTATATCTATTTTTTGGAAAATATATTACAGTGTGGAAATCCATTCCTTGGATAAAGTAAAACTTTGAAGTCTATAGAGTGAAATACACTGTCAAATTTACAAGGAGCAATTTTATTTTTTAGATTCAACTTTGTCCAAACCTATAACATTGTTCACTTATCAAGACCAAACGTCACCTAAAGAAAAGTGAACTATTGAGTGGAACATGGTAAACGTATCCTCAAGGTGAACATTTTGACAACATGCCTTTTAAACATACACCGTTAAATCTTAACTTAATCTTAGCTTAATTTGTCCCACGTGAATCTTTATGAAGAGGTTTTAAAGATGCACATTAATCAATGCTGTGTTACCTCTAGTTTTCTTCCTTTAGGTCACACGGGGATGATGTTGAAAAATGGAAGTGTGCACAGCTTATTTGTCACCAGCTTTAGACATCTCAGAACAACGAGAACAGGAATAAAAAAAAACTATAGGTGCTTACACACAAAGCATTTGTTTTTTTCCATTGTGTCATTTCAGCAATCAGCTGCACTGTCTCATTAACAGCTGGTTCTGGATAAGTTGACGTGCTGCTGAGGAATTATTTTCTCTGAGGATGTCGAACGACTAACAGTAAGCAGAGGGTGAAATAATGCCTCAGCCAGAATTAAACTTGATCCCGAGGTTAAACAGAAGTCAGCAAAACCAAACAAACCAAAATCCCCCTGCTGAAAAACAGCGATGAGAGGTGGTAGAAGGCAATAAGAAGTGACGCTGAGTCTGCCTCTTGTTCAGAACTTGTTGTCTAATGTGTCACTTTTGTCCAGTTTCAGCACAGATACACATTTCTCTGGCCAGGAACTGGTCAGGTAACATAGAGCACGTTGATCAATAAAAAACAGCTACAACACTGGTGAGAGCGGGGCTTCGTCTAGATGAGAGACAAATATTCTATTATTATTAAGCTAAGAAAGAAATAACAAAAGTGCAGCCTTAGAGTACACATATACTGAAGTTCTTTAAAAAGCATGTCACTATTCAGAGAAAGTGGTGTACAAAAATCCTAAAGGAGAGAACAGAACCCCAACACAGTGCTTCGTGCTGCCCCTGTGAGCGCTCCACATTAGTCTGAACTATTCTGCATTAATTCTGCTATAATATTGAAGGTCTTTTGCTAAAAAATAATAATACTGCCTTTATTGTTTGTACTGTTAATGGGCTTTATTGCCTATTCCACAAATAGAATAAGTCACGGTCAATACAGTATCAGCATCATAAATTATAAACAATGGAGCTGTTGATAACACTAAGATTAAGCTATAAACCTGCCAACTGTTGATATACACACAACACTGACTTCCCCTTGTGCTCATTGTGCTGCATTCATGGTAAGTACTCGAGGCCTCAAGGGGCAGCATTACAATTAACGAACAGATTGCGCCGCTTAGCACCCGAAGGGCACCTACCACGCCGCCACACCCCACCCTCACACCTTCCTGCCACCTCCCTCCCCCATCTAGTAATGTGGCATTGTTCGGTATTGATGAGATTGACCTTGAGGAAATCCTCCACAGGTCCAAAGTGGAGACTGACAGTCTGACATGTGCAGCCAGGGTAAACACGATTAATCAGCCGGTCAGTCTCCCCCATTCTAACGCGACACCTTTCTAAAACGAGCGGCTAGCTGTTCTCACCTAGCAGCGTTCACTAACGAAACACTGAATGGAGAACAGCGCTGGAAACATTGGGCATAGTGTTGGGAACAGAGTAGTCTTCCTCCCTCCGCTTTGTATTAGTCTCCGAGGCCAAGTCTGAGCTCTTCTCCTTTCAGCAGGAACCTCCCACTGGGTGAGGCATTACTTTAAAGGAACTCAAATATGCAGCATGGCCCACAAGGCCTTTCTCTATAGGTTGGGTGTGAGAACCGGTCCTGTATGCTGGCTTCAGCCTCTTGTCTTAGGGAGGGAAACTGAATGACAAAGATTCAATCCAGCATGTCAAATGGGTGCAAATGTTTTGCATAATAACCCTGAACTTTGCCGGGGTTCTAATAAGGGTGTGGATGCAAGTCACCTGTTACACCGTATGTGTTTGGTGTGTTGAATTAACCTTATAAGGACAAGGGGAGCATGTATACAGTATTCAATCTAGTGTCATCAGGGAATATTGCATCCAAATAGGGCACGCGTTTTCCTTAAAAGAAACACCCCCCCACAGTGCTGTCCAAATGCCCAGACACAAAAATAGAGAATATTTCTGTTGTGGATTCCCTGGTGAAAGAATGCGGGGCTGTTATCAAAGTAAAAAAAAGAAAGAAAGTTTGGTTCTGATTCAAAGAAGTGCATATTTGGGCTCTGTGAATAAAACTCGGAGACATTTCACCCCAGAACACAATGGATGTTGTGATGCGGATTATCCATTGTCTATTGTCAGAGCCCCCCAGCCTCACCCTGTGTTATCCAACAACACATCCCTTCTACTATTACTGGAAAAAACATAGGTTGAACTGGTGAATACCGAACTCTTTCTGTTTTTAAACACATCCCACTGGTGAGGGCCTCGCCTGGCCTTGGCCTACATTACCAGGGTAGTGGGACTTTTAAAACACATAAAAACTATTGAGGAAGCAGAAGATACAGTGAAACTTGTCCACTAACAGGATTCCTCAAGCTACTGTGTCTGCGCCTCTTCTTTTATTTCCATTGAATTCAAAGAAGAGGGATCAGAGAGAGGGAGATGTATGTCATTTATATAGGATAGGATTATCATTATTACCATAGGATCATTTTAGGATTACAAAATACTCTTTTTAAAAGCAGATTTCAACTGAATATTATCTGTGGTTTTTAGTAAAACATACAGACCTGAGTCATCTTATGAAAAAGCTAAAAATAGAAGCTCCGTATTTTGTGTTAGCAGGGGTCGGTTGGATTTCCTGTCTTTCACGGATTTCAACCAAAACAACAGTTTTCACTTACGGCGTAGATTTCCATCACTAACTAATATGATTTCTAATCAGACAACTCCATATGTTTTACATTTCCTTGCAGACACAGTGGATTACAGATATAAAGGGGACCAGTCAAACTTGGAGGGTTAAGCAGTGAAATTGTATATATTGTCAAGCTCTGCAGCGCAAGATCTTCCTCACGGCTTCCTCCTACGAAAATGCTGTTTACCTTAGATAAAATGTGTAAAAGATTACAGAAAATGGTTGGGTTGTAGGCTCGCAGGTTTGTTCAACAGCCTTCTTAAATAACAGCAGTTAAATCCCAGGGCCAGACAATTATGAGTCAACCTGCAGAGCTTCGCCTGTAGTTCAGTGACGTTTAATTGAAACATACAGTTAAAGTATGACTGTTCGTTTTCCTTGTCTCATAGGTTTTCTCCATCCTGCACTCTCATGCACCTGCACATTGTAATGAGGTGATCACAGTATTCAAATACCAGACTGTGATCACATCGCATGCCGGCCCCATGTGTTCACTTTCCTCTCTTTGTTCGCCCGCAGCATTGCACACACATGGAGGCCTGGGCTGTTTCCTGCAGGCAAATGCAGCAATGTATGTTTCTAATTAAAAATGTGATGCAGGGTTAAGCACACTCTCTGCAGGCCACCATAGCCACCAGGATTTATGGTACAAGGGTCCAAGGTCCCAGGTCTGAAAATCCACCAGAAACACAAAGCTGTTCACTTTTTGCACCTATAAATCTGACAACTATGACTGGTGGCTGGCAGCCTGTGGCAAACTGATAGCTTTGTATCCCAAGTGAGGTGCAAGAACAAATTAGTCCCTTGCACATGTCACTTTCATGCCTATACACAATAATTGCATGGTGGATAAATAGCATCTTTGAGCAGTTGCACATAGGTGTAAATGTATATTTTTCATCAGAACATTCTGTATTTAGAACTGAAAACCAGTATTTATTGTCGGCAGATTACAGTAGCCCAATTACTCCAATAACAAATATGCACTTTAAGTAGAATATTTTACCAGCACATTATGTCTTATTAGTTCTGGGGGTACACAAACAGAAATGTGACATTTACAAACATAAAAAATGTTGCAAAACAAAACATAATCACACACTGGTCCCCCAAAACACAAGGATCAAACCCAAATGGATTAGGCTCTTGATTAATGTAGCCTGAGCCCTTTGATTATCAACAACAAGAGGAAATCCTCCAGAGACAGGAAAGTTTCCCTTTTGTGTAAAAATGATGCAAAATATTGTGCCAAAATAAAACTGGAATGCGGTAAACAATGTAATGGAACAAACTGCCCACATCACAGATGTGTTATTACCAGGATTTGGCATCGCAGGACACTTGTTCATAGCAGTGTCATGTAAACCCCAGGGACCAATGACCTTAGTTTAGCACTTACAGGGAGTGATACAGACAGGATGGCATCCAGGCTGTACTGTGATAAATGCCTCTTTGGGAATACACATGCGGTCAGACATACTTAAGAACTTAACACACCAGCCCTAAAAGGCTGCATGTGCCTTCCTATATATTGTTAATGACTAATAAGTCAGAGGAAAGCAGCCGAAATATTCGTAAACACAGGAAATTACATTGAATATGAAGGCAGAATCAGTCAGGCAGCAATGGAGTCAAGGTCAATGCAATATTGTTGATCATAGGAAGCTTGTCTCAGTTATTAACAATGACAAAAACAAACAGAGGTGGGTCTGTAGCTGGACATTCGGAGCAAGACAGCAACAAGTAGAAGTGGGGATTTCCTACAGTGGAGCAGGGCTCTCCCGGGGCTTTCAAGACATGAAAGAGGCCCACTGAGCTGCCAGAATCCCTTTCAATGCACGGAGATCTGGCTGAGGAAAAACCTCCAATCCAGTACCTCCATTCTTTTGTTCCTGTTCTCAAGTGTTCTTCTGGGAGCCCATAGGTGAACCGAGGGTTCTTTACCCAGGGTGTGACTGCAAACACACAGTCCACACTCAGTCCGCGAGTCCTCATGAATGTTTGAGACTAAGGTGTATAGTCCAGAAACAGAACATGACAATATATCATTATTTGCCATGAGGTGCCACACAAAATATGACAACATCTTATAAACCATACAGTTTCAAACATTGTCAGTTGGCTCCAGAACTGGACGAGTTCATGTCTTTGCATTTGTGATAACTGAGATCTGAACGAATCCGAGGATATAAAACAAATATTTATATTTAATATATTCAATAATTACAAATAATAATAAAATGAGCCCTTTATTTTTTTACACATGATGATTAATGAAGAAGACATTTTTAACGTAAGCATTTAAGTATATACAATAATATAATATGACAATAAAATGTCTCTTTGGACGAAAAGGGTGCTGCTTTAGCTGCCCAGGAGTATGTCATGTATTGTAGATGTGACTCAGTATCACCGAGTAAGAAAATAGAAATACACATTTAAGTTTAAATTCAAATGATGCAACGTGATGGCAAAGTGGCGGAGTGACGGCGACATCTGCTGGTCAAACACCTGATACTGCATCTGTTTGTGTGAAGTTAATCCGATTCCACGATGAAAGAGTTTGTCAGAATACAAAGACGAAAAGCTTTAAGAATAAGGTGGTGTTAATGCTCCATGATGCTTCTCTGATTTCTACACTTTGAGTCACTGGTTTTTCCAAGTTTGGTGCCAAACATTTGACGCATCAGTTTATAATATCCATATTATAGTGACGTTCTTGCTGTTGTTGTTGTTGTTGATCACTGTAAATGTATATGAACATCATTTTTAAGTTAAGAGTTCACATATCTGCATCGTAGCGCTATTTGAACAATATCACTTACATCCTTTGATTCGTCGTTGATTTGACTTTGCTGGAGTCGACTTGATACTTTATCAGCAGTGAAAACAAATGATTACTTGATTACTTAGACATGAGTGATCATCAAAGTGATGCTGAAAAATTAGTCCATGCGTTTGTTACTTCTAGACTGGACAAAAAAACTAATATATCTGTCCATGAACCATTAAATGTTCTGTTTTTCATCAGAAATTGTTTACTTTCAAACAAGTCCCTGGCTGCTGGTGACAGGTGATAACTTCATTCAACATCTGATAGTTGCTCTGTGACTCTCTGTTGCAAGGGTCATTACAGGCTGTAATAACAGAGAGCAACTAAAAACGGATGTGAAACTTTACTTTACTAAACTTTACTTAACTTTCAATATTATCAAAGAAGACAAAATGTACACGTACAACAATGTAGAAGATTCAATATGAAGTCTGAACTATATCTGAATTTTGAAAAGGTTTCATAAAAATTTTAATTACTTAAAGTTAAAACCTTTTATACACATTTTTCCAAAGCTAACGGTCATGTCGATCCTTGCACTAAGATAACAGCTACGTTTAAATTGCTGCTTATCGAAAATACATTGTTTATTTCATTAGATTTTTTGTCAGGTTAAATGCATCTGAGTATCTGAAAAGCGAGTGTGGATGTGCAGCCCACATACTACAGACAGAAAGGACAAGTGATTCGGAATGTGCAGCTTAAAAGCACTGTTTGTATTTTGTATTATTACTCATCCACAGCAGGTTCAGATGATAGTGTTGCAACTTTAAAGCGGAGTTGGAAAGTGGCAAGCGACATTCTAGAAAAACCACAGGAACTTGACAGAAGAGATAAAGGTAGATGTAAAGTACAGCTACAGTTTCTGGAGATACGACAAACACTGAGGAACCAGAGGCAGCCAGGCAGAGATAACAAACTCACTGAAGATGAATTATGTTCTGACACTGCTGGTGTTACTCTGGAGCTCTGGTAGGACTGTTTTAATGTTGAATGTGTGAAATGAGTAAGAGTTTAAATGTCTATGGGAGGTGAATGAAGATTCTTCGACCTAGAAAACGGGAAGGTCACTATGTCCCCAAGGTTCTGTTTGAAGAGTAGGACTTGGATAGTGTTTAAAAATAGGATTTTTCAGTGCATATAGGGATGTGTGTGTATGTGTGTGTGGGGGGGGGTACATTTTTAGCTTTGATCAGAAGCTTACATCAATTTAATGTCTACAATAGTGAAAGTTATTTATTTAAATGTATATAAATGTTTTAAATGTTAAAAGAAAAAACCAACATGTTTTATTCATTCATTAATTTTCTGAGCCACTTTATCCTGGTAAGGGTCGCAGGGGTGCTGGAGCCTCTCCCAGCTGTCTTTTCAGGCAGGAGGCGGGGTACACTCTGGACAGGTCGCCAGTCCATAGGGACAACATACAGACATACAGACAAACAACCATGCACGCTCACATTCACACCTACGGACAATTCAGAGTGATCAATTACCCTAACATGACCCCCACAAGTCTTTGGATGGTGGGAGGAAACAGAGGTACCCAGAGGAAATCCCTGACATGTTCTATTTACTCAAACGTTTTGTGGAGTTATTGTCCTCTGAAATGAGCAAGTAACTTAGTCCTGATTAGAAATGTAGGAGCAGAATTTTGTCACTGACAAAATGTCTATTGAAACATTGATGCTTCACGGTCCAACATCGAGAAAAGTCTAAGATACATTTCTTCTTGACACCAAGACCAAAATGTCTATGGTGCAAATAATGAGTGTGTGTTTAAAGAAATAATAACTCTGCCTCACATGTTTATTCTTTGCCTTTTTTTTCTCAGGACACCAGACTGAAGCCAAAGAACATTCATCAGGTAACTGGAAGATCTCAAAAATAGGAAACAGCAGTATTGAGACTGTGCGTGAAGTATTTCATGCCGTTCACTCTCTTGTTCAGAACCTGTGAGTGATATCAGGTTGATGGGAGGAGCCAACCGCTGTGCAGGTGATTTGGAAATGAACTACCATAACAAGTGGAAACCTGTGGACGACCCATCTTTTGACTGGAACCTGAGAACAGCTGATGAAATGTGCAGACAGTTGGACTGTGGAACTGCCGTTTCAGCTCAAATCAAAGACAGTGCTTCAAGGCCAGTGTGGAAAATAAATGCTTTCAATGTTCAGTCTAAGTCAGCACTGAGAAGTGATGAATTAATGAGGCCGCAGCCTTCCTTCACCAGCGTGGAGATCACCTGCTCGGGTAACACAGCTCTGTTCATGATACATTAAATATGCTCATGTATTATATCACAACAACTTCTAAATAACTCAAGACCTCTTCCTGGTGAAGATATGGTATTAATCAAGTACAGATCTTAGATAGTTATAGATATTTAATCAGCAAATAAAAAAATAAACCTGTGTAAATATTTATTTAGACCTGTAGCAATACTACAATAACAACTAAAAATACTCTACTAAAAGTAGCTAAGTCAGCATGTATCAGATTTACTACCCTCTGTCTGGTATGTTCCCACTGTATAATACCATAAACATACCATATGTATAATGTCACTTTCTCGTTCCCACTACAGAATCTGTCAGGCTAAAGAATGGGACTTGTCTTTGTTCGGGCAGACTGGAGGTCAAAACTAACCCACAAACCACATGGACCTCAATCTGTAGTGGTGATTTGGACTTGCTGGGTGCAGAGGTAGCCTGTAGAGCACTTGGCTGTGGGGTTCCTTTAAAACTCTATGAGGAACTCTATGAAAACACAAAGGCTCTTCAGGGGGCAAAAGCGTTGCAGTGCAGCGGCAACGAGTCTAGTCTCCTGGACTGTGACAGCTATGATACAGCCAGAAACACTTGCTCCCCTGTACGACTCACCTGCTCAGGTAAAGGAGAAGATCCAGCTTTGAAATGCTCTCCTGCCAAATCACCGGTGTTGATCTGTAAAGCTTAACATTTATTAACCATGACTACAGTATCGTTGCTGTGTCCAAAGAGAATTTGGATGTAATGAAAATCTCACCTTTTATTTGATGCTATGCACAACTCAGCAAATTAAACTGAAAATATTTGCGTTATCCTACAAAGGGAGTGCACCCCTCACTACTCTGTAAATAATTTATTATAACTTCTCATGGGACAACACTAATAAAATTTGCTGTCCCCTCAAATTAATTTAAAACACCACCACCATGTCTAAACACTGGCAACAAACGTGAGTACACTCCTGTGAAAAATGTCCACATTGTGCCCAAAGTGTCAATATTTGCCAACGTTTCAGCAAAATAAAACATGTTCTTGTAACATTCGCAACATTCACACACCTTCAGTAACGTTATGTTTATGCAAGTTAGTTTATATAGCCTCATATCACAAAAAGTAATCGAGGCACTTTACTTTAATAGGTTTAAGACCTTACAGAAAATAGGACCTGACTATTTCTGGTCATATTTTTAAAATTCATTCTCCTAAAACATTTCATGTCAGATAATTCAGGAGTTTATGGGATGATAATCTAGACCAAGGAGGTGGAGATTCATGTTTAAAATAAAAGGTAAATATTTGCTTTGCCTCTGTTCAGAACCTGATAATGTCAGGTTGGTGCAGGAAAACAGCCACTGCGCTGGTATACTGGAAATGAAGCTCCAGGGTGAGTGGACACCAGTGGATAGCTCGAAGGAGGACCTGCAATTAGCAACTTTAGTGTGCAGACGACTGAAATGTGGCTCTGCTGTTTCAACGAAAAAAAAGGATTCTGCAGATAAAACCGCGTTGGGGATTCCTTCCCAAATTCAACCTGGATCTTCACTGAGGGAGCACATATCACTGAGGCCCTGGCAGTCCCCCTCCAGACTGGAGATAGCCTGCTCAGGTAACAACTTCAGTGACTCTGTTGTCATGGTTCATTTTTGCAATTTCTTTATTATACTGACTGCTAACCAGGAAAAGTGATCAAAGCTTCTGACTGACCAAACTTCGAGTGATCTGCTCTGTTTTTATAGATCTGCTGTCACAACCAATCATTTCCATTTCACCCCCAACCGATCGGGTCCTCACGTCCTCCAAGTTCACCGTGGGCTGCTCCATTAAACCGCAGTACCCAGGAGGCATTTTTGAGCTAATCTTCACCACGTCTAACGCAACACGCAGCTACAGCCAGAACGCTGTCAAACATACCGCTCACTTCCTGTTTCCTGTGGCAAGCCATGACCATGAAGGAAACTACAGCTGTGTTTATCACATCTATCTATTCTCTAGCAAGTTCTCCTCAAGGAGTCAGTCCCTGTCTCTCAGCATCTCAGGTAACGTGAGAGGGAACTGTGCAGTTCAGTTTGTAATGAGCCGTTGCCATGTCACATTACACTAACATCATATTGACTTGTTATTTTTTTAAATGAGTTATAAAAATGCTGCTACTGGCAAATGGAAGGGGGTGTCACTATTTCACAATATGTAGATTTTGTGTCTTTTAGTATTTTAACAAGAAAAGGGGGGCAGTATGGTGGTGCACTTCAGCCCTGTGATAGACTGTTGACCTGTCCAGAGTGTACCCTGCCTCCATCAGCTAATGCAGCACTTTGACTCTTGAGAACAAAGCACATTGGTTAGACTGAAACTAACCTTTAGGCGTTTGTCCCGTGCTGAATAGCAAGACAGACATTTCTCATTAGTCCTATATGTAACACTGACACTGAATGTCAGCGTATATCTAACATACAAACATGAACAGCATGATATAAACACTTTAGTGTTTTGTCTTTTTCAGCATTTCCAACAGAATTTTTTTGCAGACTTGGTCTACTGCTGACTATGGCATTTTTTGTCACTGCCATTTATTTCTACAGAAAGGTACTGTACACTCAACTAGGCTGAATATACGGTATGATTTATGCATTCTTAAAAGACACCAGCTACTATGTCCCTCCAGGTGACCATGAGGCAACAACACATTGCACTTGACGACCTTGATGCATGCAGAGCTGAAGTTGGATCAAATGATTTGGCTGTGAACCAGGAATCTGATCTCTGAGGATCTCATTTTGTATTCAGTGAATCATCCTCTTAGTAAACACAATTTCAGTTAAAGATGCTTCTATTGAAATATGCACATTATTTTAAAAAAAATTATTGAGCACTGGTATGTGTATGTTTAGTCCAGTACTATTATTTATCGTCTATATTCAAATATTTCCATTTACTTTTAATACTTCTTTCTGTCCCTTACCAGGATTACTCTTTTTATTTAATAAAAAAAAAACATGGTTTCAACATCAAGTTGAAATACACTTTAATTGCATTTGATCAGTAGAACTGTCAGAGTTGCCAGAACAGAGGAGAACATAATAGAAACTTAAGCATATAGTAACATGCAGAATTTGATGTGCTGCAGGGTGTTAATAAACCTGATGATAGTATTTAAAGGAGCTTTCATTTTATGTGATGTAGAACACGTTGTCGATTAAAATACAGCATGAGGTCCTTACAATGTTGAGTTTTCTTATGTACTTCACTGAATGCTCTATTGTGAGTAAAAGAATTTCACCGCACTTCACAGGCCGACAAGTGGTTTGAAACATAACACAACGTCTTCAAAAGAGAGACAGTGTCAAACTTTTATTTAACTTTATGCTTCACTGGTTAACACACAAAAGTAATCTTTATAACCTTAGCATATTACTGCAGAAGCCTATACATGTATATCCTTACACTTCAATAGCAACTCGACTGCAACCTTCGTAAGCAAGTCCAAGTCACAAAAAACAAACCTGCTACGACACCAGGAGCACTGGTATAATTATTTTTTCCTTTTAATTTCCATCATATAAAGCCATTGATTTAATGGATAATCTTTTTATTACTTAAAATTTCCAAACACCTTCTCAAAACCCTGCCTGTCTACTACACGCCCAAAATGAGTGGAGAAGTACAGCGTGTGCGGGGTGCTGTAGCGCTTTAATTTTAATATCGTTTCATTTGTAGAGTCTCCTGTATCCGCAACGGTCATAACATCCGACACAGACAAGAAGATATCATGTCGCCTGCCCCAAAAGGTGAGGTGGGACACCTTGAGTATAGTCTGCGATGGGTCCAAGTACATCATCCCCACAACCCTCCTGAAGAAGTGACTCGCAGTGTAAAGCATGACGCCAGCAAACAGAGCTACCCCTGTTGTGTAGCTGACAAGAAAGAAAGAGACGTCTCCATGGAGGTAGAAGAAATATACAGGGGGCAAGATGACCACAGTGATTGCAGTTTGGAGTAGTTTGAGTCTGGACACAGCTCGGAGGAGCTTAATGTGCGGGAGGGTGTAAATCATATTGTACTTCTGTGTGGATGAGTCAGAGTACCTGACCAGTCCTGTAATATTAGGTAGAAACGGTCCATGGAAGTTCTGCTCTATGGATGTGAGACCTTGAGAACGAGGCTGAACACACACAGAAGATATTCGGCCTGTGAGCACACATCCTCTGGTACAGGACAGGACTGGGGGGCTTAACCTCTGCAGCAGCACTGACCTTATCTGTGAACATCGAAAAGATAGAGCCGACACTGACCTTAAAGTACATGCAGGGGAGACAAAATAGCATTTAGATAAACAACTCGGAAATGTTTTCATTATTGTTTAGTTTTGAGAATTATTTTTCTTGGTTTGTTTTGTGTACAGCGTGTAAATCCTCGTTACAGATACAGTACAGGTAAAGCAAGTGTTAGCTTAGGTGGCTAATAATCCAACATTAACATTTGTCTGGCCACTTCTAATATAGTGAAAGCAATAAAAAAGGGAGCTCACCATTACTGTGGACAGGCTGAACTGAAACACAAGAGAAACAAGTCAGAGGTAACTAACACTTTTCCCAACACCTCAATGACAGCTAATATGAAATATTCCCTTTGACCCGGATGCTGTTTTCTTCTTCTTCTTCTTCTTCTGGTGTTCCTCGGCTTATGTGTGCACTAGCGCCGCCTCCCGGGTGTGGATCGCAATGATTATTAAAATTATATTACTAAGTATTGGAATAGTTGCCTGTATGTTTTATAATGTGTTTGGTACAACTGTACTTTTACTTTTTATCTAGTTTTACTTTTTAGTCTGTTTTTACTGTTGCTTTTTAGTGTGATTGTGAACTGGACCTTGTTGTCTAATTTGAATAAAGATTATTATTAACTAACATCAAAACAACTGACCTCTTTAATCAAATTAAGTTATCTGTCTTTCTTCTCTGTTAATAAAGATTGTTTTATGTGTGTGTTTTCTCTCTTGTGGTTCTACTGTTGCTGAACAGTGTAGTAAATGTTTCTTTACCCTATTTGAATTGTAAATGTTCAGTAAAGAGGAAACCGGGCCGAACACGTGCCATGTTAGTCTGTGTTTGTTTTTAATAAAGTTTTTTTTTTTAAAAGACACCACGACTTCCTGTTTCTGTTTTGTCTTGTCAAGTGTCAAACCGGTGCTGGTCCCGAACAGGTTTTTTATCTCTTCTTTTCAGCAGCTAATGTTGTCACGTCGTTAGGTGGAGTATGATATTTGTTCTGGAGCAAGTTAGCAGAGGACTGTTAGCTAACGTTAGCTAACGCTAACAGTCAACTGACACTGGTGCGTTCGCGTCCGGCTGCTGCCTTCAGTGTTTTGGGCTCAGAAACAAAAACAACACCAATGTCGCAGCAGGGAGATGAAGTTACTATGTACTCGGTCGTCTTCGTGGTGGTTTTGCTCGGTACTCGGAACCCGCTGTGGACGACAGTCCTCACTGCCTCCCTCTACCTCTTTCTGGCTGTGTTCCGGTTCCCCCAGGTACCGAGCAGCCGAGTCCGGCAGGTGCTTCACCCAACGAAGGGCACGATGGACTCCATCAAGGTGTCCGTGGTCGCTCACCGGGGCGGTGCACACGACGCACCGGAGAACACGATCGCAGCCATCCGTGAGGTGAGAGGAAAGGGATGGTTCTTCTCGCTGCTAACAGAGAACCAGTGGGTCTGTCTGCACCGCTGCAGCCATGTCTTTAGACAAAGTCAGGAAGAAGATCAGTAAATGATCAGCATCGTTTATATTCACGGTACTGTACAGAACAAGGCAGGGATGTCTGTTATGTGAGGACAACAGACACAGGCCCAGGTTGAACCACTTGCAAGTTAACTACACTTTAAATCAATATCAGTATGAAAGAGTTTTCTATTTTTGTGTGAAATCAGTTTTCCTGTCAACTATAAACCATAAGATACTGTAGCGTTAACATTGTAGGCGTAGAGATAATTTTCTCCTTTTACTCTAGGCCAGTAAGAACGGAGCGACGGGTGTGGAGCTGGACCTGGAATTCTCAGCAGATGGTGTCCCAATACTGATGCACGATGACACTGTGGACCGGACCACCAACGGGTCAGGGCCTCTCAGTCAGATGACATTTTCTGACTTGAGAAAACTGGACGCAGCTGCTAAACATCGTCTCCGGTGAGACGAAAGCACATACAGTAGCTACAATACTTACACAGGCACACAGATATTGAAGAAATCTCTTTTTTGTGTAGTTTTTCAGTGAATGCATTTGATTTAGATTGATGCACTTTTTTCAGTCTGATACTTAGCTTGAGTTTATGTAGGACATGAAATCATCCGAAAACCAAATTATGTTAAATGTCCTACACGTGAGGGCAGTTGTCTGCCCATCCTTCATTATGAAGCCAGTGTTGTTGAAACACATACGAGCCTATTGCCCAAAAAGATAGAAGGAAGACAGTAGTGTTTTTTTCAAATTGTTTCTAAAGTACAAAGTATGTCAAAGCCTTGGAGGTGTAGTAGCAGGTAAGACAAGTCATGCAGGGTTTTATATGTTTTTTGTGGGGGTGGGGTGGGGCAGCTGGTGTAGAATAATGCTAAACAGTGTTGCCTCCATTATGTTTTAGTGCTCTGTGGTTTTGTGTCTTTGGTTATAAATTTGCATAATAATTGAATTTAAACTTGAGTACTAATGCTACAAATGCTAGGCCTCTTTTCTGCCCCATGTATTTTGTAAAGTAGAAGTGCCTGGATCAGAAACACAGGACAAATCTATTTGAAGTGATTCCTTTGTGTCTTTATTGTGTTGAGATGAGCCAACGCTCAGCATGTCTCCTCTTTTACCAGGGAGAAGTTTGCTGGGCAGAAGATCCCAACCCTGGAGGAGGCAGTGGAGGAATGCATCAAACTGCAGCTCACCATCTACTTTGATGTCAAAGGTCATCCAGATGAGGTGCAGCCAACAGAACTAGCAAACAAAACAACTTGATTGTGTGCAATCTGGTATACTTGATTGATTGAATTGATCTGTACCCAGTCAACATTACAGAGCTGTATTACAAAGTGATCAAACTCTACTGTGTAAATGTTCCAGTGCTGACATACGACTGGACAGCAGGTCAGTGAATGACTTAATCAGGTAATCAGCAGGTAATTATTACCGTAATTTCTGGACTATAAGCCAAACGCTACTATAAGCCGCTAAGGTCCTGCGAGGAGGGGATTGTCGGGACGGACAGAGATGACGTGCGTCAACATTTGAGACACACAACAAATCTTTCAAATTAATCATTCACATTTGTGACATGACAAACAAACAGTGCACAAATAACACAACGGTGCGCTCCCAGCCCGCGTCCTGCAGTCACGGTACCCTATAAGTGCAGCATAACAAAAACCAAAGCGCTCGACGAGGCGATACCGTTAAAGGGCTAAATTTCATTTGTGCTTGTCTGACAGTAAAGGTGCAGTGGCCGTTAACTGTATCAAAATAACCAGCCTACTTTACCAGAAACTCCAGAAACCAAAACACACAGACACACGGACAGCTTGTCACACAGCGAGGACGCGGGTGAGGGATGTTGTGGCGTAGTTTGTTTATATGGTGATGTATTGCATCATTACTAGATGTTCATTGTAGATTTGTGCTCAAACAACCTGCAGTAGTTCTGTATCTTCAAAAAAAATAAAACTACATGTAAGTTTGAAACAGTATACTTTCAACCACTTGACATGTGTTTCGCTAACTCAGCACATTTTCAGATGAGGAACGAAGACCGGCATTCGCGGTTGTTGTTTCAGCCATTGACATTCTTGAGTTCAGGACCCACAGCAGTGGGTCTAGACTTCCACAGCTGCTAGTTAGCATCACACCGTTGGACACAAACACACTGTGCACAGTTGACTGACCTAAAATAACCGCGTGTTTCTCCTCTGCTCTCAGGCAGCCGCAGCCCTTAAAGAATTGTATAAGAAACATCCGGTGCTCTACAACAGCAGCATCGTCTGTTCCTTTGAGCCCAAAGTCATCTACAGGGTAAGAGGGACCTCGGTTCTTTATTGAAAGTCATGTATGTGTGCAGTGTACTGTTCTTCAACAAAGTGTTGACTGTGTACGTTTGGTTAATCGGCACGCTGCTACGACAGCAACACCAGTGGTCATATCCACTGCATGTTTACTATATTTCTAGAGAATATTACCAGACTTTGACTGAATAAATAAAAACAAACCGGTACACTGAGTGTTCAGTGTTTGTATATGTGCTGGACTTAGAACTATGATAACATAGTTATAATATAATATAAGTGGTACTGATTTAAATAAGTAAATAGTAAAATAAGTAATTAATTCTGCATCTGTCAAATTACAAAGATTTGTTAAAATTTCACCGCTGTCTGATCCACTGTGACCCAGATGAGACAGAGTGATCCAGAAGTGGTCACAGCATTAACCCACAGGCCGTGGAGCCTGAGTCGCTTCGGAGATGGCTCCCCGCGTTTCTCGGCGCTATGGAAACACCACTGGATGACACTAATGGATGTGGTGTTGGACTTGGCCCACCATCACGTGCTGTGGAAGCTGTGTGGAATCTCAGCCTTCCTAGTCCAAAAGAATGTTGTGTCACCGTGAGTTCCTGCTGAGACCACACAGTCACTCGATATAACATACACCACCAGTTAAAGGTTTAGACATGCATAGACATATCAGAAACACATTGTAGATATTGTTAATACTGTAAATGACTAATGTACACAGACTTAATATAAGCAAACTATAGAACCGTCTTCTATTAGAGCGTTCTGTTTGCTGATACAATTCTATTATTTACTAGGATAACTGATCATTAAACGTAGTAGTTTAGTGTATGTCATATCAGGCTACTTAACTGGCTGTTAAGTCTTTTTAAAATGACTGCATCGTGTTCACATAGGAGACTTTTTCTGTGTGCCTGCAGGGACTATGTGCAATACTGGGCCCAAAGAGAGGTGGAGGTTGTAGCCTGGACAGTCAACACAAAAGTGCAGAAGGAGTATTACCATTCGCTGCTGCGAGTCAACTACATCACTGACAGCCTGGTGGAAGACTGCGAACCTCATTACTGAGAAACAGTGTATACATGCACACACAACCAACACGTCACTACTCATCAAGAATGTGTGGCATCAGGTAGGAGAGCACATGCCACTGTTTCCATGCACACTGTCACCTCTGTGATTGTGTTCATATTTGACTCTATGTAGTTTGATGATGAATCCAGTCCCACACGGTGATGCACCTGGAGTGTGTTTATACATTTGCGAATACTTGTCTATAATAAAAGGGAAACAAATGTACTGTATTCAGCAACTCAGGAGTGCAATGATTTTGTTTTTGTTTTATTTAACTGCCTGTAATGTTATGAATCGTCTGTGCTTACTAATTTAGAATTGATGCAAATAAACATTTTATACCTCTGAAAATGCATTAATGAAGCTGAAATGTGGAATAGAATAAGATACATATAGATTTTTGTGTCACTCCTTTGTGAGGCCACTTATTCTTTTTTCCTGCTTCTCATTTTGAAATTAGATGAATGAAAGCTGCACAGTGCAGTGTTCCTATTTCTAAATAATGATGTGAGACTCTTAATCCAAATACTAGTTCAGTGCATCTCTTAGTGTCTGCATCGCATTTGCTGTTGATTCACACTAGATCTTTATATGTAGGTAAGTACCACAGTACTGTATGTGGAAACACAGGCAAAGGAACAGGTTCAGCTAAGAATAGGAAGTTAAGAATGGAGTCAGTGGGCATTTTTAAGGCTTGTTACTGCAGTAGATCAAAAACACTGACTGCTGTCAGTAAATATAACACACTAACCTCTGAAATTGAATGCAGCACCTCACATAAGTACAGTGTTGTAGGAGACGCATACGACAAAATGTGAAAAGAAATGAAAATAAGTGGCAAACATGTTTCAGAGCTGATAAAACACCTAACAAAAGCCCAGAACTGAACAACTTACATGGTACAAAACTGGTAATGGTAATGTTAGGTACGTTTATGTGACAAAGAAACTTTTCTAAGCTTAATCACATATGATTGTTTTTCACATTTGATCTATTCTGAATTTATTCTGAGCAGCAGGTGAATTTACGCAATTGTGATTATTAGTCTGAATATTAAAAAACAGAATCATGAAGATTTCTTTCGACTGAATACTGTAATAAATGAGATGAATAAAATGTTGGATATAAACCTTAAAAGTATTTTGTTGTTATTGTCAACAGATGGCAAATAACATTCCTTCAGATAAAGTGTGCAGACTGTTCTAAAGAGACGTCATCGATCTTGTGAAAGTGTAGAGGGACAATGTGAAAGCTGATAAATGTACCTATTTCAGCACGAACTGTCCATCTGAGCATAGTTGGCGTCTCCACTGTTAATGCTGAGCTTGTGTAGTGTGGACTGTTGATGATTAGTCTCTTGGCCTGGAGACTTAGGTGACTGACCCAGATAGTACAGATGAACTGGGGGGTGAGTGGGCGCTGTAGTGTTGGGTATCACACTGGATAAGCCTATCTGAGCTGCTCCTTGTCCCGGCCGATTTACTGAGTTACTGAATGCTGTCAGCTCACACTGCGTAGACACAGGTGATTTTTATCTGTATAACAGATGTTACCTGTAGCGACTGTAATTCATCATATAGCATAGAGTGACTGAGAATATAGAACAGGCTTACAACGTTTATAACTATTATGTGTGACACCATGCAGGCTGTCAGTCACAATATGTTATTTAAATTAGACATGTCTGACAGAAAAGCAAACGTTTTCCCATTTTTCATCCCTGCTAAGTCGTTTGGTTTAATGGGGGAAAGGTGATCACCGCCGGTCGTCCCACAGAGCTACGTGTGGGGGGCGTGCAGCGACGTCACTGAAGGGGGCGGGTGTCCATTTGCGTAAAGTTGCCCGGCCACATGTAAACAGAAACACCGTGAGCGGAAGTCACAATACTCTAACTCCAAAATAAAAGCCACCAACTGTAGGGAACCTGCAGACGTGGAAAGTTTTCATGAACTTTTTAATAACAATAATGGGAATGAATACATTTATATATAAATTATATAATTATAGACCGGTAGATTTGATTCATTACTTTGTAATAGTAATAGTACAGTATAGTATATTATCTACATTTATATATTATCTGAACTGAAGCACAGTGTCCGTGTTTATACCTGTGTTCCAATTTAGTTTTTTTATTAAACCAGTTCATTTAAATATAAAAAATGCCTGTCAATGAAAAGGAAAACATAACACAATGCAATATATGGACACTGACTCCTGCAACACAGGGACATACCGGCTCACTAACTTTGTCTTCGAAGTTTGGGCATTTATTTTGAAAACTTCCACCGGACGTAGGGTTCTTCATTCTGACTGGCTCGACTCTGGCCGAGCATGGTGTGTTTCCGTCCTGATGAAAATATCAAAGTGTGCAGTGTCCTTGTGTCCTGTCAGACAGAGTAGGTGTCGCGGTCAGTCCCAGCAGAGCAGAGAGGGCGGAGTGTCCGGTCCTGAGTGTCACTGTCCTCGGAAGTTACCAACCACACTGGAAGCGACTGGTCCCCGGCATGTGGAGCCACTTTCTCCTTGATTGACCTACACGCCACCTCCCAGGAGCTGCGTACGGCGGTTCGCTACACCTGCTGGTTAGGAGGAGCACCGGGCTGCGTATTCAAACCCAGTCGAAGCGAGACTCCTGCAGGGTTCCGTTCGACTCCGGAGCAGCTGACCCGAGCAACAAAATAAGATACGTCACGGTTTTTCCCAATCGTGGCTGCGCCAGGAGCAGAGGAAAGAGGACTGGAAGTTGCAGAGTTAGCGGTCCATGTTTGCACCAGATACTTGAAAAGACAGCTTTTAAAACACTACTACAGGTTATTTGTGACCCTGCCGGCGTTCCCATGATGTACACAATCACACGGGGTCCCAGCAAACTTGTTACACAACGGAGGACAGGTGAGTCTGTGGACATGACGCAACGTTAACACAACTTCTGGCTCAATGCAGCTAAAGTTGGCAGATTATTGCATTCGTTAAACCTGCAAAGACGTGCAAGATAACCTGTGCAGAGCATGAAACCATTCAACACAAATAAAATCTATTTATTGTTTTACGTCAGGTCCCACTCAACAGTTCGAGAATAAATTCAGCGACCTGAAGCTCAAGCCGACATCTTGGCTCACGTCAGAGTAAGTATTGCTCATATTACGGACTCTATATTATTCCGTTATAACATTATTTACATGTGCCGCGTGGGCATCAAACACTCTGCGCATGCGCACTCAGTGCGATCGTGACAGCCGGTGACAGTCGTGCGCCCATTATCGGACAGGACTTTCCCGGAGCTCCTCCTGGTTTCTCAGACGAGCTGACAGCGCCGTCCTTTACCGCCGAACCACACACGATATATTCGACTGCTCCTCTGCCCGTGGCCCGGTGCTGACGGCCCACGGGGCCCTTTGAGTGACTCTTCTAGTCTTCTTCTGACTCTCAAAGCACCAGGAGCCCTTGTGATTGCTTCAGGTACTGCTCGGAGATAACATCACCGAAGCTCGTCAGACCAGTTGAACAGAATGACCAGCGCTACTGATGATAATGGACATCATGTGAAATTATTTAGCAGCACCAAAATGACTATAGTTTAATAAACATATGCATCAGTATTTATTATCAAACTATATAAGTGGTTAAACGAGTGAAATCCATATTTTAAAACCAAAGATGACAAAAAACAATTGTGTAATTAACTACAAATTATATGATTGCTGTTATAAACATACTTTCAGCTATTACAATATTGGGTGATTTTTTAAAAATTAAATAAAGAAAAGGGTGAACAAATAGCAAATAGCTTAGTGTGTGTTTTCCTGACTTGATAAAGACACACCTTCCCTGTCACTTTCTCTAAATGCTGGAGGCACAAGAATCACCAGCAGGTAATCCGCAACGTAGCTTTCCATGCCGGTCAGTCAATAGTGAACGTACCTGAAGTTAAACTGACAAGCAGCATTAACTGATTCCATCGCTGTGAGATTTAACTCCTCACAATCCTCAAGCTGACATCTGTAATTAACCCTGTCTGCCCTCTGCAGCTCTCCACCCCCGAAGATCGTCTTCAACCGCCTCAATGGGAAACGCTACCAGGGTGCAGCCCCGCAGAAACCGGACAGCCCCGCAGAGGGATTCACTCCCGCACACGAGGAAAATGTTAAATTTGTGTATGAAGGTGAGGGTCACAGTGCAAAGTAAGACGGTCTTTCTCTCTGGAGAACTGTCGTGCGCAGATAATCGCCTGCTTTCTGTCACACACACACACACACACGCACATAGTTTCAGTATATTCTGATATTTAAAGACAAAACTTTACATTATGTTACAAATGAATCAACGATAAATATTTCAGCAGCAGCATTTCAGTTCAGGAAGTTGTGCGTTTATGTATAAGGTAAAACAGTCAGCGCTTTGCAGGGCAACCAACTGAAACAATCAGATGTGGTGTGAAGGAGATCTGTGAAGTTAAGCGGGTTCAGACTTCCACATCTCGTAGTAACTCCGGATTAATGCTGTCACAGAGTCTCAGGTTCAAAATTTAGGTCCGGTTAAGTTTACAGGCAATGAGATTTAATTTGACAGAGAGAATCCTTCAAGAGAATATTTGCTGATAGTTAAAAGTCACGGCCATGCATCATTCACCATGGCTTAAAATTTACCCAGCATGCTTTAATACAGGCCAGGTGAATCAGCATGAATCAGCTGTCTGTGTTTTTCTTGGACTGCTGCCCTGTGACAACCATAAAGTTATTCCAGGGTCAACGCTTTTTCTGTTTTAACTGTTCAAATCTAAAGAGAAAAAAACCCTGAAACCTTCGGAGCTGATCGGTCTCGTTTAAGTTGGACCTTTTGACGGTGACAAACATGTTTACATGTCCCCCTGCACACAAACACCTGATGTATTCCTATTTGTTGTTCATGTTTGACATCCTTACAGTCCCTTCAGCGTGTTGGCTAAACTAACCCTAGATACATAATGTTAGGCTGAATATTTGCATTCAAGGCAAGCTGCAGACCCCAGAGCCAAAGCCTTGAGGTTTATCTGGGGGTAAAACTGGAAAACCTTCACCCACGACTGATAAGCTCACACCACAGACCAGTCCAGCCCTCCGATGAGGGCGTCACGCTGCAGTAGGGTTTGCAGTTATCTTTTTGGCACATAACCTTAAAAGTGGACCACGCATGTGCTGCTTTGATGGAGTGGAGCCTTTATTCTTGTGAAAGTAATGAGTTCAGAAATGTTAGGTAAGACAAATGAGAAGAGAATCCCAAGTTCTATTTTTATAGCCTGTGTCTGTAGTTTTTAATCAGAACACACTGTTTTTGTTTGCATGCAGCATGGCAGGAGGTGGAGCAGAAAATGGGGGATGGGGACACTGAGGAGTCAACCAACAGCCGTGGGCCCGTTCAGTATAGCGAGAAGACCCCCAGCGCTGCAATGAAGAGTGAGTACATGTCGCTCCATGTTGACACAGGTGAACTTCTTTTTTTGGATTCGTATGAAAATTCCTCAAAGAACGCGACGATGTGAATCTGCCCGATCTCACAGCTTCACAGTAACCTGACAGAACTTTGAACCTGTAATCTCACCACGTTTTAATCATTCATGATTATAAATGCCACTAGAAGGCGAAATGGCTCCACAAGATCTACCTGGGCGAGTTTTATCTGTAACCAGAGGGCTACTGTTGCAATGGGAGTTTTTAATTTTTAACTCTTCTTTGGTATGTGAGCTCTGGTTAGTGATCCCAGCATGTGGACTCTCACACCTGCTTGGTCCTGTCATTAAATATTTCTTAAATAGGGGCAACTGTGCCGGGGTGCTGAAAAAAGCCGTACGTTGCATTGACGTCTAGGACGTCAGTTATTATTGGGTGCATTTCCAGGGCCTGTTGTCCTTTTGATAATATGACTAAGTACTAAGCTGCTCTTTGTTTCAACTGCAAATGAACAAACATCACCATGCTAATATGCTAATCTAACTTGGTAAACATTGCGTGCTGCAGTGCAGCTTTACACATCTCTCTTTCCCCTGTGCAGACTTTGTGCCCATAGACCTGGAGGAGTGGTGGGCCCAGCGCTTCCTTGCCAACATCGCTAACTTGTCGTGAGGCTCGGATCAGGACAGGAAGTGCCACGTTGGTGCTCTGTTAGCGAAGGCATCACAAAAGTGGAGAGAAGCAGAGTCTGCGATGCAGAGAGGCCGTACGTAATTGGAAATGATGCCCTGTGCTTCACGCTAATGTAGAGAAAACGGGGCACAACATAAAACCGCCCCCCGACTCAGTGACCAGACTGCGACCTCTCACAGGGTGGACTTAATGTGGAGCTGCTACGAAGGACCTGTCTCTACTAGAATGACATGTTGGATAGAGGCTCTGAGACTTTTCAAGTTTGAGAACCGGCCCCCTTTTCTCGAGTGTGCTCAGCTGTATGTATGTCTTGGCTGATCTTTGGATATAAAAAACTGAAGAACCCAAAAAAAAAGTAAAATGTTTTTTCAAAAATGTCTTGTGTGGAATCAATTCTTTCATCATCTGATTCCTTCTGAGCCGATTTCCAAACTCCAGACATGGTATAGAACATGCTCACACATCCAGACAGAAGCAGCTTAAAATCTTTTGTAATCTTTAATTTTTGAAAAAAAACTGTTTGTGAGGCACAATAACATTCACCATTTTTTATTTTCACAGTAGGAGTTCATAATAAAAGCAATGTTAGAAATATTTAATTTAAAACCTAGCATTAATGTAACATGGTTTTTGAATCTTGAACATATTGACACAGTGAATTTTGAGCAGTGATAGTAAAGACATAAACTTGTCTACGTTTTAGTCCAGGAAGTCTTTAAACCTTTAATTTAATTTCCTCATGGAGTCCTTCAAATGTTCAAACTCTGAAGTCAAACCTGCCACTTCTCGTTTTAAATCAGAGCCGTAGCACCTTTTTTCCTGCTCACACCACTTTCCCCCGAGGCCTTTGCTCTTTTGCCCGTCTTCTTGCCCAGCCTGCGGCTGGGTGCAGGCTGCCCTGGCTTGGCAGTGGTGAAGGTGACGCACAGAGAGTCCAGATAGTCCACCAGCTTGGCAGCACCCAGGCGGATCCCAGCTGCCTTTAGTCGCTCCTGGAGCTGGGACAGAACCAGAGGCTGGTATTGGAGGATCTGTCCGTACAGATCAGAGTTAGACAGGATGTAAGAGCGAACCGCTCGGAGACGGTCCTCGAGACGATTTGCTGCCTGAGAGGCAGAGAATCTACCATCGCTGTCTGAGTCACCACTAGAAGACAGGCACAGCTCTGGATTGGACCTGGTGAAACAGGGGGATAGTTGCACATTCTGGAGAGAGAAACAAATTTAAAATGTGGTCTTTTGCTGATTTTCGTAATATATCTAATATCTATGGCCATATTTCCATGAGCAGAAGGTTTTCCTGGGGACCAGGAAACTGCTGAAGAAGTTCTTAGTGTGTCACCTGTACTTTTTCTAGAACTTTTTACTAGTATATATATGCAGATATGAAGTTTCTATTAGATATATTATTGTCTATTTGTATACATTTTGCACCTCTTGTCCACTTGTGTGTTTTTGTGTCTTGTAATCAATATAATTTTGACCAACATTAAAAACGATACATAATATTGATAAAGAGCACTGAGAACATGCATAGCAACACCTGAGAGACAAAGCAGACACACACACACACACACACACACACAGTACCTTTCCGATTCTTCGCTGGCAGCGGTTGAAGAGGTGTTGGATCCCTGTGAGGCAGACAGCGGCTCCTCCTCCTCGTTTTGTTTCACAGGAGAGATGGCAGCAGGCACTTTCGGCTCTTTAAACTTCACTCTCTGGGTGCAAGAGATCGGCCTTTTGCCAGCAGCTGCAGAACTGGTGGCACGGGGGATCATTGTAGCAGTGCGAGCCACAGAGCCTGCCTCATCCTCAGAGTCTGAGTGGACCAGCTGGTGGGTGTACTGATGGATCTCCCTAAGCTTGAGGACCATTTGACGCTTTGGTAAAGGCCGAACACCAAACCTGCACAGAGGAGAAAGTTGGAGGCGTCGGTGACTGACAGATGAACAAACAGATGGACTGGATGAAAACAGCCCAAGATGGAGAGCTGACCCAGACGGATTAAGCTGACAGCGACACCAGGGGAGGTAATCGGATAGGCTCCTCAGTTAATAGCCTTGATTGGGAAAAAGTGTGGCCGTTCTTTACCCTGTCTTTAAAAAGGATGGGGATGAGAATGAACCAACTGACCTGTTAAGTTTGTTCTTGAGCTCCGGCGTATCCATGTCAGAGTAGTGAGGCATCGGGGTGATAGGCACCAAAGAACGGCGTTTTTTATTAAGTGACGATGCTAATAAGACACAAGCAAAACAACATTTTCAGGCCTGCAGTTGGATGTTTGCACCGAAACTGAATGAGTTAAGCTTTTTCATAACAAAACAAATATTTAAAACTCTCTCACACATTGAAATATTTACATTTGTATGATGTTCAAAGCATAACTGTGTATTTTTTTTGTATCTGCTCTACATGTTTTCCTACAGTGCCTTTAGAGTGTAACCAGTCAAGACACATACAGTAGTTGCTGTTTTAGAAAACCAGGCAGAAATATACTAATACCACTTATATTTGTCTAAATCTTTACAGATATTTGTTTTATTTACACTGATGGAATACAGAAAAAACAGAAACTCAAACGGGAGAAGATGGAGCCAGAGAATGCGTCACATTATTGTTCAGTTGATCTAAATATAAATAATTACTTTTAGATCTAACAGTAAAAGAGGGCGTGAGACCTGCTCTGATGTCTGGTTGGGAGACGGTGGCACTAACAAAGAGACAGGAGGCTGAGTTTGAGGTGGCAGAGCTGAAGATGTTACGATTCTCATTGGCAGTGAGCGGAAAGGACAGAATTAGAAATGAGTTCATCAGAGGGACAGTGAGCAGTTTGGAGACAAAGATAGAGAGGAAAGGTTGACATGGTTTGGACATGTGCAGAGGAGGCATCGTGAATTTACTGGGAAAGAGATGTCGAGTATGGAGCTGCCAGGCAACAACAACGAACACAACTTTAGTTGAGTGTAAAATCCTAAATAATGCAGTTAAAGTTCTAACTGCTTACCTGGGGTTTTGAGCTGGTCATGGGGGTTCACCCTCTGAGAGAGAGGAAGAGCGTCTTCCTCTTCTTCCTCCTCCCAGCTATCCCACACATGTGACTGCAGAAGGCTGTTGTTGATCTGTGGTGTTGTGCTGGTGGTGGGGTCAGGTGGTGATGGGGTGAGGGGAGGGCCTGTGTGAGCCTGTACACTGATGAGCGGTGGTCTGGTCTCAGCCATGCTGCCACCACCCTTTGATGACTGCACACAGAAACTGGATGGCGGAGGCTGACCGCTGGTAGAGGGTGACGACTCGGTCGCTCCTCCTTCACCCAGGCTTCGCTCCTGCTTGCTGGATCCACCGCTGTCCTCCAGCCTGAGACTGAAGCAGCCTGGGTTTTCTTCTACGCAGGCGTCAAGTCCCCATGAGTCATCGAAAGCTATTGGAGGCTCGTCCATGAAGCTCCGCTGGAAACTGTACTCTGAGGCATTTGCATCTCTACTTTTTCTTTCTGCTGTTTCCTGTTCACATTTGTTTCCCTGGTCTTTGTCTTCTGTTGTATTTCTACCTACTGTTGCAATGGAATGCTGCCTTTCGCTGATAGACCTGCTTTGTCTTTGTGAACCTCTGTAAGGGAAAGAGCAGGACTGATCTAAAGGGTCAGACAGGGGGGAGAGACGAAAACTCCCTAATTCAGTCTTCTCTGGACTTCCTGAAGCTTCCCTCTCCCTTCGTCCATCTGTTTTTATATTAGGGTCAGTGTGGAGTGGGGTGGTAGCAAGATGTCCAGGGGGCTGGTGGAGGTCTGTATGCAGGGGAGTACTGCTGTAAGGTTGAGGCTGGAGGTGCAGGGGTGTAGCTTGCTTTGAGGCTGCTTGGAGGGAGCTCGAGAGGTGCGAGACCTTACATTGTGATAGGGGAACTGCAAATACCTCTCTATCCTTGCTTGCATTGTAACTACCAGGAGAGAAGGTTAGGTCTATGTCGACGCTGTGGGAGACTATCCTGTCCAGCTTCACCATGGAGACACTGGCCTCAGTTAGGCCACCGTGGGTAGAAGCACTGTTTGGACTGTTGGAGGTCTGAAGTCTGTCGGCTGATACAGCAGGGGAAGAGAAAACGGGAGAGGGTGATGAAGCGTCATCTTTAGGGAAGAGCCGTGTCCTGCACATGCTGCTTTTGGTCTGGCTGGAGCTCGTCCTCATGCTTCTTCCAGGCTGCACTGGTGTGGACGGGATCAGCCACGAAACCTCTGGAGAACAGTCCATTTGATCACGAGAACCAGATTCCAAACTATTGAGCTCCACTTTATTATTATTATTAGTAGTAGTATTATTACAGGTAGATTTATTAGGCTTTGGCATCTGTGATGATTTGATGTGAGTGTAGCTCTGAGGGTTCCAGGCAGTGCAGGGTGGATGTGGCGAAGGACTGCGAGAACTAAGAACTACCTCCATCTCTTCACTTGAGTCAGTCAAAACTATGAGTTCAGGTTCCTCCTTCTTTGTGTGCTGAGGCAAATCACAAATAGTACTAGGGCCTTGGCTTTCTCGCTTTAAAGGCGGACATTCAGCGAGATCAGCAGCGTCTCCACCACTGCCACAGTCACCTACCTGACCAGGGGAAACACCTGGAACAGGCAGGTTGGACGTACTGGGGGGAGGACTTGAGGAAATGTCATCCACTACACTTGCTGAGGACTGAAGCAATGTTCTGCCGGACAGTTCCGATGATTTTCTATGAAAGGGCTGGGATCGAGGTGGATGTGCCCTCGACAGGCCAGAGGTAGACGGTGAATCTCCTTCCTCATAGACTCCCCATGACCCTGAAAACAGGCGACTGTAGCTGCGCTCCAGACTGGCGTCAAGCTCAGACTCAAGCGGAGACTTCAGCTTTGGGCTTTTTTTACTGGAGCCTCTTTTAGATTCTGCCAGATTGGTGAACACATCTTCTTGGTTTTCCTCATCTCCCTCCTCCTCCTCCTCCTCCACTTTGTTTCTCTGTGTTGCAGCAAACTCATAGATCTCCTCCAGCTCTTCCTCATTCACCCTCTCCTCACTTATTTCCCTACCAGCTGATGCAAGTTCGTCACCCCGGTGATCTTCTGCTATCTCTTCATCCCTTCCTCCATCAGTATCCGTCTCCTCTTCTCCCTCATCCTCTTCGTTCCACATGGAGCGGAGGAGCTCCATGAAGGCCTGGTCTGTTTGGTTGTTGCCATCTAGCTCCCGGCTGGTGTGATCTGCCTCGTCTTGTTGGAGCTCACAAAGCTGCTGCAGCTCCTGTAAGTCAAACCTTAAAAACAAAAATAAAATGACACTACTGTGTAAATATTACATGAAATACATTTGGTTTGAACAGACAACTAATGTTAAATCAAATTAGCCAAACCATATATTTATAAGACTTGAAACTAACCTGGATGCCAGCTCCAGTACATGCAGCCGCAGTGATGCTGGGATGGAGCAGTGGCCTGTGTAGAGGTACTGCAGCAGAGCAGACACTGCTTGTCCTGGGATGTCACTCATCAACACCCTCTGAGCACGCATGCCTTCCTCCTGTACCCCAAAACCACTTTCATACACCTGTGAGAAGGGCAGAGAGGGGGGGGGGTTATTGCACGTTACACTTTCCATTCTTCTTAATAATAATTGTATTATTATTAATAATGATTAATATTATAATACGTTTTAACAGTTACATTTCCTGCCTCTGAACTGAAATGAAATGTTACTTTTACCATTTCTGCCAGCAGGGGGCAGCGAGCATACACCATGAAGGAATGAGCAAAGTAGACTTCTCCACTGTCCACCTGGAGCTGCACATCACTGAGCTGAGGGTTGTTCACCATGCTGCGGAGGTCTGATGCCAGTCTGGACAGCTCCGCCTACAGAGGACAGATACATGTCAAACACACTTAAATTTACTCCAGTGCTGACCGAGTAGAGCTCTCTGCAGAAACACTAGTCATTCCAATTGATCTTACGGATTGGTGGCTGTCTCCGCCTTTAACTGCTCCTGACTGATCGGTTTTGTCTGGTACGAAGCCGCTTGCGCACAGGACAGCCTCCTGGTCTGCATCCTCCAGGACAAAGCCACTCAGACGGAGGTCTGTGAGAAGAAAAACAATCAGGACCAAGCATTCACTAAGATGTGTGCACTGATGGCCTCCTTCGACAACTGTGTAGCAGTAAAAAGGAATTCAGGAGTTTAGGAAACACATTTTTAGTAGTAATATTTAGTGTGGACTGAAATAATATGGACAATTACACACCTAATAAAGAATCCTATATTTAGGAGCTTTAATTTGGGTGGATTTAGAAACATCTGGAGCTGATTTAAAACATAGTGCCATAAGAGGTTAAACAACTGACATGTGAAGTCAAACATAATTCAATAGGATATTTTACCAGGAAGGCACTTATGACTACATGTATTTCAACTTCCTATCACATAAAAACATGTAACACTAAGAACGTCTGCATTATTCAGCTACAGGTACCTCCCAAAAATAAACACAGATTTTATTATATGGTCTGCTTGGTGTGTATGTGTGCGCAACCTTTGTTAGGTTCAGCTGCAGTGTAGCCACACTGAGTGAGGGTCATGCCGTCCTCAGCCAGCTCCACAAGGTCTCGCAGAGTTTGGCTGCCCACTGTGTGTTGTCTTAATCCCGGTGTGGAGGAAGCTGAAGAACAGGAGGCGGTCTGGGAGGAGGAAGGCAGGATGGAGGCCCTTGTTTCTGTGGCAGGAGTTCCTTCACTCGCAGGCTGGAGAGAGGAGTCGGGCTTGTTGCTGCTGTTGGTTGAGGCTGCATCAGTCTAAACATGACAGAAGCTGTGACGTCAATGACAGTTGACTAGAATTGCTATGCACACACATAGATAATACATTACTTTTTAGGCAAATGAATAAAGAAGCATATGTAGATGTTCTGACATAAATTAAAAAGGTAGCAACTTAGGTAGATAAAGTAAAGGTGTATGGATTTAATTTGAATAACCATTAAGTAGAGGCTCTGCTGCGCCTGCATGTTGCTGCCGAGATCAGCTGCCACTGATTAAACTGATGATAGACAGACATGTGTTGTTTTTGTTGTCTGGACTCCTTACAAAGTGGCGGGGAGACAGGCTTCAACAAAACAGCTGTATGTAGCAAGAGTATGTCTATGTGAGGTAAGGGGTATCACTCTGAGAAAGGACAATTGATCTGTAAAAACAGTCTATGTCTTCTCTCATTCTCTAGTACAATGATCCGCTATATTTAATGGGATAAACAAAAGTATCTTCTAGTAATTCTTTGCAAAGAAATTAAGAATTTTATTATTATTATTCTTGAATCATAGTTGCCTTCCAGTTTCTAATCAAAAAGTAACTCAACAGACAGAGGTGAAGGAACATAAAAGAACTCACCTTTGTTGGTTCCCAAGGCGTGATAAACTGCCTGAGCTCTGGAGCGTACCAGTCCAACAGACACATCGAGCCTCTGTCCAGAAGGGCACTTTTCTGCCAGAGGGGGGCAGCACCAGTCTGGCCAGCCAGAGAGCTGGGGCAGCGGGTCGGGGTGGGAGGGGAGTTGGGTCGGCTGCACAGGAGAAGAGCAGATACACGTTCCTGCAGTCTCCTTAAGGCTTCCTGAGCATCTTGAACAAGGAGGAGTGGAGGGGGACGAGGGATGTGGCCCTTTTTCTTCTTCCCACGGCCTTTACCTGCGCCATGAGGCAGAGAGGAGAAAGTTCAGGTGGTGCCCCTTTTGAATGGCTTGAATGGCCTACAAGTATTTTGACACAATTTTCATCTTTCAGCACTATGTGACATCAGTAGATTTCAAATTCTGCAGTGGCCAAGCCAATAAAAAAATTAGCAAGAACCCTCACATTAGTGAGTTAGGGTTAAGCATCACACTGGGATGCAGAAGGTCGCAGGTTCGAAACCCCGTCTGACTCCTAGTCTATCCCTACCAGGTGTGTCCTTTAGGCAGACATCCAGCGCTAGCTCCCTGTAAGTCGCTTAGGACTAAACTAAACTGAACTAAGTAAAGTAAGACAAAACATCCTGAAGTTCAAGTCTGACTAAGGGATTTTTCAGCATGTCATAGGCACCTTCTCTACTTCCATGTTTCCTACCACTGTATAATATCAAATAAAGACAAAGCTGAAAATATATTTAATATGGTTGTTCCTCTTTCATAAAATATTTTTGGGACAAACATTAAAACTGATATTTCACATTCAAGCACTTATCAATGGTTTAATTTCAAAACCGCAGTGGTGACATACTGAGCACCGTTACTGTACCCAGGTCTGGCCTCCACTTCAGCCCTGGAGTCACAGTGTCGTACGTATGAAAGACAGCGGTTTCAGCTTGTAGCTGTATCTCTGCCTCCCGGTCCCTCTGCTGCTCCTTCTCCTGTTCCAGCAGGGAGGAGGACAGAGCCAGAGCCACCAAGGTATCTTCATCCAGGGGTGTAGTCTTCTTCTTGGGCTTTTTCTTTGCTGGAAGACCTTGCTTGGAGGGACCTTTCCTTTTGGTTCCTGCAGTCTGTGCACTGAAACCCACAAAGGCTAGATCACGTCAGATTGATTATGTCTTGTAAGTACTCGTATCTTGATGTTGCATAAAAGACAAGATATGTGGATGGACAAGTAATAACAACAAGATTGCTATGGTTAAGTTACACTTGATTTTAAAGTGCAACTGGATGATAAGTAGCCACAAATACCACTGTAAATATCAACCAACAAAAACAGTGATCCAATCAATCGAACCACAAACACTAAACGTAGGGACACGTATGAAGAGTGATGGTTCTCGGCTGTCTACTTGTGACACAATCATGCAAGACACATTTAAAATCCAAGTGTAAACTGTGTTGGTTATCAGTAAGCCTGAAATGAAGGAGGAAGAAAATTAATTAAAACATCATCAACAGCCATATTGTATCTCAGAAACGTTTGTGCATCAATTGCTATGACTGACGGTGTGCTCAGAGCTGCACTGTGTTATTGTCAGATAGAAATTCTGAGGCGAGCTCACAGTGTGTCAGCAGTGGTGACGTCCTGCGTCTCCTCAGCCTGTCTCTGCAGTGCCTGCAGCAGCACGGCTGGAGAGACGCCCATGTCTGAAGAGCAGCGCTTCAGGTGGGCCGAACGACTCTTCTGGGACTTGAACTTCTTGCCACAAATGGGACACTCAGGGACACCGGGAGGAGGGGGAGGGGCTGGTGTGCTTCCTTCACTCTCATCTAGACACCTACAAAGAAAGATTACTCAGTGAGTTTATAGCACTTAGGTAACCAGGCAACAGTCTGCTTTCTTGAGTAAGCTGATTTCCTAACTGTTGTGGTTTCTGTAGTTAGGGTAGTGGATTAGAAAAACCTTCTCTGCCATGTCTACATGATTACTTATGTGCTTGTAAATCCATTCATTCTCACTATTAGAAGAGAAATTTTATTTTTCTGCTGAAAATCCCATTAAGTGAGAGAATTATTCACCTACAATATGAATGTCCCAACCTGTTGAGATGCTGTGTGCGTCCTGCAGGGGTCATGTGTGAAAGGTCCTTTTGGCAGATCTGACAGAAGAAAAGGCGTCCATCATTTAAATCCTCAGTCTGGGTTTCTGCGGACTCTTTGTCCAGCTCCTGTTGAAGCCGGAGGGCTAGAGCTTCATCACTGTCCTGGAGCTCGGGGTGGAGACCTGAGCTGAAGGACTCTGGATTCTCTGCACACAGAGCAGAGAGTGTAACATGATAGTATAGTGATGTAATGTTATTTGCCGAACACACACTTTTGGGCAGGCCAACAAAACCATCTATAAAACCTTATTATGATTTGCTTTGGCAAACTTGTTAGCACACAGTTGCTTATTTATGCCTACTTAAATCTTTATGGGTTATCACCAGTTCTACTATACATCATGAAGAAATATAATTGATAGACATGTCCAAACATGTCCACCACACCCACAACTATTAACACACTAACATTGCATATTAAAAGAACTGTTAGGCTTAGTGCAACATAAAGGTGGATACTTGTGCTATTTCTTTAAAAATCCATAGTGCATATTAAAAACACAATTTTTCTCTGCTGTTTTCTAGGTGACAGATGTAATAAACTGAAAATATTATCAACAATAATGAAATAGCATAATGTTATCTGACCTTGCATTTGTGGCTGAGGAAGAGTTCCCCCGTCGTTTGTTGGCAGGCTCTTGTGTGTATGCATCATCCTCAGGGGACTGGCTCGCTTAAACTGCTGCATTCTGAGGAGAACTTTGTCTTTTGCTGTCAAACCTCTCTCGGGTCTTGGTCCTGTTGCTAAAGGTACAACTGATGACCCAGCATCTCCTGATCCATGTCCAATACCTTCATTGACCACAAGCTCCTCTGTTCCAGAACCAACAGCCTGGGTCCCAATGACCTTTGATCCAGACTCAGCATGTTTTTTATTATTCCTTCTCTTCTTGTCTCCCTCGTTTGCCTGGCTGGAGAGCTCCTGTTCTGCTTTCCTTGGTTGTCTGGGCTCACCTGGTTTCTTGCGCACACGTTTTAGCAACTTTGAGCAGAGATCTACAAAATCCTGGTCGGAGTCATCCATGTTTATTTACATTTCCTCACATTAAAAGACCATGCCAGCATGTTCTCAGCTGTAACAACCACCCTGCAAAGACAAAACGGGACCAAAGAAGACGAGACAATCAATCTAAAATATACTACAACAATACAGAATGCAATAAATGACTATTTGTCACCCAACAGGCGCCTGAATGAAAGTAATGGAAAACAATGACAGTTAATATTAGTTTGACATAAGTTGGGTTCTAACACTAGGGAGATCATAGTTTAATTTCATTACCAATGCAAGCCAACATTATATATGGACTATTTTGCTGTCGTTTGTACCAGAAGTTTCCTTTAGAGAGCAGCTATCATGCTAACACTCACCCAGGTTTGATGAATTAGCGCTTCTCCTTTCCTAGCTCTCCGCCTCATTGCCCCAAGCAGAATTGGTGCGTCCCATATGCTTTAAACTGTGTGTAGCTTTGTGTGGTAGTCGCCCCGATAGTAAAACTAACAAGAATATACCGAGGTTTGTTTACATTTTAAAATTACTCATAGTTAACCGCTTCATTTTGCGCTTCCGGTCATGTGACAACCACAGACCGATTGGTTATTCACCAGACCACGTGACGACAGTGCGCCGACGTCTGTCTGCAGGATGATTTTTCATTTTTTTAATATATACAGGTCCTTCTCAAAAAATTAGCATATTGTGATAAAGTTCATTATTTTCTGTAATTTATTTATAAACATTAGACTGTCATATATTTTAGATTCATTACACACAACTGAAGTAGTTTAGGGCCTTTCATTGTTTTAATA
>JAUMTR010000001.1:15342721-15379032 GCA_032270685.1 Microctenopoma stevenorrisi
TCTAATGTTTATCAGTACATTACAGAAAATAATGAACTTTATCACAATATGCAAATTTTTTGAGAAGGACCTGTAGTATGAAATACAAAGTCTGCTTGTCTGCTTTAGGTTTTGTTTCTTGTTGCCACTCTTTTTTACCGTGTGTATATTTACTATTGAGCAGATGATAGCTCAGGGGGTAGACCAGGTGTCTTCCTACCCAAGGGTCTGCGACTCAATCTTAGTCTACCTGAAGCTGCATGTTGTCGGTGTCCTTGGACCAGACAAGACAACCAAACAAGTATCCATTATTATCATTATTCCACTACTTGTTGGACAAGTTCTCCAGATCTTGTTTGCAGGATAAATTAAGTTTATTAGAATGATACAATGGACAATATATCAGCTAATAGTCATTTAATAAAATAACTTTTTGCCTTAAGTACATTTTACTTCAAGACTATTTAAACCTGGTCCTTATGTGCCATAGTTTGATATTTGTATTCGTGTACCAATTTCGGTTTTGGTGCCACACACACACGCACACTATCTTGTCTTTCCGTCTATAATTTATCTGTAATTTGCCTATACTTTACTGTTTCTTACAATCTGTAGCTGTTTGTAACCTATTTTCCGTTATTGTCAATGTCCACTAGCTTTTCCACCCACTGTAGCAGATGACCAAATAAAACACAGCTCAGCTGAAAAAACACAAACCACCAAGAGTGAGACATCTCATTATTTAGTCAACAGAGTACTGGAGTTCTTCTGTTGCACACAGTTTATTTAACAATATGGTATATAAGTAAGAAATGAGTCTTTTACCAGTTTATACAGTGATTTCTTTCTCTCTTCCTTATATTTATAGTATTTTGTTTAATAACTTGATTTACAATAGGAGAAAAAGTAAATCCCCCCCAATTCAAGTTTTCATGAGAGAGGAATGAGGGTTGATATAACAATTAGTTTTCCTCAGGGTGAATCTCAAATGTGCCCTTCATCCCTAGATAGCACACGACTTAGTGTAACATTTAGAGGATGGGGCGTCATCCGAGATGTGGCCTACAAACAACCGATGATCATTCCACCTCAGCTTAGGGGGCTGGTCTCTTTCTCACTCTTTTTACAATTTACAACATTTGTATAACAAAAACATATGACAAATTCTTTTTAATGTCAACGCAACAATTTGCTACACCTGCAAGACAGAGTTTTCCAAATTCCTCTTCCGTGAGATGTAGTTGCAGTCCTTGTTGTGTGTTGGTGAAACTGGTCAGAGCTGTGTTTCTTAGTGACTGTGAGGGTTTGTGTCAGTGTCTTCATGTGCGCCTGCATACGTGCCTGTGTATACACAACCTGCCACAGTTTATTTCCTATTTCAATACAACTGAGTGCTCTTCATACACACAAAAAGGGAGGGAGCGGTCTATGTCCCTGAACACATCGTCTTGGAGTGATGGTACAACACTAGATTACAACGGCTAGGAATGAACAGCTTGAGAAAAGAACAAAAACCTGGCCCAGTTACCAGACAAATTATTTTACACTTTCAACACAAAAAGGCTTTAAGATATTTTTTCCAAAGGTACAAAATAAAAAGATATGAATAATATAATGCAATTGTACATTTTCTTAAAAAAAAGAAAGGAAACAAGAAAGGCATGAAACCATACCAAAACAAAACAAAACCAAAAATAAATTGAGTATTGAACACATTTGGTCTGAACCAAAAAATATATTCTTTGCAATTTAAATTTTATTTAAGAAGCATCTTGCAAATTCCTCAACATCTTAAGGAAGAAGTACCCATTCACTAGGGTTTGGGAAACAATTACATTCCCTAGAAGTATTGACTTTTTAGTTTTTTTCCTCAACCAATTTTTTTTTTTTTACAACATTTGAAACTTTTTACATGTCAGTACAAAAAAACGTTAGAGGGCTTTGTTTGTTCTTTCTAACAGGATAAAGAGTCTGAGGGGACAAACAAGAACGCGGGACTCTGGGAGCAAGAATGATTTCTTCAGTTCCCAGCAGAAATGCTACAAACCCTCCACAAACTTCTCCAGGGTGTCCCCTGTAGCATCTCCCACCAGCCCCAAGTCACTGTTCAACCCCCCTCTGTTGGGCGTGTTAAGCTGCGGTAGCATGGCGCTCTGTTCTGGCGTCCCCAAGTGTCCCTGTTCCATGGACTGCAACGGACCTCCAAGTCCTGGGTGAGGTGAGCCAGAGTGTTGTGGAGGCGGGTGCTGCGGCGAGGGCTGAGGTTGATTCTGGACCTGTGGTGACGGACTGGAATGTGGTGGCTGCGAGGATGAACAGGGCGACTGGACTGGCGCAGGAGAACGGACCTGGTTGCTGAGAGCGTTGGCTAATGTGGGCTGACCAGGTAGATGTGTTCCACCCTGTGCCTGGCAGGTCAGCATGTGGGTCTGTGGACTCATAGGACTCGCTTGAGCAGGGGAGCCCATCTGCTGCTTGAGGACAGCCTGCTGCTGCTGAGGGTGTTGTTGCTGCTGCTGCTGGAGCATTCGTTGATGCAGCAAACTCTGGGTGGAATCCATACCAATACCAGACTGGGTCATCTGAGCCATTGGAGGGAGCTGACCCATACCTCCCCCAGCTGCCCCTGCACCTGCCTGCATGGCTATCTGCTGCTGCTGCTGCTGCTGCATGCGAAGCTGGGAGTACGTTGCTGTGTGTCCCTGTGCCTGAGCAGGGAACTGACCAGGATGGCCCTGAGCCATGACTCCTTGCTGTTGCTGCTGCTGTTGCTGTTGCTGCTGCTGCTGCTGCTGCTGCTGCCTTAAAAGCTGCCGACGGTAAAGCTCCTGGATCTGGGGGTTGTTGTGTGCCGCATTCATTAGTGGCCCTTGAGCACCTAATGCTGCCATGCCCTGGGCAGGGGGCTGCTGTGGCTGCTGAGGGGGCATCCCCGGCCTCTGCACTGCTCCTGGCATCGTCATAGCTGGCATTCCAGGCTGTTGTTGTTGACCTGGTTGCTGTTGTGGCTGGTTGGCGTGATACTTGGCTGTTCGCTGTTTGATGAAAGCAGCCATGAGCTGAGGGTTTGATTTGAGGATGTTGAGAACCTGCTGCTGCTGCTGGGGTGAGCTGGGAGATTTGAGTGTGCGGAGAAGGTCCTGTAGGGCGTTGGGAGCTATAGCACCAGTTCTCTGGGGTGTTTGTGGCCGGGCACCAGGCTGCTGTGGTATGAGCATTCTCTGACCCTGCTGAGGTTGCTGCCCTGCAGGCATCATAGCTCGCTGCATGGACAAGGCCTGCTGTGGCGTCTGACCTGGAACAAGGCCCGGCTGTTGGGTTTGAGCTGCCTGCATGGCCCCCGCGGCTCCGGGCCACTGGCCGGTGGCCATGTTGGGAGGCATGACCTGTGGTCCCCGAGGTCCTGGCACCATCTGCATGGGTGGCTGCATTGGTCCGGTCATGCGCTGCTGTGGGTTCATGGGTAAGCCATTTATATTGACCCGGTAGTTCTGTTGGTTCTGCTGGGCCTGTGCCATCATCTCGATGTGCCGTGCCATCTTGACTGCAGCAAGTGGAGGCTGCTGCTGTAGCTGCTGAGGAGGCTGGGTCAGCTGGGGAAGAGGGGACTGCTGCTGGTGTAGAGGGGAGGCCTGGGGCCCGGGCTTGCCCTGGGACACTGGTGCTTGAAGTTGACCATTGCGGGGTGCGTTGGGGAAAGAAGGCGACATGACACCCGCTGAGGTGGGGGTCTGCGGTTGGTTGGAGAGTGGCTGTTGGGGTGTCTGGGGAGTGTTGGGTTGGGTATGGGAAGTGGGAGTGTTGGGGGCAGCTGAGGCCGGTGGGGATGGTAGTGGCATGGTTCTACCTTGCATTGTGGCCATTCTTCTCCTCATCAGCTGGGCTTGCTGGAGCCGGTGTTGCAGCTGCTGCTGGCGAAGCTTGTGCTTGATGTTCAGGCAGAAGGGGACAGGGCACTTGTTCTCCTGACAGTGCTTTGCATGGTAACAGCACAAAGCAATAAGCTGCTTACATACAGGGCAGCCACCATTGGTTTTGCGTTTGCAACCCTTGGTGTGCTGAACCACACGCTTCATCTTCTGACAGGACGGCAGAGAGCAGTTGGCATTACGACACTGACAAGCATGGACCAGGGACTGGATGCAGCGTTGGATACTTAGGCGCCGGCTCTCCTGTGGGCTCTTGGAGGCTTCTCCACTCTGGCTGTTGCTGTCGTCATCCAGGCCAAGACCCCACTTCACCATCTGGTGCTCATGGCCCTTAGAGTTATAGCAATTGATGCAAAGATCAAAGTCCTGAGCAAAAAGGAGGGAGAGATCACAGTAATTAAGAGTAGTTTGACCACAAAATTTACAGAGTTAGCAATAGTTAAATGTCTCTTTAATCTAGCTCATCCAAATCAGTGCACATTCCTCTATGTCTATGACTTCGATTTATGTTTTCAGATCATCCTGCATCAGACACTGACAAACAAGAAGTTCCCATATTAAACCACGACTACAGCAGAAACTCACCTCGCACACAGTACAGTGCCAGCGTGTCTCCACGTGGTGTTTGCACTCGTTGCAAGTGTAGACAAAACGGTCCTGTCCTTGGTTGTGGAGCTCGACCAGCATGCACATGGTGCTCCACTTGCATCTCCTGAGAGAGCTGAATTCCCAGTGCTTGTCCCTGGCCAGAGTCAGGAAAGCGTCGCGGCCATCCATGAGGTCACAGGAGAGCAAGGGGTCGGGGTCAACAATGGGCGGCAGGGTGTTGACCATGGGTGCAGAGTGGAGGTGGATCACAAAGAACACCTTCAGTGTACAAGACAAAGAGAGAAATCAGTCAGAGAAGCGCAAGTTAAAGTGAAACAGGTATTTGAAGATTTCCACTGCTTTGCTTTTATTATCACTTGGAAATCATATAAAAGTCTGACCTCTTTGTGCTTCTCCATTGTGGCGTAGAGCTTCTGGGACAAATCATTGGCTACATTCGGCATCCCAGGCTTCTTCTTATTGGCTCGGCTCACACTGCTCTTGTTTTTATTGGTCTTCTTGTTGTTCTTCTTCTTGGCATTTTTGCTGTCGCTTGGCGTACCCTGAGGTAGACACACAACGACGTGTATTTCAAAAAATGCTTAAACATTTTATCAGTGTCACCAAGTTTGTTTTTAAAATTCTCCTCATCGGTCAAGATATAACTCATTACATTGAGGATTTTGGTTATGATCACTATGTTAGTGTTTGCAGTCACGCTAGCATCATTACAACTCAACACATTTTTTGTTTAAATACTCCAAGGTTTTAGAAGGAATATCATATAAAAGCATAATAATTCATGAGTCATTGCTCCAACCTCAGGAGTTTCAGAGGCAGCAGTGTTCTCCTCCTTCTTCCTCTCCTCCTCCTCCTGCTCCAGCTCCTTGATGCTCTCCTCCAGCACGTTAGGCCAGAAATCACCTTCAAAGTATGGGAGCTCATTGGAACTGGTCAGTCGATCTTCTGTGGCCTGTTTGAAGATGTCCTGAGAGAACGACAAAGTAGTATTTACTTGTTGAGCATTTTGACCATCTGTCTCCACATAATCAGAATTAGGCCTATTGTCGTTTTAGTCTATTTAAAAGACAATTTCTCTTCCTCACTTTGTAGTCGTGTAGGATCCTCTCTGCAAAGGCTTTGTCCAGCATCTTTCTGTACCACTCCTGTAGCCGTTTAGGCTTTGGGATCTTCTGATCAGGTGGATGGCAGTGGAAGATGTAGTCATCTCCTTCACTTGGGGGACATGCCCAGATGTGGCCTTGGGCGTACCTGAGGACACGCAAAGACCCAAAATCTGACTGGATGGACAGCGTAGAGCTTGGGATGTACATCAAGAAGTAAATTCCATCACAAACATCTTTCACACGGTTCTTCTCCATGTTGTTTTAAGAGGTTGACGCCACATAGTGAGTGAAACTTACCCAAGTTTCTTGACATATTCTAGATAGCCAATGAGGATCTCATGGTAGACTGCTGTTCGCAGAATTCGAGGTCTGAAGAAGTGAATACTGTCAAGGTATGATATGTAGACCCGTCTTCAGAGGAAGAGAGAAAAAAACATTCAATTTCACTTAAATGTAGCACATGGCAGTGAAGGAATCTTTAACAATCTGATGCACATACCTAGTGTTAGGGAGTGAGCATTCAGAGCCGTACTCCTGCACGTGCATGCCGAAGAAGCAAACATCTACACCATCAATCTCCTCAAAGGCAAAAAGTGCTTTGGTTCTGTAGGGGAAGGTCTCGGGCATTTCCCCAGTGTCCACAAACCTGTTGTAAGGAAGTAAAGAATTTAAAAAGGACACCTCTCGTTAGATGAAGCAGCTGGAACATCTTGTGATATTTGGGTTATTGTTGGCTGAATTATGTCTGGACTGTGTTCAGATTTTCTATGGTGGTTTCTTACTTTATTTGGGTATGAAAGTATGTCATCACACATTGTTTCATACATATTCAAACCAAATTTAAGATCGTATTCCAAAGTTCAGTGTTTATAATGCTGTACATAAAATACTCAACAGTGAAAACCTTTTTTTTAATATGTCTTTACAGGCCTTTAAAAAAAAAAAGACGCCACAAACTGCTCCATTTCCTGCGTCACTTTTAAATGACACAGACTATTTGAGTCAAGTGTCCTTGAGTCAATAAAAAGCGACCTGAAGATAACAGGTTCTTAGTTTCCTCCTCCCTGTAAGGACAGGATGAGCATGAGCACAGACTTTGCTCCTGTGTGAGGTAGCCTGCTAGTGTGTGCTAAACAAGTAGGTTCCACGATCACAGCGAGTGGATATAAAACCTTTATAGCGGGCATTTAGCTTTGTACGAAGACAATAAATATAAACTCTGAAAAAAAACAAGCTCTGTCAGTGTAAATGATTTACATTATACAGTATGTATGTATTTTGAGACTGATGGGGTCCATTAAACTATGGATCCAAATCTCTTTGAGTATCACGTCAGTCTTCATTTGGTCCTGTTGACAGGGTTGCTTTTACCTGGCTTTCATGCCTGGTTTAACCTCCACCGTTTTCTCCGAGCTCGCCACCACTCGCACAAACACCTCTCCGGCCTCTGGGTGGTTCTGTCTCTTCAAGTATTTATTCACACGGTCCTCTATGTATGTTCCCAGTCGCGTGGATTGAAGCCCTTCGATGCACAGTGGAGAAATATTTTTAAAATGTATTCCAACTTTCTAGAATGTGTTCAGGTAGGTCTAAAACAACCTGCGTTAACATGCTATCCTAGAAATCAAGAGAAGCACTTGAAATGATGTTACAAAGCTAGTAATGGTTCACGTGAGACTATGAAAGCAGGAATGAGTTAGTGCCATATGCCATAAAGGTCAGATATTTTCTCCAGGAATACCAGTGAAACCACAACACTAACAACAAAAGAACAAGGCTGTCACAGCAGGGAAGCCACTGAGTGGCAGATGTAGACCATTTGGAGGTGATTATATTATCTTTTTTCTGCAGTGCTTTTAAAACTAAATTCACTATGGCCAGATTCAAGGACTTTCACTTGAAACACACAAAGAAGAGCACTAACGTTTAGCTGAGAACTTGTTTTCCTTCCTCGCTTTTCCACTCTTCTTCATGCAGTTGTCGCATATGAATCTGGAGACAGAATGGGAGGCAAGTCAAACTTATTGACAATGAATAATACCAAAAATATGTGCCCGTTCAGGAGAAGTTGAGTTTGACATCTCACCCAGACGGCCAAATGACCTCGTAGTGCAAGACGCAAATCTGGTGCATCTTTCGTCCACAATCTTTACATTCAACAAACCTGGGGAAAAGCAAACAGATGAAACCTTTAAAGGGTTGTATGAATGGTGATATCTTAACTGCTCTCGCAGCAAGACAGACAAGTTTCTCCATTCAACATAATGTTCCTCCAGTCGTTACACACTTGCAAGCCGGCCAATACAAGAGTGCCTTTGTTGGCGGTTTGACATTTTTTTTATGAAGTAACTCAACGTGAAAGACAATGTAAACTCAAGTATTTAGGATATGTGATCTCTGATGGAAAACTCATTGGAAACACACATATTTTGAGTATCACTCAGCAGGTGGCACTGCTGAGATGTCTCCAGGCTCTACTGAAACAAATGTAATTGATCAGAGAGCACCAGAGCAAAAATATGCAGACCACGCAGCAAACATAAGAAAACAAAACCAGATGTGGGTGACAAAAAGTAAAATCGAGTAAAGTAACTTCTGGGAAAAAGAACACTTGTAAGAAAACGCTTGCCGTCAGTATTAGTCCCCGTCACTGAAAACATGGGGGTGGTTACGGGGTATGTCCACTTACGGTTCAGGGTCGAGTACGTCATTCTTCTTTCTTTCGAATTGGTCCTTTGATATCATCCTGATGTGTTACAGGAACAAACAGTTTTTTAGTGCATGGCCTCCGTAAAAACTTTAACAGTTCTACATTAAATGTCCTTCAACGTCAATGCGAGGGCATCGTGTTTCTTCATTAATGCATCTCTGATAAGCATCTAAAACACACTGCTTATTTAGCTGTAGATCTATAATTAAATGCAAGTAGTTTTTTAATGAGATAAGGAATTTAACTGACACATTATAAAACTGGCTGCTGCTTTACAGCTGACCTGGTACAGTTCAGCAAGTTTCCTTTCTGATTCAAAATTATTCAGAAAAGTCCCAGAAATAATAAAATTGACAGTGGTTTCCCATCAACATATGTGGGTTTACTCACGTCTGTGGCTGTGCAGGATCGTCTCCTAACGTCACACTCTCCCCCTGGATCTCATTGAAGCACTTCTCACAGAAATGATACCTGCAAAAACAAGCATTCATCATTATAGATGTAGCTAAAAAAGTTACGTGCAGTTTGTCTGGTTCTTGAGCAAAAACATATCACGCTGCATTTACACTTATGTAAATTTAATTTTATCTTAAATTTTTTTAGGTTTAATAACAAAGAGCAGGGAATCCCTGAGCTCCCAATGAGAGTGTAAATGGACTGCACTGCAGGAATCTCACACAGACTGTGAGGCTCTGCTGTATCACTACTGCTGCTGCTGCGCTGCTCTCAGTGCCCAGTTTGTGGGAGTAAAAAAAAGGTGCAGTTACACAGTTCAAACAGCAGGTAGTGCAAGAAAACTTGGTCTAAAGGAGATCTGCTGGTTTTCAAACAGAGGAAAAGGCAATTATGGGCAATTCTGTTTGTGGTCTTCACCTAAGTGTTATATTTTCATCTGTCACACAACAGAGGAGGCGGCAACAATAAAAAAAAATACCCAGTCCCTCAACAGATGCCGACATAAAAACAACCACCACAGTGCTTTGCTCCTTTCATTGTCTGATGCTCTTTGTGCGCAATCTTGGAAACTGGCTATTACTAAACATTACTGAGTAATTTTGTTGCGTCTTGCCATGCCAGACCGTGAGCCAAAGTCATTAAACCTGTCATTAAGACAGTACTGCCTGGATCAGTGGTCCTTTGAGATATAGAAGAAACAGATCCCAGAGCTGCAGGGAACGGGCAACACAGTTCAAATAACTGCATTTACTGCCCACTAAAACTACTAAACAGTACATGCAAATGTAGGCCATGTATGAGATTATCCATTAGAGGTACAGACAATGTAATACTGTCACCTTTACTGCAAAGATGTACGCAATACATATATATTTTTTTATTTCTCTTTGGCCGTTTCGTTCTTTCATATCTCATGCGAGAATGACAAAAGGTAAAGCATCCTTTAATCCACACAGGCATTCAGCTACACACCCCCACCCACAAACACACTTACCTGTTCTGGTAACTGTAGTATGTGCCTCCAGTAGGTATGGTGCAGAGCTGCTTGCCATAGCAACAGAGAGTTTGAGGGGAGAACTCGTACTGCAGACACAAGTGAGATGACAAAGGTATTGTTTTTAAAGCTTGGCTTCTTTTTTTCTTTAACCACAACATTTTTTTTTAAAAAAGTGCTTTCCTTTTCCAATTCCCCAACATTCTTGTAGACCCCTCCCGCCATCTCACCTTTCTCCCGCAGCAGTAGCCCAGGCCCTGCATGACGGGGTCGATCTCAGACTCGAACACCTCGGCCAGCTTGGAGCAATACTTGTAGACGCGGGACGTCTTGCGGTTGTAGAGCCAGGCATTGTTAAACATCAGCCAAACATCATCAACATACTGCCATGGCTCTTGGTATTGACCTGTGTCGAGTTTGCGCTTTATTGTGGACAGATCTATCGGGTTCTTAACAATGTCAAAGTAATCCTAGAGAGAGGATGACAGACAAAGAAAAGCTCCTAAATCATATGCAACTGTAAAAAAGCAATTTAATAAACTTCTTGTGACCAAAACTTGTCATGGTATCTTTCAGCTTTTATTCTTGAGTTAAAATGTTAGGTGGCCAATGCATGTGTGCTACATACCGGAATACCCAGGAGCATGGGGTCTACTGGCTGCCTGAAGGGCAGTGACTCAGGATCCTGTCTGTAGAGAGACTCTAAGGTTGGCATTAGAGCCTGGCGCAACTCCTCAGGCTTGAAGACTTAAAAACATAAAAACAAAGTAGGTGTTACACAAAAAGAAAGGAAGCAACATTTAAAATGAGAGGAAGGCTACTGCTGGAGAACCTCTGCATGCATCTTACCAAAACCCAAGACTATGGTGCAATGAAAAGTGCCCCCCCCTCTGCACAGAACTTCCACTACAGGGTATATACAAACATCCTAAGGTTGAGTTTAATACCTTTTTAATACCTTTTTCCAATCCTCCTGAATATTTTTTAAAACCAACACGACATTGAGCTGCAACTGTTTTAATCGAGTACTTTTCTACTGATTTTCAGATTCATACACTCTGGTGCAGTTAAATGGTAAATGGTCTGCACTTATATATCGCTTTTCTACCTAGGCTGGTACTCAAAGCGCTTTACACTGCTTCTCATTCGCCCATTCACACACACACAATAATAAAAGTGTATTTCTCGTGTTTCAAATGTTTTCTCTAGCATTTTATTAGGAAATTAATGGTATTTAATTTCATTACCTAAACAGCACCAGATCACATCAGAAGTAAGGTTTCATTTAAGGCAGGTCTATATCGTGTTCCTCTACTAAACTAAACAGCCTCATGTTAACTATCTAATGTCATTTCTGTCTTTTTTCAGTCACCAACAATATTCTCTGTAAAGTACGCTGATCTGTGTCACGAACATCCTGCTGTGAGTGACACCTGCGCCTGCCTCTAAACGCACAAACTGTTTGAGACTACGTGCAGCATTAGCATCACAGACCTATCCGCCTAATTAAAATCAACGAGTCTCTTCTCATGTTAAAAAAAGCTACACAAAAAAAACACCTTTTGATACTTTTTAATGGCCGTATTTTTTTTTACTTCTTAAAAACCTGCAGACCCCCTGTGCTAGAGTTTGGATTATTATAACGGGTACACAGCCACAATAATTATCTGTGTAAAGAAAGATCAAAGCAGGCTGGGCATTACTTGGACAGAGTCAGTGTTGAACTCATAATACTGAAATAACAGTTTGGTGTTCGAACAAACTCTTCTTTCTGAGTCAAACCTCCATCAGTCTCTTCACCAGTTTCTTTGAGCCTTTGGCTTCTTACTCACTTTTCCTCCGTGACTGAGATGGGGACGAGGAGGTTGTGTTGTTGGCTCCATCCTCTTCCTCTTCTTTGGGTTCCGTTTTGATTTCAGGCTTCTTCTCTTCTACTTCCATTGGCTCAGGCTTTTCCTCTGGCTCATCTTTCTTTACCAACGTTAAGCCAGAGTCATCCTCAGTCTACAGACAAACAGGCAAATGGCTCATTGTACCACAGTCAAACACAATGAACGACGCCGATGGCATTCACCCCCCATGTATTCATTAATTTAACGATGACGAGATTATCTTTTTTTAGTTGCCGTAATTTCCGGACCATAAGCTTCTACTTTTTTCACTTGCTTTGGACCCTGCGGCTTCTTCAGCGTGACGACTTAGTTTTAACGGTCACCAGGAAGAGCGAGACAGTTTGCGCCAGGTAACGAGAGGGGGAAGAGCCCAAATGCAGAACAAGAAGGAGAGAGAGACAGTTTGCGCCAAGGAAGTGTCCATGCACACACCCTGATTATGGAAAACAAACGGAGAGGTACACATGATGCTGCTTTTAGGTTAAAGCTGGACTGCCACATGTTGATGAAGAGGATGGCGCAACGAAGCCGTTAGGCAGTTTGAGTCCGACACTGACGAAGAGGACTTCGTTGGTTTATTACGCATGATGAAGACGAAGACACGAGAATTAATGACCGACTTTCTGGTAAAGTAGGCTGTTTTTTTTTGATACAGTAAACGGCCACATTGCTGCACCTTTACTGCTGTGTTGGCACTTTTCAGAGAAGACGCTGGATATTTTGTTAAGCACCGTGTTACTGCACCCTAACTGTCAGACAAGCACTTTTAAAAACAAATTGAATTAAGCCATTTAACGTTATTGCCTCATCAGGAGCTGTGGGACGCTTTGCGAACAGTCATCTCCGTCTGTCCCGACGATCCCCTCCTTGCAGGACCTTGGCAGCTTATAGTAGGGTGTGGCTTTTTATATGGTATATATGTAGTTTCCTCCAAATTTAACTGGTGCGACTTATAGTCCGGAAATTCTGGTAGTTCAAATATCTGGTCCCTACAAAAGTTGCATGAAGTGGGTCTTCCTGTGAGATTGATGGACAGACATTCACATTCTGTTTTGATATTCAATAAGAACTTCTACAGAAGTCTAGTGGTGCTTGTTAAGTTAGTGATGCAACTTAATGTGTCGCTCCAACCAACCTCCATCTTGGGCTCAGTTTTGCCACCAGCAGCCTCAAACGCCTGTTGGTCATGGTGCGTCTCCGATTTGATGTCCTGAGCAGGTAGGTCTGCTCCAACATGCTGCGAGTGCAGGTCGGCGCTGGTGGCTGAGACTGGAGTGGGAACCCGGTTATCAAGACTGGCTCCTGGTTGGGACAACTGAAACACAGAAGGAGGGAACCACAGAGGCAAAGAAGAGAAATATGAGGTATTTGCAGGAGGTTTTTTGCTATTTTGCATGCAGTGCTGAAACCTCCCATATGCATTTCACTGCTGCCTCAAGCAGAAATGTGTAAACATTCCCACTTTGATGGATGCTACAAACAGTGATTAAAGATGCAGTTATAAAAACGAAAGGTGGATGTAGATGGGGCAGGTTGGTACATGGCAGTGGAAGGGAAGGGATTTTGCAAGGGAGGAGCGGTGGTTCATACTGCATGCAGAGGGTCTCAGGCTCACCGGCGTGGTTGGGGGCTGAGGCAGGGACTGCATCTGTGCTGCTGTGGTGAGCTCCACTTGGGGTTGGGGCTGGGTGGGGCAGGGTGGGGTGGCACCCTGGGCTGGGGCAGGGCCGGGGAGTGTGGGGGTGGAGCTGCGGCTGGAGGGCTGGGTGTGCGGCAGGTTAGTGGCCCCCCCAGCCGTGGAGCCGGAGGAGGCAGCAGGCGGAGGCGTGGAGTGCAAGGGGGTTTGGGAAGAGGCTAGCTGGGGGCCCAGTGAGGGGCCAAGTGCATTCATGGGGAGGTTAGCACTCTGCTGCTGCTGCTGCTGGGAGGACACACAGACCCACACAGACAGGGCAGGCAGACACACAGACACACACACACGCGCACACACAGGAGAAGCAGACAAACACACAATAATAAGTACAAACACCAGACACAATCTAGGGTTTAGAGAGCACCTTGTGATTCATACGAGAATAAGTTAAGAGCAATTAGTGCACGGTATGATATGACAGCTTGAGTTTAGTCTCCCAGCATCTAGCTGGAATAGCAGCTCTAAAACAAACAAATACAAACCAGTTACTTATCAATTTAAGTTTAAAAACAGCCCCATACCCTTAATCTCTCTTCCAATCTCACCTGAGTGACGGCAGCCTGTGCTTGTGCCTGTGGCTGACCCATGCCAGGGCCCACGGTAACATTCATTGCACCCGTTGCAGTGACCGCAGCAGATCCTGGAGGGAACTGAGTCTGAGCCAGAAACTGGCCCTGGTTAGCCGTCTGGCCCACCATGTTGCCACCGCCGTGTCCGGCCATCATGCCCTGGGCCTGGGGCATCCTGGAAGGAGACATGCCCATCTACAAAGCAGAGGAAAAAACGTTACTCTGAGAAATTCTTTCCACTGACCAAAAAGAATCACAAACATCAATCACACTCTACCTGCATAATTAAGCAGTTAGGCTGTAATGAGTGAATATATATTGGAGAATTAATAGGACAATGCTTTTTAGAAATTACCCATGTTGTGAATTCCTGCTGCAGCCAGATAATGCAGCGGCATGCACAGTTCAATTTAAACAAAATTATTTCGTCAAGGGGTTAAAACAAGCCCAGTTGCCACTGAATAAATATTTTTGGAAGTAACCCTTCTTCCAACGCTCATGTGATATTTAGGAGGCGTCATTACACAACCTGCCCATCAGGGAGCATGGACTTCTTTTTCAGCTGTACAGTGTCCCAGTATCTTGGTCACAACACTTGAATAAGTAAATCCAATGGATTCCAGCTAATTGTTACTTATATATATCAATATCACATGCAGCTGGCTGCAGGGGACAGTCTCAGCCAGAAGTGTTCTCGCTTAAGGAAAATGGTCTGTTTTCAGAGAGGGCTGGTTACAGCGTGACACACAATGTACACTGTGGAAGTTAACTGTGTTGTTTTTACAGTGCTTTAAAGTAGACGTCACATGATTTTAAACTACACATCGTGTCTCTAACTTTGGTTTCCTCAAGGTGAAACATTATAGAACAAGGAAGCATGTAAAATGTTTATTCTGTTGTGCATAGCTGATTGACTGAAAGGGAACGCCCGATCGTACTCGGTGAGTGCTACGACAATTACCTGCTGCATTTACACAAAATTTCACATGAACATTACATTGTACTGGGGGCTTATAGAATAAAGTTCAGCTAATCTCCAAGCTGACTTAACACAGGTGTTTTTACATGGAGCTCACCTAAGTAAGGAGTAGAGTTCAGGGTTCTATTGTATGTGTGAAAGAATCTTTACAGTCTCTCAAATATGATACAAATTCACAAATTTAACAGTATTATCTGTATTTTTTACTGAAATTCACAAATATGACCATGGTGCACACTTTATATTCACCACACTCCTGTTCTTTTTAAAGACATGTAATAATGGAAAATAATTTGGTAATGAAAGGTGAGTGCGTCCATCTCACAACTGGCTTCTGACAGCAGGTCTTTTGCTTTTTTGTTACCTCTCCGTTTGATGCAAAAGGGATCTGGGCAGTTCAGTGTATTTGTAATTGGTCCGAGGAACCTTGTGCAGACTAGAACTGTATGAATGTATCAGCTCCTGAGTGTTTGATCATTACTTGTGTATGCCACTGTGTGTGTATGCGTGTGCCCTTCGGCTCTCTGCCCTTCTCACCGCTGGAACGGAGCTCATATTCATTTGCTGCGGATGGCTCATGGGTGAGGCAGCTCGAGGTCCCATGGGTGTCTGGGGCATCTGAGTGTTGGGTAAAGCCATATGGTTGAACTGGTTCATTCCTGGAAAACAAATCAGACTTTTCAGCAACAGACGTATAAAGTTGGAACCGAATTAGAGAGTTCATGGTTATGTTGATGTGTATGTAGATTGGCATTTTATATCCTTGCTAGGACGTTAGAACATTTCTCTCTTCTCTAAAATGGTTTGAGTTTAGATTTTAAGCTGAGTACATGCAGTGACACATTGTTGTATTCACAGCTTCCCTTTCATCTCATTTCTCTTCCTCTTTATTGGTTCATCATCCACATACTTATCTCTGGGCTACGTTACGTTTTTCTCATAGTAAAAAGCATTTTTATGATGTTTCCTACTGTGTAGTCTGCAGGTGTTATCTGAACCTAAAATGACAACACGTAACGTGCATCCAAAATCTAAGGCATACCTTGGGAAACCAAGGACCCACGATTCAATATCTGATTTGGCATATTGGGCAGAGAAACAGGTCCATCTATAAATCAAGAAGGACACACACATCAATTAAAATATATCAACTATGACTAAATGAAAAACCCAAAATCAAAAACCTCTACTGATGCTGTAGTTTTCTATTTCAGCTATACCTATAATATTTTCATATTTCTAATGCTACATCTAATAATTAATATTTTAATAAATGCATTTTCATTTTCTTTATTTTGGAAAATGATTTTATTCACTGAGCAGCTTTCCATTTGTCAGATCTAATATCTTCGTATTTTTAAAGTCCTGATTCTTTCACTTATATCTTATTTTAAATTCTGCCTGGTAACTTCATTTTGCTGAATTCTCTGTAAACCACCATGATGAACTCCTGTTCTAACATATACTCTGTAAATAAATGTAAATTAAAGAAGGATTTATGTCAGATAAATAGCTAACAGCTATTTGCTGCAGCTTCCACCTTAAAATGGAGGACTTTAAATTTAAATAACCTGAGTTTTCCTGAATTTCTGTTCTGGTTTATACTCACTCTGTGGCCTTGGCCCCAAAGCATTGGGCTGGGAGAGACCAGGCTGCTGGGTTCCCTGGGTGGTCATGGGTCCCTGATTGATTATCTGCTTTTGCAGCCTTGAGCGCCTTTTCTCCTCCAGTTCCTTTTGGATCTTGTATATTTTTTCAGCCAGGAAATGATAGTACTCATCCTGCAAAGAAGATGACGTCAAGTTATTTTGCAACTCTCCAAAATGTATGTGTGTGCACTCTTGGTAATGTTAGCAACTAGAGTGGTGTGCTGGTTGAACCCATTTTAGAAAACCCACCCGGCTGTTGGCTGACTCGTACATGTCCCCCTCCACCTTTCTGGCGTAGGCCACCAGGTTCTCCATTCGTCTGTCCTTCAAAGCTGCCGGATCTGGGGTAGGGAATATGGCTTGTACTCTGCCAGAAGAAACAGAAATTACAGCAATAAACATCTCTGGCCTTTTCTGCAAGGGCACCTTCAATTACATAACTAAAATAATAGTGTTGACACAGTTCAGCTGGGGTATTCGCTTACAGTTTATGTACGAGGTGATTACGCAGGTCCTGAGTGACATGCTCATGCCAGGCTTTCCTGGTGCCTGTGGCAGAGATGGGTGCTGCTGTGGGTAGGTTGCCCATTGATCCCACAGTTGACCCATCTGGCAGCAGCTGACTGAAGACAGAACAGGAGGAACAAAAACAGTGAGATGGTGGACACAGTTTACTTCTCCATTGTGGTAATGCAATGTATCATTTCTAAATCACTAAAGGCAAAAACATTTCTTGGCAGTGACTGACTTGTTAGTGTTTAGTGTGTTGGGAAGGGAGTCTGTGTGTAGGTTTGACTGTTCTGAAGAGGCCACGCCCATTGTCGCACCTCCAAGAGCCATCTGGTTACCTGCGAACACAGAAAGCTGTGAGCAAACAGCGACGCCTTGATTCAAAATAAAGTTTAGTACATACGACTTTAAATTGTTCCTTAACTCTGTAAGTAAACTCTGTGCAGCTTGACTCCAAGTATTTCACATAAAAGCTTTACGTGTGAGATTTGTCCAGTACTTAACAGATTATTACAATTCTGACTCATTTCAATCCCCTGTTGTTAGGTATGCTGTGCGTTACAAGTCAATGGGTTCACACTCAAAAAAGCAATTTAAACAAATGGTACAAAGCTGGAAAGTGTTTTGGAAAATTTAGGATTAAAATTCCCTATCTGGCTTTACCAAGTGCATTGATGGGTCTCATCTGCTGCGAAAGCTGTTGTTGCTGGGCCTGTGCATTCTGTGCCCCTCCTGGCTGTCCTGGGCCAGCAGCCTGACTGCTGTAGGGTAACCCAAGTGCGGCATAGGCTCTCTGCATGGAGCTGGGATCTATCGGGGCTGAGGTATTGATGGTGGGCGCACTGGTCTGACCCACACCAACTGAAGACATGGGGTTCTGGAGGCCCGCATTGGGAGAGTTTAACATCGCTGGAGAGAGAGCGAACAGTCAGTCCAAAAGACTCACATACAATCAAGTGTTTACCATGGTAATCATTCTATAAATGCAATAGCTTGGTTGCACAAAAAAATGAAAATATTGATGAATAATACACACAGCACACACAGAATACTATATATAAAATACACTTTCATTTTAATACCCTGATAGAAGCGAGACACGAGACACGCTATACAGTGAGAACATTAATGTACAGCTAAACGCTTTCAAAAGCAGTGAACTGAATAAATGCATGAATCCCTTCAGGGCACAGTTATTACCATATTTATTCTGGGCTCAACCTTCGGTTGAGTTAAAAAAAAAAAAAATGTCCAGTTTATGCAAAGTGAAAAATCAGAGGACATAGAGAACAAAGAAATACTGCGCTTTGTTTGCACTGGCAGGACAGACACAAGCATTGGCATGTTGTTTTTCAACATGGAAGCCAAAAAGAGACAGACCAACACTGGAAAGCTTGAAGTGATGAAAAATGCTGAGCAGAGTTATGAGGCAAAGATAAAAAAGACAGAAGGAACAAAAACGTCAGAGAAATCTTAAGTAACTCAGAAATAATCCAGTAGCTACAGTACATAATCAGGGGTAGTATCAAAACAACAGGACATGTTAAAATAGACTGACGCCATGACAACAGGACAGAATGAAAAGCAAAACAGAAAGAAAAACAGTTTCAGTATGAAGAAGCCAGAGTGTAAAACTCAGCTTGGTACTAGTGAGTGTAGCAGTAAACAGCCAACAGCTCAGCAGGACTCCTCTAGCACACATTGTCCGTTTTTCCCTCTCCCACTCTATCCAACTTCAATCCCTTCTGTGTGTCAGATTACAAGCCCAGTGGGACTACACTCTTCCTCACCGAGTGCTTTTAGTTATCGTGAAGGGATACAAACCAGTTTAAACATCAAAACTACTCAACCAACACAAACATACTGGCTGGTTTGGGGAAAGCATCAAACAAGTTGGAATAATTCAAACTATGGCTTTTGAGAGCCCACTGCACCAACGTAGAATATCAAGTCCTTTTAGTGCCTTGATAGCAACAGTGGGCCAGAGCTGGCTACTCATACTCACGCTGCTGGGTGCGCTTATCGCTGGCGTTCTTCAGCGGCAGGCAGACAGGGCAATCATGTCGTGTGCAATTTTTCCAGTGGGAGATGATCTGTCTGGACGACGCACAGTGAGGCACTGCAGAGAAGAACAGATTTTGGTCACCACCAAGCTCTCAACGGGAGGGATGTGTAATATCACCTGAAAAAAAATGCTATGGTTATAGCGGTAATTTCCCAAAAGGTTTTATAGTGTTCTATGATGTACTGTATCTGTAATGACCGGAGCATTTTTTCACGTAGACAAGACTTTTCCATAATAATCTAGGATTTAAAAACAGAGGATAAGCAGGCAAGTTGTTACTAAGTTTTTATTAATTGTCCAGTCTAGCTTAGTGTATTCTTCTAAAAACATGTTAGTCATGAGTTCCCTGGGAAAATGCATCGCAAAAATCTGGTTAAATCAAAATATTCCACAATACTCCGGATAGAGGGCCTTTGAGAAAAGAAATCAGGCTAAAAGCACGTTAAGCAGAAAATGAGGTAACTGTTTTCTGAGAAAAGAAAATTGGCCTGCACCAAACTCAAAGATCTCAGTCAGTTGTATGCATTTATCTCCACCCTTCAGACGTGTGGAAAGAAAACCTCAATCATATTTCCTGGTGCATGACTGAAAAAACACAGGCAATTCATTACAACTGTGACCAGACTAATGTCCTAGCAGCCAATCTGGCAAGAAATCACAAGCATGCTAAAATCAGCCTTGTTTGCCGTTAGGCACCTCCAAGTGTTACTCCATATATAATTACTTGATGGCATCAAGCTTCAAGGGTTATGCACAAATAAAACACTTTTATTGCCTTTGTAGAAATGCCAATACTACTGGCAAAGACTCAAACATAGCAGTATTGTGATGAAGTATACAGCAGCAAACAAAGCAAAGGTTTGAGATTCTGGTCCAAAGCCAATCTACTAGTCATACCGCAGAGACTGAAGTCCCTCAGGTGAGAATAAAATAAACCAACAGACATCTGACAAATCAAAAATATTACAGATGATAAGTTTTGGGGAACATGAGTATTTCAGTGGAAGTGAGAAGCAGAGACCCTGAGCAAGAGGAAATGAGCTGGCATGCACGTAGCAGACACACGGGCTGCTTCAGACTTTGCACACCTCAGCATCTGAATATGTCTGGCATGAAATTTAACTTAAGTATTCAGGGCCCAGAGCACAGCAATGTACTGGAGGCACATTTAAATGAGAGTAGCTTGTGGGAAGTTCTTTATAGCAGCAATGCTGGTGTTGAGATGAAGGGGGGAGCAGGGGAACCTAGAGCAGGCAGAAAGAGATGCTGGAAATCTAGAATATTCAGGTGGTGAGAGGAGCAGTAGACCAAGCCACAAGAGCTAGCAGCAAATAAGAGGTGGTGCTTAAAAAATTCCCTAGTGTGGGGAATCCATAACATAATCTAGTTATAGTTATTATTTTGGAAATTAGGGAGGTCATGCAACATCAAAATGAAACGTGTAATATGTAATACTTTGTAGATCAAAATGTGCATCACAGCTCTGTAGTGGTTGTTGCCCGAGCATCAACGCCTGGCAAGTGACTTATTTTAAACTTTCAATCAGTAACCATGGAGAAAGCCAAAGAAAGAACAGTTTCTGATGAACAAATAATATAATTTGCTCTCACTGCTGGCAAAGTATTAATTTGTCTCCAGCGAACTCAGCCGCTTGTGACAAACCAATACAAGTGATATTTACCACATAGCGCTGTTGTGCACATATGTGTTCTGCTGGTCACTAGGAAAATACCACTTAAAAGGCAAACAGGGAGGTAGGACATCTGTGAGGCTGTGTGAAACTGAGCTGACACCACCCACTTGGGGTGAGTGGCTACAGACGGGGCACAGAGAATGACATGAGCACAGAGGGGGTTAATTGAAATAAAATGACTGTTGTCCTCTGCTTGTAGTTCCTTTATTTAATAAATGTAACAAATGACAAATGTCTCAACAACTAAACTGCATTAAAAAAATACATTTCTACACATTTCATACATTATCTTATGTTTACAATCAGCCTTAATGAAAAGTCGCAAATAAGTTGCTACTGAACATAGGAGTGAAAAGTATTTTCGCCCCCCAAACTGTGCCGTCTACAACATGTTACTGTAATGAAACTATATATGTGCAGGCTTGTCTCCTAAAAGTTATGTTATGTAACTAAACAGCAATCCCAATTACATTTTGGTAGAACGTAATTATAATGTTGTACATTTATTTTCGTAAATAAATTACGCGCTACACTACTGAGGCGTATCGATTGCAAACATGTAGTTGAGGTGGAAGGAGGGTGTTCTAGGTTTGCAGCTTAATTGTATACAAACGTAAAAGACAGAGCTGATAAGGCACTGTTTTTATTTTAGGGAGCAGCTGGTTTTAAACAGGCCAACTTGCTCTTTTAATGCAGAAGGTGCATTATATATCATGTAACAGTAAACACATTTGACTTGTATAAAGACATGTTCTTCTAACTGTCAAATTATCAGTTCGTTTCATTCATTCAAACTCACCTTGGCAGGATTTGCCGGCCTGGCAGTGGGTCATGTGGTTAAGGACGTTCTTCATCGTGCGGCAATGAGGCAAGGCGCAGGCCCTCACCTCCCCGTTGGCCTGCTCCCGTCGCTGGCACTTGTGTGCATGAAGCAGCAGGACCAGCTGCTGCTGGATCAGTTTGCGTTTCTCTGGGTCGGCTGTGGGGCTTGCTGAAGGCACTGCCACTCCTCCGCTGCTGGCCAGTGGGATCATTGCTGCCTGCTGCTGAGGCTGTTGTTGGAGCTGCAACGTTTTGACAAAAAAAGCAGACGTGTCAAAGTTGCAATGGGATGAAATGATGATGCCAGTCATCTCCTTTTGCTTGGAGCACTGTTAATACCACAGCAGAAGAGAGACTCGTTTAGTATTTAGTTTACTGCTAATAAAACAATAAGCACACTCACAAAATAAAATATTTATTCATATTAACATCCCATAACATCTCAGCTTCTGACCTGATTGGATACGCATTCTGTTTATTCCAAGGCTGCTACATTGTGAACAACACCAGAAGTTTGCTTTTATCAGAAAATGTGGACAAACTAATTTTCCTCGCAGGAAGTCAGAGTAACGAGGGTAAGCTTAAGCTTTTAGTCTGATTATGATTTATTAGGTTTATTATAATGGAAATATATCATTTTTACTATGCTGCCGGGATAACTATGCCAACTACGCTAACAAACTAATTTTATTATTTATTACAGCTCGTTTTGTTCCAAACCTCCCTTCCCCTGGACCAAAGCTCCAGATATTTCCTGGATAACGGAGCCAAAGCTCCAGACCCCAGAAATGGTATTTGGGATAGCCCCAGTCTTAAGTGGTAAACAAAACCTAACCTACGTTTCCAGTGGCAAAGCGGCCTCTATATTTGTACAGTGGCCTCTATTACTATATAAGATTCAGATTCAGATTTTATTTGTCACGTGCACAATCGTACACAGTACAATATGCAGTGAAATGCTTGTAATGAGAATGATAATGATATAACCAGAAGCTTATTTAAAGTGCCCAACCATTTTGGGGGTACATCTAAACAAGCAAATCAATCATCCAGGTATGGTCTGCCAACTAGAACTCAGCACAAATCCATGCACATCAATTGATGATAAAGTGCATTAAAAACTTCTGGTACCACATAAAAAAACAAGACATATGTGATAAGTTATCGATCAATATGTATGTATAAGTATAAGTTATTATCTATCAAAATGCTGTTAAGGCTGTAGTCAAAGTTACCTGTATGTTAATATTTGCTAAAGTGTAACAAACACTAACCACGTTTGAAACGCTAGTGACAGCAGCTCCTTTCAGCTCACTGGGGAAGGATGGCAAGCTGTTGGCGAGAGCAGCCTTGTTCTGCAGCTGCTGCTGAGGGTTCAGCTGTTGGCCTGGCCCCGCCGCACTCTGACCGTAGGGCTGAGCTCCAAACGGACTCCCATTGCTGCTCAAACCCATCTGGAATTTTTTTTTTAAATGATAACATAATAAGATTCTACAATGAACCTGCATTAGTTTCACAAGCTGACAATAGGGTACTTCAAAGGCCAGAACTCATGAAAGGCTAAATACAGCGCGTGTGAAAGGTTTATTACCGAGTTAAATTGATGAAGAGCATTAGCATCGTAAATCCTTTACCCTCTACAGAGATTGTTGGCTCAATGGGCTAAAAGGTCGGTTTTGTCACCTTTACATTCATGATTCTCATGGCTTCATTCAGACATAAACACAAACGTGATGAAGAGGCAAAAATATTGTGCACAGGATTGGAGTATACATAAAAACATCATACAGAAAGCCGTCCTCATTTAGACACCATCAGATTAATAGAAACGTTAGGTTTTTACAGCCCATTATGTAGCCAGCGGCTCACATCTGTTTAAAAACGATGTGGCGCCATTAAACCAGCTGTTTCCATAAACAAAGACTCAGCACTGTTACTCAACAGCATACGAAGTTTTAAGTCCAGTTATGACGTATCACTATTTACTTTCTGATTCAGCCGCATTTGTCAAAAACTGCATCTCTGTGCCAACAAAGGTTCTGCATCCATTTCACTTCCAATTTGTTACTACAAGACCCCCCCTGCCAAAGCAGACACCGTCACAGCAGTGCCAGGATGACTATGCCTGGGTTAGTGTAAACCAGCACACTGGTGCTCTGGCACCGGGACAGCTCAGCACGACACCAGCTATTGGCAGGAGTTGACTACAGAAACATTTCTAACCTTTTCTCCTCCTCTTGAGGTCTACAGTTGGTAGTGGGGGTTTAAACATAGTTAAAACATTACTTACACTGCAGTAAAGAATTCAGGAAGCCACAAAATAAATGTTAAGTTCTATTTTAAGGCATTTCTTCAGTTGACGGGTAACTAGCTGCAACTTGTCAAACCAGCGGTTTGTAAATAAAGTCCAAAAATTAACTTCCCTCCCTAATGTCAGACAAAAGTATATGGCGAGGACTGTATTTATATATTGCCTAATAAACTGACAACCCAGTTTATATCTTTATCCTAGTATGAATATACCACAGTAAGGAGTTTAATTTAAAACCATGACTGTGTACATTACAGTGTGAGGCACAACCAGGAACCAAACCCCTGTTGGCAAATGCTTTACACAATGATCAACATGATGTTGCTGGCTCGGCTACGGAGCTGCTGGGAGACCAGACCAGACTCCGTCATGCCAAGCCAGGCTGTGTCCCCTTGGGTTGTTGACACTGCTCCAACAGACCAGATAAAAAAGACCCAGCTGAGACGATCAGACACTGGCAGCTTTTCAACACAGCTGAGCCGGCCGACACACACAACTGTGCGCACAGACGCGCGCACACACCCCCAGCTTCCCTATTCTCATTCAGTCCCCCCTCTCACTGACACACTCCACAAATCGGCAGGCAGGACTGTTGCCAACTATCATCTCACTGCTTTGCTGCCAGGCCAGACTATTCAGCGTCCTCCCGCCTTCTTACCCGTTGCACTAACCCTCTGTCACTCTAACTAATTAAGTGGTTTACAGGAGAGTTCATGCATATACAATAACAAAAGAGCATAGGGCAAGAAGGAGCGACAGCAGCCGCTCACTAATACACATGCTCAGAAAGTGATTTACAACCCTCAATTAATGCACAATAGAGGAGGCCACATACAAAGACTGGGTCTAGTGGTTTTCTCTCTAAAGCTGTACGTGACATGATATTCACAGCAGACCAACTGAGCTTACAACACACACACACACACCCCAAGGCCTCCCCTGATGAATGCTTACAGTTCTCACAGATACTTCCACACCACATTTTAAACTTTCTTGTGGTTAAAGCATGTGTGCCTACCATATTAGAAAAAAAAATCTCATTCACTATCTCTCCAAGTCTCTTCTCAGTCACTCGCAGCATCGGCCTTTCTGTATCTTGTGGTTAAGGTTTTATCGTCTTGGCTCTGACTTACTGCCATTGAAATAGATAGCTTCCCACTTATTTCCTGTGTAACCACAACATTGGTGGCACGCTTACGTATAAGCAATGACATTGCGAACTCTCTCACACAAGACTAATAGTAAAGTCTAAGCAGTTGACAGCAGTGTCAACATTGGCTCCCTGCCAAGAGTGAGAACAGAACTGTTAGATGCGAAGTGTAAATCTCATTTCAGAGCACTAAAATGAGTGAGGAGGGAGAAAGACTGTGCAGATAAATTAACAGGGCAACTAGCAGGATGTACATATCCAAATGCATACGCTACAAAATATGAACACTCGTCATCCCACAAGTGTTGTAAACAACAAATAGGTTTGTTAGAAATGACCACCATGGTTTTGGTCTGTTGCGGTGTTGAATGAATCAAGTGAAAGAGTGGTGTAATGATCAGCGAGGAAACAACCAGCTACTACGTAAATGTAAATAATCATTATATAATCACAGTCTATTCACAAATGAATTTCAAAGTAAATAACTGTACAAAGACTTGATGTAGCTCTTTCTATCATTTGGTGAGGTGTTTATTAAGCACTGACTAGCCAAATCTCAGCACACTATGATTAGCTGTACTTCAGTCAGTTGGACTGATGGAGCCATTGTTATTGTTAGTTTGAGTCAGAGTAAAACCTGTTATAATTTTGCTATAGGAATGCTGTTTGCTATAATAATCCATACATCCATTACAGTGTTTCCCTTAGCTGTGCTGTGTTGAGGGAGGGGCTCAACGATACAGATCGGTGGTTAGGGTTAGGGTTAGGGTTAGGGTTAGGGTTAGGGGGAAGGGGTGCGCACCTTGAATAATGGCAGGGGAAACACTGCATTATATTCTGCTAATCCAAGATCTGCCTTCTCCAGGATGGACATGACCAGAACATCTCCCCAGAGAGGCATCAAGGGGGCATCCTGACCTGATGCCCAAACCACCCTAATATGAATGAGCAGCAACTCCTCTGAGACACAAAGTCTGCCCCAGATGACAGAACTCCTCGCCCTATCCCCAAGCAAACATCCAGTCAGCCAAATTCAGCTTTTATCCACAATCTTGGTCATGGTCTTCTTCTAGTGCGGGTTAGAAGCAGAAGGTTGTGTCAGACCGGGCATCCAGCATAAATATCACTGCCAAACTAATATGCAGTAATGATCGGCTGTGGATACCCCTGAAAAAACGTAAGCAATCAAAAAGATCATTATTATAGTGTAACTGATGTTATGTCATATACACGTAGCTGTATACATTTTATTAAACAAAACACATGAAATTTGTTGGACCAAAATTCATTTAAAAGGCATTTAATATTGTTGCTGAGAAAAATAAGCAGTGAATCTGGTGAAACATTTACTGCAGCTCAAATATGTCATCTAGTAAAGTGCTGCAAACAAAGTAAATGAATTCATGATTGAAATACTAAGCATTCAACTGTGTTCAACATTTGCCAAATGACAATAAACAACATAGATTTTTGGCTAATGTGTTAGTTTCAATCATCCCAGACAGAACAGCAAGCAGGCAACACATGTTGGCCCAGAATGCCAACATGATACACACTGAAATGCATAAAGCTGATAAAGTTTATAACTGTCAGGAGTCTGCCCAAATCCAGATGGATCAAATTAACTTGTGCTAATGTTAAAATAGTTTTCATCTACATTACAATTCTAGGAATGACAATTAATGATAAAATTCATTTTGATAATTGGTTTTAAAAAAGCCCTAAATAGTGAAGAACAAATTCTCTAAACAACCGTGGAGGAAATGGGATTGTGACTCACCTTGTTCATGTTGCCTGCTTGCTGGGCTGCACTGAGGGAGGCGTGAGCTCCCATCTGTTGTCCTCCCTGGGTGAGTGTCTCCGCCAACGCACTTCCTGTTCCTCCTGGTCCTGGTGCTCCTTGCATTGCTGATCCCTGGTACTGCATGCCTGCCACTCCTGCCCCCCGTCCCCGCCCAGCTCCAGGTCCCATACCCCCATTCATCACCTGCCCAGTTTGGGGCTGCCCCCCAAGAGCCTGGAGTGCAGCATGGCCCTGACTATTGTTAATCATGGCTTGGTTGAAGCCCATTGTTGCAGCATTACTGTTGTTTTGTCCTCCTACTCCGGTTGGTGTTCCTGCTTTTTGGGCTTGGGGTGATGGGTGGTTGTTGGGAGAGCCCTGGCCAAGCGGGCTCTTCCCCATGGGTGTCCCCATATTGCCAGGCTGAGGGCTAGCACCTGTAATACTGGAGGTGCTGCCTCGAAGGAGCTCTGAGAGTTGTTTGTGCTTGGCAGCTGCATCAGGGACAACACCACTGCCACCACTGCCAAGGCCTGTTGTGTTGCCAACTGAGCCAGCAGCTCCAGTTGCTGCTCCACCGTTAGAAGGCATCGAACCCATCATCCCCAGATCCCCTCCATTAGGGATCAACTCATCTGGAAGATCATTCTCCAAATCATCCCAGGGCAGTGATCCCAGATCTATAATAGGAGAGAGAGAACATTTTTCAGTTTTAATAGGATTTTCAATTTTAGATTTAGATTCACACATTATTGCACCATAAAGAGTTGCATAAAGGCATTTTAAAAATCTGACACATACGTTCATCGAATGATCCTTCATCTCATGAATATTCACAAACTTTCAGTCACGGGACAGTAATGAGTTAACTGGTGATGCACGGTAAACCAGACTGAGACGAGGGTCACATCTGTCTTACAAACAGTTTGAAACTATATAGCAGCACTTTGCATTTCAGTGAGGTGGTGGAGAAATATTGGAGACACCAAACGTGTAGAGAAAGCAGTACGCTCAGTTAACAGAGCCGTGGTTGAGGACTAAACATAAGACACCAGTCACACTTCCATCTGCTGCTGCTGGACGTCTTCATTGAGATTCAGTTTGGATCCTGCCTTTAATGAGGGCACTTGGCCTCCGCACTTCCCTGAGTAAACACAGCCCTACAGATTTGCCATGCTAACCCGCTGTCTGTTCCTGGCATCAGGCAAGCAGGTGCTCCATGTGGAGGAAGCTTGTTGAAGGCTGAAGGGAACATCCGTCTTTTCCCTCACACGCTCCTTTCAGCCCCCTCCTCTCCAACGAGCAAACACACGGAGGCTTTCAGAGGAGCAGCATTCACTCCGAGCACATGTACTCAGTCCTGAGCTCTGTATTCATTTCTCAATGGGGACACACTCACATTGTGCGACCTTGCCCCCAGGCTCCTTGGCTTGAGACCAAAAATGCAAAGCAATGTTTTGGTTAGGTAGTGCCACATGTGGTCAGGGAAGCCCCAGCCATGGGAGGATGGAGATGAAAACAGTACTCTTTTTCCTCCTAACCTCCTTTCATTTGTTTCTTCTTACCATTTCTTTCTTGCATTCTCTTATACAAATATTCATGTTTCTTGTGAGTAATTGGATAAATGACTGTCACCATGTTTTCAGTTTTTTCCCAGCTGTGGTCACATTTTGGGACTTGGTGACTATAAAAAACTGTAATAGCAGGCCCAGCTGTGGTCCAGACAGGGACTGTCTGTCATCCTGCCTGAAGGCTAAATGTCTGGCCTTAGAGGGACAGATGCTGGGTGGTTGCTGGCAAACTTTCACCTGCTGTTTGGTAACATGGCACACAGAGCATGAAAGCCACTTAGCACAGAGATAGGGAAATTCATCCCCTTTTTTTGGATACTTGAATGAATGACTTTATGCAAAGCTATAGCTGTATGGAATATATTTATACTGAATTATAGCAAACTTAAAAATGAATCAATGCTACTTGCATAATAGGTTTTCCACACACTAATCAGTTTACAGTGACTTGCCCTATGCAATCCAGAAGCAGTTAGCAAGCCTATGCCATATTAAAATAATAAAACACACAATATTGATGACATTTTAAAGTAGCACCTCAATTATAAATCAGACGCCTGGTGTGATACTGACACAGTGACTCGTAGGACACATGGATTTTTGAGAAATCAATGCAATACTGTTTAAAAAACAAAACATTTTTGCACTGGTATAATTTTCATGTTTCAAGTTTCGAGTGGAAATCCGCTGGAAAATGCAACAAGTGGAGGACGACTGAAGCAGATTCATCTATTTTTACCCTAGACATTGCTGAACACTGCAATCATTTCACTCACAAATGTGAGTAAAGGTGTGAGTGTGTGAATGTAAAAAAAAAATACATTGGCACTTAGAATACAGCAGTGAATGGCATTAGCAGGAACCAAAATATGGTGATGGTGTTCATTTAATTTCCTCCTCTGTGTGAACTGAGGGCGAGGCTCAGCAGACAGCAAAATGGATAAACAGCGTTCAGATGAGGCGAGACCTTAAAGGCTGATTCTATAGTCATCTCTGTATGTTACAATAAAGTATCCACATGGAAAAAGCCAATGAAGTAACGTGTTAAACAAGCATCAATTGTCAGAATAACTTAATCACTCTGCCCGCGGTCTCCCTTCCACTCTCGCTATGTGTTCACCAAAGAAAGCTTGTTGGATAATTATCCAAACCTCTTGGGGCATGGGCTGCCAAAGGTAGATCTCCAGATGTTTCTGTCCTGGGCAATTCTTTTTATTTGACTCATCTTTGTGCTGTCTGCCCCTAGGTAGCAGAACCTCTTGGGGTTCCATCTGAGGCCCTGCCTGCGTAGGGTCAGTCCTATCCAGCCTCATCTTCTCTTCCAGATTTCAGCTTCGGCAGGAAATTGGCATGTCCTTTCCCATAGATTGTTGTGGTGCTGGGCAGTATACCAGTTTCTTATTTTTGTTATGACATGAATTTTTCCTATACCATAATACCAGTTGATACAGCCCTAACAAAGTTTGTAGCAAAGTGATTGTTTAACTGCTAAACACACATGTAACGGAGCACCAGGATAGTGAAAGGCGTTGAGCGGTGAAAATAAACAGCTATAGCAGATGATGAAGTTTAACATAACACAGTAGGACTTTTGCTTGTCTGTTGTCTGAATACTCTGGATTTATAAGCTTGGATGTGGAACAACCAACTACTTAGTGCTGATGAGTGTATGTTGGCACCGCACTCTTCTCTCAAACTGTGGAAAATATGATTATGTGAATATTTATAAGTCTACATTCTGCAACAGTTCAGGCCAATATGCTAAATCTCTTAAAGATCAGCAGATTCTGGTGAACTCTGACTACCTCAACCAGGAGAAGCCTCGCTGGAGTTAAGCCCAGCAGGATTACAATCACACCTGCAGTAGATAAGTGATAGATTAGTAAGTAGTTATTATTATTATTAGTAGTAGTAGTAGTAGTAGTATAACAACAATAATATAAAAGTAACAGCAAAACTGCTAACTTCAGAAAGATTAATTCCTAAATTACATTGAGATTACATGATACAATTTTGAGGCAGAGTATACAATGTCAGTTCATTGACACAAATAAGAAACAGGTGGCAAAAGAAACAGAACTATGCAAAAGTCTTGAATTTTTAAATGTGTTAAAATCAACTGTACCAAGGGGTGAATACTACAAGTTTACAACCTTGCATAAACATTTATGCTAAACATCAGCATAAACAGAGGAAGTATGGGTTCTGGGGGCTGCAGCATTTCAGTCCATCCGTCATGTGAGCCGACAGCTTATTTTGCTAGTTTGTGCTATGCGCCTAAAATGAGTTACTACTGTATTAATAATTTTACCACAGACATGTTATGCAACACCGTCAGAACTGGGGGTGGGGTGGCCACCACTTGCAAACACTTGGTAATCTAAATGGTTTATCACCTCAACCACAAAGCATCTAGCAGTCAACCTAGAGGTCTGAGCTGAAGCTATAAACGAGTCTGTGGTCTGTCGCATTTTTTTATTCAGTCACTTATTTGCAAAAATAGATTTTAATTGAAATACTGTAAAATACTTCCACAGCAAGAACTAAACTACACAATTATTAACAATAAATCGCGTGACATCAAATATTTTAATTGTTTGACAACCTAATCTTTACCATTCGTTAAATTGATTTGACAGATAATATCTGTCAACGATTCCTCGAATTATTTAAATAACTTGAAATTATAAAAAATCATAAGCTTTGTTTACCTCATAACTCGCATTAAACAGCAATTTTCATCTGTGATTTGTACGGACTGTTATAAGTGACGCGCATTCAATGATGGTTAAGGTGGACAACATGGTTATTACATTGTAAAACTGAGCTGACGCAACCGAAAATACATACAGACTTGGCAACATTACTTATGTCTATGTGGAAACATCCGCACGTTAACCAAGCGGAGCCTCTTTAAGGTAGCGAACATTACACAAAAAGCCACAAACACACACCTCCTCATATTTAAACTGTACAGCTGATATTAAGCAAATGAAACCATCTAATTCTATGTTTTTAGTGCATTTTACTTGTTCTGTTTCTAGCATTAAACAACATATTTCTACCGTCAGGAGAATTCTGCATGCAGAATTGTTTGTGCATTTGGAAACATCCCGTAAACAGAATCCACGTGAAAATTTACCCAGCGAGAGGTTTCATGCATTTCTGCAGTCGGGCGCTATTTTATTAATTATTTATTAATTTAATCTTTGTGCCCGACACAGATTCACAATCGCTCAGAGTGACAGTAAGTTATTATGACGCTTTCACGTGCTTTGCCTTGCTCAGTGACAGAAATCTAGTCAGGTCTTGGGCCTGAAAGAGTACTATGAAATAAGGCTGAATGTCAGCCTGCAAGTGGTTCTGCGAAAGACAGCTGACAGGTGATCATCAAGAGACTATATGCATCTGGATTTGTTCAAATTCATCACTGACAATGGGTCTATATTCATGTGTGAATAAACAAAGAACTATCTTCTGATGCACCTCTTTGATGGGATGGTCAGGTTCTCGTATTTCTCCGCATGATGAGCCTGTAGTGTTGACTCAAATTGTGAGTAAACTCTTTGAGCACACAGTAAAAGTATTTAAGTTTGATTCCCTGTTTTTCATTGACCATAGAGGACAGGTCAGGACCATGACAGAACCTGTCATCTAGTATTAGAATCAGCAGAACTAATTATCTCACCCTTCTCTAGATCCAACACTGCAGACTGAACATTTTGCTACAAACTGTAACAAATAAAATAATCAGTCAGTGAAACATCTTTACATAAACACTATTACCTGCTATATCTTGCTCTCCCATTGCGGGTGCTGGAACACAATCTGGTTATTCACAAATCTGTATGATTATAACCGTTTCTGACTCTGCTTTAAACAACATAACTTCTGTAATGAGGAGTTCTATCTTAGTCTGCATCCCAAGATGTAATATTCCTTCTAATGATATATTTAGGTACAGATTTCTGCTTGAAGAGTTTTTCTTGCACTAGGGAGGCTCTCTAACAAATCAAATAAACAAGTATTATTATCATGTATCATTATACAAAACAACATACACTTTACCATGCAGATGCTTATGATTGTGTTTAGTCTTACAAAAATAAGATTACAATTTTCTTGACTAGTTTCTCTTTTAATGGCGAGACCTGATGATTCCAATTTTGTCTGATTCTGATTAGTTAGATGTGACAGCTTACACTTCTTACTATTAATAAATATGTTTTACATTCTCCATCTTTCTCTCACTCTCAAACACATCCTAAAATTAAAGTGCTCCAAGTGACTAGAAAAACCTTGAAGTAAAGTACTGAGGTGCAGTATTTGTACTTCCCAGTTGTAAACAGCTACAAGACATAATAGAAACAGAATACAACACACCACATGGTTGTCGCTCCACGCCCTGCTTTGGCCTTGTAACTGTACCGATCTGTGTGTGGCCGTAATGTTTCTGTCTATGTCTGCCGCTTGTTTTTTTTTTAAAGGAGAGAGTGTTACACCGCGTTCTGCTTCAATGTACAACTGCCATCAAGAGCCTGAAGCATGGCTAAGCCCAACACAGAATGATGGGGCTTTGAGCAGGTGAGTGAAGCAGGCAAACAGCTTTAAGCCTTTTAATGTGAACAGTTCAGTCTTTGGAACTCTCCGTCTCACAGACCTCTACAGCTTTAGACATCACATTAGACAGTAGACAAAGAATCATAAATGATCGGTCTTAATCCCTACTCCCACCTTTAAGCAATATACACACAGACATTGTTATAACATGGCCTTTTATGTTAAAGACAACACAGGAGTCTGCATTGATTCATATTTCACGAAAACAATGCAATAGTTGAAGTCTCTCACAAAGACTCAAAGTCTGCGTTTAAAAAGCGTCAAATTTGATGTAATACAGCACAGTAGTTAGTAAAACTCACAGAAAGAATGTTATTACTCTCAACAATTTTGAGGTAAACGGTATAAGGCTCACTGGTATAGCATCTGTCTTAAGTCTGCAAGCCTCAGGGTGAGTGGTACAATTTTTGGTCCTGGCTACATGTCGGGCTGTCCTCCCTCCTTGATCCTGAAACCTTGTAGTGGTATTACTACTACTACTTTTTCAAAATAGGCCTGTTTGTGGAACAAATACGTAATATTTTAATTGTTATTTGTAATTGTTATTAAAATAGTGGTCAAAGAAACTGCAACAACACCCAAATCTTGTATAAAAGACACAACATGTTCTCTCTGGCATAAATAGCAGAGTGTGGTAGCTACATCACAGATGAGAGAGGTCTGACGCCGTTGTCTAGGATTGTCTTGGCCTGGGCCCAGCCAGCTGGCCTGCTTGAGGATACTAGAGGAACAAATCACCAAACCCTACAAGACTCACAGCATATTATGTATACCAAGATAAACCCCACGTAGTCTAACAAAACAGCTAAACTACAAATTTTCCCTTTATGAAGATGAAATTCTTTATTATAACGCTTCACTTTGAAACCACAAATCACACTTCTTAGACCTGGGCTCCATAAATGTCATTAGCAAACCTCGACCACAAGGCCTTAAGTGAATGACCCTGCACCTATGACGGCGCACAATGTTGTATGAATAAAGTTCAGTGGCATGGCCTTATTGTGAAAAAATGTAATTTGCTTCTGGAGGTTAACATTAAAAATAATAATAAGACACCTCAGCATGTAGCTTTGTAGAGAGAGAGAAGCAAACAGGTGACCCTTACGTTGGAAGACGACTGTTCCACTCACTGAGCTATCATACTGCCCCAATATGAAGCTTTATTTGTTTTCATTTGTTTAAGTGACCTAACTTGTTCTAAACTGGTTAATATCATAATTATTTGTAATGTTTTCTGTGACAGGTTTCAGAAAAAAATATTAATTAATAAAAGACGAATTGGTAAGGCATAAGAAAGAAAATTACTCCTCCTGATAAACTCCTGACCACACCCATCATTAGCTCAGAGGCCCACATTGCCCTTTACATCTTCTGCCACATATCCTTTAGATTTTTACTCAGCAGTCTGAACTATGTACTACCATATAAACATATTGAAAAAACTAATTTAATCTTCCCAGTATGCACTTCCTCACTTGTCTATTCACCTAATTTACCTGTTTATGTACAAAGAGAAAGTGATTATTTAACTTCAAATTTGTTACGAAAACAAGAGCTTGTAAATGATGCAAAGATGTCTTGCCAAATGCACATACAAGAGATTTTATGATTATGCATTAGCATTTAATATTCTTCATACCAACATGTGCACAAACATAATGCTGATTTTTTTAGGTTTCTACAAATAAATACTTTTAAACTCATTTTCACTTTGAGAATGCATGTATCTGCTTTACACACATATATAGGCCAGTGGAACCAGAAAGAAATAGCAACTTCAGCTAAAAGACAGTTTTATTTGTAAGATGAGCAAAAAGTGACAAGAAATATTAAAAAATACTAACTGGCTAATGCTGAAAACCAAACCACCTAAAATTGAACACATTGTCATTCAGACTTTAAATAGGTGGTGGCACCGCACCCAACACTCCCTACATTTGTGGTGGCTTTGATCAAGATAAATACCATAATACTGGACTCAAAAACTACCAATACACAAAATCTCTGAAGAGAAAGAAGACTTGACAAGAACCACTGACCCAACACAAAATAAGTCAATGCAATGTCAAGGCATCCTAATAAGACCTATGTCAAATCTATATGCACACCCCTTACAGCTTTGTCCACAAAGCCAATAGATCCCGCTGCGTGACAGATGGCCTGGACAGACAGATGGGGGCACGCGTTCACAACAATAAAAAATAAATCTTTGTAAACTTGCAAAACTTGACTGCATAAAAACATCACGAGTATACTTACACTGTATATAAGCTTCATCGCTCTCATTAATGTGCAAAATCCAAACATTCCCCACCAACATGTTCTACATCACACAACAAAACTGGACACGCAACACAAACAAGCCTCTACTACAAATGGCAAAGGCCAAATGTCAGGGCTAAGGGCTGCAGCTCACAAAGCTCCAGGCATCATATGCTTCAAAGAGGGAAAGCCAACTCTTTATCTGCTGTAATTTACGGCTGACGATGCGTTTCCCAGTCCTGTCCCACTGGGTCCATTATGTCTCAATTGTAACTGGCAAAAACTATAAGGAGGCGGCACATTGATTGATGACAGCACACATGTGGTGCCTCTGCCATTGGTGATGGCCAAAATTCATTGGGTTGCAAGGCTGTCAAAGCTATTAGTCTGGCAGACTAGACAAAGTTGAACTGACGAATGATAATGTGTCATTTGATAAAATTTTTAAAATAACTTACCAAATACCTTTCATACAAGACTGCTGTTGACAATGTGCAGCTGGGGCTCTTACGTCACACTCCAGGAATGGATACATGATTCCAAAACATGCCATAATTTGGTAAACTTTTTTAGAAAATCCACATATGAAAAGTAGACTACTCATTAAGATACAACAGACCGAGTAAGTGCCTGTGCATTTATCAGAGTTCCATTCAAGATAAATGAAACTCATTTTGACAAAAGAGAATGTTCAAACAAAGTTGACGAATAAAAAGCTATTACATACAATTTTATTGGCTTTTAATTTTTTCCCACCAGTTTATGAGTCTGAAAATCACTGATGTGTAAATTTATATCTACTATATAAATTTATATCTATATACAGGTCCTTCTCAAATAATTAGCGTATTGTGATAAAGTTCATTATTTTCTGTAATTTACTGATAAACATTAGACTGTCATATATTTTAGATTAATTACACACAACTGAAGTAGTTCAGGGCCTTTCATTGTTT
>JAUMTR010000001.1:15379144-15420077 GCA_032270685.1 Microctenopoma stevenorrisi
AATGTTTATAAATAAATTACAGAAAATAATGAACTTTATCACAATATGCTAATTTTTTGAGAAGGACCTGTATATATCATATATAGTGCTTTTGCTTAGGATGTTTTGTGAATGGCTGACTACAGTTACAGAGGAGACCAGCTCATACTCCATCATACAGTAGACAGAAAAAAATTAAACGATGGGTTATAAAAAGTTAAAAGTGAAGTCTGAGATGTGCAATTTTATTTAATTTTATCATAAAAAACACTTATGCACATTTCACAGATGCTTATATTATAAGTTGTAAATGCCTTTATTCAGTAGGGTTAAGTATGTCTGCCCTTGTAAATTGTCTTAGAGTCCTAGTTTAGCCTACAGGAGTTGTCTTCTGGATCATGTTGAACAGTACATGTAGAAGACCTTCTACATATTATGAACACATACCTAGATCACTTTAATACATTTATGCTGAAATTCTTTTTAATATAATCAAAAATGAACGTGTCCACGAAGAGAAAGGTCTCATGAAAACCTTTCAAAAAAGTGAAACGCCTGTAATAACTTTGAGCAAATACATTTTTTACAGAGCAAAAGTGTTCAAGTGGCAGCTAAATTGGCTGGCAGCACATGCCTGTTTCTGGTCTTGGCTGCTAATGGGGCGATGAAGATTTTGTCTCAGCCAATTCACATTTTTAAACTCGTTTCCAGAATAGAAGGCCAGAATCAAACACAGTTTCCTAAGAACACTTATAGGTTCAACGTTACACAGCTCTGATCACTGAATGCAACAAATACTATATAGCTAACATTCACGTGAATGAAATCACTTTATGGGGTCTAGGGCTGGATTTTTTAGTACTTCATTAGACAAGACTGTCTGATGAAGTGGATGCTATAACTTGAATTGGCATCTGATTTTACTTGGATATGATTTTGTTGTTAACTTTGCAGAGTACATCAGACAATCAAGGCTATAGGACATCACTGTTTCCATTCCGTTTCACGCCACCATTGCCTTCTGTTGTGCATCCCAGCATACCATGAAGGACACGAGTCATGCCATGCTAGATCTGAACGGGAGTTACGTTTGACATTACAACTTCTTACACAGGGCGGATTTCATCAGCAATCACATGTTAGAAATGCTCCTTGCCAACACATACTCAGTTGCCAGCGGGGAATGGCTTCTTCAAACTTAAACTAACCAGTTCAATGCAACAAGGTTGCAAGAAATCCAACTTTCAACACAGCAGTGAGGTTTAATATTCAGAGAGGGGCTGCGGTTGCTGGGTGGTCATTTGTAGTGCTGCTGAACTGCGCGTACTCTTCACATGGTGGTGGAAATAGTTGCAGGACTGTCACTGTGACTGCATTAACACAAGGACCTGCAGCTTTTAGCTACCTCTGAATGTGCACGATCGGTGTCTGCGCCAGTGAAATCAAACACGATGAATGAACAGTTAAGACTACCAACACCCAATGACTAACTTCACACTAGCCCTGATCAAGAGATTCAGAGAAGGAGATGTTAAGTGTGAATCTAAATTACAGTGGTGTTTACGTGTGCAGAAAGAGTTGAGGCCTTTACCTTGTCCATCAGACGCCGACAGGGCAGGTGAATTCATCTTCGGCCGCTTGGAGCTGGGAGGCCCGACGTCCAGCAGGTTTTCAGCCATAGTTGTTATCTTGTCCAGCTGGTTACTTAAGTTTACTTTAGTAAGTCTGATTACTTAATGACTGGGAAGTTGTTCTATCAACCCGAACCTTCCCGGTTAGCACATTAGCAAGCTGGCAGCCTGCTAACGTGAGCTAACTAGCCAATAGCTAGCTAATTGCCTGCTACCAGCTAAGTTAACTGTTAGCGTTAGCTACTCCTTGCTGTGAGTCAGTGTCTTTTAAAAGAGATGCAATAGCGCCCCGCTTCGCCACCGACATTCACCCCATGATAATCCAACACCCCACACCCACATTATTATCGTTAAATATCCCAAATTAAAATATTACCCATGTAAAAATCGAACTTCAAAATTACAGTCCTATAACATCAGGTGGATTTCTGCATTCCGGGAGAAAAGTCGTAATTTCTACATGGGCAAAGTACCCATTTTGCGTGACGTCAAATTTCTTCATGCAAAAATCGCGCGAAGCTCCACAAAAACGCACAATTGCACAAAAATGCGGTATATTTGTAAATCACTTCGAAAGTCGCGGTCTGCTCTCCGCTTGCCCACGGTAAACAATGCTGCTCCCGAACGGCGACAGGGGCTGAATCGCCGCACTCTGAAGGGGAAATCAGATATACGGAGCTTTTCTGTCCGACGACCACCGATCCAATTCCCGTTTTTTCGCACAAAATGTCTCCGAGGCGATGTTAAGATTTCGTTTTCGGGGGAAGGACGCTGTCATAGCGCGGTAAGGATGCTCGATTTGTGTGTAAAAACCTGTGTTGGACCGAAATCCTAATTCCGAGCCACAACAAGATGGCGGCTGTTGATTCCTTCGATACAAAAAAGTTTTTTTTTTCTTTTCCAGATCGGCGGTGAAGGGGGGAGGGGCCGCGCAATCACGCCCTACGTGAAAACACTACTACTGTCCACCACTGAGGGCGCTACAGCACCACCGTACGCAATTCTTTATAAATAAGTTTTACAAATTCATTATTCAATGTGCATTACAAGTAAATTACACATACACATAATAACATGGCAACATAAATACATACAAAATGTTAAATTAAACATGGAAATATAAATCTGCATGCAGCAGATGGTTAAATGTATTTAATACTTTTTGAATAGTTGATTGTTTAATAATTCATTTTAAATTAAAAGCTGGTAAGGCTCATGTTCTAACACGGTAAGTAATGTAAAATTAACAACAAAATATTCCTGAATATCTATTATTTTATGTTATTTTTAAGTGTCTACATTTATGCCATGTTACTTTACTGGTAGAAGTGAATAACTACAAATACTTTACCTGGCAAACCCTAAATCTTGGATACTGGTAAGCCTACCTAAGATTATGCCCATTTCCAGACTTGTATACTGCTGCTCACATTTGATTTTCAACTTTATCTTTATATTCCACAGTGAATTCAACTTTTTTCTTCTTTGAGATTTATTTCTCTCATACTGGAAAAAAAGAGTAATAACATCATATCACTCACACTTACTCAAATAGACACACATTGAATCAATTTGATGTGTCTCTTTTCATTGTTTCCAGCAAAATCCGACACATGCACATGTATTAAAAAAAATCATATGTGACATAAAATAACTGGATATGTACAAACATTGAGTGCTTTGTGCAATTGTGTACAGATTATGATCATGTGTTGATAAATGATACATGGGTAATGTGCACAAAACATACATAATACGTCTCATTCATGAGCATAAAACAAATACACAAGATTTTAAATCAAACAACTCTTATTTCTGTCCCAGTGTAGTTAAAAACACATATGGGTTGAATTTACTAAAACATTTGTAATGAAAAAATGTGGAGCTGTCACCATTTAAATGAGTGATTAGGCTATGCTAATTTGCCCTGATGATTTTAACAAGTGCTTATAAGACAATGTTCCTTTGTGCCTTTCCTTTTTTTTCCTGTCACAGAGCAGAATCACATTGCTCTCTGCACTCAGGATTTCTAGGGGCAATTCTTTCCCTCTGCTAAAATAAAACACATTGTCATCCACATCATCTATCAATACACTGTCAGCAAAGGACAAAACCTAAATACCTTTAACTGAGCAAAGCTTAGTGATTTGAGGAATCCTGCAGGTTGTTCAACACAAGTGTAAAGACAATGAAACTGAAATTAAATAATAAGATTATGCAGAATACAACAAAAAATGTGTTTCTTGCAAAAACAGAAAAAAAAAATCAAAAATTTTCACATGCAAACAAGACCACACACACACACACACACACACACACACACACACCTCTACCCCAACGTATCACAGATCACAAAGCCACCAGGGTTCACTTGAATATTTTATTTTTACGTGTGTACAGATGTGCACTATTAGAGAGGTGGTGTCCACCAAATCGTCTATGGGTGGTTTCTGTCCTTGCAAGGGCTACAGCAACATGGCCTGAAAATCAGCATACGGCAGGAGTGTAATCTGGAAAATGTGAGGAAGGGAAAATCTGAACTTTCCTTACCCACTGACACCTGATATTCTCATGTTTCCACACCTTTGAGTGCTACGGTTTATTAGGTTTGGCAATCATGTGCCCACTAGAAAGTATTTTAAGAGCAATGTTAATGTCAGCTACTTTTGTGTGATTATAGAGCAGTAGCTTCTTTCGAATCCACGTTTTTTATCAAAACAATGCTACTGCTAGTCTTATTATGATTTTTTGATACAGTCACTGCTCATATAACACTATAAGACTTGCTCCTAATTCAAAGGCACTGCTTATTCTTTTTTGTTTGGAGTGCACAATGGCGGAGGTAAATAAAGAATGTTTTTTAATGCTACAGATGTAAACCGCTACATAGAGATGCAAGATAAACCTCTCCAATGTCATCTTTGTATCTATGTGTGTAGACACAGTTTCTCAAAACACATTTTGTTGGCAAATAATAATCTAAAGAATGTGGCAAATTCTGTATACGCATTTCAAATGTCATGGATTTACTTTTCTCCTTTTCAAAGAATGCAGCTTTTTGCATGCAATTCTACAGATGACGCAGCGACAGCACGTCAGTCAAACAGTTGCCAATGTAGGTGACCGATTTCCCTCCGCACCGTAGGACAGCGATCTGCTCTGCTCTATTAAGTTTGAGTATAACTTAAATTACACACATACACACGGTCACACAGAAGGGGGAACCAAGTGCTTTCAAAGACAAAGCATGAAGTGAGTGAAGAGCAAAGGGAACTAGAGAGGTGCCAGTTGTTCGGTGGTAGACTGACACACTATTCTATGTGACCAGTTAATGAAGGAAGAAAAAGAAAAAAATTTAGATGGAATTTGTTGAAAGAATAAAGCAGCAAAACCTGCACAAGTGTAATTTCCTCAAACATACAGTCACAATCTATCCTCACTATGACAACAGCATGATAAAAAAAGAACTGAAAAGCAAAATACTCATCAAATACAGTCATACTTTTAGGCACCACAAAACAATCAGCTAGTTTAGGTTGCACTGCACCTATAGATCACTCAATTTAAGTGGCACAATCTAAGTATATTGGTACAGTAGAGGCTTCCCTCAGTGAAGCGGCTGTGACAGGATCACAGTTAAAACTCTGAACCCTTCAACAGCAAATCACACCGCTAAAGGCAGACAATACTTAATTACTGAATAAAGGATGGACTCACTGTTTTGTATTCTGGCTAGAAAGGTTGCTGAATGTGAATTTGAGGTTTTACACACAGTGCTGTCGTAACTGTAGCTGATCTGTGCTTTGACATTACACCCAAATGGACTTATCTCCTCTTAAGAACTACACAGAGATTGTCCCTCACAGTCCCACCTACAGGGATACTCAATCCAAAATCTTTTGAGTATGAAAACTCGCCACCTTTTGCTTTAAAGCAGATACATATAAGTCTACTGGTATTCTGTATTCTTTGTATTGTGCGTATAATCCCTTGTAAAGACCATGAAATAATTCTACTGTCTGCGTTGTTGTTGAATTAAAACACGTAGTGAGCTTGACTGTCACATTGGCTGACATGTTCCTTCATTACGATGAACTCTGGCAATGTAGTTTACTTTGAGTTAGTCCCATCAGCTGAAACATCACGCATAGCAGGAAAACCGTCGTTTTCAGTCCTACCCCCTAAAGGTGGTGTGAGAAAAGCTTTGCTTTTTTATGTAGCACCAGTGGAGTAGTACTGACCCAATGAAAAGCCAAACTGGGTCATGCAAGACACAGCGGATTGCGGTAGAAATTTTTGAGAGGTTTCCATGGAATCCAATTTTAAAAAAACACCCATTTGAGGCGATCACATTCTGCATATGCACATCTAGGCAAAAACTTTTACTGCCACTTGTTTGGGTCTACAGCGGATGTTTGTTTCATACTCAAAAGACAAATACTTTGTAGAGTATATTTAAAGTGCCTTTCTGCTTTTGTGATCATCTAATTTCTTAAAAACTACCCTTTGTTCCAAGCCTATAGTCCCTTATCTGATCTGATTTTGTGCTTTTGCTTGTACTTTGTTGTGAAAGACAAGACCTCTGTTTAAACTCTAAAGAGCTTTCTCACGGTAATCATTACCAAATACAAGTGGTTGAGAAAACACTGTGCAAAACCTGTGCTTTAATGGCCATTGAGCTGCTACATGAAATAAAACGTGTTCAGCCTCCTTTGTAGCATGTCCCATTTTACTGAGGCTCTAGCACAAATGAATACTGTATTAAGCTCTCATGTCAAAGCAGAATACATAAATTAACACTGTGTCATGTCGTTCCCTCATTCTTTCCGTATTTCCCTGCTCAGCCCATGATGCTACACTGGCACTTATATATATATATATATATATATATATATTCTAAAATTATTTTCCCATAAGAACGGTCAAATCTTTGATCAAGTTGACACAAATGATATGGCACAACAATAATGATTTTAAGAAATACTTGAATGAAAATAAAAGCATGAAGTAAGAAACCACAGCAAGTTCTGTAGTCTAAGATTGTTAAAACTTTGTTCAGTATTCATATTTCTTCGTTCACTGTTCTAGTCCTGAAGGCACTTAATACCAAAAATGAATAAGAAAAAACATCAACAACAATACTAACAACTCGTCCTTCCCTTCTTAAACACATAAGCTGCTGTGTTCAACACAGGTCTAACCCACCCCACAACTCAGGCATCATTCCTGTGAAATACACCTTTATAGCAAATGCTTGTGTTGGAGTGAAACTCCCTTTTCTTCATCCATGACACTTGCCTATAGGAAGAGACATCCAGTCCACACCTGCAGTCAGTACTATAAGGGCAGGGGACACAAGATAAGTGAGGGTGGGGTGGGGGATCAGAGACGAGCATAAAACTCCTCGTTGAGTTTTGTTTGCTCACTGGCCTCCTCCTCTTCGTCCTCCTCTTCTTCAAGTGCGAGTGGAGCAGGCTGCACCTGGGAAGGTGCCTGTGCAGCACTAGGTTGTCGGTCTAGTTCAGAGCCCAGAGGAGTATTAATGTCTGAGGCAGGGGGCTGCCCATGAAGGAGTGAAGCGTCCCTATATCCTTCCTCCTTCACCTCTGTAGACTTAGCGGGGACAGGCTCACACCCTGCACGACTTTGCAGTTGAAGAGGGGGTGTGGAAAGACAGGAGGAAGGAGGAGTGGAGGAAGAGGAGGAAGGAAGAGCTGCTGCCTGTGCAACAGATAGTGATATTTTATTAGCCGTTGCCACAACGACCTGCTCCTTGTGATCTTGACATATACTTTCCCCACTTTTGGGGTAGAGAAAGGTCCTCATTTGACCTTTGCCCTTTACATTCACGGTACCTCTATAGTCAAACTCTAAACCCATGGCACTCAGTGCAGTGTGGCTCTCCTCGCTCACCTGCACCCGACACTCCACACCGGTGGAGTCCATGCGACTAGCAATGTTTACCGTGTCTCCCCAGATGTCATAGAGCAGCTTTGTGGTGCCGATCACGCCTGCAGTCAGCGGCCCATGGTTAAATCCAATACGAAGCTTGAATCCAAAACCCAGCATGTTCTTGTTGAAGTCGTCCAACACACCCAGCATCTCCAGGGCAAAGTTGAAAAGTGCCCGCAGGTGTGCGTGTGGAGAGTCATCATCATTCTCAGCCAATTGCTGGACATTCAGTCCAGACGCTGCCATATAGGTGGCGCCTATTGTCTTGATTTTTTCCACACTTTTGAATTCAGCTTTCCGAAGGAGATCGTCAAAGTCTCCAATTAGCTCATTAAGAACACGGTAGCACTCTTTTCCACCCTCATAGCTTTCTTCATAGAACTCGCTGAAGTTTACAATACTGGCAAAGATCACACCCACACTGTCGTGGTTCTTTGAGTAGCTCTGGGTGACCTGAGGAAACAATAACACAAACATGAGCTCGGAAAGAAATGGATTCTAAATTCTGAACACTTAAATGTTTAACTTACTAATAAGTACTCATTAAACATCTATTCTCATAAAAACATTGCTATTTTTCTAATAACCTTTAAAATCATAATAGTTTTTGAAAATAAAAACCTTGAGCTGATCAGTAACGTGGATTGGGATGATATTGTCCAGTAACCACTCAGCCTGGTCTCGCATTGTCTGGATCTTGGAGCGATGTTTGTCAGCCTCCACGTTGCCATGATAATGCAGACGGTAGCTGACCTCAAACTCACGGTTGAGGAACCAGACCAGAAGGAGAAGCAAGAAGAAGGCCAAGACAGCCTCCTGGACCAAATGGTCAAGGGGTTGAAGGGAAGGGTCAGGGTCCAATTCTGTGGTGATGTTTAGTCTGAGGGAGAAAAAGGGGAGAAAGGACACAAATTGGGGAAATCAGCAAGATTAAATGAAAGAACATTGAATATGAATAGAAGGAAAGCGATGAGGGAAGATGCGGATAAAATAATAATCCATCCAGAAATACAGGGTAGTAATCCATTCTTTTGCCATTTAAAGCAAAAGCACGATTCCTGAGGGGATCCATTTTCCTTTACAAGAATACCATGAGCATATATATAGTGGTTGGCACAGATAAATACATAAGATAAAGTGATGAGAAGATGTGTTTTATATGCAGCAGTACGAATAAAAAAACAGGCTGGAATTTACAGAAAGTGAATATATATATTTAAGCATACTGAATGTAGGAGCTAGTTAGAGGAGTTATTTGTCCTTAAAGGCCTCAGCCCATAACGTGTTGTCAACTAATAAATACAACAAAATACCAGAATTTCATTTGGCAAGTACAGTTTCTTGTCATAGTAACACGGCTGCACTCTCTAAGGTATCAGGGAAAGATATTTTCAGGATCCTCTCTTCTCAGTAGTGTGGTTAGTTAACTTGTGGCTCTGGTACTAAATTCAAGTCAACACAGGCTGTATGAGTCATTTCGGCCACTAGTGACATTTAGCAGCCATTACTACTGGTGCACTCAGGGAGAGACAGAAGAAGAGAGAGAGAGAGAGAGAGAGGGATAAAGGGCAGAAAAGCAAGAGAACGACTAAAAGACGCAGAGAGCTGTGGATATGAAAAACATGAGTAAGAGGTGTCGCCTCAAATGTCATTCATCCATCAAACCCCCCTGTTTCCGGGAGGACACTCACCCATGAACTGGAAAGCTGTTATTACCGGAGCTGAAAGAGACAAAGGTGTTGTCACTCAAGAGAGAGGGCCAGCGAGGCACTCACACACAAATACACACACAACTGCACATAAGACACGTCGGATTAAACACTGTTAAGTGGCCGAGATACATATGTATGATGAATTCATATTTGGAGCACAAATTGCAGTAAAGCTATCTGAGTCAGTATACAGTTAAACAATTATGTAGAAATTATAAGTGAAAACAAGTGTAAACATTTCACTTAAATGCTGCCTTAAATTTACTACACTAATTCTTTGGATACTAGAGTGTTTAGTTTTACTGCACAATGAGCACATTTTACTAGTGTGGTCATATTTCCATTTGTTTGTAAGTTAGTAAAGCTCACAGTGTCCTGAGCTGAATGAAAAGTCAGCCGAGTACATACTGTGTGTGTGATTGTATAAATAAACACCCGTGCAGTTGTTGACTTACATGTGTCTAGAGTATATTTGCATTTGGGATTTGTGTGCATATTCAGATAACAAGTGCTCCCCTGTACCTGTGTAATGGGCTGTACAGCAGCAGCAGTAGAGCGACCCCCGTAGCCGTGGCCAGGACTGAGCGCATCCAAAAACTCAGTTGACAGAAGTTACAATACTGGATGATGGCCAGGATGGTGGCACAGCACAGTAAGATGGTCCCCTACAGGAAATAATCAATCACTTTTTGATTAATATGACCAATCCTGGTATCTGCAGCAAAGTCTACCTAATAAATAACAAGTGTAGCATCAAGTTGTCTGACTAAAGTAATACTTTCAGATACACTGTTGTGAATCAGCATGTTATGGCTAAAGCAATCACTGGTTATAATGCGGTGCCAATAAATCCATAAATCAATTCCATGCCAAAGTAAACCAAGACTTCTGTCCTGCATTTTTCTCTGCTTGAGTTGTAACTTCTGGCAGCCATTGTCAGTACAAGGCAATCTGTAGACTTATGTTTAGTCCTTTGTACAGAACACACGCTTTTACTGTTTTGCATTTATGAAGTGATACGTGTAATTATGGCATTTTAGGAGTAGAGGAAGACGAGGATAGTTGGCTTAAAACTACAATATGCAACTTAAGTAGGCACTAACATAGGACTCAACCCACTGTGCTTTGCCCAGCCCATGAATGAATGCTCCTAACATTTCTAATTAGGCTGAAATAATAATAATTCTGTGATTAGTTAAGAGGGTGCATCTCATTCACATTTTGGAGACGATTTCTAGCATAAAATATTCAAGAAACATTTAAAAATTTTTATATTTAGTTAAAATAGTGTTGAAGACTAATATTAAATCAGGCAGATATAACTAAACAGAGCAGCAGAAAGTATTTGTTAGTGAATTAATTACAATCTGGGAATTCCTAAGTGTTTTCCTGCCAGATGGAAAGAAATCATTGAACTTCTGTGCTGTCGTAGGGGACTTTTATGGTCTACATCTTATAACTCAACTATAGCTTCATATAATTTAGTAATTCTATTATTTCAATCTTTAGTTTTCTTTTATTTTTGTAAAAATTGAAAGAAGAAAATAAGATAAATATATATACACACTACATTTGGTTAATCAGGAATTAGAATTATATTTTCACTGCCATTTCTCACATTCACATTAAGCTGGAATCCAATCAAAATCTAAATGTCAAATGCAATACAAACCAGGCGTAAAACCCAGAGCATACTGGTACTGAGAGAACTAACCTTCATAACTCAAATGCATGAAAAGATAATCCGCTGTCATAAAAGGGGATTGGAAGTTAATTTACTGATTCGCCACACGCATGGATATCTTCATGTTAATGCACATGAACACAGCAGTGGTCCTTTGGGAACATTCACAGGTTGTCCATGGCTTCCCTGACAGGATAACATCTCCCCCTCCCCCATCCCTACACATGTCCTCCCTGTCTCCCAGTCATGCCCCCCTTTATCACTGTTAGTGGGCCTTAAAAGCTTTAAAGGCATTACAGTCCAGAAACTGCATGTCTAATTAACAACTCTCCTTGAGACTCTTGCTTTGATCTGTAAGTCCCCAAGAGATTGAGGGGAGGCAGAGCAATGAGGGAGAAATGGGGTGTTCAAAATCCTTGAATAATAAGATATGAAAACACCACACATCTTGCAAGCAGTCATTGGCTCAGAGCGGGACGAAAGGAGTCAAACCTATACAGAGTTGGATATGGCCTTGACTCAAAACAGCACAAATACACTGCAAAGTACGGCTGCTATCAATCTTCTCGCATACAGGACTCGAAGAAGAAGAAATGTCAATATTCCTGGTGCCAAGGTCCACAGGCAAAGCTCCCTGAAACCTCCAAACTGTTTTCTTTCAACAGCTCATATCAGTGCTAATGCCAGCTCAAGACTCTGTTGGTCTCAGAGAGGCCCTGGCTTCAGGCTGCCCTGGGCTACAGACTCCTCTCTACTTACTTTGGCTTAGAGATATCCGTGAGGGCAAACAATTATGTTGTAAATAACTTAGCAATAGTCTTCAGCAGATGTAGCATAGTTGTATAAAACAGCAGGTGAATAAATTACAGTACTAGTACATAAGACACCAAAGCAAACAACACAATCAACCGCGCTACAAATGAAACGTATTCTCTAGAGCAAGATTATGTGATGTACGCATTGGACACCACCCAATGCATATATTTACCTGGAGGGGCAGGTGGGTGCAGCAAGTTAGGTGGGACAAGACGGAGATGGCAGGAAGGGAGACTAAGACGGCCCCAATCACATGACGGGGGATCCAGCCAGAGACCACAAGGAGTACGGAGTGAGTACAGTTCATCACCTCCTCCAGATAGAAGGTCATACTGCAGAAAAAAGCCGGGAGAAGAGACGATGGATTTCCAGCAGAGCAATTTGAAAACAATAATAGTTCTATTTATTCTTTCACTTGTCTGAATCAGAAAGAAATGTGAATTATACACATTTGGAAGAAATACATTGCTCTCCACTTGTTATTTTCCGACTCAGTCAGGAAAAAAGTGCAGCACGCTCATCCCTTAATTAAGACAACACCACAACGAATGCTGTCAAATCCTCAGAAGATGAAGATTTCTTACAGATTTACACATATCAACAATTGTAAAATAATTTACATTAAAATACTGCATACGCAGCAATGAAAATGCACCAACATAAACAAAACATTTCTTAAGCACCAAAGTATTGGAAACTCCAAGTAGAAAGGCTTTTTTGTTCAATTTGGAATTCTACCTGGTACCAGTTTGTCATTGTGTCAGTTTCGCAAAAACCTGGACAGGAACCAGTTGAATCTGTGCAGGCAAGTTAATCCAGTGTGGTCTAGGAGCCAACCAACACATGAAATGATCTGTTTTGGTTTCAGTGGAGAGTTGTAGTGCTATGCAATGTTCTATCAGTGGTTTTCAAGCCTGTGCCACTGAGACCTAAAGAGATACAGGCTTTGAATCCAACCAAACGTGGCAGATTATAAAAAATAAACACTTGCATATTGTTATTCTAATGGCACTGCACTGACAACATGTAAACAACCTAAATGAAAAGAGATTTAATTTTCGTCCTTCCAAGTACCAAATAGTTTGTTACAAAACGTGGGTCTCCTCTCACCGTATGGACAGCACCAGAGAGGCCAGCTCCAGCAGACCAGCCAAGGGAGCCACTGCCAGGGCAGCCGGAGCTGGAAGGCCCATGGTGACCACCATAGGCTGAAGGAAGCAGGCCAGAGTCAGGGCCAGAAAGACAAAACAGCTGAGGAGAACGTCCAGGAAGGAGCTGAAGGTGGAGCTTGCAAATGTTTGCACCTGAACTTTCTTTTTTATCTGAAGAAGACAATAGATATGAAATGGAGACAAAGTAGTGTTTGAGAAATCATGCTTACACCTTACACTGCACTGTAGTGTTTCCTTTTGCATTTGACTAACTTCCTTTAAATGTTTATTTCTTGTCTTACAGTCTGTGTCCTATAGAGATAAATCTGCTTTGAGCAATGACACCCAGCATATGGTGTTAAACATGGTCCCACACTGAAACCATCTCGTCTGTCTGTTTCAAATTGCAAGCACTAGTGAGATTTTACATGAAGTGAACAGAGATGTCGAAAGTGTGGGTGTTTTTATCTGTAATAGCAATGGTGTAACAGCAGGGGGCTGTGAGGCTGTGAGGTCAATGCAGGCCAACTGGAACAGGTCCTGGGTGTGTGTGTGTGTGGCACTAATGTGGCATAAAGTGTAAGGGGGTGGGAGTAAGTAACAAGTTACAGAAATCTTTCCCCCTTTATAGACTGAATGGCAGTAATGTACGTTAGAAATATAGTGACAGGTACATTACAGTGTGCGTTTGTGTGTGTACCTCTTCCGTGTAGCTGCTGCGATAAGCCTTTTCCAGAGATCTCTCGAGGAAATTGAGGCTGATCTTGTTGATGGGTGGCTTGAAAAAGTAGTCCTTCATCAGACTGAATGAGGGAATGAAAGCGTAACATAAGGTAAAATATACATTTTAAAAATTACAATTAAAAAAAATATATAAACCAAGGTATGTGATGCACTTTTCAATCAACAGGTCTGTGAGTAGAACAATGTAGAGTAGGAACAATGTATTTAAGATGTGGACACTGTAATCATACGATGGGCTTTTAAGTAATGCACTTTGGTTTGCCTGAATTTCCTTCTGTAAAGAAAAACCAAACCAAACCAAGGAGTAAACACGCATCAAGTTCACAAAATCTGTTATAAAGTAATAACAAGAAAATGACAGTGGAAGACTTTTGCTGTTTTTATGAGCCATTCTGGGTGGAGTTTGCATGTTTGGTCGAGGTTCATGCGTTTTCTGACAATTTCAAAAGACAGGAAGGGTTCAGAAGGGAATACTTGGGGGGTAGATACACAGCTTTATCTGTAAGGTTTATAATCTGTCATTGGTGCTTACTGATTCCCATCACCAGTCACTCTTGAGTGGCATTATCAAGTCATAAATTCCACCTTTGCTCACCTGTCTTCTCTGATAACATCCACAAAGTGGGCATCGCTCTTTTGTCTGAAGTTCTTGGCACGCAGCTGGATTAGGGCAGAGTGATCCATTCCCTTACCCGCTGCTCCTGTTCCTCCAGCCATCCCGAGGCTAGTTCCAGTCCCTGTGCTAGTGCTAGTTTTCTTCTCTTTCTCCTGGAGGATATCACACAGGGAGCTCTGGCTGGCCCGCACTGGGTCATCCAGTGGGGGACTCAGAAGACCATTGGCTGCCCTGGAGTTTTGACCAGGGACAAACTGGGTGAGGAGAGGGAGAGAAAGATAAAGAAGAAAGGGAGTCAAAACATAGTGGAGAAGCAGTACAAAAGCAAAAGAACAGGCACAAAGTGTTAGGACACAGTGCATAACTGTTGAGTAGCTTGAGTGACAAACACTTGCTTGACAAATGCACATGCACATTGCATGTCGTACCTTGGCACTGCCAGTCTTATGCTCTTCCTGGCAGCCGTTCAGAACAGCCACGTCATCTCCTTGCTCTACTCCAGGAGACAAGCCCACACTGTGAGAAACATAGGGAGGCTAGCAGGAGAAATGGAGAGCAGGAGGAAACAAATGACGAATTATACAAAACAGTTTGAAATATAACATCATCATTTTTTTATGACTGATAGTTTAGTGAGCCTCTGTCAAAGGGTGTTATCGCTTATGTCGTAACTCTGTTCATAATTAGGACATTTAGGAGCAATGGAAAAGACGACATGCAAACCTTAAATTTAAAAATAATAATGAGCTGAAACAGCAACAGCTCGCTTCATGGTGCAGGGAGTGCAACAGCTACGACCAAGATTTACTAACGTTTCAAAAGCCACAGTCATAGGAAGCACAAACATGCTAGCTACACAGAAATTGTGAACTACTGGGAAAAACATCAGGGCTTTTTTTTTAACCTTAACTCTTACCCCAATCCTTTCTGCTGGTTTGTGGGGCAATAGGGGCTCAGCAGCCTGTGCTCCTCCTGGGATGAGGTCTGGTGTGTGGGTCTGAGGACAGGAGAACAAGCTGACCCCAACAAAATTCCCACTTGGTAGTGCCATCTGAGAACAGCCAAACTGCTCATCGTGCTCCAACCTTCTCCCTGAGATCAGGTACGTCTTAAGCCCTAAGAGAAAAACCAAACATCAACAAAATATCCCTCTGTTTAGAGTGACTGCATGGTGCATTTATCCATCGCAGACATGGCTTATATATGATTTATAGTTTCAATTTGACATGAAAAGAACAGAACTGTAGCATTCAAAAGAGAGCCCAGACAATTCAAGATGTATTATTATGCTTAATTGTTACATTGAGAATGCGACATCATAAGAGGCTGGACACCACAAAGTAATGAGCTATTTGTTTATGACATCCACTGGGCAACAAATCCTCTAATTTGATGATTGCTGCATGTTCTGCTATCAACATATTCCAATATAGAGCTGAAACAGTTCTCTAAATATAGAAGCAATCATTCTACAGGACAGATAGCAAAAGTGATAATACTTATAATAAAGAGTCACTTTTCTAGTATGTTGTATTAGAATCCGCTTGTGTTTTTATGTGTGTGTTTATCATACCTTAAAGACTATAAATCCCACAATAATATTTCGGGCAACCACAACATCTGGATGATGAGCACTCACAGTTTTTGACATTTTGTGAAAACAATTTTTACTCGGGAAAGGGGGGCTAAATGCTGACATAGCACAATCTACCAATTATCAGCTACTCTCTCGTGCACACACTGACAATTAGTGCAATATCGGGTGCTTCACCAACTATGTTTGCACATCAGCTCCGAGCGCTGGCCATGTTCATACTTGTGTAGGGCCAACAAGACAATACACAAACAGTAGATTAGATGGGTGGCCCAAAGCCCATATCAGCCTGTCCAAACACACATTAACCTGGCTAGTTGGCCTTTTTGTTCAAATAGCTAAATATGCTAAACTGGTGGTTGTGATGGTGATGACTGAATGAGCATCTGTAAGCCATAAAGGGGCACCTAAGGGTCTATATAGGGTCCTTGTTTCAAATTAATCACCAATGTAAAGCCTCCATTGATACACTTCAATAGCACAACCCTTCCAAATTTAAATATTGCATAATGCACATTTTCCTTATATTTAAAATGTACATAAAGGCTACACAATTATTGTGGAATATTAGAGAGCAAATATGTGAACCTCTAGGATTATTTAGGCATTTGCTGTATTTATTCTTCACTATCAATGTCTGAACTAGTAGAAGAGCATAAAGAGGCATTATAACATGTAATTGCACTTTTTGAATTTGAAAATCATATAATCTTGCATCAATGGAGTCCTGTAATAAAATATAAACCCAGACTTTAATCGAAGCTCTGCAGAAAGTGGATCATACAGGAAGATAACACTAGTGGATGTACCAAAGAATGATTAAAGCACAACAAATGGTTGAATGTGTTTTGTAAATTAAGATGTTTGTAAAGCGTCTGAATATGTGTAATTCTCATCTAATCAAAATTCACATCACTGGTAGAACTAAAGTAAATTCCTACCATTTGGTGTATGATTGTTTTACTGAGTTAGTTCATAAAACAATAAACCAGATGCTAATTTGGCCTCTGTGGAACATTGACCGAGCTACACGTCAGCCTTTTAATCGTGCTTCATTGTCAAGTATTAAAACAGTTATATGTGTAAAATATTTTTTGTTTGGAGGCACTGTGTGACTTGTTTATAGCCCTGGGACACTGCAGAGTTTCTTGCAGCTGTATCTGCTAAAAAATTTAACTTAAACACATGAACACACAAGATCTTCAGCTAAAAACCACCACAACAACTCTTAAGGTTCCGTTAGTAACTGCTTTAACAGACACTCTAACGTGTGATGGGAGGAAAAATGCTGACAAGTTAGCAACACAAAGAGGAGATGGCGAAAGCAGAGCGACAAGCGCTGAGGGACGGCAGGGAGGAGAAAGAGAGGCCGAGAGCACTCTGAAGGTCACCGAGTTTAGCATGCCTTGCATAACCCACATTCCTTGTTGACTTCCATTTCAGCTTTCTAACTTTATCAACAACCTGACCTAAACTCTGAAACAGACCTTGAATTGTGGGGGCAAGCTTTGACATAACATAACATAACACAACAGACATTGTTGCTTTCCAACAGTCAAATACATCGTAGGTTAATGTGTGTGCGCTTGAGTGCAAAGGTATGAGTGTTACCGGCCTAGATAAACCATAAACCATGTATATTTTGTGCGTTTATCCAAGGTTCTGTGGCATAATAAAGTTAATCCTCTACTTTTAGTCATTCTTGTGTAGGTGTGTTTCTGTATGTTTGTGTATTGATCTTCTGCTGGCTCCGTAAAGGCAGAACTCTGGGTGAATAAACTGACACCAGCACTCTGAAGTCTCAATGCAGCTTAGTGTTTTTTATTGATTTGTTCAGGGCGGCTAGCTGAAGCAGAGGGGGTTTAGCTGAGGAAAGCTACTACTACTAAGACTACGAGGGAGCAGAAATATTGTATATACATTATCTAGAGTAAACTCAATGCTACACCTAATAACATACGTAACACATGAGCTGTGGCCTCATCATCCTATAGTTTGTATTAGATATGCTTGACATTTCATATAATGTTATTCCAGAGTTAGACAGCAACAGTGATTTTCAATAAGGGCTTTTTATATATTTACCCTCATTACATGCTTTGCTGTCAAAAGAGACCCAAACCAATAGTTCTCCTTTAAAGCTAATGCTAATAAGATATTGGATGCCTGGAGAACACTGGCATCCAATACTGTGTTTGACTTTGGTTCTGTGCTGTTGGTGATGGTATATTTGAAGTCTTTGCCATTTAACCTAGTTAATGGCAAAATATTCTTCTAGCTCGTCTTCTTAGTAGCACTTTTAGAGCCTTTTGTTGTCTCTTTCTGACATGTTGTTGCGATTAATTTCAAAATATCTTATTCTTATTTTAAACATTGAACATGTTTTCTATGTTCTTTGTGATTAAACTATGGATTTGTGTGATTTGGAAATCATTGTATTGTTTTCATGTGGATTTTACACATCATCCATTCTCCCTTTTTGGGAATTGGGATTGTGTGAGGTAAGAGCCAGTAAACCTTAATAAAATGTTTTTTCAGCTGTTTCACAACCAGATAATGTTTCTTTAAGCTTATACAGCTCAGATCAAGATGTTTTTAAAGTTAGGAACTTCCACTAAAACTTCCACTGCACATTTAATAATCACACAAAGAAACAAGCAATGCACAAAGACCAGTAACACCTGTAAGTACACACATGCACGCACAAACACACAGATTTATAGCAGATTTATATAGCACATGCTGTCACACAAAATAGGTATGGGTACAGACACCAGTTACGTACCCTGAATTCAGGGTGCACTTTGATGTATCTTCTTCTATCCAATCTGCTGATGGTACAACAGGTATAATAAACACTTTACTTTACTTTGCTTTTATCCAAAGCGACTTACAAGGAGCTAGCGCTGGGTGTCTGGCTCAAGGACACACCTGGTAGGGATAGATTAGGAGTCACACGGGGTTAGAACCTGCGACCTTCTACATCCCAGTCTGACGCTTAACCCATTGAGCTACCAGGCCGCTGGTAAACAGTGGGCTCTGTCCAGTAAAGCAGCAATAATCCACCATACATGAATATGCATATGGTTACATTTTAGCCCTCGTATATTTCAATTCATATACAACCTATTTACAACGGACACACCATGGGACATTCAAATCAATCATATTAGAAATCCCTAGTTCCCTCAGGCACACGCTCAGACACACACACACACACACACACACACACACACACACACACACACACACACACACAGCAACTTTCTGAGTAGTGTGAAGCGCTTACACTTATGAATGAAAGAATGAATGAATGAATGAATGAAGACGGATGAATGGAGAGGTAGCACAGCCGTGTCATAAAAGCACTGTGAAATTGTGATGGTTTGTTTTTACTAACTGGTGACATCATATTGTAGGATGAAGATAAATAGTCTTACCAACAGAATAGCTCGCTCTGTCTCATATTGAGGTGCTTAGCATATGTACAGTACCTACACATAATGACGCTCCTACTATCTGGAAATATTTCCATCAAAACACTTGCACAACAGTTCAGACTTGAATTAACACACATTCACAGTATACACACACACACACACACACACACACACACACACACTCAGGCCATGTTTTTAGTCGTCCTTGGAGATTGTCTGGACAAACGTTTTATAATAAAGCTGACATTTCAGACAATTCCCACAGGGCCAGTCCAATCCGGAGTCTGCACTTCCTGACAAATAACCTTTAACCTTATGGTGGCTTCCAACCACATGATCAAAACCATTCCCAGTGACCCGAAGGTCACTGGCTCCCCTCTGGTCCCACACACAGAAAAGTGAATAAGTGTGTGAATATGAAAGACAGAGGGAGATGAGGAGACGTTTACCCAAACCATTAAAAGAAATCGAAGCAGCCTAACCACAAATTCAAAAAGACAACATACACTTTGAGCTTCAAACTTCGTCCAGCCTTTTCTCTCATTCTTCACTTCCATCCTGCTTCATGGAACAGTCAGAAAATAAACAGCTCTAGCACTAAAAATAGACTTCGTTTTCCTTTATTGCCGTCTTGTGCATCCAACTATTAAGCTTTCCTTAACTATAACTCTAATCTTTACATGAAACTTTTTCTCTTTTGTCTTGCCAAACCTTACATCACTCACCACCTCTAACCACCTATCTTTTGATCCTGCTATTCTGCCCAGCTGTCTCAATCTCATTTTTTAGCCATCTTCCTTTCACACGCTCTCTGTTTTTTGTCCGTCCCCCCTCCCTCTCCTACCCTCCGGTTTTCTCCGTGGTCGGTGGCGGGTCTTGAGAACAGGCCTCATGCAATAGCAGATGCCTCCATATTTGGACACGCTGATGGAACTGAGGATGCAGCTCTCACACAATCCTCCTTCGAATACCCTCCCATTCCTCCCTCCCATCCATCAATTCCTCCTTCCCTCCCTCTTTTGTGCCATCAGCTTAGTCCAGGGAGTTCCTCACTCTCTCATTATGCCTCTGCAGTTTCCTTCTCCCCACCTCCTTCATCTCTTCTTTAAAATGACACTCCAGGGATTTAATAAAGCATCTATGGGCAGCTTGGTGGATCACTGAACATGTGCTGTGTAGCCATGACTTTTTGGGTTTAGGTCAAACACAAGATTGTTGTCACATCATCCCAAGGGTAGGGTATTGAGAACTGGTTCAAACTGGAAACAGCTCAAAAGACCTAAGAGTCTAGAACACAATAACAAACAATACAGTTGACTTTTTCATAGCTCTTTTTCTGCATTTCATACATTTGCATTTGGTTTATGAATAAGAGAATCTTATTCATTGAATTGAAATTGAAATGAATTAAATCAAATTGATACCCAAATCCCTCTCTTCCCTTCTCTTCTCCAGATGTTTCCCACTAACATTATATTAATACTTATCATTCACCATCTCTTTACGAGTAGCTCTTCCCACTTTGTAGATGTGTATATGTATGACGTGTAGCGCAGTGGGTTGAGAAGAACAGTGACGCACTCCAGCTGTCACTGCGTCATTCAGATAAACACACACACAGCTGTTAACAGGCATTTTTGCGTCTCACTTCACTGATGCTCCAAGGGAGGCTATTGCTTAATAGTAGTGGTCAGTCCTTGAGCTGGAAATGATCAACCTTGGTCGTGCTGCAAAATGCACAACGGCATGCTATGTTGTTTCATGCATCTTTGTGCGCTGACAGGTTTATGGTATTAAAATACGCACATGCAGCAGAATAACAGATGTTTATTGTCCTTATAAGGTCTTATCTTCATATGCAACATTTTTATGTGAACACAAATGTACTTGAATTGCATGGTCTCACATGAGTCACATTTGTAGCATGTAATGATATATTCTGCTGTATACCAGGGATTCATGATGCCCCTAATCAACCACACACACCTCCCTCGTTGCCCTAAGCTAGACTGTGGGAAATCCTTGGGAAAGGGTCGCGACCCAAAAATATGCTTCTTCTTCTCTCCCGCCCTCCCACTTCTCTTCTTCTCTGTACTGTTACACAACTCAGACTTTGGACATGCCTGGCCTACATGCTAGGTACTACAGTTTAAAATACAGTACATTACAATGCAGTTACACTTCACTTATACAGCACATTCTCATAAAGTGCTCCTATTTTATGGTTTTTAGTGGTATGTATTTAAACTAAGATTAATTGAAGACAAAAATTGAAACATATAAACTCTAAAAGCAGTTAAATAAGTAGAAGTAGGAAATTACCTACTGCAAGGAGTAATGTAATTAAGGTGTGTAATTCTCACTTTGCTGTATTTGGACAAACTAAATGATCAAAGTTAATCAGTCCAATTAAAAATAAAATAAAATGCTAATGACACTTGAATGACAACTGCAACTATAATAAATGGATGTTGATTATCATAAAGGTATAACTTATCCAGCTGGCTGACTAGTTTAAAATCACTATTAGCACCATCAGCAATCACAGTTAGAGGCATTGGTACTAAGCTTTAGTGTCTTTTTGAGGGAAAGAAATGTAAGAACACAATCTTCAGATCAAAGGTCGTGTTGGGAAAAATAAGAAAATGATCACTATGTGGCTAAATCATGACTAAATAAGTTAGGTAACGGGAAAGTTGGTTATATTACCACCCTCCACCAAAGGAAAAGTTCCGCTATCAGTATATGTTGAAAAAAGTATGCAACATTTTTTTGTATACTTAAATAAAAAAGTGAGAAGGAGAAGCTTAGAAAGTTTAAAAAACATAAACTGATGTTGTCCTCAAAAATTAAACAAGCATATAAAAGAAATCCTGACTTACTTGAAATCCAGACTGTAACTGTGATGACATCAAACTTGGATCTCATAGTCCAATGATGTTAAACAACATCTGACAACTAAGCGAAAAATTTAAGCCAAGTTCATGTCAAAGTGACTGTGAAAGTTGTCTTCCTCTCTTCGCCTGTCTCATTACATACCTGGTTTCTAATTGCCCAGATCCCATCCATACTTTTCCCCACACAGGGTTTAAACTATCATTCTCGCTTCTGTAAGCACTTCAGCTATATAAACCAGTGCAATCATAGTTTTTTAACAGGGCTTTCTATTATTTCTATTATTCAGAACAACCGTTTAACACATTACCACTCCAGCGTACACACACAACCAGCTCCTGTTGCCACAATGACACAGACAGCTGTCACAGAAAAGGAATTTTAAACAGCTGCCATAACGCAAACACACACATGAAGCTAGGAGATAGATGAAATATATTAATGTCCTGTAGAAATACACGTGGCCAAGTGTCGAAACCCAAACAGAGTTTCCAGAAATCCTTAACCGAAAAACTTATCCCACCACCACCCTCCCCTACACATTGAATTCTTGACCTCTGATATTGTTAGAGTCTCACATACTGTGTGTGCTGGTCAATTAGTGACAGTATTACAGGCATGTCAGGTACGCCTTTGTACCCAGGAAGTAAATAATCAAGACTATTTAGCATCCGATGACCAGAGAAGTGCGTGGTTACAAGAAATTTAACATTTTCCCAAAATAACAGCATTGCTAAATATAAAAAAAGCTACTTATGGTGAGCCAGCAGTCTAAGCAGCTACTCACCACACAACCGTAGTATATGAGGTTTGAATTCAACCACAGATGTTGATAAATGTCCCCCCCTTTTTTTTGCCTCTGGACACTTTGAAATCAACAGGAATATTGTTCAAAATGGCTCACACTGATATCAGCACTGTATTCTTATTTTACCTTTGATTCTAACTCACAAGCATTTAAGTTTGTGCAGCCTAGATTTTTTAAATAGCTAATTATTTTTGCTATGTTAAGATATCACCAAGGCCTAAATTACTTCAGGGTGACACCTGAGAAGAAAATGCAAGTCACCATGTAAAATTATGAATCTGAAAATTTCACTAGTTAGTGAGTGAGCCCGCCCATCACAAGACAGATTGCAGTAAATCATTAAATGGCATCATGTGGCGACAATAAAGGCCATGAGATCATACTTTAGAGTAAAGTAATGTAACCTGACATGATTATGTAATGCTTCATTGAAAGACTGACAACTAACATAACAAACATACACACACACATACATACACACAGGAAAGTCTGAAAAGACCTGTAAGAAAGACTAAATGCAATAGGGGCAAGTGATTTATCTGTTTGGGATTCAGTTAATTAGAGAAATTGCTAAGACTTATCCCAAAAATAGCCCAGAGTCTCACATAAACTGCAAACGGCCTGGAAAGACTAGTTACAGATTAATTGTGTGTGTGTGTGTGTGTGTGTGCGCGCGCACTAAACATCTGCAGTCAGGCTAGGACAGGGCTGGGCACGTTTATAAACCCTGAACAACCACACACACACACACACACACACACACACACACACACACACACACAACTCAACACATTCTTGAGCAATAGGAATGACAAACGTCTAGTGAAAAATGTGGGGTCGATGAATAGAAGTTGATGATGATGATATTACTGTGAGTGAAAGCAAGTAAAGAAGAGCAGCTGTAGAAAGCTCCTGCTATCAGAGCTACTTTCCTTTTATCCAGTTCGTTCTTATTCTAATGGTTGTCAGCGTTAAATCATGATTAAGGGTCAGATCTACGCTATCCTTGTCCTCTCCGGAACAAAAACAACACACACACTGACACACATTGACTGCATTAGCGATAATGGAGTTAGGATATGCCTATAATTATGTTGTGGACGAACATCATCCCCTTTACTCTGTATATACTTTGTTGGCATATAAAAAAAACTCAAACAAAATACTCCTATTTACAAAAGACCCTTAATCCAGTAAGCTTTGTGGCATTGTTGTGTTTTGAATATAAATTTGACTACATGAATCTTTCTCTCAATCTGACCAGTCTCTCCGTGCCTTTGCATGATGCTCCCACCACCATGCCTCACTGTAGCAACAGTATTAGCAGGTAATGAGCAGAGCCTGGTATTCATAAGACATAACGACTCATAATTTAATAGAATCGTTGTCCTCTGGGTCTCTGAGATAGTGATCCATCGTAGGTGGAAGGGAGTTGTTAAAAACAGAAAGATGGGGACAGAATGACGCGCTTACAAGACCGCCTAGTCAAGTGATTATAGTTGACCTTTGAAACTTGTAGTAAGAGTAACACCATGTTGGGTCTCAAGGCTGTGGGCAACTGTTTCCTTTCAAATTTGCGCAGAGAAATGCTCTCACACAAATGCACATGCAGCACAGGTTTCTTTTTTATATATAAAAACAAACAGAGGGTATATTTAAAATGATGTTCGACAGGGCATGGATAATTACAAAAGGAGAGGAACAGAGAGCACAGAGAAAGAGCAGGTTTGCAAATGTTTTGCTGTATCAAGTCAAACAGTCCAAAATTAGTTAATAGTAGCCTTTGTGTCCATCTCTGACTGATAAATCTTGGTGTGTAAACACGTGTCTCTGTAGGCCTATGACACAAAGACTTTGATCAGTCATTTTGTTTTATGCCCTGGGTGTCTTATCTTTATTGTAAAACACACACACACTTTGGCTGACAGGCCAACTAGTACTGCTGCTCTTGTCAAAAGGTTAAGATCGGAGGAGACGCAATTGTAATCGAACAAAGATCAAGCTCAAACTTTTTACAACTCTCAAAATTTGAATTAACCAATGCAAAAGAAAACCATCTCTATATGGCCTGGTAGCTCAATGGGTTAAGTGTCAGACTGGGATGCAGAAGGTTGCAGGTTCGAAACCCAGTCATACATACTGTGTGTGCTGGTCAATTAGTGACAGTATTACAGGCATGTCAGGTACGCCTTTGTACCCAGGAAGTAAATAATCAAGACTGTTTAGCATCTGATGACCAGATAAGTTTGTTGTTACAAGAATTTCAACATTTTCCCAAAATAACAGCAAAGTCTGTCAAATCAGAAGTATCAAAATGTTTCAAATGTTTTTATTACTATTACCACTTAATGCACTGGGATTGTTTAATCAATACTTTATTCACAACAGACAATACTTTATTAAAATTCTCATTGCCAATTAATCAAGATTCAAATGTTATTTTCTGGGAATCATCTGTGCAGAATGTCCCTTTTTCACAGCCGTCAGGTTGGCTTTTCATAGTATGAAATAGATGGGCTAGATGGGTTAGATTGTCTATAGAGTAGACAAACCCTACAACAAATTGGGGCTGGTCTGGATATGGTTAAGGATCTGCTGTTTGCACTGTATATGTAGATGACATGTTTGATTTAGCACAGACTACCCAGCCTGAGGACACAGATTTCTCAATAACAACAGCAGATTTGTATGTCAAGACCCAGCATGTGCATGTCACACAAAAAGAAAAAAAATTAAAATACAGCCATGCCATCACAGAATAATAAATTAAATAAAGAAGGCAAAATAAGAAAAAACATGTAAATATAAGTCTCTTAATAGAAACAATATATATAATATATATATATATATATATACATACATACAATACACATACAACAACAACAAAAATAATTATTAGAATTATAAGAAGAATGAGAATATAAAAATAAGCTTTGCACTCTGACGGTGGATGTAGTACTTTTCATATGTTCATACAATTACCAACTTTAACTAGCATAAACCTTCTGAAGTGTTGTGACGTACAAAAATCATTTTTATTTTGCCCCATATTTAAATGTCTCACTGTACCTGAATAGTAAATGCGTTCCTCCACAGAGGTGTGACTCTGTTGTGTGTTTTTAAAAGTACAGCACACAAAGCACATGTGTGATGATAACCACAGGTACTGACCAGGGTGACAGGTGAGAGACTATGAATGTGAGGGCACCAAGACTGTGGAAAAGCTGATATGTAACATGAAAGGAAGGAAGACTAAAAAAAGGGGACAGAGCTAAAGAGACAGGGTGAAGTGGGAGATTAAATATATGCACCAAATTATACAATTTACCACTCATATGAACAGTGTCAGAAAAGGGAAACATAGAATGGTTTAAATATAACCCCATTTTTTCAAATATCAGACTGGATAAAAGGAAAATGCTGAAGCTACAATTAAAATGAGAAAACTGTCTTACTGGCAACACTTGATTGAGTCAATTTACAAACTTCAAGTAGAATAGAAAGATGTTTTCACTAGGAAGCAGGTGTCATGAAAGGAAAAGCACACACGGATGCTGTGGTAGCAGGACACGTTTCTGACAAACAAATCAATTTGATGAGCAAACTAACACCACAAAACACCGCCACAAACTCCTTTGTTCCATGATGTCAACCTTTCTCACATATCCTCTAGTCTATGTCTGTCTATACAAAACTGTGGATGTGCCACTCAGGGTGTCAACTGCTCTTTCTGTGCTACAGAAGCTAACTGTTAAGGTCATCTCAATCTCTGAGCAGGAAACTGTAGCTCTCTTTCAATGGGAAACCAGATGCCATTCAACCCTTTTCTCTCCCTCAACAAAGGCTGTATGTCAATATCTCACTCCGTCACTTATCTCTCTGCCAGTCCAGAAATAGAGAGTGATGGCACCATTTAGAGTCAAGTGTGAATACACTCTGACATAAGGCCTGACAATAGAACAGTCTATTCTCAATAGACCTAACACACAAGGAATTCCCTGCTGGAGAGATTAGTTCCACTGATGCCGCTTTCCACAAAGTATTGAGAAAGACTGACTGTGTTTGTGTGCAGTGTATGATTCTTAATCATACCGTCATTATCTATCGTTTTGAAACGTCATATAATAAAAGCTAAGTCTATGTGTTGTTATCACTCTTACTCTTATTAACTGCAATCTCTAGTTCAAACAAGAGGCAGAAAGAAAAATGGCCTATAGGGATTATAAAGCTCAAAGAGTAGACTTTTTGTATGTTTCAAACATGCTAAACCCAAGAGAAGACTTGACCTGTGGTGTGAAATTGACCCTGTTCAACTTGATTTAGACAACTTAATGTATAAGTTATGCACAGTCATGCACCTCGTCTCTACAGGTAGCGACAGTGTGTAATCGTACGTCAACATTTGTCTACAGCAAGAACTTCATTTCACATCCATTTGTATTTGGAGACTGAAGAATGGAGTTCAGAAATAAATGTTGACTTCTGCACTAAACAATTTCCATTAAGAAAATAAGTAATATATATGTACTAGAGCATCAACATTGTATCAAATGACGACATTGCGTGACTGGTACCGAGTAACAAATTATATTCAAATTATATGAACCAAAGCATGTCTCGACTCTTTGTGCTCTAATCTCTGAATCTTGTAGCATGATCTACCGTTCCCGTTGGCAGACTGAACAGGACTAACTGGTCAGATAACATACTTGAGCTCTGTCTAGGCATGCACTGACCCCCCTCATGCTCGATGACCACATTATGAGACAATGTAGGCTTTTAGTCTTTATCCTGTAGATAAAATTAAACTGAAATGTACCATCTGCCCTGCATCATGTAGTTTTAGCTTTTTTGTCATTTTAAAACTGCAAAATGTATCGTTTAAAATAAAAATCACTGAAACAGTCGGAGTCAGAGGTCAATAGACCACTTACCTTTCAGTTTCTCCACCACACTCTGCCCAGCTCTCTCTGCCACCCGTCCATCCTCCCTCTGGTAGCGGTCATCCAGGAAGCGGGCTGTGGCTTCGGAAAGGTGGACCTTGCCTGCCACGCCCAGCTGCTCCATCAAATTAGCCAGATTGACATCATTCGACCATACGTCAAACTTGAAGCGCTTCATTCCCAGAATCCCGCACAGGACGGTGCCTGTATGGACACCAACACGCATGCTGACAGTCTCACATGTCTCTTGGCAGAACTGCTCGATGGCTTGGATCATTCCCAGGCCCATCTCTACACAGCAGTATGCATGATCCGGTCTGGGCTCAGGGCAGCCAGCCACACAATAGTAGCAATCACCCAGAGTGCTGATCTTCTCACAACATGTTAGCTCACAAAGTCGGTCAAAGCGCCCAAACAGGTCATTAAGAAGTCCCACCAAGGCTGGTGCCGATTTATTAGCAGACATTTTCGTAAAACCCACAATGTCTGCAAAGAGGATGCTGACAGGCTCCATCCGTTTCATGTTGAACGGCCTAAATATCAACTGTGCACGAGGAATGGAGGTCTTCTTGCGCTTGTGATTGTTATGAGCATAATTCTTCGGGCTCGTGGCACTTTGGGCTTGTGACGTTCCAGTGCTTACTCCACATCCCACTGACACCGCTGACGTAGAGCAAGCACCGGAGGAATACCGCTTTCCAGAGTTCTCACCTCCACCCTCATCATCACCCTGCTTCAACAACTCGTTAGCAACTTGCTGTGGCATGACCGAGTGGATCATACGTTCCTTCAAGGCCTTCTCCACCTCTAAGTCTTTGCCATGCATGATAGCTTGGCCCACTTTGAGGAAGGTGCTGCGGGAACGTACTTCTGACATGATGAACAGCTGGATGCCAATGACATGGGCACACAAGTGTAGCAGAGCTTTGGCTGGGCCCAGCCAGTGGAGGGCGTCTCTTTCCCCATTTGAACCTGAACCCACTAACCCCATCCCTGAAGCAGTAGTGTCATAACTCCTCTGAAGTAATGGTAGCCATCCTAATGCCTCAAACAATATGGAATATAAGAGTCCTAGTATCACTGAGGCATACAGGCGAACATGGAGAACACTGTACAACAGCAACAGAACCTCCATGCACAGAGAAAATGTGCCTACCGGTGAGATGCACGGGGTTGGTGCTGAGTCGTCTGAAGTATTCCCACCGCCAGCCCACTCAAGTTCAGTGTAGCCAGCAGCCTCTATCTGTGGAGCTAGGGTAATGGCAAAGGTGACAGCTATCAGTAGCAAGGAGGTTTGGTTGTACACTCGTGTGTAAGGCTGAGTGAAGGTGAACAAAAGGAGGATAACTAAAAAAATCAAAAAGGAGGCGGTAGGGACTAGGAAGGTCAAGGGGTTGCACCGGTCACTACTGACCCCAAAGTACACGCCCCAAAGTACAGTTGCCACTGCAAGGTAGAACAGGACAAAACGGAATCGCCGCTGTGTCTGAGGAAAGCACCTCTCTTGGCACGCCTCTTCTAGAATGGGAGAGTCAAACTTGGGGTCCCAGCACTGGGCAGCAGAGCGTTCAAAGAGTGGTGGTGCCTTCTTATGCACCCTCAAAGGGGAGGTCACAACTGGCCTGGAGTCTGAGGAGCTGCAACTGGAGGAGATACTGTATTTGTGAAGGTTAGGGTTCATTTTACTTACAGCACCATAGCCTCCAGCTCCTCCTCCCCCTGCTCCACTGTTGGCAGCCCTCAATGACTCACGTTGATGCACGTGTGGCTCGCTGTTGGTAATCCGCACGGTCACGGCACCGTCCCCACTAGAGTCGCAGGATACTTCCGTGCCATGCATGAGAAGCTGCCGGTGATGTTGCAGAGTGGCCATATTGAGTGGTGTAACGCGGAAACGACGAATGCGGAGAGGTGTTAAATATTAATATCTTCTGATGGCGCTCAGGCAATTAGACGCCTTGCGTGGGCGCCGCGTGCGCACATGTGGCACGAAGAGGAAGGATGATGCGGCCGTGACAGACAGGCAGACGGCGAGGAGGAGAGAGAGAGAGACCAAAGGTGTTTGTTGGAATAAATCACACTGCATAAATGGTGAGCACGGCGCAGACGTCTTTACTACGCACACAGGAGTCTGCACAGTCACTCACACAAGACGCGCCGTTCCAGTTTCTTAAGCAGTTCATTATCCGACCCCTGGTTTGCGTCAGTACTCACATTACATGTATCCTTCTCCAAAGAGGCTCTGGGTTTGAGCCCGGCTTTCTCTCCAGCTGCGGTAAAAACACTGTCATCACTCTTTCTGCCTCCAGAATTAAACATCCTTCTCGGAAAGGACTGGTTAGTGATGCAACGATTTTTAATGCCCTAATCAAGTAAGTCGTGGTGTTACATGACTGGATATTAGCTCTCCAGGTTGTGCGCAAAATGTCGATACTGATGACATTACTCAGTCAGAGAGTGTACGGAAAAATACTTTTTCTTCATTATAAAATATGGTTTGTGTGGAAAAACAGCGTTTGGGTCCAGGGCTTCATTGTTTGAGCAGATAGGCTACGGAGACAGCCTGTCAACAGTTGGCGTTGTGCACAGCAAGTGGCTCCAAAAAGTTAAAGTGTCTCTCTCATCACCATGACGAAACAAATGACACTTACTTTCTCTTCTCCTAAATACCCCATAAGGACTGCCCCATCACAAATGTGAGGACATTATGAATTTCGTTGTCAAAAAGCAACAAAACTATAAGAAAGAATTCAAATTTTAAATTGACAAAGTAATATTTGGTCAGTCCTTACTTTAAAAAAGACATTAACATGCGTTCATGTAAAAAAAATACGTATACATACCGTAGTCAACTTTATATACCAAAAATAATAATACTAACGTAAAGTCTGGATAAACAATTGACTCCGTCAGCTTCAAAAGTGGGTGATCTGTAATTAAGACTCAACCTTCCACCACATCCCTTCCTACGTATGGCTCAGTGTGCTAAGGATTTCGTGTCTTGTTCCCAGGCATTCTCCTTCCATCTCCACTCCAGCGGGCCTTTGCAAAGAGTTATTTTGGAGCCCTGTCCAGTCTAAGATTCAGATCATAGGAGGCCTGACAGACAGGCCTATTTCCACGGATCCAGCCCCGTCCTTTCCTGAAATGCCTCTCCGGATCTCCACCATTTATTCCCCCTCCGCCTGCCAAAGAGGTGATCGGGGAGGGTGTTGCGCTTTTCAAAGACGCGTAATCCGAATAGAGATGCACAAAAAATACCATCCGCAGGCCCAAGTTAGCGCAGGTTTGCCCCTGCTGGGAGTGTCTGCAACTTGTTGCGCGCAGTTGGCAAAACATACAGCTATGAGGAACAGCCTCGGTCGGAACGGGCTGGTCTATAAATAGTGATGATCAAAAGTTTTGCCATAACTCCAACGGCGTGTAATATTGAATGCTTCTTTTCTACTTATTCTGTGGAATAACAAAGAGGCTTCATAAAAAAAGCCCACACAAGTCAAAAATCCAGTCGTAAAATGCATGCAAAACGTCAGTGATAGCCCCCCTTTCCTTTCCAATAGCTCCCAAACTTTTTTTCCCAGGCCGTATTTCCTGCGTTTGGAGGGTAGAAGCAGTTAGGATCCTCTGGCTGCTCAGAGCTGAGGCTGGATTTCCTCTCCCCGCATTCCCCCAGAGCACAGAAGTATAAATCCTCAGAGCAATCAAGGAACCCCGCGGAGTATTTCCACAATGGGATTGAAAAACACCCACCTAAGACCACTGTCTCCTTATCTCAACCAAGTCCTCAGGTCTGGATAGCACTAGTTTTCGCTGGCATGCATGTGTCCAACAAACACAACGCTATGCGCTCTGGCTGTGGTGCGTCCTCTTCCGTCCGCTGCTGGTTGCCACCCTTTCACCCTGATATCGCTCTCTGTCGGAGCAGGGGGCTAAATGAAAACAAAGCTACAGCGGCATTTTAGCTGCTAGTTTACCGTCTTATCCGGGCCAACGTAATGCCTCCACCCCCGCGGCTGCTACCATCTTCCCTGGGACTGGGTCGGAAATCCTCGCCAGTAGCTGTTGTTCATGTGCGGGTCGGTGGGACCAGCCTGTCAAGCGCGGCGCGGTTTCAGGACACAGCTTCCGGTCTCGCCTTTCAAAGAGAAGAGTAACTTAGGATACTCAAACGAAACCACCGCTGAATGTCTGTACTGTTGGTTAAAAACGGGGTTTATGGGTGGAAAACGACCATTTTATTTAATATAAGGCCTAAAATAGAAGCAACAATGCACAATGTAATAAATAGGTCAAGTTACACATAGTTAAATATTTACAGAAACAGTAATAGCTAACAGCTGTTTATTATTTAGACAGATACACAATGTTCTTGAGGATTATCTTATCGTTAACTAAACCAGAGTTTTCATTCGTAATTTTCACATATTTTCCCATGCTTTGTTTTCCAGGATAGACTACACAATAGTAAATCTTACACAGCATATTTTCATTGGTAACATTAGGAATTTTTATTTATACTTTAGCAACGATTGCCTGAAACTATTTAAATGCTAGCCAAGCTGTTGTGGGCTGTCTGTAAGCTAGTTTTAGTAGTACAAACATACGAAACATAAGTAAAGACTCAGCTAGCTTTTTTTTAACTCATAGTGCGCAAATACTTACGTTTACCTGAGGACAGGTGTCTTTAAAAGGGAATAATGTCGCTAAAGCTAACTCTCCAGAGGCTAATGTTAGCCAAAGGTAGACAAGCGATAGATGACATTACCACCACCAAATGTTACTAGGCAACAATTCTGTGAACTAAACCAAACTAAACTAAGCACAAAGACCTCTGCGCCTTTAACGTGAAGGCTGACTGTCCTCGTCTCTCTCTCCCCGTCCGTCTGTCTGTGTGTAACTTGACCATGGATGCATGTCCCACACTCTCCACTATTTAAACGGTTTTCTGGCTCATTCTTCCACCCGCTGTCTGTAAATGATTGTGATTATGAACCTCTGCGAACCTCTGAGGGAACCAATTGTGCTCATAAGCAATAAACACTATTAATTAAATGGCCACCCACACGTGCTGCTGACAGTTACCGAAACTGTTGTTTTAAATATCACAGCCTGAACATTTACTGTCAGGAAGAAGATTTCAAGTCATGTATGGTCTACACCGTATAAAATAGTTGCCTGCAATAATCTATGGACCACGTGGTTTGATAGATATGAAAAAAATGTACAATAAATGTCCAGCAGTAACTGAATGATCATTTACAGTTAACCACATTAGTATACTAATTAGCATCTGTTAGTTTCTGTGCATGAATGACATAAACAAATTACTGTATTTTGTTACCTTTCTCCAAGTGCACCAGTGTTAAATGTTCTGTCTCGAGAAGGGGAAGTTGTATATGCACAGTTATTAGGATTATTCCAAATAAATAGGACATTTGTGCAAGTTTGCACAATGCAAAAAAACATTATAAAGAATTATGAAAAGAATATGTCAGCTTGGCAAAAGTTCGATCTTCAATACAAGCAAATATCAAGGAAGGAAAAAAAAGGGGGGGGTTTTACTGTGGATGTGACATCTGACACAATAAGAATTATCCCAGGCAAAACTTGCAGAGAAAACAGAAAAGTATAGCTCTTCTATGTCCAAGTTATCGTTTTGCTTCATGAATGACTCTATGGACCACTCTATCTGGTAGCTGGAGATAGTGAAGTGATGACATTGGGAAGAGCAAGTGAATAGAAAGATGTAAGGTAACACAGAGGTATAGTGCTGATTTTTGTGTGTTTTAATGGAGAACAACAATCAATCTTAAGTCTGTAATGCATAAAATCATCATCTGTGCATCATTTACTTGTTTGTGCATCTCGTTATGCTTATGTTCAAGAGCTCCTGTTGGTGGAGCTGTGTTGATAAGTCTGCATTAACACTGATTCTAAAGCCTGCCAGTGAGCACACACACACACACACACACACACACACACACACACACAGAGAAGACACACACCACTCAAACACATATTTACCATATTCATCATATTCATTAGTCAAATAGTTTAAAATGTGCTAGTTAATATTTTTATAAGGGTAGTCACATAAAACAAAATTCAGATTTGTTTTCAGAAAAAATGCATAAAGTTCTTACAGTGCTGTTCTCAGAGAAAAGCCCAGGGAGTATATTTTTGTTTAGGTCTCACAGGTGTTCAAGAAAACTGGATTGTCTGCTGACTTATGAAAACAGTTTTTAATATGTTGAGTTTGAAGTTGTATAACTATCACAATAAATTTAACTGAATGGCATCTATGTTGCCATATATGCTTTTGCTTATATTTTTTTATTCACATGTACATTTGCACTCTGATCATTTTTTACTTTGTGTCTTTTCTAATCTTCTTGGGTCTGAGGTTGTAAAAAAATTAAACTACATGCTCACTGCCGTGTAGTATGTAGTAAGGGTGAACATATAGAATGAAGGCGCCTCCTGGTGGTCATACTTAGTCACAGCACAATTAACCAACATTTATTATTATTTGATTATTATTATTACTCTTACTTACTCTTTATATCTCCAGTTGCCAAGTTGCGCGTTGTGAGGGTGATGTTTCACGGTATTACATGTCCCACAATTCTCAAACCCCCTTCCACTGCTTTTTGATTGTTAACAACTAAATGATATGAATTATGTATGATTTCAGTGGAAGACCGGTCCTCTGTAATATTTCTGTAGCTTCACGGAAGAAACAGTCTCTCTTTTCATTTTTGTGTGTGTTTTTTGCTGTTTACTCAAAAGAAATAACACAAAAGAATGACAATTACAAACAGACCTAAAAATATGAAGAAAGAACATTTTAGAGAAAATGCCCATGTGGTATGCAGCCATGTTGAGGTAAAACTACCAACAGGCTGAGGCCACAAATCCATAGACAGAATACTCGTCTTCAGTTCACTGTCAGCAACACTATCTATAATGAATATAGTACAGTACAGTACAACGAAATGACAGGACACAATACAGCAGTGCAATACAACACCACCACTAAACATGGCTTTATCACTACTAAATAACGCACAACTAGAGAACACTTCTATTTTATTGTCCCACCAATAGAAATATGTTCCCTGACATGATGTTGACCTTCAGTTGTATAACTGTAAAAACTGTGACAACACAGCAGATTTGCAAACACCACAGAAGACACAGGAGAGGCAGCAAGAAAAAGAGTTCTAATAATGTGTAAATAATAATGTACAAACCTGAAAACAGCGAGAGACAAAAAATTATCCAGAGATAAAGCTCTTAGTCAACTTTTATAACACCACTTCGTCTGTTCTTTTTCATCAAAATACTACACTTCTCACTGAACTTGATATGGGTCGTGTAGTTTATTGTGTTGCTCGGAAATGTTATACAAGCAGTATACAAGTGTGTGAAAATAAATAAAAGGTATTTTTTGTCATCTACAAGTCTGACCTGTCCTGATGCTAAAAACATCATATAGTCCTGGTGCATCAGGATGATAAAAACAAGCACTACGTAGTATTCTTAAATTGCCTCTACTTGGTGCTTAGATTTGTGCACATTTTCTGTTCTCTTTCTCCCTTGTGCTGTCTCTCTGTTCAGTCTACCCACATCCAGTACAGAAAACCACAGCAGTGGGGATTATTTCCAGAAACCCTCTGGCTGCTGCTGTTGCCGTATGCCTCCTCAGCTCCTCCTGTGCATTATTCACCTCCATCTCACTGCCTCCTCCACTGATTCTTGGGTTTCTCGTCACGCCCGGGGCCTTTGCAGGTACCAGGGAGAGGGGGCGAGGGTGTAGCTGGAACCGTTGCTGGGCCAGGTGTGTCTGCAGCCTTGCTGACGCTGCTGAGCAGAGCTGGGAGCTCTTGTGAGATGGCCTTCTCTATCTTGTCCAGCAGACAGCCACCAGTCCAGCTGCAGTGGTAGGAGAGCTGCTTGAAACTGGAAACGGGGTTCACGCCAAAGAAATCCTGATATGCTTCCTTGTTGGGCAGATCGAACTTGCTGACGTTGGTCTTGGCCAGAATAGACTTGAAGATGTAGTACTTGTCTGGGTCATTGACGATGTCTTGGAACACCTCGTAGGGGTCGCTGAACCAGCCCAGCTTGTCGTAATAAGTCTGGAGGTAGCGGTCCACCAGCAGGGCATGGATGCGGACACGAATGCCATGCTGGCGAATGAAAGCAATCTTGTTTTCCATCTGGTTCTCAATCACCTGAAGGGGAGAAAGACAGAGAAAGAAGAAAGGACTGAGTAGGAATAAATAAAAACATGGTAAAAATAGTAGGACAATTTGAATAGTGGATATTTAGGGTTATAGTTTCCACTGCACTGAAAATTATGTTATCAAGGAGGTGCATACAGATTCTGGGTTAACCCCAATCAGGCTTCTCAAAATGTCAGAAAATTTTTTTTTTACCATTTTGTACCAGAGATTGTTGTTTTTTTAATATAAAACTGTCGAAACCTCAGGAGCTCAATAAACTCCGAAAGATGTGCTTTCGGTAACTAAACCCAGTGATTCATGTTGTAAACAAAAACAAATCAGGAAGTCGTGCCTGGTTGAGATCATCCAGCAGAGAAGTCTCCTCCTTCATGAAGAGCTCTCGGCTTGTGTCTGCAGCGTAGTCCTGAGGCCAGAAGGAGCTGACGTAAACTCGAGGGGGCTCCGTGACGTTGATCAGCGGGGCCATGCTCCAAAACAGGGCCCCGTAGACCCTCATCAGGTCCTGGGTGGAGAGACTATCGGCTTTGTTGAGGATGAGACGAATCTGGGACTCGCGGCCCTTCATTTGCTTGAAGAGCATTTCCAGCTCCCCACCCACGTCCAGCTTGGTGGGGTCGAACACCAGGAAGATGAGGTCAGCTCGATCGATGAACCACTGGCACACCTCATTGTAGGGGTAACCTGAGAGAGGAGGAGGGAGGAGAGACAACAGACAAAGCGTCTGTGTTATTCATCCAGTGCAGGAAACAACACATGCACATAGAAGGAACCTTTATGTTACACATCATGTGTTTTAATGCAAAAATCTATACACACATCTATACAACCGACTAAAGTTTAAGAATATTTTCATAAGCATTTGTCACCTCTCTCCTGCTGCTTGCGGTTTTCAATGATGCCGGGCGTGTCAACGAGGGTGACCCTCTCCAGCAGCTTGTGGGGCATCTCGATACCCACCAAGCGCTCCAGAAAACCTTGGCCAAATTTCTCCAGGGGCGAGAAGGACCTTGAGCTGTCTGCTGCCATAACGATGCCCTCTATGCTCCGAAACTTCTCCCCGTGCATTACGACGGTGTATTCTGAGGTTGTGGGCTCGGCACCTGGTGGAGTTTGTGAAAGGGCAAAGGGTTACATAATGTGGTAGCAGAAGTTTGTACTCATTTAATGATTTGTTTGCCTTTGATACTTTGGCTAAAGCAAAGACTCCTTAATAAAGGGCCGTTGTGTTATTGGTAACACAGTCTTCTCTGAGTGGCTTACTGTCGCTAAAGAAATCACCAGGACCTCTTCATGAACATGAACTCATCATTCTAGACTCCAGAGTGAACTAGCCTCCTCTAGCTATGTTTAAGTCATAGGTATATTGTAATTCAAGTCATTCATATATTACATTTATTGGTATTTATTGTAAAAATAACCTCAACACTGTGGTCTGTGCTCCAACTGCTCTACCAGCTTTCACAGCTGCCCCTTCATTAGGGAAGGGTAATCCATATGCCATTACCTTGCAATTATCTCCTGTGGAAAGTGAAATTTCAGTATTTGGTGGGTGGTGAATAAATATTATATTATAAAGTAAATAACGAATAAGTTGTGGTTAATTCAATAATACTATAGTCATTTACTCTTTTCATTGTATAACATCTGGGACTGTTTTCACACAGCTGTGTCACAAACATCAAGTTTACTCAGTGTGGACCTGTGTAGAGTTCCTCGGCGGTGCCGTGAAGGCCCAGCAGGTAGTTTATCATGGAAGACTTGCCGACACTCCAGGGCCCCAAAAACAAAACCATGGGCTTGGACGTAATCTCGCTGTCTGAGTGTTTGCGAGACGGACAGAAAAAGAGAGAACATTTTCAAAATCTGCTTTAGACTGTTTCTTTCTTTTAAGATGTCATGTTGAGATGAGAGATCTATGCATATCTATCGATAGTTATCATACGCCATAGTGTTAAACACAGTGCTCTTGATTCATTAAAATTAAAGTTTGATATAATTCATCATAATTCTTTATGTATATCTATGCACCCCTGATACATCGTGAGCTCTCCTCTAGTGCCACCCTCAGGTGAACGTGGCAATTTAGCACATGAAACATCTTATAGTTGACAACCACCCTTTAATTTTCAAATAAAGCTGTAGTATCAAAGAAACCAAACCCTTTAGCTGTAATGAAATACATTGTTATAAATATGCGTGTGTTCCAAAAAAAATTTAAATATGCTGGTGCATGAACAGGTTCTTCCATTCCACACCACAAGAGGTCTCAAAGTGTTTCCTAAAAGAAATATTCATCTCTGCTGTAGGAAGTCTGGCCCATACAGTGTGTTCATCTTTACGTGCTCCTCTTTGTACCTGGTTTGGAAGAACTTTTTCTTTTGCAGAGTTCGTAGAGTGTCTGTTCAACATTTACACTGCTCTTTAATTTAGATTTTCCATCACTGTTTAAAGTTACAGACAGACATGTACCGTCGGTAATATACATACATACATATATATATATATATATATATATATATGAGGACACACTGAAACTGGCTACTATATACCATATATATATATATATATATATATATATATATATATATAACCCTGTATATAAATCCACATTCACCAACTGTTACCACTGCACTCCAGATGCTGTTCATTCTCCAGCAGGAACCTGACTCACCTGTGACTTCATGCAGCCTGAGCTCATTGTACTTGTAGGCCTGCTCCATTGGTTTGATGGCTGTGTGGTAGATGTTTATTAGCTTCTTCATAGCGGCTAGGGAGATGGAGAGAGAGAGAGGGATGGAGAAGGGAGGGGAAGAATTGGGATGTGGCAGCAAGACGACATTTCAGACAGGATTATTATTAATGCTCATGCTACCATTACTGATTACAACAATTGCTGTGGCAGCACATGATGAATTGCCCTCCTAAAGAATCGAGCTGAGGTGATTAGGTAACTGGCTCTGCTGCAGCTCTTTGGCCTCTCTGAAATGAATCTGGTTTAACAGAACAGAGAGCCTTTTTTAGCTGGGGACAGGCTTACATGTTTGCACTGATTAATCACCTCCCTCAAGACATGTCTGCAAGCACACAGGCCGTACACAGATATACACACAGAAAGTGCCAGAACCTAGACATCGTGAAACAATTTTCAGATGTGTTTCAGCAGAGAAGCCCCAACACGAGTCTCAAACTTTCATCCGCATGCAGAGAAACACATCTGTTTTTCTTTTCTCTTGACCAAATAGCTGTAAACATTTGGCTGCATTTGCATTTCACAGCGGAGGATCTGAAAGACATTAGAAAAAGCTGGGCAATGCAACTGTGATCACTGAAGATCCATTTTTTAAGTAGGATGTGGCCTTCACTGGTTGTGTGTGTGTGTCGGTGAGTGTTTGGGTGCACATATGCAATATTTCTTAAGTATCTCTCATGCATTAGGCCAATTCACTGAATTTAAAGACATCTTCGTTGCTTACCTGAGAACTCTGCAGAGGCTTCAGCAGTAGCCAGTTTCAGTGTGTCCTCAATGTGGGAGTGGTCCCTCAGTGTCGGGCCTGCTGACTCACCTTCATGCCGTGGTTGGAGAAACAGATTGTCAGTCAAACACTAAAGTCGCTCTCGTGTATTTAACACCACTTCAGAAATAATGATATGATAATGAATGCTTTTGCTGACACAGAAGGTGCACAGAATTCACGCTTGAACTAAAAACAATCTGTGTAATGTGTCTCTTATCTCTTTCCTAAAAACTTAAATGAAATGAATGAATGAATGAAACGTGATTTTCAGAGTTTTGAGTGAACAGACCACCTGGGCTGAGCAAAGGCCCAACTGCTATATCATGCTGTCCATCTGTCTGTCTCTTTCTTCTCCTATTTCAGTCTGTTTATTTCTGTACCAGAGATTGTTGCTAATTCCTCTTTAGCTACACACAGTATCATATTCTGGGAGGTCGGCATGCTTGAGTGGGAAACAGAGGGGAGGAAAAAAGAGACCTTTACTGTCATTTTATGACACGTCTCAGCTAAATGCTCAGTGAACATTGGTTCTATTTTCTCGTAGAAATTCCTTTATATTGAATTTATAAATGTAATTATGATGTATCTGGTATTTACAAATGTGAATGGACCCACTGAAAACCTAAGGAGAACTTAAAGAAAAGTATTCTGGAAGATAAAAATGACCCTGGACATACAAACCACCTCCTGTGATTCTCCCTAGAGTGTTATGAATGAAGTGGATCACAGTGGTTTATTAATTAGTTAATTAGATTAACTTATTATTTGTGTTTTGAATCTTGAATCTTTATACCGGGTGTCATCCAGACACCAGATAATAACGTGCTTTCTTAAGAACTGAGCGGATGTTTCTTGATTTCAGGAAATAATCTAAAATCTTTTCTTTTTGTACCTTTTGCCTGAGACTGCGTAGGCTCCTCTGCAGTCACCTGCTCCACAGTTGCCTCTACATCTACAGCATCTACATGTGACTCTTCATCCTCAGGAGACTCCTCCACTGTCATTTCTACTGGTACATCCTCCACAGAACCTTCCCCATCAGATTCTGATGGGACATCCTCCACAACCTCTTCAAACACCTCAGGTTCTGAAATAACTTCTGGCTCTTCCGTCACCTCTGGTTGTGGTTCTGATTCTGGCTCTTCTGCCACCTCTGCTTGTGGTTCTGATTCTAGCTCTTCCTGCACATCTGGTTGTGCTTCTG
>JAUMTR010000001.1:15420177-15509375 GCA_032270685.1 Microctenopoma stevenorrisi
ATTCTAGCTCTTCCTGCACATCTGGTTGTGCTTCTGATTCTGGCTCTTCTGCCACCTCTGCTTGTGGTTCTGATTCTTGCTCTGCTGTCAACTCCGGTTGTAGTTCTGATTCTGGTTCTTCTGTCGACTCTATTTGTGGTTCTGGCTCTTCTGTCGACTCTATTTGTGGTTCTGATCCTGGCTCTTCTGCCACCTCTGGTTGTGGTTCTGATTCTGGCTCTGCTGTCAACTCCGGTTGTGGTTCTGATTCTGGTTCTTCTGTCGACTCTATTTGTGGTTCTGGCTCTTCTGCCACCTCTGGTTGTGGTTCTGATTCTGGCTCTGCTGTCAACTCCGGTTGTGGTTCTGATTCTGGCTCTGCTGTCAACTCCGGTTGTGGTTCTGATTCTGGCACTGCTGTGATCTCTAGTTCTGTCTCAGGCTCTGAAACCACCTTGGATTCAGTGTCTGATTCTTCGCGTTCTGTTTCATTTGGTTCTGAGTCTGTTGGAGAAATCTCCACTGGTTCAGATTTGGCCACTTTGACATGTTCCTCAGCAGCCTCCCGCTCCGGAACGTCCTCATCCACCGCGGTTTCCTCACTAACCTCCTCCTCAGCTACTTCCTTTGTATCCTCGTACGTCTCTTCTTGTTCCTCAACTCTTGCTTCATCTTCTTCGGATGCAAGTTCTTCATCCTCAGAAACATCTTCCTGAGTCATACCCTCCTCTTCAAGAGGTGACTCCTTCTCTAGCTCTTCCACATCTTCCTCAGTTTTTCCTTTGCCTTCCTCAACTTTAGCTCCCACCTTATCTCCTTCAGTAGATGCAGCCTCTTCAGCTACTGCATCCTCTTCCTCATCTACAGTCTGATCCTGCACTGACTTGGCCTCTGCCTCTTGCCTCACTTGTTCTTCCTCAACCGCCTCCTCATCCTCTTCATGCTCTGTAGCAGAGGCTGGCTCTTCTTCTTGAGCTGCTGCAGATGGCGGTTTGCATGGCTGACACATTGCCCTCTCTGGGGCCGGGGTGTCATTGGAAGAGCTCTGGCTGGTGTTCTCCTCTGTTGTGTCACATCTACAGGAGAAGAGGTCTCCCTCTGGCTGCTGGAGCTGCAGATGCACACCCGGCTCCTCATCATGGATGGATGACCCTGACAAAAGATCTAAGAGGGGAAAATCAGAAAGAATATGTACTCAGACAGACTGAATCAGGGGAATGCACATCTGCAAATCAGACTGCACAGAGTAACCTGACTGCACATAGTCAGTTTGTTACATCAGTGATTCAGCAGCAGAGATCAGATATTCAGGACGTTCCAGATTTAAGACTCAAGTCTAAGTTCCCAACACAAACTGAATGTAAATCTGTGCAAAAAAAAGGGACCAGGATTTTCTTTCTGGTATTGAATATTACAAAAGAGATTTCAGCATTATTTATTCTAGCAAGAAAAGCCACGGTGACAGTATTTCACCATGTCAGAATCTAATCTGCAATATACTGCTTCAGGCATTTGTTATAATAATTACATTACAATAAAATATTCAAAGGCAGTTTTATGACTGATTGACGGACGGATGGAACATCCAACTTTTACACATTCAGTTTCATTCAGCGCACCATGCCGTAACACCACACTGTCTGTCTGCGCTTTGTTCCTAAATATTTCTTTGCATTTATGATGTTTGCATTAATAGTTAATAAAGTCAATAAAATGCAGGCATCAGAACTGCTCAGCATCATCCAGTGGGTCAAAGTTGCTGCTGCTTTAAAACTATTACATGTGAACCAGGGGAATCCCTCCGTATTACACCACATGCACATAAGTACATTAGATACTTTTCACAACCACCACGACCTCAATTTAACTGTAACTGCCTCTAAGATATTCAGACTAAGGAACACATGGTGGTACACAGTGAGCTGTGAGTCAGTTAAATGTATGTTAACAGTTCGTGTTACAAGACGGAGTCAGTGTCAGAGAGGAAGAGTAAGTGGAGACTAATAATAACAGGCATGCAGCTGTCACAGGTTTTGCATATTGATTAGACTTTTGGACTAGTGCCCACGGACAGTAAACAATGTAAGGCTAATAAAGAAGTTGAAGGTGTGTCCTAAAAGCCGAAGAAGAGCTGCAGGTCATATTTTTGTAGCCTTATGACTGAGCATAACTGCTTTACCATTATTTTCTCATTATCATTCCATTGATTTATTCATTGATTGGTATCTTTGTGATTCATGTATTACACTTCTCAGTTCTGCTCTGAGCCAACAGCAATACCGTCTTCTAATGATAGTTCACTCTACGTGTTGCTTCCTAACATTAATCTATTATGAATTTCTGTTTAAAAATAGCATGGTTAAGACCTTTGAATCAGCAGTGACATCTCCGATTACTTCAAACTTATGGTTATTCAATGTAATAATCAGACTAGTGTCATCAGAATGATTTACAAAACCTTTTTAAGTCTTAAGATTTGTATTTGGGCTTGAAGGGAGGCGCAACAGCTCATCTCACTGTCCTCCACTAGAAGAACTATGTGTTGTTTTTCTCCATCCTCCATAACGGTTCCTTTGCCCTTTTTTAATCACACACATCAAGCAGTTTTATTCACATGATGTTGTTTGTCGGCTCCTGTGTCTGGAAGCTTTGTTATCTTAACACCTCCAGAGTGGATTGTCGACATCAGTAACCACAACGAAAAGCTTGCATGTTCCGAGCCTGTGAGCACTGTGTGGTTTGGTCTTTTGAGCTTAAGGCAGATGGTTCAAAGAAGCCACTTTAGACAATTAAGTCACAGTCACATACTTCATCAACAACAACACATCATATGTTTACAACCTCCCTGCTACCGGCTGAGGTGGAGGTATGAGCCCTGCCTCTTCAGCACTCTGGCACTCAGCAGGGCCCGTGGCTTGTAAAACGTGTTTTCAGGCAGACTGAGTGTACCGCAGGTGTTGGGTAATTGAGCGAAACAAATGAGAGGGAGATTAGTGAGGGGAAACCTGAGGAGAGCGGACGGATGCTGTTCTTATTGAACCACGAGGAAGGTTTGGATGCTGTCCAAAGGCATAGTGCTATAACATCATCTGCTTTGTAACAGTAGCAGCAGCCAAGATCCTGAAGTGAGTCAGGATCTTGACTTTACATAAAGGTCAATTACTAGTTTGTTTATATTATATGAACTAATTAGAAAATTATTAATGTTCTGTGAATTTGTTTTTTAAATTTGTTTAATTTCTTTATTACTTTAAATAGACAGCAAACAGCTGTACACCTATGGCTAACAGGTGAAAAGAAGGGGTATCAATGCTTTAGATGTAGATACATACAGATAGATCAATTAAGTGTAACTAATAATAAAATGAGAGGTAACCATATCTTTCTTTTTTTAAGCAGTATTTATTGATAATTAGACTGTTAGTTGCTTTGCCTAACGTGGTAGAAAACAATTACCTATCCACAAATCCAGCAAAAACTGACCAACGTATGTATTTTTTGAGTTTCTGACCACCCTCTGTAAGTCCAATATTCCATCTCTTTTCGGTCTGTTTTGACCAACAACTTGCCAACAACCAAATACTATATCTGACACACTACATTATCTGAAAGTAATATTGCGTAACTGTGCAGCTACAGTGAGGAAGCTGTAACTAAATTACAGTGCTCTGCTCTGGTTTCTGAGTCCTCTCTGGGACCCTGCTGTTGCTGCAGTGAAGCCTGAGCAGAGCACAGTATCACGGGAATAGAAAGAGACAGGTGCCTGGGTGCTTGGTGGCACATCTTTGAGACAGGAATAGTCCCACAATGAGTCAGAGGGTGAAAAGAAAGATGGATAATTCCATTTCTATTTAGAGAAAGTGTGATGCTCCTCTCCTGCCTGTGATTATCATGCAGCTGGTCTGCAACTGCTCCGCTGTGACTCACCTTGCCTGCAACAGTGTGCAGTTATGCATCACTCTGATTCTCTTTCAAGACCAAGAGCAGTAAATGCATCAGCACCAGGAGGGATGACACACATCACGCTTACTGTGTGTCCCACTTTTTGAGAAATATCAGCATGATAAAACTTCCTTTCTCCCCCACAGGATGACTATTACCTTATTATCTAGTTATGTAACTTTGAACTGTTGGGCTACTGTTCTCTTCTCCCACATGCCGTCTGCTGAGCGCTCATGCCCGTTTTAGCTGGGATAGCCCCCGGACATGGACCTGCTGACTGGAACGACAGATTAACAGCTCTGCAGACTGAGCGGAGAGGGAGTTATGAGACTTTATTAAGACGTTAAATGCAGCCCTGACTTTAACAGAGGCTTTATATACTACATGTGGATGTGTGTGCTTTCCGGAGAGCAACACTATAGGACACTGTGGTCCACAGTGTCTGGTGATGCCTTTAGATGCTTGACTATGGTGATGTGCTGTGGCCAAATGAACCAGTGCAAGGAAAAACAAGGGTATTCTCTTCCAGTTTGAAAACAAAGGTGACATATTAGTATCTAATTAATCTTGATCTAGGAACAAAGGGTGATATATAAACCATCATATTTTCATTTTACATCATTAATTATGAGTTGTTTCTCTGCTCAGGTAAGTGTGGATCAGTTCATTTCTCAGAGAGCCTAAAAAAACTCATGGTGGCGTTCATGCAACAGTGGTTGTGCGTGAAGAAACTAAAACTGAGGAAATGAATTATCCGTCTGCTTTTGCCTTGTCTTCAGTGTGCCTATTTGTATCCCGTCACAGTGTGTCTCTCCAGGGCAGACAGGACAGTTTCCATCAGCTGATGTCACATCTCGGCCCTGACATTTCCACTCGTGTGACAGCAAAGCTCTGCGCTGTACCACTGAAACAACAATAGGCTTTCTCTCCCTGCTTAGCAAAGTTTATACTTTGGGCCACTGAGTTTAGAAAGGAGGGCTGAAAGTCAAGCTGCATTTTACAAACACTAACCTTAGACAACATTAACCTTAAATTAGGAGAAAGCAACGTAATGGTGCATCAACCGTCTGTGGGTAACGAAACTCGTTTATGAACTTATTGTAAAAATGTTTTCATTCATGACAAACAAAATCATAGTTTGCAAGCGCACAACCCAATTCCAATTTGATAAGAGACACCAACAGATCCAGCTGTGGTAGATCAGAATATCTATTTCAGAAAAACCTTGTTAAATAACCTTTTAACTAAATACATCCAAATGATCTTAAAACCCCACCATCCTCCACCATACCTGCAGCAGTCAAGACCACCAGGAACAGCGAGCAGCACACAGGAACCAGAGACTTCATTTTGGCTGCCAGGGGCCTTTCCCTAACCTCCCCTGGTTATATATACCACTCTGGCTAGAAGGCCAGAGGGCATGTTAGTGGAGGTGGGGCACAGCAACTGCGCCCATATGAGCCTTTGTGTGTGAGACAGCTGTCTTGACCAATCAGGAATATTTAGAGCAGAGAGAAGAAGGGAGACACTAACTGACCATGTTGTAGCCTTTATTTTATACGTACTGTGACAATTCTGTACAATTACATACATATCTTGAGAGTAGTTTTGGGTGTAACTAGGCGAATGTTTTGGTGGTTGTTGTCCCTAAAGACATTTAATTTTAAGATCAAAAGACGAACATTGAATTTCAGCTTTTATTTCTCGGTTTCTATAGATACATTAAACAACAGAACAGAGGACAATGACATCAACAACCCTCGCTGAGCAGGGATATGTTATGTTTTATATGTGACGAGGGTAAGGTAAGCCTCCACTAAAGTGTTAAAAGGCCAAAATTTGAAGGAAGAAAGATTCTGCATATGATCAAGATCAAACAAGCTCACCTGTGAAGCACAATGGAGGTAGAGCTTAGGATTGCTTGGCGGTTACTAATTCACGATGCTAGTTGTTGGATGAATTCAGAGGTGTTAACATTTTGTCTGCTAATTTATAGAAGAATGCATGTAGTTATGGCAAACAGGAGATTTGCTACCAAATATTATTTTTACTTTAATACTGTGTTTCAACACTTTGCTCACTAAATATTCAGGTCATCTAATACAAAAAAGTATATCTTATGCTGAGATGTGCACTAAACTTTATATTTCATGCTTGATGTTAAAACAAAATGTCTTAAATGTAAACAAAACAAACATATCATGTTTATCAAATTTGAATAAATTAAAAAAAATATACACTCTTCAAAGACCAAGACCTCTAGAACGTCTCATATTAGTATGGAGAATAAAATGAGGTCTGTCTGTCACTTGTGACTGTAGGAATTTCTCTCTGCTGCTACCAAATGAGTTTCTGCTCAATGTCCCCACCTGCTGGACAGACAGCGCCATAGAACCACAAACACAAGAGGTGTAATAAAAAAGTACAAATTTTATTTTTTTTTCCATCTTTACAAAGGCCTGTTTACCCAAGTTTTTATTAACAAAATATAACACCTTCTCATCGACCTGGACTGATGGGAAAAAATAATCACACAAAATAGTTTTAAAAAAATGTCTGTCACCGGAAAATGGAAAAACAGGACAAGAAAGACAGAACACAACAAACAGATGTTGAATTGTGTCACAGCAAAGAGCTTACAAAAATGGCAAAAAAATCCCAAAACTTCTTCACCAAGTGCTTCATATCAAATATCTCAAATTCCACCAAAGGCAGCAGTGCTGCAACACAATGTACAGAAACGTTAAACAATGTGTTTCACCAACAAATAACCCTCAACCTAAACTCAGGCTGTGGCTTAACATTCGTCAGCAGAACACCAAACCCTTAAAGTTTCATGAACAAAATGAGAATCATCCCATGTTTGGTTTGAATATACTACGCTAACCCGATATAAAACTGACGTCAGCGAGAGAATAGTGTCAACACATCTCACAAGGACAGTTTCACACTGAAATCATCAGCCATGTGTTTGTATAAAGAAAAGAAAAGTCAAAACAAAAAGCCCGCTTTATACAAGAGAAAACAGCAATTAGTAACATGCATTCAATTGGCAACAGAACACATCAGAGATCAAAAGATGGATACAAGTCCAAAAAAAGAAGGAATGTTTACAGCATCAAGTCAGCGTATCAAATCGAGTATGACAGGAGGACTCGAAGCAGGAATTTCCAGTCAGAATCCAGAGAAATATAAGCAATGTAACATGAAGTGGACAGATTTGATGCATTTCAAATGGAGATGGGGTTTTGGGAGGCAACGCGTTTGCATCAGTGCTTTTCCTTTGAATTCTAGTTAATGTGACACTGATTCTTTTTTTAGTTTAGTAAGATGCCTCCCCACTGTGTTCTCAAAGTTACTTTCTCATGTAAGCAAATATGAGAAAGAAGTAAAAGTGTTGCCATCTGTAGTCCGACAACTCCTCCTCGCTTGCCCTACTCTGAGCAATTTCAAAATGTGGAAAGATCGTCATCAAAGCGATCAAGTGTGAATTTACACGAAAGGTTTTGGCCTCAGCTCACTGCTTATCAGCAGAGCACCAAGTTGACAAAGAGCACCTTGCAAGGAGAGACTACATTCTTTGATACCAACATGTCAAGTTTCATACATATACTGTAGGTGTAATGTACACACACCTACCAACGGTGCATAGATAACTTCACCTCATGTATAAATGACACAAATGTACTAAAGATGGAATTGCATAAATACGGAAAACTCTAGTGCATAGTCTTTGAAATCAACAAACCAAGACCAGGAGATAGACTGAAGTCTTTGGAGGAAAACCAGAAGCCTTTGTGCTACGTTAACATTTTATTTGCCACATTTTCATGTGCAAAGACTAAACTTAATTCTGTCTGATAGTCTGAAATGAATTGAGAATTTAAATGAATTAACTAAATGCTGGTAACGTTAGACATAGAACCAAAGTTTGGTTGTTTTTTAATGTTGGGGTCACAAACGAAAGAACTGACTTTAGTTGCCTCAAAACTGAAATCAGATTCATGTGAAATTCACCTCAAGGCCTCTGGTTTCCAATTTTAAGTTGTTAATCTCAATATAATAAAATGTTCACCTTCAACATTCAGTAACCCTGACACAAAGTAAATTTTAACAAAAACATGGAGATAAAAAAAAAAGATCAATGTAAATTGTTCTACAGCTTATTTTAAGGGCTTAATTAGACATAAAAGAAAACAATATTTTTCAAGTAAATCAGACCAAGCAACCAAATAATTTCATGGGTCCTCAAATTAACTTTGTAATCAAGTTAGATTTTTTTTTCCTCAAACTTGTAAATGTAGAAATGCCTTCGGTTGTAGTTTGTGTTGGGGTTCACGGCCACTGACACTAAACAAACAATAACCGAAAAATTAAGACTGGGGAAAGTAATTACGTCAAATCAAGAGCCGCTTGCTTATTCCGTCGTTACATTCAACTCTTCGTTACACTGAATCCATCAATTTGTAGCACAAATAATACTGTCAGCGCGCCAGTGACGACTAACTGTGATGCTGCGACTGCACACATGAACACACATGAAGGACGGATCGATGCTCGTAGCTTTTTACACGAGGAGAATCTTTCCACGCGGCCCCCTCTGCACGCTGGCCATCCTATGTTTTCAATCTTTAGAGGTTTTACAGTACACGACTGACACTGAGCTTAACCACTGGATTTAAGAGTTTGGATAATGCCAAAGAAAGACGTATTTTAAAAGTAGTCAAGCTCCTGGAAGTAATCTTACAGTGAGTAGGTATTTTAAGTGTTAGCGTGTGTATGCGAGTGCATGGGGTCGGATCAGTTCATGGAGCAGTCCTCTCCCTCTGTGTCGGTGTCCGTGTCTGAGCAGGCGGTGTCCATGGCGACAAGAGTGGGCCTAACAATAACCGCTCGTCTTTGCTCCTCCTCAGCGCTGGCTCTCTTCTCTTGAGCGCGCTCGATGTGCTGGATGGCCTGAGAGGAGAGGACAATACAACACTGAAGGCTGCAGCAACGACTCAGTCAGCTCAAAAAACAAAACAAATACTAAATGTTAGTTAACAAGGATACCTGCACAATGGTGTCCAGGTTTTGTCTCGACGTGGACACGGTGCTGGTGTGGGCTGATGGGCTCATGGTCACCACCGTGAGGTGATGGTGAGGGTGTTGGCTTAGTGTCGGAGCTGGGACGATGACTGTGGGGTGGTGGGTCGGAGCAGGCGGAGTGGGTGGGGCCAGCACCTGGAAAACAGACTTAATGTCAATCAACATGTGACTGATTTCTTTTTCTCGTGTCAATTCAGGCGCCTGAAGGATGTTAAAGTTCACTTTAGTGCGTTAATGTTTAGGAACGCGACCACATTTTGTGTGCAATACGTGCATCTAACCTGCGTTTGTCTATCAGCAGCATGGATCTGCTGCAGCCTTAACAGCGTCTGACTCTGAATAAGTGCCTGCTCCTCCTCCACCTGCTGGGTTATCACTTTCAGACGCTCAGGGTGCAGCTGCGTGTCCAGAGAGCGCACCTGCACACAAACACAGTGCACAGGTGCGTGTTTGTTAAATAAAGCGCCTTCTCTGAACCAATTTAAGACCAGCCGATAAATTACTCGATATAACTAACTGTTTCCGCACAGTCGTAAATGAATGGTGATTTGCACAAGACACAGTAAAACCAACAGAGATAAAGTGATCACCAGATAAATAACCAACTCTGAACAGATTGGCGGTTTTACACGTGGAGATATTGTAACGCTGAGCACACAGATAACGTCTGGGGCTGTAAACTAAGCTTTGTTGTGTTCGAAAGATGGCGCCAACCTTGGACTGAATGTGAGACAACGCTGTCATTGATTCCTATTATGTCCAAAATAACTGTGTGTCATGCAAAAATCATTTCCAGTAACAAAAAATACAAAACTACATTCCAGCTCATTCTAGCTTCCTCAGCAGCCTCTCTTCTTCACGTCTCCCCTGTTGTTTACATTCACCTTTCACTTCCTGCTTAGGTCTGTTTGTTTTCAGCAACTGCTCAGTGCACACTGCTCCTTTGTCTTAACCAGCAGTTCAGGTAGAGTCAGCATGTGCTTATCGGGAGCTGGCTGCCTTGTGGCTGACAGTCATGTGCAGAACTCTGGTAGGAAGTTGAATTGGCTGATAAAACTAAAGCAAAACGTAGCTCAACACAAGACTACAGCAGGAGCCTTTTTACAAGCTTCGTCTTAATAAATCAATCAACTTGTAAGAACTTATTTGACATCTACGTTTATTATCGGTTTAATTTAACACGTTAGAATAAATTCTGGTTGCCACAGTAACACATTAGCTTGTGTGTGAAGTTAAATATCTGAGAATCCCAAATTAATGACACCTGAACTGCTGAAATGAACGCGACATGAGTTATGAGGATCCTACAACACTGGCTCCTCCTCTCGCCTCACCTGCTCCTCCAGCTGCATACGAGCTGACCGCTCCTTGTCCAGTTGCTGACGCAGCTCTAACATCTCCCTCCTCAGCTCCTCCACTTTCTCCTCCTCCAGCGTGTCTGGTGAGCCGATCCCCTCGTCCTTCTCCTCCGCCCGCCTCCTCTTGGGTGAGGAACCACTGAACTCCTGAATCAACATGAAGCAAATGTAAATACTGAGGGAAATTATCATTATGTGAAAAACGGATGTGCGAACACAGAGCCCGTGTGGGTTGAAGATAAATCTCCAGGTGAGCCAAAGCATCATGGTAAACAAATGGCTTGGGATGACTGTCAAACTGAAAGGAGGCTGCGTTGTCTTTGGGAACAAACCTAAGCTGTTAAAATATGTAATTAATGCTCAGCTGTTTTGATGGTAGTATTCTGCATAAGCTGCGTTACACTTGTAAGTGTCTGTATGTGGCATTTTATTTCCATTTCCTTCTAAAAACAACCCTGCTGGTTATTGGAGCATCTCTCATACACACTCATATGCAATTCATTTATTAAATAGCAAGTCAACGCAGCTCAGATTCTGCAGTTCTACGCCCTCTGCTTTTCCTTTAAGATGCCGTTTACTGCCACCTGCTGGTCTGGAGAGGCATTTTTGACACAGGTAGGTGACATGAGGCGACACAACAATTGACACTGCTAGTTCTAAGATGTTGGCTCGGCGAGTCTCCGCCCCCTAGACGTCAGCTGATGAATATAATGCCCACTTTGTTTCCCCCTGTAGCAGGTCAAGTGGGGGAACACTGGTTTTCCTACTGTTTGGTTGTGAAATATCACTAAATAAAGTAAAACATTGCCCAAATCTTTGATCCAAACCTGGTTTTATCCACAGGATGGAAACATAATGACATGTGGTGTTACCTGGATGAAGCGTTTGAGCTGATTGTTCTGTGCCAGGAGCTGTGTCTTTTCCTGCTCCAAGGTGAAGATATAGTCTGCGGTCTGCTGCAAGATGGCCGCCTGGCAGGAAGAAAGTCAAAAGGTAGATTCAGAAAACTGACCAAGACACATTTATACAAACTTGCATCTAAAGCAAAAAGGAGACAAATCAAGAATCAAATTGAAAATGTGCATCTGTAGAAAATCATTAAATCTGCAATGACACTGACACACATGCTGCATTTGACCAAAGTAGGTTTCAAATGAGGCTAAGAAAATGTATATGATCAGAGGCCAAATGCATGGATCAAGCCTCTGTGTGGCCTCACAATAAGTAAACAAATAAAAACCTTGTATCATTTCTACTATAATCTACAAGATCTTTTCTAGTGTCTTAATGTTTGTTGCACCTTGCTGAGCTTCTCCCCATCTGTGTGGGGCAGGAGTGTTTTGAGGGACTGGAAGCCTGCATTGATGCTCTGCATGCGCCGACGTTCATTGCTGTTGGCGATCTCCCGGCGGATTCGCCTCTCCTGATCCTGGGCTGTCTCTGGACTGAGGGGGATGTTGGCCAGGCTGAGGGAGTAAGATCAAAGAGAGACGATCATCGTTGTGTCCAAATGCAAAAAAGACAAAGCAATTAAAAGAAAATGAGACCTCACAAATCTGCAGCTAATCAGAGCAGCAACTAATAACTGTCATTCATTTTCTTCCTTTACCAACGTAAAGGAAGTTTGTGTTTTGTTTGACCAACAGTTACTTTAGGCAGTGGTTCTCAAAGTTTGGAACAATGGAACTGTAGCATCTCTAGTGTCAACATGACAAATGCAATGGAACAATATATCTTTACACAGAGAGGAAAGTAGTCTACGTAGTGGGGATAACATGTGAATGGAAAAAACTGGGACATGTACAAAAAAAAAAAAAACAGGTAAATTTTAATGTTAATATTTTAGACACTTTTATTTTCTCAAATTTTAAACCTGTCTATTTGTTCATTTGTGTTATGTTCTGGTTCAGAGCGGGATATTTCGAGTCCATGTGTCACAATCGGGCGAGTGGCTGTTTCATTTTAGTTGATTTGTTTACAGACAAAAACTGAACCAAATCCATGTTCTCTGCCACCAAGGTGGCTTTAAATACACTCCGTTATTTAAATGGGTAGAAACACGCAGCTTAACTTTGAATGAATGCAGGGTAGGACTAAAGTTGTTAGCGCCGGGAAGACAATAAACCTGAAGAACCAGATCTGTGATGTTTACGAGCGCCACAAAGGTAAGACAAAGGCCGCTGTTCATATTGATCTGGTTTTATACTTCACCATAACAGATAGATAAACAGAATAAAGAGTTTGATTTCGTTTCATTATTTACAGATATTCACTTATTCTGTTAAAGGGGCAATTAATTAAAGATTTCTGTATCAATTACTTTACAATTGATTACAACTTACTAGTGAAACTTGGGCTGATCAATATCAAATACTGACCTCAGTCCATCATAAACCAAATAAACTCCTAACAAGCATGATCACCACAATATTCTGCAGTGATTTCTCTTTTGTAACAAGATTCAAAGGCCCAAAACACACCACAAGGCTGCATAAGGGGCAACCATAGAAAGGTACTGTTAGGTTGCTGCAGGAGACAACCTGGCCTCCACAGTCAATCCACATAAACCCAGGTGAGATGGTTCCGGATGAGCTGGACTGCAGAGTATGGGACGCTGCATAAATGGGAAAACCTCATGGAGAGAGGCTGCATGCTTTGGCAACCGTTTTCATTTCAGCATTTACTCAGTATTCATTACACTGTATTGTTTTTTTTTTTATACCAAACGTGTTATTTATTATTACCATAATGTAGAAAACGGCATCACAGCAACACAAAACAATTCTCTTAATAGCTACATAATGCTACATAATACATATTGCCAGAACTGTGTATAGCAAATAACCGTAGGACACTAGAACCGTAGGACAACAACCGTAGGACTTTGGTAAAGATCCACCACATGCAGAGCACTCAGTGCGGGTTTGTTAAAGTTTAGACATGAAATCAGCTGTTGTCGGCTGCAGTTGCCAGGAGCGCGGACCTCCAACATGGCCGCCGGAGAGCGAGTCTGGACAGTAGCAGCAGTGAAATGTGACTCCGCCACAGGCAGCAGGGCCGCTGCAGGCACGGAGAACAATACTCTCCCCGAAGAACGCGTTATTTATCAGGCTGCTGCCGTCAGATACAAAGCGTGCGCGCAAAGTTACACGCAGGAACTGACGCGTTTCAGCTCAACAGCCTCGTATGTACGAATAAAAGGATCCAACGCGCACATAACGCTGTTTGGAGCCGAGTGCGCAGATAGCTAGCGTCAAGCTGTTAGCCAAGCTAGGCTAATTGTAGCACATGACACAACCTCGGTTGCTGCGCGGAGCGTTGCTTAACCACGAGTATTAAACAGCCGAACCCAATTTTTCATAACCATATCTAATACAAACACATATTAGCTTCCCTTACAAATAGAACTGCGGAAAAAAGCGAATAATTGACTAATCTACGTCGGCGCACACACGGGGTTTGGTACATAGCAGCGAGGCGGCGGGGAACACGTTAACTACCACGTGGTTGGTGTTCAACTAGACGTAAATGTATCGATTTCGTCTCGCTGATACATATTTCGGAGCTGGACGGCTGCACACACGCTCCGTGTCTTACCACGGGGGGGAGGGGACCACGGCCAACAAATACAACACATATGAAATTATCTCACACACCCTCTCTGCCAACAGCGACAGCTGGCACAACAAAACAGCTAATTTCACGTTATACAACCGCAGTCCCGCTGCCGCTGTATGGCAGCGATGCTAACGGCTAGCGTGCTAGCTGGAGCCAGACTGCGGCGCGCACACACGCACACATGCATGCATACACACGCTACAGACACATGGAAGACGACTTGTGCGAGCTGCGTGGTATCAACACAAATGGCTAGCTACATACCTGCAGAGACCTCCTATAACGTCCTTCTCCGTCTTCTTGAACTGCTGTAAGGACGGGATCTTCTCTGTCGGCATCATGAAATATTCCATGCTTCCCAGACCACCTTCTGTAATCCGTGTTTTCTGTTTTTCTCCTTCCTCTGCGCTCCTTGATTAGTACAATTACGCTTGTTTTTCCTTTACCGCAGAGCTGCCGCTGTCTCACTCCCCGGTGACACGCGTTTGAAAGATCTTTCCAAAGTGTGTAAACGCGAAGAGCTGAGATAGAAAAATAAAAGTTAAAGCTGTGTTGCTTCCCACAGCTGATGGGGTTCCCTCCAATGTGTGTGTGTGCTTCTTGCCTCCGCCTACTACGGGTCTGTGTGTGTATGCGTGTGTCCTACCTCCGCCTACTACGTGTGTGTGTGTGCAGCTGATTTGTGTGAGGCGGGAAACAGCTGGTTGGAATCAGAGCCGTTTTCCGGAAAGCAGAACAAACAGAGCCTCTTCAGTGCTGCAAACCCAGCTCCCCGCACAGAAAATATCAGCCAGCGCTGAACAAAAGTACCAGAAACACGTAACCAACCGGTGAGATGATGAAAAAATCTGAACTAACAAAAGGGGATGAATTAAAACTATGGTGGTAGTAATCCACAGTTAATAAACAGTTAATAAATACACAACTCATTTAATGAACAATGTGCCCAGTGCTTTATTATAATAAAATGGGTCTGCAACTATCCTATTATTTTACTCTTCACTTTGTGTTTTGATTAGTTATTATTTATTAGTCATTAGGTCTGTTAAATATCAGTAATAATGAAATTAAATCTATCCCTTTACAATTTTATGAAGTGTGTGATGTTTTTCTAGTTGAATTCAAGTCAAAAGATCTGGGAAGCATCACATATATCTGAAACAAATTACTATTACAGTGTTTTATGTTGTTTATACTATGTACAAACAAAACTGAAAAAAACCTAGTTCGTAATAACATTCACCCGACTGGTTGTACAGATGTTCACTACGTAGGAAGACAATCTAAATATATTCCCAACAGTATGAAAGCACATTACTGCAGCGATGTACCAATATCAAACAGCTCTTTGAGCATTTGTTACTACTTGTTCCAGATGAACAGAATCAAACTTCTAAGATTTCCTTACCCGGACTATTGAGCATGCATTGAGACAATTACCAGCAGTTTATAGAGAATATCAATGAGAACACAGATATGGATGAAATGAATGCAGTTTATCTTGTATTGACATTAAATGAATAGAAAAACTCACACACTCAGTTTTTGTGAATGAAAGGAGCAGCTCATGACAAATTGATTACGTTTACATTTGCCAAACGTTCTGAGGTGTTTAACAGGTCATTTAATATCTTCTTTAATAATGTAGTTACTATACTACAGAAAACATGTATGTTTACAGTTTTTAGTACCACGGTCCTTGTTTGTTATTTTACTGAAGCACAGCAGTGAAACTGTGTCCTTGCAAACAGAAAGTAGGAATGTGGTACCAGAAGGACTAAGAAGAATCACTTATACTATACACTGTATTAAAACGCACTGAAAAAATGTCTTAGTGCTCATGTCTTCACATTATTGAAATCATTTAACATCCAATGGTCACTGTGTCGAGCTAATTATCTAATGCAAACATGCAAACAAAAACAAAATAGGTTTTCTTAGGTTTTTATTTTTCCAGCACAAGGTAATAAACAACAGAGATGAATATATATTCTAAAACAAGATAGATAAATATTTGGCCCCCTATTCCAGTAAAAAAACAGATTCTGTCATTTTTTCCTCCACACGTTTGGTTTAAGTATGCCTAATAAAAAACTAAATATACAGCTTACATCCATTAAAATAGGACATTTTACTTCTTGGGACAATATACACCAGACAGTACGCTGCTTTACAAGCAACGCACTTTGTCTTACACCTATACATGTTAGTGTACCTACTGATTTCAGCATCTGCAGCAAAGTCCATCTACAAAGTAAATGCTCATTTAAATTACAGCGAGACAATTACAGATACACGTCACTTCAGTATATTAGGTAACACACAGCAAGGTTATGTGAAGCAAGTAGCACACATTCTTCTAAGGGAAGTGCAGCTGAATTTCCGCTCATTAATCTTGGCTTATGATGAAGCAAATGCAGATTGTGGCTCAATGCTGCAGACACCTATTTATTTATTCATGACACGTTTAACGGTGGATAGCACCGGTAGCATAAACACGTTAAGGCATTCTAATTACAAGCGTTAGTTCATTGAAAGGTCTCTGATTGAGGACGATGTTGATTGAGGCTTCAGCATACGCACTTACCAGAAAAGACCAACAATACAAATAAATAGAAGAGAAGCGTGTAACGTGACAGGAAACATGCTAAAACACCTGGACCGCTTCGAAATGTGATTGTCATGCCTCATCTAGTGTCTCAGGATAACAGTTAAATTGACCCTGGTATTTTAAATGCCATAAACCTAAATCTTCCTTCATTTGTACCATGATTTAAGAAGTCACCCAAATGACCCAGAAATCTGATACCATAGGTTTGTCCAAGTGTGAAGGTGAGAGAGCTTAAGAAACAACTCCAGCTGACAGCGAAGGTCTGTCCCTCTTGGCAGAAGATTCTTCCACAACAAAAGTATAGTTATACTGAAAAATAACCAAAAAAACAACAACAGGGTGAGTTTATTCTTTGTGAGCCAAAACCAAAAATATGTATTCAAAGTTTAAGTAAGGGGGATATGACTGAGTCAGATGTGTGCCAACCTCATTTTCAATATCTCGCAGTGACTTTATACGGATGTTGTCTAACTGACAGTTCAGCTGAGGAGTCTATGGGAGAGATGAGTTAAAGACAATGAAATGTGAGTGTATGTCTGTAAAAGACAGAATGGAAGATAAACTTAGGAAAAACCAATTGAACTAAATGAAAATTCCAAACATACTGTGTTATTGACATCAAATTTTGGGTGCAGACTGAAGGGAACTCCATCTAGAGCTGCAGAAAGTCAAAGTATGTTACAGATGAGAAACCGTGGAGCAGCCATGATAGCGTGTACAAAGACAGACTAGGAGCACCTGTAATTCCATGGAAACTGGTGTCTGCAGGTTTATCCGAGTTCTCTATGGTCTGGAGACTGTGGCGTCTCTGGCTCAGTCTACATGGTGGCACTGCAGGAGGAAGGATGCTGTGGAAACAAACAAAAAGATGTTAATGCTAAGAATAAAAAACTGTGTTATATGATTCTGACTTATATCCTTTATCAAGAGACATTACTTTATAACTTTTTAGTTGGCAATGTAATACTTATTTCATATGTAATATAATAAAAATGTAGTCAGTGATTTAGTTAATTATTAAAGTGTCTTTAAAGTCACCTCTACATTAGACATTAAAGAAGCACGGTACCTGGGTCTGAGGGGAAGAGCAGCAGGGGCTTGGTCCAACGAGAGACCCTGGAGATCCAGGCTGATACTGCGAGGTTTTGGCTTGGGGCTGGAAAAATGTCCTTTTCTACACCACAATACGTAGCCATGAATGTCACTGGGGAAAAGGTACATCAGACCATCAGTGGACTGATCTCAGCTTTATCAGCATTATTATCATTTAAAAACAAGTAAACATTTTCATTGCTATTAGCTGAACATTTATTTGACTTGAATATTTTTATATGTGAATGGTACCAACCCCACATATGTGTAGTGCTGCAGCAGCATTTTGCTTTTGGCTGTCAGTTTTATACTCAACACAGCTGTTTCCACACTGCCCACAGGGACGATGCGCATGCACACACGTTTCTTCTTTGAAACAGAGGCCTCTGGACACACACACACACACGTGAAATGTTTTAGGAATTGAATAATACACATTAAATCTGCATCAAATATTAGTCTGCCGGTGCACATGTACTCACTCTGGTCCAGGTGTTCTGCTATATAGCAGTAACCGTGGGGAATGGAGTCCTTTTCTGAAATAAGCTGAATGTCCGCCACAACCATACCACCTGTCAAGTCCTATTTACATTGAAAGAGACAGAGATGTCTAGAGATACGTCATATTTTGGCAATGCAAGACATTTTATTTCTTTTACCTTGCTGTAACAGAGGTAATACCCAGACTTCATCCCAAAGCTGCGTGTAAAGTTTGCTGCTGTTCCATCTTCTGTGATGCTGATCTGCAGAAGGACAGAGAGGCTGAGAAGATGTACCATACAACAGACCAGCAACAGACCAAGCTCAGGCATCAGGACATCTGCTGATATACTGAGACTGAACTATTCCATCTACTGTAGCTCCTTCCGCTCTGTAATTCCTGTGGATGTATCTGTTTATTAAAATCAGGCAGAACTTGAGTAAAACTGAATTTGGGTTCAGATAAGATGACAAAATGTAGCTGGACTTTGTTGAGAAACAGAATATCTGCTGAGATTATATCACTTATATCACTACCATTACCTGACATCTTCCATAGATTTAATGCCCCTTTAAAGCATGTCCCTTGTTAAACAACAGAAGGGAATTCATATTAGAGTTACCGCTGTACGTCGTACACCAACGTGGAAACACTTGGTTCCCATTTATTTGGTGAGCATACACATGGTTTTAAATTATCACTGCAGAGGTACAGACCTACTGCTGTATATGGACAACAGTAGACATATGAAATCTCCATGTTTGGTCGTACCATGGTGAACTCTTTCGGGCAGGTGCTGCTGTTGGAGGTCCATGCCACCGCTGTAATTGGCCGAACTTCCCCATGCTCCATCATCGACATCTAACGAAGATAAAAACAAAGAATAAGAAGAAGTAGAGAAAAGCACAGATAATTAACGGACAACACACGACTGTAGAAATACATAAAACATTCACTCTATGAGAATGAATATGTCTGACGGAAATCCATTTACCCAGAAATGTCTGTACATCAGTTTTGTGGTGGAAGAGGTTTTTATTACCCACATGTTTTGTATGATGGTGCGTATTGTGACCCGAGCATGTTATGAGTACCACATTGTGACAATGACTGTGGTGACTTCTAGCAATAAACAGGCTATGACTCAGTATAGGAATTTATGTTATGCCTAGACAGAAAGATCCTATTCAGTGTAAACAGTAATGTTTGTGTTCAAGGTCAGAAAGGCATTTTTCAGTGGTTGTCAGTGAACTGCGCTCCTACTTACTGATCTGTAAAATGTCCCACGGTAACTCACATATTTAGAAATATAACAGATATAATGATAGAAACTACTGGTTAACAGGTTTATATTATGGTAGGGTAGGCTACAGCACTCCCATAGGAGTGACCCTGAAACCTTGTTGGCTTGTGATTCCTAAAGAAAATCAAGATATTTTGACGGAGAACCTTCACGGAGACATTTGAACTCTGTTAAACTCTGTTAAAAGGTTTTTCGCTGCATGGTGAATTGTTTTAAAATGTAAAATGGTCATATTAATTGTCAAATTCCCAGAGGCTAATAAGACACGAACAAAAATCTCAGTCATTAGCATATTTGATATGCTAATTAACAGAAACTAGTTATTTAAATCTGTTCGGGCTGTTGGGTGGGTTGGTACAGATGTTTTGACAGGTTGGTTAAAGCCATTACTCACTTGCATAATAATTACTGTGTGAAGTATTTCTGTTTCATGCAGGGAAAACAGATGAATTTCGACACTTTGACTGCTCCACCAGCAACTTTAAATTCAACCTTATCACACGTCTATATTTACTGACAAATCTATGTGTAGACATTAAGAATAAAACCAGAGTAAATGAGTTATAAAGATTGGTTTGTATTCATATCCCTTGTGCCTACATGACGTGCCGCGCTAACGTCACCTTACTATAGTACCCACTGTTCCATTGACAAAACTCCGCTCTAACTTGTTTAAAATTTGCCTCATGTATTGTTTGCTTAGAGAGCCAACGAATAAAATAATAAAAAATCACACTTACGTCGTGTCGATGTTCACTTATGTGATTTCCAGTTGCTGTACGTCGGCAGACGAGCAACTTTTTGGTTACTAACCGGAATTTCTTAGTCTTCCTCGTCAAAGCAGGAAGTGCTGAGTCCATGCTGACTACAAGTCCCATGAATCCTCGAGTCACCACGTCATTAATAAACGTCAAACGCCTGCCCAACTCTAAACGCTAGATGGCGACATTGGGCGTGTTCAGAGCTGGTGACTTGTGTTGTTGGCGCGTGTTAGGGTTAGAAGGGTTTGATGTCGGTTCTTCAAACCACAGTTAACATGGTTTCATATTTCACACATATTATTCAAGTGGGAGGAAGTTAAGTGATTCAACATACAAAGATAGTATTTACACACTATTGTGCCGTTTTTTCATCAGCTTGCATTTCACAAAAATGCAGGTTTGCAACAGGTCAACTCAGGTCAGTATCACGCACAAAGTGAGAAATTAGAATAATCTGCAAACCTAGACGTCCCCTAATTATTCTGTCCTTCTGACGCACGTATATGCAATTATAATTTTACCACTTTTCTACATTGTATTTAAATAATTCTTCCATATATTGTTGAAAGAAGACAAAAAAACCCCACTTTGTTAATATTATGTTGATGGTAATAAAGAGCGGTTTGCAAATATAACTCTTCCACGCAGACCTATTGCTGCTAACTGTATTTTTTCAGTTTGCCAGTATATAGGTTTGTCCCGCTCTTCTCTGCTTGTAAATGGATTAATGTATTGAGCTTAATCAAAAAGGTCGATCTTTTTTGTACTCAAAGGAACTTAATTGTTGAAGTGCACAGTGGTGCAGCAGTGAGTGAGAGGAGGTTTTCTATAACTCATCCTCCTCTGAGTGTCTCAGTAGTTTTTGATGATGCTCTCCTCCAAATGCTGAGACAGTGAAAGCGCTTGACGAACTGCTGCTGAAGGAGCGTCATAAGAACCAACACCTTTGACTCAGAAATTCATGTGAGCAACAGGATTATCTTATCTGGGTGATTAACAATATGAGCTTGTTCCAGCGGTTAAGATGTAAAAAATAGTGTAAAGGCAAAATGTGTAAATGTGGAAGGGATGTTGTTATTTACGAGATGTTAGTTACACCTTTCTCTAGAAAGGAAAGAAGAAGAAGTTGCATTTGCCTGTTCAGGTCTGTCATACATTTTTCCCACAACAATTAGGACTGGGAGAGACAACATAACATATTTATATTTCATTTTTAAAAGTGGAGCTAATAATTTCCTGTAACAACTGGACATAGCAGTTTTGTCAAAATGTTCAAGAGTTCTTTATTTCACATTTGATTCCTCAACTGAGTATTTAAGGCAGGCTGCTGTGACATAGCGGGATGTTAGGGTGAGATGGAGATGTGCTGTGGCGACCCCTAAAGGGAGCAGCTGAAGGAATAATATTTAATAATAATAAGAAGAAGGCTTCTTTCCTTTCCTGTACGAGCTTGTGCTGCCTTCCCCTCTCTACTGTCATTGTCCTATTCTCTTCCTCTTTGTCCCAAGTATTAAAAATAGCTTCTTGCATGACAGCAAAAGCTCGGCTATTTCTCACATCCTCCTTCCTCTGGGGCCTGCTTTCCTGTGGTCCTATATTAATTTCTCTTGTCCCCCCCTTTGACCCCCTTGTCGTCCTTTTTCTGAAAAGTGAGACAGTGAGACAGAGTGAGAAGGCTACAGCTCATGTCTTTATTTACTGTATTTGTGAATGTTGTGTGCAGTGTGCGAGTTTGTCTCAAAGGCCAGAGCCAGTATTATAGATTAGTAACATTAATGTGACCTTACCCTCTGTTTAAACGTCTTCCTTTCCTTTCAGGAAGTATAGTAATACAGGCTGGGGAGCTGCAAGTGTCTAAGAGATGGCTAAAATAAAAGGTGATCCCGTGGAGGTAGAATTTTACTTTATGTTGTTTACTGCAGAGATTAGCCGATGTGGAGTCATTTTCCTGGATTATGAATGTGAGACAATCCTTGGAACTAGCTTGTAATTGCCACCTAATTTGCATAATTGTGCAAATTAACAACCTCTTTAATGAGCTCTCATTTATCACTGTGTCTTTAGTTGCTCTCAAGGGAAAATGTTAATTACTACCTGCTTGTGTGTGTGTGTGTGTGTGTGTCTGTGTTTCTTTTTCAGTGTGGGGATAGTTGTCATAGCAACGGTCCCTGAATTTCTTTATCTAAATCTCCTTCCCGTCAGTGATTTTTGTCATAACACTGTCTGAAGTCCAAAAAGTTCAGACTAACTGTTGTTGGAAAAATGTGATTCGTCTGCAGGTTATTCTGATGTTTCACTGTAATCACCAACTTAGAACAATGAGCAGCTGTCGCCAGGTGAACTGTACATAAAGCTGTACATGAAGTCTCACTGATAGTGGGTTATGTGCATCCTGTATTTCTGAGCTGATCTAAACCTGGCTACAGACCAAACATTTAAGAGGTACAAGCAGGATATACAAATTAGTGATGCTATTGCTAACAGGTTCTTGACTTAATTTGATTGTATCCCTTCTGATGTGGCTGTGACGATTCCCATCCATCTCCACAGCTCTGAATGTCCAGTGCATTGAAGAAGTGGTTCCTCCAGACTCTCAGTTGGGGCGAGTGGACAACATGCTGTTAGCAGAGGGAGTTGCAGAGGCGGGGCCTCTGCACCAGCTGCTGCAGCTGCTGCAGCCACAGCTGAAGGATTGCCTGACGATAGGAGCTTAGAGCATGCCGACTACAGAGAGAAGCTTTCCGATCTACCACGCTGAGCTGGAGAAATATGACCAGGTGGGACAAATCACACGATTTACAGTGGTTTTAAAACAGAATAAGAGGTGTGTTTATTGTAATATTGTACTAACATATTGCTAAGCCTAAGCTTACGGTTGCTGATTTGTAATTTAGCAGCAAAGGACCTCAGAATGAATAGTGTCTCTGTTTGTTCAGGAGTGCAGATAGATAATGTTCAAGTAGTTTTAATTTGTTCTCAGTCTCTCATTCTCACCTTCCTCTTGGACCTACTCACTGCTCCTTTTCATGCAGGCATGCAATGAATTCACCGGCCATGTGATGAACCTGCTCAGAGAACAGCATGCAACCCACCTCACATAAAGATATATTGCGAATGATGAAAGTCATCCGTGTTTTCTGAGGACTAATTGTTGTAATTGCTCCTTTTCTGTCAGGCGCAAACAAAGAAACTTCAGCAAGCAGGCCACAGAGATTTTGAATGAATACTTTTACTCCCACCTGGCAAATCCCTACCCCAATGAGGAGGCTAAGGAGGAGCTGGCCAAGAAGTGCTCCATTACAGTTGCTCAGGTCACAGCATCAAAGACACACTGGGAAGACAAAAGACATTATATAACACACATTTAGGGCCTGGTTCAGTGTAACACATTTCTCTTTGACTCTTGCAGGTGGCCAACTGGTTTGGAAACAAGAGGATTCGATTTAAGAAGAACATTGCAAAGTTCCAGGGGGAAGCGAACCAGTGTGCAATGAAGACCGCTGTGGATGCAGCTAGTGCATCTTCACAGGGGAGCCAAGCCAACTCCACCGGGACCCCAGACTCAGGTACACACACACAACTGCCTCTTATCTGTACCAACGTTTATCAGAGCTTATTTCTGTTTATCCAGAATAATATTGTTTGTGTTCTGACACTGCACCTTTACCTGCTGGACGATGGATCTGATCTCTGATCTCTTGCCTTTAGCCCTATATCTGTGTCATGATCATACAATCCAACATGTGTGTGCTTATAATGTTTGTGACACGCCCCCTGTCCACCAACAGGAGGATACCCAGCCCTGTCTTACACTCCTGATGAGAGGTTATAAGGAACCATCTCACTGTCTCCATGTAAGTATCCATGGTTACACAGTGTTGCTATAGTAACACACTCAGTAACTATGTGGAAACGAAAAGCCTTTTCCTGTTTTTACATCTGTGTGACATATAGTTTCTTTATAAACACTGTACTGCAGTAAAGGAAACCTTGACACTAAAAAAGAACAGAAAGAATGCATTTTTAAAAAGGGATCTGGATACCGTAATCCCTGGAATAATCAGATTATCTTGGATTAATTAAAGACAAACACGTTGACCATGGATATACCAAAGTCCAACCAAAAAGCCTTTAAACTAGAGATGGCACGCTCAGTTTTAGATTCTACAATGAGAACAGCACAACCTATGTTTTTATGAATCAGTGCCCTCTAGTGTTGAGCAGTGTAACTGCAGCTAATGGTTTTTCCTATGACACCAATGTTTACTCCACAATCTCCTGTTTCCACAGCTTTCACCTTTTTCCATTTCAGTTTTTTCTGTTTTACAGGTCTTGAGCAGTAACAGCAAATGTGGAAAAATCTTTAAAAATCCATTAGTGGCTCCAACTTAGAGAAAGCTGATAAATTACATGAAATTATGCCTTCTGTTGAGTCATGAGCCATTAGTGGTCATGACTCCACAGTCTGTATATGTAGCATAATATATTACATCAACCTATTCTGTATAATATCCAGAGTCTTGTTTAAGTACTTATAAATATGCTTCACACTTAAGTCATTATATATCTATAATGAATATCTATCTGTAATCTATCTAAGATTACAAACAACATTGATCTTTCTCTTTTCTGTGAATATTGAAGTTTCTTTAATGTTTTTTACTCTCAACCTTTCTATGTATTTATTGTATCTTTCACAGCAGTGTTGGAGCTTTGTTCTCCAGCTTTATAAGTAACATTCCAAATTCTGTGGCAAAAACAAAACAGACCATAATACTTTGAGACGTCTTTAAATTCTTTTATCAGCCTCACTGGTCAATACAGACACACGAGTGTTTGACTGGTTTGTTGGAAAGTACAATATTACTGAAAACGATGTTGTCTACTGTAGTAGACAGTTAAACATCCTTACATAGTCACAAAGTTCAACTTGTGTACTTTTTTAAGAATACATCCTACAAACTGTGTGCATATAGTATCCAGCATATGAGTTATTAGTTAACATCAGAATAGTATCCACATGTTAATTCAGTGGTGTCCAGTGGTTTGGGAGTTACACATTTCATTATAAGTTGCAGTGAAACGGTTAATACGTGACTGGCACTTGTGTTTGAACAGGGGAAGGGGTGAATGATAAGAGAGGGGTTAAAGGCTGAAAGTCATTCATCAGTTAGAAATTAAGAAGGGGAGAGCCAGAGAGCGATTGCACACTGGGGAGAAGGGGATCATGGATTTATCACCCAGGGCTCTAATTCTGTGTTCTTTATTAAGTTCAGGTAATGGATATTGACTGTGGGAAACAGTTAGTAATCGTTCAGCTTTAGAAAATGTGTCTTTCATCATGACAGCTTTTGTTTATTGTGCATATTTGTCTTAGAAAGTTTTTGTGATTGGTGCAACCCAGCCCTTCAATCATGCAATACATTTTTTATGAATTATTATTCATTTTAAAACTTAAATCTTGTTTTTCTGGTGCAAAGTTTTCAAACCTAATGTTTGTTCAGTCTTTGTGTTTGCTCAGGATGTTTGCTTTAGGGTGGTTTTTGTTTACACTGTATTTTACTGAGACCCGACTAAAGGTTCACAGAGATGTGGTGCACATGTGCGTATTCTTGAGCGTTGGGGTGCATTATCACCTATCATCTTTCTATGCAGTGGCTGGTCAGGCTCTGGTCATCTCAGTGGAGCCTCGGACTGCTACTGTGCGCCAAGGGGAGTCTGTCAGCTTCAGGTGCCAAGTGGGGAGCGCTGCTCAGCCAATCCAACTGGAGTGGAGGAGAGGCAATAACCAAGCGTTACCAGGTCAGGGGGAAAAACATGTAACCGTAAGCAACTGTTTGCACAATATCCCAATCTGTGAGGTTTAATAGATTATTTTCCTTCAGACAATGCTAAGATCGGTCCTGATGGCTCTGTGCTGACTTTTTCTAACGCTCGACCTGGAAACAATGGCCAGTACCGCTGTCTGGCAACCAACTCAGCAGGCCGCGGCACTGCCACAGCTATGCTGAATGTCAAACGTGAGCAGTTCACTTTAAAAGGCTTTAATCTGAGTTTAGCTTAGTGTATCTGCGTTTAGAAACTTTTATTAAAGTTCGTGTTGTAGATTTTTTTGTGTTGGCTCCTATAAACCCCGCCTCCAGCTGTGGGCCCCTGAAGTCATTAATAATATGGACACAGCACAGTGTGTGTGTCTGTGTGTGTGTGTCTGTGTGTGTGTGAGAGCAGATGGTTTATGTTCATTTTATGTTAATCAACCCCACAGTACATGTCTGAATTACAGCGGGAAGAAGAAAGTAAGACAACATGAAAGAGGTTCCCACAGTGATGAATCTATATTAAATGATAACCTTATCATTGAACAGCCCCGCCAGCTTTGCAGCAGCTGTTTGTCTGTATAATGACAGATTTACTGCATTGTCTCATTCCTGCAGCAGTTTTTATTGAAAAGCTAAAAAAAGTTTTTTTTTAAAAAGTACACATAGTCAGTTAGCAACTAGACAAAATGCAAAGCTGCAGCCGTGTTTCTGTGATCTCTTCCTCAGACGCGCCTAAAGTGCGGCTGACAACAGAGGGACCCCTGCTTGTCAGGATAGGTGACCCAGTGACAGTGGAGTGTCACGCCACAGGCAGGCCACGGCCAACACTGATGTGGAAAAAGCAAGGCTCCGCCCTGCAGCTGGTTACCACCGAGACGAGTGACGTCAACGTCATACAGGTGAGCTACGAACATGTGCAGGAGTAACATTATTATCATTTTTTTTTCCACTTTAACAAGTTAAGCAACTCATCCCGCAGTGGGCTGCAGTGCGTCCAGAGGACTCCGGAGTTTATATTTGCCAAGCAGAGAACAGTGAGGGGATGAGTGACGTTAAAATTGAAATCAGTGTGGAGGTGGAGCCAGGAGCACCAGTGGCTTCTGTGAGCACCACGGAAATGACGGCGGTCGAGGGACATACGGTCACTATTGGCTGTCAGGCCAGCGGTAAGCTCCCTATTTATTTGTGTTGCACTAATGCACACGGTTCAGCTCCTCCTTTCTTTCTTCTTATGTATCACCATATGTTTTCGTTATCGTCACCCTTCCAGGTTCCCCTCCGCCTGTCATCACCTGGTCTAAGCTTCGTGCACCGCTACCTTGGAAGCACACGGTGGTCGGTGGTGTTTTGACACTGACTGAGGTGGGGCGTCAAGACTCAGGACAGTACATCTGTAATGCAACCAACATACATGGCTACAGTGAGGCGTACACACAGGTGGAGGTGGAAAGTGAGTGGAAAACTCAGATGGTGAACACAGACGTCCAGATTCGTACTGTATATAGGTGTTTCAGATTGATGCATAAATACACAAATAGTTTTAGGAATTGGCAGATGGTGCAGATGTGTAACGGGATTCTTCAGAGGTAGATAACTGAAGAAGAACCTGTCTTCTCCTTCGTGCAGCTCCTCCGTATGCCACCTGCCTGCCTGACCAGGTGAGGCTTCAGCCCGGGGAAGCCCTGCAAATACAATGTCTCGCCCACGGGACTCACCCTATCCACTTCACGTGGAGCCGAATGGGCAGGGGAACCATGCCTGCAGGAGCTGAGGTCACAAAGGATGGAAGGCTGCTGATACCCAATGTTAAACTCGCCAATGGCGGGACATACAAATGTGTGGCCACGAACCACCACGGCTCCAGCGAGGCGCAGGCCAGAGTCATTATAAAAGGTGAGCGGATATTTTGGTTGAGTCAATTTAAAGTCTATTAAAATCATTTTTAATAATTTAACTTTCTGACTTTATTTTACAGCGCAAACCAAATAATGTACACTGTGTACCACCAACAAACCAGTGCTCACATGTACCAGACAATACTGGGAAATGTATTTGTAGATTGATGTATTGTGACAGATGAAGGTGGATAGATATCCATACTGTAAAACTTTAATATTAGTGGATATTAGGTACATTTTTCTTTTGCTACTGTTGCTTTTTTCCCGTCTTCGGAAAGCTTTTCTCTGGATTGCTGTGTGGATGGGCATCCTTCAAGTGGGAGTCGGAGTCATTTCTTCTGCTGGAATGCTTCTGCTTTGTGTCTTCCTCCCTTCGTATCATCAAGTCAAAACTGAAAGCAAGGCACAGAATATGCATAACCTAATGTAACAGATGGTTATATTATACTCTTAAACATCCAAATCAATAAAAGTGGAAATGTGAAAAGAAATTTCAGTCTTGTTGTCTACACTGCATCCAAATTAGGAACTATACTGTACTTTTCTGTGGACTACTTCTAAAAGAGAGAGATGCATGGTGCGGTCAAGTGTCCGGTGTCTCAGGAGGACTCTAATCACTTTAAGCAGAACACCAGTAGAGTCTGAAGGTTTGTCTAGGTGGAGGATGTCTGTGGCTGAGCTCACCAGACAGGTGCCTTCTTTTGAGCTCTTGATGTTGACCTCATGAAGGATTTGCAGGTGTTTGCCTTGACACATGCTGCAGGCTTTCTTCAAGTTGAATTGTGCTGCTTGATGTGAAGAATGTGAACAAACAGCGCATCCATAACACTGGCAATCCTCCTATGGGCTAACTAGTGGGGTTGATCAAATTACTTAGGGGGCTGTAGATGCTAAAAGATGTTTGTCTGTATCAAAGTACAAACAAAGTAAGTACAAAGTATAATGTCCCCGTACATGGATATCAGGCCCTTGTAGAGCAGAATTTGTATTTAGGTCTATACAACCCAAAATGTGGTGTCCACACTTTGGGTCCTAGGAGGTTAATAAAAAAAGTAATTTCTTTAACCACATGGTGGCAATGTAGCTTTAAAGCACAGCGTTGCTTTCAGGCCAAAGAGGCCGAATCTGAGCTTCCACACCATTAACTGGAGGAACAAAGGTATTATAAGGTCAAGTAATTGCTTCCAAAGCGACTAAACATTGCCCCTGTGATTACAACAACAAAAACCTCTTCTTCACTGGAGTCCACTGACGAGGCAAAGTTCAGTATGATCTGGCAAAAGTGTTGCAACGTGACTCACTGATAGCTGGTTTAAAAGTGGAAGCAGCTCTGCTAAATGTGGCATTAGCTCACCTTTCTAGCTGCAGCAGAGGGTTGGAATGAGAGCTACTGCTCCCACAACGGCTGATACAACAGAGCCCCTATCCACTACATGTGACTGTGCTCTCCCTCGTAAAACTCTCAGTATCTCCAGAAAAACAAGCTTTACCCTCTCCTACCATTTTTCCTCCCATCTCTACAAACATCTTCAAAGCTGGAGAGGAAACATCTGCCCTCTGTCACCTCTCTCCACCCCCTCACTTCACAGACAGTTGGAGGGACGATGAAATAGACTTAATGAATGGACTAGAGGAGGATATTAGAGGAAAGAAATCATTTCTTTCACTGCGTATGTTCACTGTGTATTCAGATCAACGGCGTGGACATATAATCTCTAATGGACCCTCAGATAAACAGTTTACAAGAATTCAGATGACACCCCAGAAAAGGATGTGTACACACACTACATACCATCAGCTACATTTACTCTGGATTGCACATTGCTTATGTTAGACTTAGGAGATGAGGACGGAAATAGAAACAGTCAATCAGTCTTGTGGCTGTACTAGTAAGCACACAAGAAGAGGAAGCTATGTTACATATATACAATTTTTAATACTATATGTTCCAAATGTGATAAACGAAAAACTGTTTTTGGATTGGGACCAGTGTGATGTCTCTGCTGTAATAACACGGGAAAATGAGATAATTCAGGAAGAAACCAATGAGGTGAGAGTTTCCTCAGGAAGTTATAGGTGAAAGGAGGGCGCCAGTCGGGTCTGTTGCTATGGTGTCTACGGCGAACTCCGATAAGCATCGGTAGGACGACGCTTTGTAGAAACAACAGTTTATTCAGGACGCAGGAAGGCAGCCCTGATGTGGAGTTTCTGTATTGTGTTGGCCAAAAAGCTGAATATCAATGATGATGAATGAGCAACACTGTCTTAAATCAGTTCTCATGCCATGTCAATATTCAGATGTTTTTGTTTTAAAGGGCAGGAAGCTGACAATTTGTTTGAAATGTTGTTAAACAGATAGATGAAGTAATCCTTCTGTGGAAATGTAATTCAGCTACTGGATTGCTGTAAAGAACTATGAGCCCCCTTTCTTCCTTTTGTTTTTTTTTTTTGTTTTTTTGCATATTCCCAACACTTAAATGGTTTCACCATCAAACTAATTTCAAAGTTTAACCTGAGCAAATAAACATTTTAGTATTTAAATGATGCTTAATGCATTAAGTGAAGAGCCCGCCTGTCCCTGTCTGTGTGGCTCCTGTTAGGAAGAATCTAAAGAAGCAGATGAAAAAGTCATCGATGTGTATAAAGAGTTATAGGGTATATGGGACTCCTGTGAACCACAGTGAGACATTATTCACAAATAAAGAATCCTTGGAACAGTGCCTACCAAAATGACTCCAACAGCACAACAATGACTCATGCTACACATGTTTGTAAGATGTCCATCTGGTGTCAGACTAACAGAGGACATCATATGGTGGTGGTAGTGTTATGTCTAGAGCAGCTTTGCGGCTTCGTCTTTCTGGGATTGATAGAACCCTGAATGAAATCCTGGTAGGTGGAGGAGTTCATCAGTTAGTGACCCCAAGATGAAGCCCACTTAAGTTATGCGGCAGGGCAATGATCTGAAACACAACAGCAGGCTCACGTCTAAATGGTGCAGAGGCTGAATGAAAGGAATTCTGTAAAAATAAGAGTGGGTCAATGTACATCACATCAGTGATGTAAAAGACTCACTGGCAGTTAGTGTGAACACTGGATTGCATAAGTCGCCGTAGAGGGTGGCCCAACCAGTTATTGAGTTTATGGGGCAATTTTCCTTATTCACATTGGATCCTTCCATCAGGCAACAACTGCTAATAATTCCCCAATAAAATAGATCTCAGTCAAGGTACCGGAACTACTCAAACAATTTCCCTCTGGGATTAATAAAGTTTTCTGAATCTGAATCATGGAGTCTGCACTTTGTTTTTCAGCCTAATGTTTTTGTTCTATGAGATTTAAGTTAGCAAGTAGTTATTTTAGGAGTCACAGGTCTAGGAAACATTTTTAGGTTCATGTTTTTAGCTGTGTAAAAAGAACAGCTTTACAGACATTCGAGCAAACAACGGCCCATGTTTTGGTTTCATAGTTTGTTTCAGAGCTCATTCAAGCATGTTCACACTGTGAGTGTCTAAACCTCTGCTGTTTTTGCTGCTTCTCAGCTGTTCTCAGTCCTCAGCTTGTCATTGCAAAGACAAACAATCCCCACACCTATGTGAGATATCTTTCATAGTTTTAGCAGCGAAGACGGTTTTTACAGGGGTTTGTGGAATCCATAATGTGGCTTGAGGCAACATTGGCATCATGTACACCATTTTTAAATGCATTTTTAAATGAAATATCTAATTGTCTTGGTCTCGTGATTGTTGTGAATTAGTTCCAATTCTTTTTCAAGAGCAGATTTACACAGGTCAAAGCTAACGTTAACAGTAGAGCGGTCGTCTGTGGTCACACAAAACGCATAATTACATTCATCTGTCATAGTTAAAACACAGCTGACTCCATCTGGCTGTGAAGAAGCTGCTGCTGCTTGTTGCATAGCAGCTTAGATACCAACCAGTCTTAGTCTGTTCTCAGATCGCGCTCTTAAGTTTTAATGACACATGTTGCGCACACACCTTTTGTATCTGTCACCTCTTCTTGCATTGCACATATGAGCTTTTCTGTTGTTTGCGACCATTGTACATTCGAGGCATACGATCTTTCGAAATCTCAACCACATGTGAGGGAAGCTGCTTTGTGGTTTTAACAAAAAAGTTATGAGCAGCACAGCATATAAGCTGTAACTCTGCAGCACATAAATAAAAGAAAAGGAAGGAAGTTATCAGTAGAAAATGTATGTTTTACATCTTCTTATCTATTTAAGCAGTAATGATTGTCACTGCTATACAAAGCACTAAAGAATGGTTATGATCCATAAACCAGTTCTAACAACATAAATCAACTTTATTAGTACAGTTCTTAAACTACACAAAAACGTAACTATTCCTATTTTCATTTTACAACCTCTCTCTACTCACTACTCTCTTTTCCAAAGGTTGCGTTTGTCTGTCTCTGTCCCAACTGAGCTTCAGGATGAAACCAGCAAGTGTGACTGTGTGATTAGGATCCATTTACTCTGTTTCCATATGGAAAGTGTGAGTGTGGTTGACAGCAGCTCTGGGCACTGACATTTACGCCTCTGTCTGCATTATAAAGCTTTTTTCTGTCACATTCAGAAAAAAGTACAGAGACTCTCCAACATATGGTGGTATGATGCAACAGCTGAGCAACTTTTACAGTCACCAGGACAATGAATTATTTCATCCTAGACCAGAACTTGAAGAATAAATTTACTCTGTCAAAGTTACGCAAAATTTGTGGGCAGTGGGAGATGTCATAAAATATTTTACTGTGGGATCTTCTGTAGCTGACAACAGCTGATTATCTTTTGATTTATTAGTAACCACTTCTGGGATCCGATCAAATGCTCCACATTGTTGGATGGGGATCGTGACTTTGAAAAACAGTGATTTAAAGCGTTTTGTATTTTTCAGACCAGGCCGTGCTGAGAACACGCAATGGTTTCTAGACTGTGCTTTAATGTTGATAAATAAAATAATGAATAATTGTGGTAAAAATACTAATAACTTTGCTCAGAAAAAAGTCTGTTTTATGAAATCTGCAAACATTTCCCTGCTTCTCTCTCTCTGATTTTGCATTTGTTTTTTCCTTCATCAGAAAAGGAAGCTGCAAACAAACATGTTTGCTGACCTCACACACACACATACACACACACAGTCAAACTTTGTCCTAACTGAGAGACATGCTATGTGAAGCGTGAGACACAGTCTACTTGCTAGCATTAGCTAGCTCTAGGTCAGCTTTTTAACAAGGGGGTAAATTAGTGCAGAAGATTGTTTGCACAACAAACATTGTCCTGTGAATTGGCATGAAACTAATAGGTAAATCTGATACAAACAAGGCCCAAGGCATTTAGTTTGGGTCAAACACGGTATCATAAAATTCCCATGATGCAACTCTTTGCACACAATGTCTCACACATTTCTATTTTGAGTCACAAAATGCAGAAATGTAAAAACAGATCTCCCTGCTGTGCAGTTCCTAAAGCTTAATCATTAATGAACGTGTGCATATGGTCATGCACCAACACACAACTCTGGCAACGGTACTTGAGCTTGGAAGAAATAATTGCTTCAGTTAATGCTCATGTTTCTCACAGGCAAAATCTGCACAACATGCATTACCTTACTTTACAGACGCTTTTATCCAAAGCGACTTACATGGAGCTAGAGCTGGGTGTCTGGCTCAGGGACACATCTGGTGAGGGGTGGATAAGGAGTCAGACAGACACAAAAGGTGTTCAGGGGTACAGCTATTTTAATCGTAAGAGAATATGTAACAGATTTGTGCAAATGTGTACAGTAGTACATGAGAAAGTTTACTGACGATGTGTGGGAAATAGATGGTGACTTCTTCATAGCTGTTTAATGGCCACTTGTTGAGCTACTTGTAAGTCTTGCATTAAGAAGAGTTTCCCACTGACAGATCACATTTTCCCAAGCAGTTCCTGCTTTTGGATGACGGATGGTCACAAAGGGCAGACGCCCATTGAATGCATGAGGGATTAATGTTAGTGCACACACACAAACACACACCCGTGCACACACTGGGTGGACATTTCCAAACATGTATCATAGTATAGCTGCAGATAAACATGCAGCTGCTTTTCACAGTGTGAAAAAAACACCAGAGGGTTGCAACCAATCAGATCCACACACCAGCCTTGCTTGAGAAGATGTGTGTGCTTTTGTTGCTCAGGGGAACATTAACTTGTATTTTCTCATCCTCTTCCGGCACACATGTGCGGGTGCTTTGTCTGACTCCACTTGTCTGTGTGTTTGTCTCCATGTCTCTGTCTCCCTGTCAGGAACAATGTAATGAAAATGTTGGTGCTTAAGAAAACTGAAACAGGCAGACAACAAGAGACTGACAAGAGGAAGAGAGAGCACATCAGCCTGCTTTCCTCTTACTGAGTGTCACAGAATGGCTAAACATTCATTATGAGCTGTGTCTAACAGCTGATGTGTCCTGCGAAAGCATCACTGGCCAATTCCATATCCACCACCACCACCACTGCAAACTACAAGAACGGATAACCTGTAATTATCTCCACCCATGTCACAAGCTTAAAAGTTTGCCACGAATCTAAAATAGTTTGTTTTTGTATGCGGCGTAATAACCATGACAACAAGTATACATCTAAATCTGCTGCAGTCAGGTTAAGTATCTCATGTCCCCACTCTCACTCTCAGTTGCCTAATACATCTTTGGTTTACATCCCCTAGCAACTGGTTTTCTGTTTTCTGCTTCACAGCTTCTATGATTTGCATATTTGTTTTGTGTCTTTCACAGTCGCACTAACCATGTGCAAAACCATCATAACCGAGTGTCTGTACCTAGGCATGGTCAACATGTATCAGTACAAGTTCATGGAAAGAAAATAAATGTGCTAAAGTGTGGTTAACCAAAAGCTGAGCAGCTAAAAGCCAAGGAGCTTAGTATTATCTAGCGCAGCTGGCCCTGCATGCAACTGTATCAAAGGTTATTCTAAAAAATCTTCATGTACTGCACATTTAAGTGCTGGGACACATGTCTTTGCACTCTGCAGGACTAATAAATAATAATAAAGTGTTATCTGATCTCCCTCAACAAGAAGCACTGCCTCTCAAACAAGGCAGTGTTAAAGTTAAATAGTTAAATCTGGTTTATGATTTTTTTTGTTTTTAATTTAGGCTCCAAAATGCATTGTAATATAAAAAGTGCTGTTGTCAGCTTCCCTGGAGTCAGATTCACAGATCAGCACTGGCAGCAGTGCAGAGATGTTTTATTTTAAGTGATTGTGAGTAAGGTGCAGACATCTAACCAGTCATCTGCTTTATTTGTGGGTTCTGGGGCTTTGATTTGTTGATTTATTTATATTAACTTGATAATGACTAATGCAAGAGGGGCTGTGACACCCTGATATGTCACTTCCTGGGACTAAGAATTAAATCAGAATCAGAATCAGAATCAGCTTTATTCGCCAAGTATGTTGCACATACAAGGAATTTGATTTGGTCTTTTGTAGCCACTCTAGGACGGTACAGAAAAACAATACAGAAAACCCAGTCAACGTCAATACAGAAAAACAATACAATAAATTAAAGACAAATTACATATACATACAACACAATACAACACTCTTTGTAACAAGAACTGGACTATCTTGGGTTCAAAGACAAGGACTCAGTAACATTGATTGTGCGGTTATGTTGTTTTCAGATCTTTCCTTTGTGCTGATTGCAGATATCTCCTTGACTGTGATGATTCTTTGCTAAACACATTTACAATAAATACTTCCTGTTAACTACATGCTCCGGATATTGTGTAGCACATAGATGCTAGTTAGCATTTTTAGATTTGCATTCAAGGTTCTGGGAAAATAGATGAGAGTCTCAAGAAATGTGTTTTAGCAACATGAAGATTTTTGTTTCCAAACATATTGAAAAATGCCTTTTTTGTTTTCAAAAAGTTGAGGCAACAAGCTTTTCTCTACATTATAAAAAAGGTTTTACACAAAAAAACTATTGAACCTGAAATTCTTCTTAATCTTCTTCTTATTATTATATAGAGATTATTAAAAAATGTGTGGTTGGTGGTTGATTTCTGTAGTTAATGTAATAAATGGAATCATTTTAACTAAACAGAAACAGGAGAAATGAGGTTAGGTGAAGCAGCAGTTTAGGTGAAGCTGCTGCAACTGAGGTTTATTTTTTCTTTCTATGTGAAACCCACCATACCAAATCAACCACTGAAACTGAAATATTGCTACTTCCTCGAATGGCTTGTATGAGTTGAGTCACTACAACATATAAATATGATACAGTTTAATATGTGCAGAAGCGTTTTAGTTCAGCTTTGATTACTTTTCTTTAAAGGCAGAACACCAGTGTGCTTCGCAGTTGTCTGGGAGTGTGCTGAGAAAATGCAGAAAGTCTGTTATTAGAATTGGGTGAAGGGCTGAACATTCGAAGTGAAAGCAGGAAAAGTGGGAGGTGATGGAGTAGGGGAGAATGGGAATGAATATAAGATTACTTACTGGCAGAACGCAGGCGCAGCAGCAGCTGTTTAGACGTGTAGAAGTAGAAGTGTTAGTCATTGCCCCCTCTTTAGTCTCTGGTCCCCCCTCCTCTCTCCTGAGACTATTGTGAAAAGCTCCTGAAATAGAGCCCAGTGGAGCATAGAGGGAAATGTGAAAGAGGACGTGGTCAGAGGTGGGGGGTTGAGCAAGTTATGTGATACAGTGCTGAAGCGAGAAATGTGGTTCTTTAGTAAGATAAGGAGTGAGAGAAAAGAGCGGGGAAGAGGTCTGTGAGGGATACGAGGCCACGGAGGTAAGTGAAAGTAAAGAAAAGAGAGAAAGAAATCGAGAGAGAGAGGGGCAGGGAGAGAGCGAGAGAGAGAGAGAGAGAGAGAGAGAGAGAGGGTGGGGAATCACAGTGAGAGAGAGGCATGCTCAGGGTCTGAATCAGAATGAAAGGAAAGAAAGCTGAAGAAGGTTCACTGATATTTTTCCTGCTACACATATAATTATCCTCTACAACAGGATTACCTTTCGAATGCTCATTTTTGGCTTTTTAATTTTCATACTTTGTGGAACTGGGACATTTAAAAAAAGGTCTAAATCTTTCCTGACGTCTTTCTTCTTTTTGTGATCTTTCATTACTGGACATCAACTGGATTTACTTTTAGTTCCCGGCTGTGTGGTGAAACTGTTTGCCTTTGACATGGGGCTTGGAAAGAGGCTAATTATTCTGGGTAAGTGTTTCGCTGAGAGTGTGTTTTTTGTGTGTGTGACTGGTGCCACTGCTGTGTGAAGGCTGAGAAATGAAGACAAAAGGCCATTAAGAAATGGTTGAAACACTTTCACCCTGTGATGCTCGTTTTAACATGTAATGCTTGCTGGTTGCCCTTTACTTTTTGTTTCGTCTTTTGTTTTAATATGAGGCAACTGTGGAAAGAAATGAGTATGTGCTATCACTTCATTCGAATGACGTCACCTTCTGATTTTCTCACTCTTCAAAAAGCTCAGAAACCTTCAAGTCTGACTGAAATAATAGATTTTAACCCTGTCAGGTGACGAGCATGGCGCCAACATGGAGCTGTGGTTTCTGTGAGGTGTGGACACAGTGACTGTTGTGTAGTAACGGCATCTGTCACCAGACTAATGCAACACTGCCCAGAGCAGTGGAAGCAGCTCCTCGGACAGTGTACAGCCTGTCAAACAATGTGTCACCGCAGCATGACTTTTGGTTTATTTGTCAGTGTGGCAGTTTCAGAAGCTCACCACCATGATGTTTGCATCAGCTAGTTGAGTATTTATTTGGCTCAGGACATAACCATAGCATACTTGGCTTCCTAATCCCCCAAAAATGGTTTCTTTATCACGAGCAAAAGCAGAACTATGTGAAGTCTGACCTGATGAATAATCACTCGCAGTGACGAACCCATCAAGAGTTGTCACCTGACACTGCGCTACTGTCTTTTCTACTGTTTTCTATTTCAACTAACTTACTACTAACAATGCAGCTAACCACTTTCCACTTTCTGTGTTGAATAATAAATGTAAATGTATTAGGTTGTGGGTTTATAAGGTCAAAATATGTCCAAAGTGGATTTCCAGTATCTTATCTGATAATGAGTAAAAGAGGAACTACTTTCAGTATTATTTTCCAAAGGTCAGCAGAAGCAACTTGTACTGTTGAAAGGTGTTTGTGTAAACTTAAGTTTTTTGAAGTGAAGTAAAGATTATAGGAAATAACAGGGAGTTAGGCAGAGGTTGCATTTAACGTAGGACTTACACTCATGTTATCAGGCTCGGCTGTAACGCGGCAAGAGGAGTGACGAAATGTGACAGAGAGGAAACAGAGAAGACAGCTCTCCCCATTCACTAGCGTACTTGTTGTTGAATAAAGCCTCTCTGTATATTTCCAGGCCTTGTTTCTGTCCACGGTTATTAGACAAGACCTTCGACTCAGTTACACTGGTTCACACACTCACAGACTTTGCCTGGTTTTTCTAAAGTGATGCTGCTGTGAGAACTCCAGCCACGTCGCACAACAACAAAGGCCTCATTGTGATCGAGGCAGAGAGAAAAGAAAGATGGGAATAGTTTTTGAATAACAACATGTTTGGGAGGGGGCTGTTTTCTTCCTTATCTGTGACTCCGGTGAGTCAAAAAGAGGTGACTGACATGAGTCGAGTCGGGGGTGTAGGTAATCTAATGCAAGGTGTGGAGTCATGAGTTTACCGGGAGGAAGAACATAATACCACAGAGCCTACAGGACACTGCAGGCAAACCTTCACCTCAATCAGACAACATGTCTTGGTAGTGAACCGTGCTCTGGAGGCTGTTTCACAGAAGTTAAAACACTTCTTGATACGTATCAACAGGTTAATGAAAACGTCATTAAAATAAGAAGATTTTTGTACCATTTTTATATTTAAGTGTAATTGGAACACGTCAGAGTCATCTTTCTACGCTACAGAGTGAAAATGTTGATCATCTACAGACTGTTGTTATTGAGTGACCAGTGACCTTTGTTGCACGTCATTCCCCATCTCTCTCTCTCTCTCTCTCTCTCTCCCTCGTCCTTTCCTGTCCCATCACTATAATAAACAAACGGATGTCGCTGTTAAACGCTTCCAAAACTAGCTGTTTATTGTGTCAATCTTGTATCTGTAGAAGTTTGTTTATTGTGAAATAATTGTCCTCTTGTTTTTTTCCTCAGGCTTTATGTGTATGCTGGAAAAGTGTTTTTGTGACTGTGAGCAAGGCTACGAAAAACAAAGAAGGGGCCCATGTGTTGGTAATAATTTGCTATGATCTCTTACCCCTCTTTTTCCTGACATTACACTTCTTACATTTCTTTCCAATTCATACCTGTTTACATTCAGAGTAGATAACAATGAAAACAACAACAGAAGACGTTTCCATTCAGCTTCTGTTTTATGTGTTTTTATTGAAATCTGCAGATATAGATGAGTGTAAAGACAACCTATGCAAGGAACATACAACGTGCTCCAACACCATTGGAAGCTACTTCTGCCAGTGCCAGCCTGGGTTCCGAAACACACAAGGCCTTGTTAAATTCACAGGAGTACAGGGAGAGTGCAAAGGTAAGCACGCGTTCGTGTCGATGAGAATCAGTGACATTTATCTTTCCAGTGGCTCTTACCACCATCTCGGTTTGGTCTTCCCTCAGATATAAATGAGTGCTTGGAAATAGGTGATGTCTGCGGCCGTGCAGCAAGATGTGTTAACAATATTGGAAACTACAGTTGCTCCTGTCTGTCTGGGTACACCAACGACAGAAACCCCGGAAACTGCACAGGTCAGTGTCTAAGAAATGACAATGAAGAAACAAAGTAAAAGCTGACGCGCTGCAAAACAAAGTAGAGGCTACATTTGTTTCCAACTGCTAACATTCAATGAACCTCAGTAACGCTGTCAATAACCTGTGTCTGCCCTCTGTCCGTTCATGCACACAGACATAGATGAGTGCCGCGACGCTGAAACGAAAGGAGAGCAACTCTGTGGAGAGCGAGGGACTTGTGACAATGTCGATGGGAGTTACTGGTGCGTCTGCCCCGAAGGATACACGAATTATGGCAACGACCGGACACCTTGTTCACGTTAGTGTTTCTTTCATTAATGTGTCATGGCTCCTGTGTCTTCACACTCTTCTTTCTTTGACCCACTACCTTTGTTTGAACCCTCTTTGCATATGTTTCTTAACATGGCGGGTAGCCTCACACATAACTAACATCACAGCTCACACACAACCTGCTCTTGCTCTGTGATATCCTTTAACTTGGCCCCTTGTTTCCGCTTTGCTTAACACCACTTTCCACGTTGACTCATCTGATTCAAGTTGTGCTGTATGCCTCGCAAGATCAAAAGGATAAGTTTTGCGTCAGCGATGCTTCGCTGCAGGTTTCATCATTTGATTTGTGATATGTGATATCTGATGTGTCTCCCTCTGGTGCTTTCAGGGCTTGATTGCGGCAGCTTCAGTGACGATAGTGGAGCTGCACAGGTAGGTTAGCATAGCAGACAAATACATGACAAGTGCACCAAGCCTGTCTTATATTTCGTCTGCACATTTAGTTTTCGTCCTGTGTGACTTAGTCTCTGTGAATTAGTGTAGCACAAGCTGAATACTCTCTCTGTCTCTCAGTTGATTGGAGGCCTGCCAGACATTTTGTCCATGATGAGAACCAGCTGTTTGGCTATGTCTAACCAGAGCGCCTCTGGTGAAGCAACGACTAATGGAGAAGTGCTACTGGAGGTCAGAAAACAGATGCCACATATACACACATTGTTACACGCACAACACATTCATTCTTAATTCCCTCTCTTCTGCCTGGGCAGAAACTTTTCACAGCGACTGATGCCATTTTGTCCCCTGGGCACCTGGAAAACAGTGAGCATGTGAGCAGGTTGCTCAGCACTCTGGAAAACTCCATTCTGCTCATCGGTCCACAGCTCAAAGACAACAGCTCCAGGATAGAGACCGAAGAGACGGGTAACAGTGTGACTTTAAAAAGCATTAGCCCACTCGTTCCCCTGCATGGTAACGATGGATGAAATGTGGGAAACTTTCTGGAAGCTACCTTTAGCTTTACCTGTACAAACGAGTCATTTTCTCGAACAGAGGTGGCGATTGCTGTTCAGAGAGGAAAGACTCATCCCACTGGACCGGTCCATCTGACCAATGAGAACGCAGTAGTTGACACTGACTGGACGACTGCTAGTGGGACGGGAACTTACCCTGGTAAACTATTCTTCTGTTGCTTTTTCTTTCTTTGTCTTCCAGTAAACGTGACACATTTTTACGTACACTTTCACACCACCAACAGATTGTTATCGCCCTTCACAGGCTTTGCTGTGGCTGCATTGTTGACCTACAGGAACCTTGAGATGTCAGTTAATAGGTCTTTTGAGGAGCTCAGAGGACTCCAGAGAGATGGAGTTGATCCTTCCATGCAGATCTTCTCCAAAGTTGTGTCAGTCGTGGTCTCGAACCCGTCCACTCAAAACCTGAGCCGCTCGGTCAACATCACACTCAGACATCTGCAGGTAGTTTCACAAGTCTCACGGTCTTTTCATTGTGTCCCTACGTCTATCACTGTGCTTCTTTTTTGACATGTATTTTGTGGATTAGGACGCAGAAGAGTCTGCTGAGAAGAAATATGTCTGTGCATACTGGAGTGAGAATAGAAGCTGGTCCACAGACGGGTGTTATGCGCAGCAGTCCAATGGCTCGTTCACTGTGTGTACATGTAACCACCTGAGCAGCTTTGCTGTGCTCGTGGCCTTGTACCCCATGGAGGTAAGACACTGAAGAAAAAAAATACAAACTTAAGGGCATCTTTGACTATTAACCACAGCAGCTAGTACAACTACCACAGGTTTCAGGATCCACAGTGTATTGGGGTCAGCGAAACCTCATTTTACTTCCTGTAAATCAGCCGCTGTTGAGTTTTTTCTGTTCCGCTAACAGATGATGCATTCACATGACACTGAGTGATCTGATAAATGATAAATATGTCCGTGCCCCAAGGTTCGAGCACAACATTGTTTACTAAGTAGCACTGTGATAGTGGGAAACCAGTTGTTCTTCTGAGAAATGAGGGGATTTCTCACAATCAAAACATAGACACAGTATCTAAGTGACTGCTCTCTCTGGTCCCAGAGGACGAGGGGCCATCTCTAAAATCTCACCCCACGTGTTTCCCTTCTTCACTTGTAAAATAGAGATTGCTCCTCATCCTCTGAGACTATACTAGACAGCTCTTATTTTACAGTAATTTTATCCCGATGCTATTTGGTAAATGACGTGCTGCTGTAGAGTAAGCCATGAAAATAAGAGAGTTTAAAAGTCCATCTGCTTTAATGGAAGTAAATGAGAAACAAATTAGCTGACTTACTCATCTCCAGCAGCCGGAAGAGAAAATGAGGCTCATGGTTGTAAGAAGTTCCTAAAATCTATTTATAGAAGTAAAGAAATAAATAAACTTTTTTTTTGGAGTTCCCCCTAACATTTACAACATCTGAAAATCAGCTACCACTGTGTGTCAATGGAAGAAATAAAATTTCTTCCATTGACACACAGTGTCAATGACCTTTAGCCTAAATTCTGCCCTATAGCACTAATATTTTGCCCTTATATGTTCTTCTTTTTACATCTTATAACTTCTGGTGTATCTAATCATCAAATCTTCTGATTATTTCCAGGTTTTCATATAAACATAACAGTGTGAATGGTTACTTTATCTTTGTCCACTTACTCACCTCAGCATGTTATGCGTGTTCTTTTCCAGCACACCTTTGGGCTCCTATTGGTGACTAAGCTAGGACTGATCATCTCCTTGCTGTGTCTGATACTGTGCATCCTGACATTTAAGTTCTGCCGCTCCATACAAGGGACCCGCACCACCATCCACCTGCACCTCTGCATCTGCCTCTTCATGGCTGATCTCATCTTCCTGGCTGGCATCTCACAAACTAAACCTGAGGTATGTTTGTGAAGACAAAGTGAGCTCACTGACGCAGAGTGCACTAATGTTTATTACCAATGTAATTTGACTAGACTTTATCAGATGAGCTCTTTGTGTTAGAATCAGATAGTTGCTGTAGTAATAAACCTCAAACCTATCTTCCTCACATGAAATACCACTGTGGTTATCTGGATCTGCTTCTTCTCCTTCGTATTACAGGGCGGCTGCACATTTGTTGCAGCGATGCTCCATTTGTTCTTCCTGGGAGTGTTCACCTGGATGCTGCTGGAAGGCGTGCAGCTGTACCGCATGGTGGTCCTTGTGTTCAACGCCACCATTCGGCCTCTCTACCTCTACCTCACTGGTTACGGAACACCTCTCGTTATTGTCGTTATATCTGCCATCGTTAAACCGAAAGGATACGGCACTGACCAGCAGTAAGTGCGTGAATATTGTCTCATTGATGGACGATGTGGAAATGCAAGTTGTGCGATGTGTGAAGACATCAGACGTGATAAAAAAAGGAAGTGTGTGTGCTCATGTGACGTGTAAATCGCCGAAACACGTTATCTCTGTGGCATGAGACACACTTGAACGTCATGCAATGAATGCGCGTTTCCTTCTCTCTCATCAGCTGCTGGTTGACCCTGGAAGACGGCTTCATCTGGAGTTTCCTCGGCCCTGTGTGCCTAATCATCTTCATCAATGTCTTCTTCTTCATCATCACTGTTTGGAAGCTTGCCCAGAAGTTCACCAGCCTCAATCCTGACCTCACTAGCCTACACAAAATCAAGTCAGTGTCTGTGTTCGTTTGACTTTGTGTGTTACAGTCTGGCTTTTTGTGTGTACCCCTGTTTCTGTAACGACTGAAGGGATGTTGCCCACATCTTCTCCACTGTGTGATCAGCGTACGTTGGGCACCGCTTTGGGAACTGAGAAATGCATGGATGGAAAGACTGAGAGTTTTGAGGGGGAAGAATGTCAGGAATGTTTCCATAGTACTGACTCTGAAAACTTTCCTCCACAACCACGTCTATCTAGATGCTCGTTCTCTTACTCCAACCACAAACAAAACTTACAACACAATACATCTGCACTCTGCACATGTGATATAAGTAACCATCAGTGATATAAGTAACTGGGAATGTGAAGTTTTTGTGGAAGGTATTTGATGATATTGAGGAGGTTCTTGTCATTGGAGAGTTTTGAATCTGAGACACATTTTACAAGAACTAATTTTTATTCAAATGATGAATTGCTTTTAAAGTTGTTAAATCAAAGGCATCAGTTATTCGTAGGAACAAGAGAGATCACGTAATACTACAAATATTTCTATTTGTCACAGTGCATTGTCGAAAACAGTTTTGAAAATATGGTACTTGCTTATAATCTACTTATTTATTACCTGCCTATAGGTTTATTATTGCACAAGTTTTAATAGACAGTAAACTGAGAAGAAAATGTCTTATAGCTGCTTTTATGGGCACCTACTAACAGAGTCATCCATGTGTTGAAGCTAATGCAGTTTCCGATCATTCGTTTTCTTTTGCTCTATCCCTGATCCCCCACCCCACATCCGGCTTTTCTCCTCTGCAGAGCTTTTACAGTGACAGCTATAGCCCAGATGTGTATACTGGGACTGATGTGGGTGTTTGGATCGTTCCTGTTTGAAAAGGACAACACGGTGGGGGCATATATCTTCACCATCCTCAACAGTCTGCAAGGAGCTCTTGTTTTCGTCATGCACTGTCTGCTGTCCAAACAGGTAGGACACAGCAGCAGTGAGTGTGTGTCTGAGTGTGTGCACGTGTTTTTAGAGATAAAGGGGAGACAGAGAAGCTGGACCAAAATAAAACAGAGAAAAAGACTAAACAAGATGAGGATAAAAACTTGAGATTACAGTGAAGTGAGTTTTTAGCAGCTGATTTTGTCCCCGATGTTCTGCTGCCCCCTGCAGGTCAGAGAGGAGTATGCCCTTCTCTTTTCCTGCATCTGCAAACCGGAGAAGAGATACTCAGACCTCAGCAGTACGAATCCCTCCAGCAGTCAGTCACATGTAAGCTTTTTCATTTTTACTACATTACACTTTGTACGTTGAAGGATATAACACATATTTACATAATATTGGCTTAAATTACTTTACTTTACTTTGCTTGGCAGACGCTTTTATCCAAAGCGACTTACAAGGAGCTAGTGCTGAATGTCTGGCTCAGGGACACACCTGGTAGGGGATGGACTAGGAGTCAGACGGGTTTCGAACCAGCGACCTTCTGCGTTCTAGTCTGACGCTTAACCCATTGAGCTACCAGGCCGATTTTTTTGTGTTTCAAATACATGGCCCAGACGTGGCCATCGAACAGGCCTGGGGGGTCTGGCAGGCCTGTTCGAGCTACCAGGCCGAGGAAGTAAATTCTTAGTACTTCCTCCACCACTGTAGAAGCAGCTGTAACTAACACTAACTTTTTATTTCTGTTCCTTCAGGGGTCTCGGAGTGGGCAGCACACAGGAGAATCTCAGATATGAGAAGCTCAGTCTTTTTTTATGCATCTACCACACCTTTAGCCTAGCTGGACTTAAAATGCTGCGAGAAAATAATAAAAAACAAATGGTGGTGATACCTGTTCAGGTCTCTAACATTTATTTTTAAATAAGAACATTGACTGAACTCCTTAATCTTCACAGACAGAGTATGTGAACTGGAGTCGCAGCTTAACGTGGTGAAAAAAGGTTGAAACCACACAACCTGTTAGTATTGGTAGCTGCACGTCATATCTTTTAGACCTTACTTAGACAATGGGACCAATTTTTACACCTCACACAAATCTAAATCCATTGAATAGAACTGAACTCTATAAGTAAAGGTGAAGATATATTCATTGTTTGGTTTCATTCAGAACATATCACAATAATTATATAAGCTAGACTCCTTCAAAAGTGATACACAGACTTTTTATTTTCAGGTGAAGACTATCTTAAGTCCACAGTAGGTAGAATAGGAAAAATAGTGCTGCTCTTGGTGTTTAAGTGTTTAACTTTACATAAAAGTAAGAGGGTAAGAGGCTTTGTTTTATGGGAAGAAAATCTATTCAACATTACGTAGCAGTTGATACAACTGACTCTGAATTACCCTGTAAGATAACTTGTTCCCATCATGGAGTCATTTCAGGCTCGTTGCTAAATGATTAAAAACAAAATAATTGGTTTTTAAATCACTTGTTGCACTTTTTTAAAATATACATCTTGGTCAATAGTTGAGCTGAGAGCAGCTGAGACTTTTGTTTTGGAAATTGTAAAGCAAGAAACAAAAGCTGGGGCATTTTTGGGGCTGCAACATTTCATTTTATTCCATAAGTGTTTATGGAATAAAAGTCCTTTTGTTTTGATGTTTTGTATTATGGCTTTTAACTTAAACTTGATGAGATATGATGGGAGTTGTACAGACCTGTTTTATTGCACTTGTCCTGTTACGGTGTTAATCCAGCACATTTTTACCTACACGGTGCATTGAATCATCAACAAGACTTGAGAACCAGTCTGGCTTAAAGAACCAGAGCAGTTGCTGTTATTTTATATTTTTATATTTTCTATTTTATAGAAAAGTATCAGATCAGGTCAAAGACACTGATGCTAACAGAAAAAAAGGAGACCTGGGATTTTAAATGATCATGTTTATGTGAATTATTTTGTCCTATTTGTAGTTAAATATTTTTTTTCCTTAAACATGTTAAGGTCCATGTTAAGAACAGCTGAACTGCTTTGATTCTGAAGTGTGGCTGCACTTTAATGTGACCATTGCTACCTTTCATGCATTGCAAAATGTATTTTTATGTGAAAAAGCTACATGCAATAGGAGTTTTGTGAATGTAAAAATTGTATTGTTAGAATATAATTGTAGTTTAAAGGTATATAAACCTATTTTTCTACTTTATTTTGTTGTAAGTTGTTGTTTGGTACTGATTTCTTAAAGTATGCACCACAAAGTTTATTAAAGCTTCCACTTCATCATCAAGTGTGTGGTTTATTAGCATTAGTCCGCAGTAGGTAGAGACATACTGCAGCCTAACGGACACTCTGTAGCGGGATACACTGATTAAAATGTAATAGTTACCCAATCAAATAACATAATTTTCACAGAAACAGAACAGGCTATTTAATCACAGCTTTGTCTGAACGTTGCTCATGAAAAGAATAATTCATTTTGCCCGTTAAAATCAGACATTTATCCCAAAACAACAGTTTTTTCTCCCAATGATGAAGCACATTCTGTCTGAGGCCAACAGCAGCAAAGCAGTGACGCAGGATAGTTCAGAAATATGAGTTGTAACCTGCTCTCCTACGTGCAGGCGCCCATCAGGCATTTGACTTGTGACGACCGCTCTGCAAAGATCTGCCAGCACCTCTGAGCTGCTGCTCACATACTCACTTAGAGGTTGATATATATATTTGGATCTCATTGATCTCATAGCTTCTAATAACTGCTTTCTTTACTTCTTGTGAGAGCTGGAGAGGACGTATTGGACAGGTAAGCCTCCTCTTACCAAATACTATTGGCTTTTGTTTTTGCGCTGTGAAGTCACTGTATTCGTATCACCACAGATTACATTATGCGTCGGATAAGTGGTGTCATAGCATGCCTCGGCGTTTTGGGGGCTGTAAAGTTGCTGTCCCTCCCCTGGCTATGCAGCCTGTCATTGAGCCTGGGACTGTGCATGGTCTGGACTGGTTCCTGGAAGTTCATTAACGTAGTTCTGTGCACCATCAAAAGAGATCTAATGTAAGTAGTTTATGCATTAGTGTGTGTTTGTGTGTGTCAGTTTATAATTACCTCTTATTCCTCATATACCCCTCTGTTTAAAAGGTGCTTGTTCGTTGTCTTGCGAGTGCGGTTTTCAATGTACCGAAACCTGAAGCACAGAAGAACCATTCCTGCACTGTTTGCTCAGACAGTGAAGCTGCACCCAGACAAACCTGCCTTGATCTATGAGCGCACTGGAGAGGTGACGACTCCTTTCATTACAAACAAATAGAGCTTTAAAAACGCAGAGTGATGGGTCGTTGTGTCAGTCATACTCCACTTCTACACTCAAATCTTTCAGGCTTGGAGTTTCAGAGAGCTGCAGGAGCGATGTAATGCTGTGGCACACTGGGCGCTGGCTGAAGGGTGGGCTGAGGGAGACGTTGTGGCCTTGTATATGGAAAGTCACCCTTCAGTAGTGGCTCTGTGGTTGGGTCTAGCTTCGGTTGGTGTAGAAGCTGCATTCATCAACCACAACCTTCGACAGCACTCACTACTGCACTGCATCAGCGTGTCTGGTGCCCGGGCGATGGTGTTTGGGGCAGAGACGAGAGAAGGTAAGAACATTCTGTGAAATAAAAGCAGCTATCCTGTCGCGTAAAAGGGCTGACATCATTAAACAAAGCTAAAACTTACGCTTAAATGTCTTTGGGATACTGTGCTAATGCAAAATGTGTGCGGCTGTTTTACCTCCCAGCTCTGTCAGAGGTCTGCAGCTCTCTGCAGCCCAGCATGGTTTTGTTCATCTACGGTGAGCAGGAGGATAAAGTGAACATCTGCAGCCTCCATGCCCAGAACCTGGACGCGCTGCTGGGCGATTCCCCCAAACATCCTCCAAACTACCCACTCAGGAAGAGTTTTAACGGTGAGGCTCTGCACACTGTTTGCATGGAGACATGGTTGTGTTGCTGTAATATGTCCTCGTGTCACGTGTGACAGTCTTTGCCTGCAGAGGAAACAGTTAAGTGACTAATAGCAGTCACTGTCTCGTCGCTGGTCCTCTAATGAGATTTAATCTGCTTAATAACACAACAAACACATCGAATATCAGACAATTTGTTATCTCACCTGAAATAAACATTTATGGCCAGGAAGATATTTTGAATTTATTTTATATAATAACTAAAACTCACTCTAATGTTCTCTTTCTATTAAATTAATTAACAAGTTTCTGCCTTATCTTATCTTTTCCTTATCTTATCTGTAAGTTCTTACCTTTTGGTAATCACATAACATTCCTTAGTTAATACTCTGCAGGTCTTTGCTTGCTGTCAGACGTACAGAGGATATGGAAGCAGAGACAGAAACATGTTAAGGAATGATGGGGGGAGTTCGGGTGCATACCACACACCTGAAACCTGGAAGATAAACAAAAAACAAAGCGTGAAAGTGACTGTTTTCCCACTGTCTTCATGCAGACAGACTGTTCTACATCTACACCTCTGGCACAACAGGAATGCCAAAAGCAGCTGTGGTGGTGCACAGTAGGTGAGTTTGCCTGTGGTCACAACTGCACAGATTCTGCTCTGTTTACATTAATTAACAAACTTTACAGATTAGAATTTTGGAAAAGAAAAAGAAAACAATCACAATAAGCTTTCAAAACAACAGAGTAGGAAGTTTTTTTTCAGATGACATAAATGCCTGAGCGCTTTTATTAGCTCTGGGGTTTTGTCCAGACATGACTGACAATCTTTTCATCTCTGTGCCATTTGTCACTGTCAAGTGGACCTGCTCCAAAACACGTCTAGTTAGCACCGACACACAGTCCAGAACTACACTAATAAGTGTTTCATTTAAAATCACCATTATCAGTGTGATGATTTATGTTCATCGTTCTTGTCAGGTATTATCGCATCGTTGCCTCCACTTTCCATTCATTCGGCTTGCGTCATGACGACATAATTTACAACTGCCTCCCCCTCTATCATTCTGCAGGTAGGTTTGGTATAATCTTTGTGAGCTACTATTATTTCTTCCCGCCTTTAGACGTTGTTTTGCATTTCCTTGGCTTCTTTTTAAGTACATCAAATCTTATATGTCGCTATGAATGCAGCATATTATATTCACTGTATATTTGGATATGTGTGCTGAGATAACCGGTTACTTGTTGTACTGTATCCATGTGCCACTGGTTGTTATTATAAGAAAATCCTACTGTGATGCCTGTTGTTCCAGTTTTCTTAGATAAATGGTCTGTAGCGGGTAAATCAGAAGGAAATGCTGATTTTGACTAGTCAGCATTTATTTCTGTACAAATATATGATATTGTTTGAATGTGTCTGACAGTCTGGAGATCCACAGGTACCATAATGGGTGTAGGCCAGTGTTTGCTGTTTGGTTTGACTGTTGTAATCAAGAGGAAGTTTTCAGCCAGTCGCTTCTGGGACGACTGTGTTAAACACAAGTGCACTGTGAGTATTAACTCCCATAATAAATGTGTCCATGTCAGGTTGATGTCTAACTGCAAATCTTTGTGTACCTACGTCAAGGTAATCCAGTACATAGGTGAGATCTGTCGTTACCTGTTGGCACAGCCGGTCCGTCAGTCTGAGGCACTTCACCAGGTTCGAGTTGCCCTGGGTAACGGCCTCCGCTTCTCCGTGTGGGAAGAATTTGTCCAGAGATTCAGAATCAGAAAGGTTGGGGAGTTTTATGGTGCCACAGAGTGCAACTGCAGCCTGATCAACATAGATGGAAAGGTGTGTATATGTATGTTTCTAAATGGCCTTTGAAATCATTTTTCTTCTTGTTTTATGTGAATGTTGTGCCATTATATGTCCAGGTGGGGGCGTGTGGCTTCACCAGCCGCATCATGTCCAGCTTCTACCCAGTCACACTGGTCAGGGTGCAGGAGAACGGAGAGCTGCTCAGAGACTCACAGGGACTCTGCATACCCTGTCCGCCTGGTGAGAACACACACACACACGCAAAGCTACAAGAAGAATCAACTTTATTTTATCATTCATACATTTTTTTACATGTTACAATGAAATTTATTCTCTGCATTTGACCCATCACCCCTGGGGGTAGCAGTGAGCAGCCACAGGCGGCGCTCGGGGAGCTAGCGCTGGCTGTCTCGCTCAGGGACACACCTGGTGTGGGGGATGGGCTGTGTGACTCAGCTGGGAATCGATCCTGCTATTCCTGCATCCTAGCCCTCTGCCTTAACCACTGAGATACCAGGCCACTTACTAACATATTACAACATTACTAACACGCCGTGTGTGAAACACTAATGTTTCCTCTTCTCTCTGCCCTTCTCCATCCTCCTGCAGGTGAGCCCGGCATGATAGTTGGACGTATTAACCACAGTGATCCGTTTAGGAGATTTGATGGCTACATTGATCTGGACTCCACCGAGAAGAAAATAACTCACAATGTCTTCAGCATGGGAGACTCCGCTTATCTGTCAGGCATGTCTCTGCAACACACGACACATACGAGCAGAGTAATCATGATGCTTCACAGTAACAGTCGGGACATGAAGGGAGACCTAATACAATGCAGGGAAATCAGAGGGAAACCGTCCAATGGTGTGTCCCTACCTCTATAAAGTTTATGATGGAACACACTCCACATGTGGAGACAGGGACACTTTCTACCTCTCAAAAAGAACCACAGAGACAGTGAAGAGAGGCAGAGGACAGCAAACGGTACAAATACCCACAGACAGGCCGAGGCTGTTAAACAGCCTGGATATTTTTTGCCTGTCTTTTATTGACTGAACTAGAAACAGACATAAGACAGTGAATCACCATTTCTTACCAAAGTCAAAATTGTACTGGTGAATCACCGTCTTTACTAACTGAAGCGTCTTTCTTCCCCTGCAGAAACGATGACGATGATGATGGTGATTGTCTCTGTCTGTTTTCCTCTCTGGTTGTCTGTCTTTGTCTCTCAGGTGACGTAATGGTGATGGATGAATATGGCTACATCTATTTCAGGGACCGCAGCGGCGACACGTTTCGTTGGCGAGGGGAAAACGTTTCCACCACAGAGGTGGAGGGAGTCCTCAGCGGGCTGCTGGGACACACCGATGTCGCCGTTTACGGAGTGTCTGTACCAGGTAGCAATGAGACGAGTCAAGAAGGCAAAAAGAAAAATGAGTGATTCTGATCTAATGTGGATGTAATATTATATTTTCCTCTGTTTATTGTCTCGCTGTCTGTCTGTGTTTCTGCAGCAGTGGAGGGAAAGGCAGGTATGGCAGCAATAGCTCATGAAGGAGACAAGTTTGACCTTGACGTGTTCCTGACTGCTGTACAAAAAGCTCTGCCCTCCTACGCGTGCCCTGTCTTCCTTCAACTCATGCCATCTGTTGACACTACAGGTGAGAGTGCAGTGCGCAAGGGCACGCAAACACATACTTTCATAAAGTCAAACGAGAACTCACCCTTAAACTTACGTCCACAGGCACCTTCAAAATTCAGAAGATGCGGCTGCAGAGCAAAGGATACATGCCGCAAGACTCGAGTGAAAAGATTTATTTTCTGAACAGTCGTGCTGGATGTTACGAGGCTGTTACTGATGAACTGTATAATGATATTGTGGAGGGAAAGGTGCGTTTATGAAGCAGGAGAAGGCTGAGAAGAAGATATAGACTGCTGAGGAGCACTGGGTGTATATTTCAGAAGGGAAAGAGACAAAAACACCAGTATGTACCTTCGAGGATTTAGAGACGACACCCTGGGCGCTCAAAGTGGATATATGATAATGATGCTGTTCTTTAAATTCAATAAAAATCTTTCCTCTGACATATCTTACATTAGAAGTGCAAGGTTTATTTTCTATTTTGGTAAATAGCTACAATGCAGGGAAATAAAAATAAAAAACAATTCATGTCAATAGAAGATGTCTCGGTGCTCCCTACAAGCTGCTGGTGTTGTGTGGTAATAACTTAAACAGGCACATCCATTTTACATTATGTTATTTGTTTATATGACACATCATTGTTTGCATTCATCTCCATGTCCTACTTTTCTCTCGTTTAAATAATATTCATAATATTTATAAATCCTATTTTTTAATATTCTGTATTTTGCACAAGTCATAAACATTTGCTTTGTTTTTATCCTCAGAGGAATTAATACTGCAAATGTTAAAAACAGCACGGGAAATTAAAACCACAGTATATTTTTTGTCTTATAGTCAGAACGAAGACTTATAGACTATAGACTTAAATAACACGAATGTGTCACAGAGTAAATGATGGAAGACTTTTACACTGTGACTGTCAGTATGACTGTATTTCTACCTGGTTGCATCTCAGTACATGCTGACCTACACCCCCTAGTGGTCAAAGTGAGAATCACCTTAAACCACATCTGTCACTGAGTGTGTTGTGGACATATAGAGAAATACTTGCTTAGTATAATTAAACCTAGCTGCTGAGAGTAACTAGCAACATAAACACAAATACTGTGCTTAAGCAGGGTTTTGTATCTGGATGCATCCTCACTGACCAAATCATTGTGAGCCAGACAGGTGTTTGTCTGCAGCATATTCACGAGTCACCCCGACAATATCAAAGGAAACGTAACTCACAGATTTCTTCAGATTATTCTTGGCATTCATGCGCATGGGTCACGTTTTATGGCTAAATACATGTGCGACACGATGACAGAAACAATAATTACCAGCTTAGCTTTCAGCTCTGAGGCTCTCTGAAACTCACTCTGAATTCTGCTTGAATAAACTAATCTTGGATTAACACAAGACGGCATCTGTTTGGGCAGGAAATTGAATATTTGCAGGATGTGAAAGAATGCCCGGATGCCTCCTCGTTTAAATATCACGCAGGAAGCGTGTAAATGAGAAAGTATGAAACAGTCGTTAGTCATTAGAGTGACACATCAGTCTCAACAGTACGCAGAGTTCAAATGTTGGCAGAGGCCGTGCTGTTGAGAGCTCTTCTGTCATTTGAAGTCTTTGTACTGTTTTTTGGTCTGATTTTGTGGCTGCAGAGCGACTCTAACTACAGCATTCAAGCTCTTTTATTGCCAATCATTTGCCCTGCTCCAGTGTCCTTGAGGAAAAGAGAAAATTTCTGCCAGCTGCTTTGTATCTGTACTTTCAGATGCCTCATTGCTTTGTGTATTTATAGTCTGTCACTTGACTAGTTCCCTCAAAGTGGCTGCACATTGAAGAGTTTAGTTCCATACAGTCTTGATTCTTTACATTCTAACAGTTTTCCTCACTGCTCCAGATACTTTCCACACGTTCAGGCCCCTAAAATACTCAAATAAAACAGATCTGAGTTTGTATAATATCACTAATGTGAGTGATAAATTATTTATTTCACCTTCAGTATTATCTAAACTTTACATCCTGTTACTATCAATGATGAATAAAGCAAAACTGCTTTTACTTATTTCTGCTTTTAAAACATTTATAATAACAAATCTCTCAAAGGCTAAAATATTCTTTTTTTTTTAAACCATTTTAGAATTTCTAGTTTTCAAATCAGAGAAAACACTTTAGTGCCTCTTTCTACCTCACAGACATGTTGCAGCCTTGGTGAAGAGGTAAACATTGTGTCCGGCGTGGCTCGCAGCTGCACAGTGTTTACATAAAGGCTCCAGGCGTTCCGAACAGAACAGGCTCTCTTCGTGTTCCTCGCAGCGCTCTGAAGAGGCCACGGATCAGGGACGAAAGCAGCTTTGCAGCGCATGAATGGGGCTGCTGGCAGGAGCTTCAAGATATGAAGCTGGTTTGATTTATGTCACAATGCAGCAGTTAAATTGTTGAAAGGTGGGAAAATGGAGGGACACCAATCGGGAGGAGCAGTGCAGTCATGTGTTTTGGTGTTGGCCTCGCAGTTTGCCATATATCAGTAATGAAGTGGGGATGCATCAGTGCTCTCTAACTGAGCACAACGTGACAGTCACTGATGTCACACGTGGTAGATCTGTTTGCTCCATCTCAGACTTGAAGCATAGCTATACATCATTCTGCAGTGTCAGCTTGACTTTCATTACCCTGTGGTTTCGACTATATTCTCATATCCTCAGGCCAGATTCATCGCTGCGCCTTTGCTTGTCATTTTTAGTGCTTAAATCATTTTCCCCCAGAGACACAAGGCTCCTCTTATACGGACTGGCACTGTATATTTTGCAAGCAGGAAAAGGTGATAGTGTTATTTCAAATTAATACTGCAGTGTCAAGTTCTGAAATGATTCATCAGCATACAGGTTGATTCAATGGCAGCGTTCAAAGAGCTCTCATTCAGAGAGTGAGTCAGTTTAGAAACATACAATAACATCTCATGTATTGTTTATAATGAGTTATGTTGGATCCAGTTTTTTTTTTATCTCCAACATTTACTACACGCAGCTCAACACAAAATGAGGAGTCAGCAGGCTGTGTTGGTCAAGTGGATATTTTAGCTTATTTCAGCAGCCAGCATTTCCTAGCTGGGCTGTGGGGAAGATGAAACAGTCTCAAACACATGAAAAGGAAGTGGACTTTGTGCTAAACTATGCAAAAAATAAAATAATTACTGCAACTGTTAACACCTCATGTTATCCTTGGCTAAACTTTGGGATCCACAGACTCTTGTGGACCAGCGATGGGCAGAGGGATGAACTGTTGCAGTTAGGAAAAACACATTGTTAACGTGCGTACAGGCATGCGGGTGTTGTTTTATGAAGACAGTCAAAATGTGAACATATTTTGAAACGTTACCCTTCTCTTATTCCTGTCTACACATGAGCTACAATACATATCTGAAGGCCTGCCAAACAACTGAGCAGCGGCCTCTCACACACTGCCTGAGACAAGATGAAACACATTACACTACAGTAGGAGTCTCTGTGCATGTAAACTCTGCAATGGCTTTGCAGGACTCTCTACTCCATGTTCCCCTCTTCGTTTGCTGTCCTCCTACTCATCTCCAATGATGCTGACAGCCAAGTGTTGGCTCTCTCTCCACACTTAATCAGTTTGAAGCACTATGAAAATTAGACTTGGCGAAGTTAAAGGCTTTGCTGTACTGCTCCAGTGGCTGATTTGCTGTAGCACACAATTTTCATCTCTTAGCTGCGCAGCCCTGCCATCGGTCTGCTCAATTACACAACTAGATCGGGGATTTGCTACTTAATATTAGTACTGACGTGTGCTGAAAAGTGGATGAGACAGTTGGCTGTTAAGGTTTTAACTGGCTAATACTAACTAGATTCGCCACTCACAAAAACCTCTGCACGGCCTGATTGCTTGCAGACACATATTTTACTGAATGAATCACTTTGTATGCGGCAATACATAAAAGGAAATGTTTATAATCTGGTGTTTTGTGTTTCACTGTAAGTAATCACTGGTCATATTTTATATTTCTCTCTCAGTTCCCCTTTAATATGTCAGCTTCTTATTCTCCAACAAAATAAGAAGAAACATTATTTTAACTGTTAATTGTACAGTAGCTTCTTCTTCGTTCTCCTTTGTTCTGGAGGGGACTTTGCCCGAGTACCTCGACGGGACCAGGACGCATCACCACCTACAGGTTTCAAACTGTTTTACTACTGAGAGGCTCGATGTCAAAGAAATTAAAAAGAAATGTAGAAGCTTCTTCTACAGCAGCCTAATCAAGCATGTTTTGTGCGTCTGTGTGCAACACTTTGCTGACTCATTCCAATAACACTTACGCAGAGATATTGGGCGACTTGTGCCAACCATCACAGGTATGTTGTTAGACTGTCGCTGCAGGCGGAACATATTTCTTTAGAATAACAGACTTTAATATGTGTGTATGTCTGATGCTTCATGAAATCAGGAAATAAGTGGATGTGGTAGGATTTTCCCCACAGCATTCCCCATCTACAGCACCCTTACAGAACCCCACAGTGTCTGGCTACTTCATTACACAAGGAACAAGAACAATGGTCCAACTATCTGGGAGACAAACATAGCAGGAGCTTTAAGTGTTATTCTCTTCCTGTCTTGTCAGGTAGGACTGTGTGATACTTTACCAGTATCCAGGGTCACAGGTGTCCTCCTAAAAGACCTAAGAGGAAACTGTAAACAGAAAGTGCATCAAGTGAGCAGTGAGAAAGAAGTGAGTGATCATTAAATGTCATTACAGTTTCGTTTTTTTATCCTATAACACTAAAGGCTTAAATATACACAACCACATGTTCTATTATAGTCTATCATATGAGTAGTTTTTCATAGGTCGACATGTTGGCAAAACATCATGTAAGAGCTGGAATTGTAGCCCTAAAGGAGGAGCTAATGTAATGTTTTCAGAGATTTCTGCAGGACTAAAACATGTGCGGATTAGCAGAGAGAGACAGAACAGTTTTATATTTTAGATGTACATGTTTTCCATGGTGATTTGTTCCTCCTGTGCCACAACAGAGCCTTCACAATCTCAGCAGCAGTATCTGGTTTCTCTGACAAAGCATATAAGCTGATTTCTCCAGGTGGCAGCCAGCAGCACATCTGCCACGCCTATTAAAGCTCCCACTCGCAGTCTGAAACACCCATGCCGAGCCTAGTGTCTAACCACAGTAACACTCGGGCCAATTAGGGAAAACTTTGCAAACCGCAAGCTGTCGCTGCTCAGTGTTCTGTGCGAGGACATGTCCATCTTCCTGAGCCACAGAGAAGCTGGAGCACAGGGTAACATTCCCCACTCAGCACACTAAAATCACGTCTCTGCATTTATGTGGTCCTTCTGTGTACTGCGTAGCTGAATAAGTTGAAAGGCCCCAAGAAACATCTAAGGTTCAAAATAACTAAAGAATAGGGAAGAGAAAACTAGTCAAAACCTTCCCTGCCTTATCCCACAGCGCTTGTCTTTGGGGGTGAGACCAGTAAATAAGACCATCTGCAGATAATCCACCAATATCGCAGATTACAGAGGTCCCTCACTAGATTTCATGCAAAAGTATGTCAGACCTGCAGCAAGGATGAATCTGCCTATCACAGTTTTCTTGAATGAAATACACACATTACAGCCTGCAGAACATGAAAACATATGGATACGCCCATGTGGCTGCTTTCTACAGCTGGAGCTGCTCTTAAAGGGGAAGGCGGCCTTTTAAAGGCGGCCTGTGTCCCTGGGTCTAACGGGATAAAAACTGTAATGTGTTTGAAATTAAATTGATCTAAATAAGAACCTGCGATGATTCTATCGACGTGATTCATGTTACCCGTGTACAGAAACGCTGGCTCGTGACCGTCGTTGAGGAACACCGAGTTCCCCTAAAACGAGCTCAGACCTGCCCTTTAATTCAGTAAGCTCGTCCGCCATTTATTCCCTGTCGGCGAAACACAACAGCAGGACCCTGCGCTTCCACATCCTCCGCGTCCTTCCCCGTCCGCCGCGTCACTACTCCGTGTCTCTCCCCTGCCATGCCCCGGGTCACCTCGCTGCTGCCCGCCCTGCTGTGCGTTCTCCTGCCGGGTCCGAGCCGGGGGTATTTCCCGGAGGAGCACTGGAGCCCCGAGTCCTCGCTCCTCGCACCCCGGGTCGTCATCGCGCTGGTGTGCCGCAACTCTGCGCACTCGCTGCCGCTGTTCCTCGGCACCATCGAGCGCCTCAACTACCCGAAGGACCGCATTGCGCTGTGGTGAGTGGCATGGGCTAAATACACGCTCCTGTGATGTCAGGAAATACACTCTCACGGCTGTTATAAGTCATATTGTCAATGAAGTGCAGCAGAGTGTTACTGAAGGTCAGTGTGAGCTCATCAGAGGAGACACGTCAAACTCCGGGAGAAGTAGAGGAAAACTCTGTGCGCGTGCGCGCGCGCGTGTTGCACGAGGCCAGGTGGGGCCACAGTTTAATTATGAAGCAAACTAAACTGCTCTGACACTGCGGGGAGTTCTGATGCGTCGGCCCCGCCGGCGGAGCGCGAAGGGCGGATGACGCCAGCAGGGCCGTGCCCGTGAAAAGTTCCACTCGGTCACAGATCTTCTCTCTCATCGTCGTTTTCCCCCATGTACCCTCCCTCTGCACGTATTTCCCCTCCATCTTAGTCTTGCGTTGCAGGGTTGACAGGAAACAAACGCAGTATTGTTTTGATATTAATGCGTGAGTGGTGACAATCACGCACAAAACTCTGGCCCCAAAACGCATCTGTTTAAAGTTAAAGGGCTCTCAGTACCCTGCGCCCCCCCTCCTGCCACATTTCTTCTCTTCAGCTGCTGCTCACTTCCTCTTCTCATTGGCCAGGAGCAGTTTGTTTCCGTTTTTGCAAAAAACATTAATATTTTCATCAGCATTCAGACTTGAATGGTTAGATTATATGACTGGGCAACACAGGGACCTGATAAGATAAGATAATCTTTTATTAGTCCCACACGTGGGAAATTTCAGCAGAAAGTGGACAGTACATGATGAGCAGCAGAAGGTTTAACAAAACCAATAGAATAATCCACAACGTGAAAGCAGGAGCCTGATAAAGGCCAATAAAGGAATTTGCCTGGAGCACACTTGTGTTTAAGGAGACTAAAAAAGGTGCTTTGCCTGGGATTTCTTTGTTTCATTTTATTTTAGACAGAAAATCGCTCTCTGTTGGCCACTGTGCCCATGTGGGCTGCAGCATATCTCTCCTGTCAGGATGAGTAACATAAACCGAGCAGCCACCTCGTGATGACTCGATACCTGCAGTTATCAGCGTGACACAACACAAACAACGTAGACACACATGGATGCAGATTGTCCGATGGTGTGTGTGGGACATGCAGGGCTGATATTTTCAGTTCTTCTGTTTTCACTCCTCAGCTCTCTTACATCCAGTAGGCATAGTCCTAGTGCTGGCGTGCAAGCACTACCTAATATTAACTGTCCATAATTCCTTTTTTATCCACGACTGCTGCTTATTCAAAACCTCACAGCAGCGAGGAATTGCTGCCCAAGTGAAAGGGAAAAGTTCGGCAAATACACGAGGAGAGGAAGGAGGAGATTGACCGTCGAGCGGGTCACACGTAGGTGCTGGGATGTCACAGATGTGTTAAAACATCGCGGGCAGATGAGAAACTAACATCTGCAGCACGCCGACTGTCACTCTCTGCCTGACTGTGTTGGAAGTAAATCAGTTTCTCCTCTAACGCATTCTTTCTCTCTCTCTCTCTCTCTCTCGCTCGCTCTCTCTCTTTTTCCCTGACACGCACTGAGGTTTGTTATGACAATGCAGACAGCAGACAAATGCCTTGCTTCCCTTCCTCAGCCTCTATTGTCTGTCTTTGTTCTCTCCTGTCCACGCCTGGTGTTACTGATGTAAAACTCTAATAATGGCAGGACCCTCGGGGGATGAAAAGCACTAGCACCATATATGCTGTAGTCTTTTCAATGCATTTAAAGCTGTCTGCAACACGAATTCGGCGTATCGTCCATTACTAATTACCAGTTTGAAAAATTTCCATATGCCAAAGCATTAAACTGACTGAGATAATTCTTCCGTGTTTAACACAACAGAAGTGAATCACCGCACGTCACTTACTGGAAACTTAGAGTTGCTTTTCATGTAGGGAAATGTGCTCACTGCAGTAAAGGAATGGAGCGCCCCCGAACACAAAGGGTTCCTGCTGTGAGGCGGTTGCTTGAGTGGCAGAATAATAACCGCTGTATTCGTAAATAATTATGCACAGGGACTGTCGTGGTGTGCAGAATTCACTCAGCGCCTCAATGTGGCTGAATAAAGATGGAATCAGTGAGTTTTATATCAACGGTTCCTGTCTGAACATTTATGAGGACCACAAAATGAAAACCAGCACCAGTGGCATTCTTATTGAATCCGATCACTGTGCCTTTACTATATCAAATAATTCTCATGCCCTGGTGGAATGGTTTATCCATACACAGCATCCTTCTCCAAGCATCTCTGCATTATTGTCTTTCACGGTCGGTGGTGCCGCAGACTGAGATGAACATTTTCCACTTGGTTCCTTTTCATTCTCCCACAGGGTGGCGACAGATCACAACACAGATAACACCACAGCCATCCTCCGAGACTGGCTCATTAATGTGCAGAGCTACTATCACTATGTGGAGTGGAGACCTCAAGATGAACCCAGGTACTGTGTGTGTGTGTGCGTGTGTGTGTGAGGAGCATGTTACTTATTGCGTCTGTCTGTGTTTGCCTCAGTGCCTTTGAAGATGAGGTGGGATCCAAGCACTGGAATAATCTCCGCTATGAACATGTAATGAAGCTCCGTCAGGCAGCGCTGGACACCGCGCGCGAGATCTGGGCCGACTACCTCCTGGTGTGTTATCAGCCACTCAGCCACTCCATTATGTACTCTCAGTCGCCGTCTCTGACACGAGGTCGGGTCTGCGCTGAGCTGACTCACAGCACTTAACTCTGCAAATATCCATCCATCATAGATACCTGCTTAAACCTCTTCAAGGTTAAGGTGTAGAACTGAGGAAGCACCGCTCAGTCTCAAAATAGTGATGATATTATAGAAGGAACTCTTTGGCTGAGTATACTGAATGAAAAACATGAGCTAAATGTACGTTGCTTTCAGTTATTAGACTGCATCTGTTACTGTTGGTGAGACAGACTGAGACAACCATTATCTGGGATTAAATGTCTAATTTTGGCACCTATGGATCTGGAACAGCATTTAATAATTTATTTACTTGAAACACGTCAGAATAAGGTACAGCCCTGTGTAAATACGAGTGCGGTCTGTTGTTTTCTGGGGAGCTGCTTCTGCTTGTTGCTCCGCGGCGGCACCATGTTGCCGCGGCAGAATCAATCATTCAGTGGCGGCAGGTGACATTTTGTATGTGCGCCTGTGTGATTGTTGTCAATATCGCGCCCTTCTCTTCTGTCCACAGGTGGTGGACTGCGATAACCTGCTCACCAATCAGGATGTGCTGTGGAAGCTGATGAAAGAGAACAAAACCATTGTAGCTCCCATGCTGGAGTCCAGAGCTGCATACTCCAACTTCTGGTGCGGCATGACTTCACAGGTACTGCAGATTCTTTCTTCTGAAACGCCCGTTTCTCAGCTGTAGGACCAGCAGATGGCTCCTTCGCGTTGTTTACAATAGATTTCTAGGCATGGCTTTTTGATGCTTTATCCTGTAAAAGGAACCAGCAGACTGTAAACGTTGGTATGCAGCCCACACAGTGAATTGGTGGAGGTTCTGTTGTTAAATGGAGCAGCTGTGATTCATCTTCGTCCTCTGGGCTGCCTCTCATTTGGGCCTTTACCTTGAGACGTATCCCTGTGGACCAAGCAACTGCTGAACCCATTATATCATTTTCAGTATCTGAAGTTAGCTCAAGTATCTAGTGTGGCATCTTTATAGTGTGTCAACATTTTAGATTTATCGGGCAGTCCACATGTGCTCTTATTAAGTCAGTGAGTCACTGAATGTGAGTTAAATATCAGCTCATGTCATCCCATGCCACTGCCGTAGTATGGAAATAAATATAATCAAGACCGATGTTGATGTTAAGATTGATTATTTATGTGTGAAGAAGTCAGGTTTAGAAAAAACTGTGAATTAGGAAGAGCTGTAAACTCGTATACACTTGTATATACTTGTATAGAGGTCACATTTTTTACAGACGTAATTCTTACTGACGTGATTTTGAATCTAAAAAGGTTCATGTTGTATGACGTTTACGTGTTCCCGTGCGCTGCCTGCAGGGTTACTATAAGCGCACGCCGGCCTACATGCCCATTCGTAAACAGGAGCGTCTCGGCTGTTTCTCTGTACCAATGGTCCACTCTACCTACCTGCTGGACCTACGGAAAGAGGCTTCCCGTCAGCTGGCTTTTTATCCACCTCATCCCGAATACAGCTGGGCCATAGATGATGTCATCATCTTTTCCTACTCAGCTCGCATGGCAGGTGGGACAAATGCAGGAGAGACGGTTTCACTATCTCAAAGACTTGTTAAACGTCTTTTCATGCTCCGTATATACAGTATGCATACAGTAATTTGAGTTACTTTTCTTTTCTCGTTCTCAGGCGTACAGATGTATGTGTGCAACAAAGAAACCTATGGGTATTTCCCAGTGCCAATGCGAACCCATGCTACCTTACAAGACGAGGCAGACAGCTTCTTGCACACTCAGCTCGAGGTCATGGGTGAGTGTGCATGAAAGACTTTAGAAGTTATGTCTTTATTCAGTGGAATCAAATAATTGATGCTAATGTTACTCCGACTTGTCCTCTGGCTTGTAGTGTCATGTTAAGGTGGTCTGCAGATTTAGCATTTAATAGGTTTTCCCAGCTTGTATTTAGCTAAACTAGTGAGTCTCTCATCTCCCGCATACACACTTTGTCTTCGTGTACTGACGTGATGTGGCAAAACTAAATGATTCCTGTTTAAAAAAACATTTTTTTACAGACATTTCTTATGATGTTGGAATGATAATGGGAAGCTGTTCACACAATGGATACAGGACACTGTGTGTACTGTGCATATATAGTGCTTTTGTGCAGCATTACTTTCTACGTTACAGGTGAAGAAACACAAAGTCTAAGGACCGTGGAACCTACACAATTAAGAATAATACCTAAAGTAATGAGATGGGGAATTTATACACACATCTACCAACCTCTTGCTGAAGTCTAGTGTGAAAACCCCAGTTCCAACACATTACGTATTCTCTTTGTAACCTTCCCCTTTTTATCTTTGAAAGTGAAAAGTCCTCCGTTGGAGCCGTCCAGCTTCCTGCCTCTTTCTCCCAAGCAGCCTAACAAGATGGGCTTTGATGAGGTACACACTCTCTGCACACACTCGCGTTCACACTATCAGCTACAACCGCCCCGGCGCGTGTGTGAGATTTCTCGTTTGTGTGCACCCAGGTGTTTATGATAAATCTGATGCGGAGATCTGACCGGCGTGAGCGAATGCTAAGAACTCTGTACGAGCAGGAGATCAGCTGTAAGGTTGTTGCTGCTGTGGATGGCAAGTACGTTTCTCATCTTCTTCTTCCTCCCCCGCTGCCCGCGTCTTTCTGATTTGTGCCTCTGCAGCATGTGGTGTAGATTGATGTAGGGAGGCAGGGCTGAGACAAACAACCAGGTGAAAAACAGCAGGGTATCGCCCTGAGCACATAGTTGCGCCTCGTGTGAGAAAACTCCAGACTTCATATAGGTTGACCTGTTATTAGATGGTATGTTTTTTTTATGTTTTCTCGACACCTGCTTGGTTTGTTGCTATCTTTATGTCTTATCACAATGTAATCACAATCATATATTGTTTCCATTCTTTATTCCATCTCTAATTATTTGTAATCCTCTCTTCCTATCAGAGCTCTAAACAAGTCTGATATAGAGTCTATGGGAATTAAGATGCTGCCGGGCTACAAAGACCCTTATCATGGCCGACCTCTCTCCAAGGGGGAACTGGGTTGTTTTCTCTCTCATTTCAACATCTGGAAAGAGGTGAGATGTTTAGATAGGCCTCAGTCTGTGAGGAAACGGCTTTTTTATTTATTTTTGTTTTAATAAATCTATTTACTCTTTTTTTAAATGGCAAACTGCACTTTTCATAAGAACCCTTCACCTAAAAAGCACCACAAGATCACAAAGAATAAAACGCTGCTGCAATTACTTCTGTATTAGTTTTGAAGGAAGAAAATGTTATTGATACCATTAAAGAATTTAAGCTTTTCCATCACACTAATGCTTAGTCAGGCGCATCATCTCAGCATAACTGTAATGTTAAATCTGCGTGTGTTTAGATAGTAGACCGTGGTCTGCACACCTCCCTGATCATCGAGGACGACCTCCGCTTCGAAGTTTTCTTCAAACGCCGTCTCCAGGCGCTGCTGCAGGAGGTGACGACGCACAAGCTGGACTGGGACCTCATGTGAGTGATGCTTCACTGAACAGGAGGAGGACACGGTGTAGTAAACAGAGAGCTTTATCATCCCCTTACAGTGAAATCCATCCATCTGCCACACATGGTATCTCAGATTGTTCAGATGCTGGAAACACTTGTGGAAATGATGCGTCTTATAATTTCTCCACCAAGCACTGAGCTCCAGCATTTTCACATTCACAGCGAGTCACCCAGAGGACTGCTGCCATGGAGGACACATTTTTAAAGTAAAAGTCCTTTTGATTTTAAGCATAAATTATTAGAAAGTTAGAGAGCTGAGATTAAAAGTCCAATTAAAAGGCAAATATTAGAAGTCAGACCCTGAAACTAATGGATTTACACACATTTTTGATTATTCGAGAAACTGTGCTGCACTGTTTTGTTACCAGCTGTAACGACGAGAGAGTTTTCAGTTTCTTTTACTCCTAATTTGCATTATCTCCATAGCAACAGTGGCAGAGGCTCATAGATAATGTATTATTTAGAGCCAACCTTTGTAAAAAAAAAAAAAAGAAAGATGCCTCATATTAAAGTTGAGATAATTTGCAGTAATGATTATACACATTCATATAAAGGATTATGTTGAGGAGGTTGTTGAAAACTAATTCTTTATTTTGGAATTTGCAATAAAAAAACCACACAATAAAACATATATATCTGGGCAGAGAAGAGTTTTTTACTTAAGCCATCTGAACGTACGAAACCACAAAGTAAAACAGCTTTTGTATACAAAGTTTTAGAACATGTGACTGACGGGTGTTTCTTGTTACCCAGATGTGTCCTGTGACTGTGACAAACAATAACCAGCTCTGAATGACCACTCTTGACCACTGCTTGGGTGTTACCTGTGAAAACCATTTTGAATCAGGAAAGAAAACCAAAATAATCAGAGGCTTTGTACAAACACTGGGCATATCCAATACAACAATTTAACTGAGCAACATACAATAAAAGGGGGTTGGCTGATGATGTCATTGTGAGAGCTGTGAAGAAAAAAACCCAAAACAATCAGTGAAGAGAAAATTAAAGGGAGAAACCTCCCAGCATTTCAAAAGAAGAATGTCAGTGAGTCACAGGCTTGATGCAGTTTCATCCCAAATTTATTTTTTTATCTTCCAATCCAAATGTCAGTGTGCAGCCAACAAATGAATTGGATTGAATGTTGGATGTTCAGTACCTTTCGGGGAGACTTTATATAGGCAGTAATAGTTTTTAATAGGCATGTCCGATATTATCGACCGATAAAGGCATTCAAATGAAATATTGGAAACTATTGGTATTGTTTTTTACACTTGTAATGACACAACCTTTACATAACATTCATATATTATATATCAAACTCTCAAAATGTCAAATATGATAAATCCAGGGTATAGTTTTTGAGATATTTGTTGACACACCTTGCAATAGTGTTTAAAGTCTAAATATGTTACATAAGTTACATGAAATTATTTTATTTATGTATTATTTTAATTTTTAAAAGCGGGGACCCTGCTTAAATTAGTATTGGTTTATTCTGTATCGGAAATTAAGAATTAGACTGTATCGGTATATTGTATATAGGTCAAAAAGCAAATATCGATCATCCCTAGTTTTTACTGTTTCATGGTCGGACTGCTCAGTGTTGTTTTGGTTCATTAAAATATGGTTATTAACAGAGGTAAATCAAGAACTTAGTTATACCCATCTCTCCTCTCTTACGACTTGTATACTACCCTACTATCAGCACTTTCTCTGTGTTGGACTCTCCTGGTTCGTCGCTGTTAAACGAAGGCACTAGGTGTTTTATGAGCTAATCAACTGCACTGTGATGCAGTGATTTTAGTTCTCTGTTACTGACAGATGACCAATCCGATTTCTCCTGCTCAGTTACATTGGACGCAAGCGCATGCAGGTGGACCATCCGGAGAAGTCCTTACCAAACATACACAACCTGGTGGAGGCGGACTACTCTTACTGGACGCTAGGCTACATGTTGTCTTTACAAGGAGCCCAGAAGCTTCTCAGAGCTGAGCCTCTGGTCAAGATCCTCCCTGTCGATGAGTTCCTCCCTATCATGTACAACAAACATCCACTGTGAGTACAGCCCCTCTGCTCTCTTCATCCTCTGTCTGTCTCGTCTTCTTTGATTCTGTCCCCGTAGCGCTCGTGTTAATCTAATCACATGCTGCTGCTCTCGATCTTTAGATCAGAATACATGGATCACTTTGAACATCGGGACCTGCGTGCATTTTCCGCTGAGCCTCTTCTGGTGTATCCGACACATTACACGGGAGACAAAGGCTACATCAGTGACACAGAAACATCTGTGGTCTGGGACAACGACACAGTGAAAACCGACTGGGACCGAGCCAAGTCGAGGAAAACTCAGGAGCAGGAGAAGCTGAGCTTTGAGGCGGAGAACTCTGATGTTCTGCAGTCTGAACTGGAGAACTGGAGCGCACGGGAAGAGCTGTGATAAAGAGGCGAGGAGGAGTCGGAGAGAACTCTGTGTACAGAGATAAAGAAGAGGGACATAGAACAAAGCTGTGATAGTAGGGGGAATGGGTCAGAGGGAGGGAACATAACAGAGAGCAGTAGAAGCGGGATATTAGACTATTTGATCTTTCTCTGGAGAGAGGGGGTTAGATGCAGAGGTAACTCTTGAAGAGTCTGTTTGCAGCTTTGGCTTTATTTATTGCATCCAACACACACCTCTTGACCACAGCCTGGTCCAGCAATAGTACATTGGATTAAAACTTCCCCTCTACTGTATGTTACACAAATAACCAAAACATTACATTTCATTTCACAGTTCACTAAAGTAAATGCCCTGTTCTCCCCTAACCTGTCTCTGAATTACTTGCATTTCATTTGTCCCGCGACGCTGTTTTGGGTTTGAAATTGTAACTTGAAAGTATAAAAGTATGATATTGCGTTTTGTACCAAATAAAATGCTCTCAAGTAAGAAAGCAGAATCGCGTGGCTGCTGCTGACGGGGATTCTGCTCCGTCTTAGTGGTTCCCAAACTGGTATTTGAAGAAAAAACTCTACCTGCAACCCTGTCACTAACTGCATACAGTATCTCTCTGGTTGTGGTGATGTCTTTTCTTCTTTGATTTTTATAGTAGTCAAGAAGTAAAAGTACAACTTTACTTAACAAGAACTTAATAAAAATATAAGTATAACTTAGTGTAGAAGAAATATAGTTTATATTTTCTGCTCTTCTCTCATCTTAATCTTCTCGTTGCCCTTGACATTTGTCGTCTGATCTTGGAGTGGAAGTGCCAACGCTCAGTTTGGAAACCACCATCTTCTTCTCTTCCAGTGACGGTTGACTCTTGTTTAGTTTAGCCCCAAGTAACCACTGTGTTACTTATTATACATTTTTACTTGACCCTATTTTTCCCACTCATGAATGTATAAATGTCTTCTTATAATTTACCATAAGCAACTTTGACAACTGCAGTTTGGTTCAGTGTTTCTCTCACTGCACATTGCAGTTTAAACCCAAACTTGCAGCGATTGTTACATTCAGTTTGCAAATGAACATAGACCTTTACTGACTTGTGTCTGTTATCTGTGTTCAAAGTGTGTCTTTTTTTTAACCAAAGAACAATTAAAACTTTTATAATGAAAGGTGTGTTTTCTCACGTTTTTTCACACAGTTACAGTGTTAGCGGGTTTGATTGCTAGCAGTTGCTAATTAGCAGTAAATGTGATGTTATATTTTTGGATATATAGATTTTGATGTAATTGCAATTCAATCTGAGGCATGTGTGTGTGTGCGCGTGCGTGCCTGTGTGTGTGTGTACTCATGTCCACTGTGTGTTTATGCTTATTATGTTACACGAGGCCATATGTGCGTTTCTGTGTGCATCCACGTGCGTGGGCAGTCGTCTGTGTGACTCAGACTAATCCTATTAGATCTCCCTCTCTTCACCTCTATATTTACCTCACCCCTCTCTGAGATTAACCAGGTACTTTCTGCAAGTGCCTCTGCAGATCAATAGCCACTTCTCTACAGCAGGACCTGCTGGAGTTCACTCGAACCAGCCTCGATTCAGACTATTGACTTCTCAGTTCACACAGACACTTAAATCACCTTGATAATAGGATGCAAAAGAATCATTATTATGCTTGAAGTAAAAAAGCAATATAAGAAGATTCGTTATAAGAAAGACTGTAGTGCTATTTGGATGTGGAAATCCTCACTTGAGGCTTTTCCCTCGTCTGTTTCTTCTTCTCTGTTTTGTTCTCTCACCTACAAGTCTGTCCTCCCTTTGCAATCCAATTTGTCTCCAATGTTTACCATCCCTTCCTCCTCTTTAACAAGATTGCTAATGTTGATCTGAAGTGTGCACACAAAGGCACACACAACACACACACACTCAGAAGCAACCTCTACCCCTGAATTACAGCACTGCCACACCTCCAGCTCTATGTAATCTCCCTCAGTATACCCCAGAGTGCAGGGTGGAGAAATTACAGAGAGAAAGCTGAAGAGGCAGTGAAAGGTGTCACTAAAATAACAAACTTCACAGGATTTAAAAGGATAGAAGGAAAAAAAAGAAAGAAAGAATACAATGGCTTGAAGGGGAGGAGAAACTCTGGATATAGTTTTTTTTCTTGTGGGAGACGTGGAGTTTCAAGGTGAGGTAAATTACTTGGTATTTTCAGCTGCCATGCACGGCACGTATAAAGATTGATAGCCTAATAAATTAGCAACTAACAAACAAGGCAGTGTTGCTAGTATATTGGGTGCGATCGACCAGTTTCAAAAAGTGAGGCGGAGGATTGTGAAATAACTTTTCCAAATGTAGGATTTAAGCGCTGACCTTACTGATCCTTACAGTAAATCCTTTTTTTTTTTAGGTAAGGTCCAATGCTGCTCAATTTCAAACATATTTCTCCTACATCAGCCTTGGAAGTTTCAATCCAGAGTAGCGGTCTCAAATAGATCTGGCACAGCACAGAGCAAAGAGCCAAATCTAATTTGTGAGGTTAACGCTGTCAATTTTCAGCCTGCGGCGACGGCAGCAGCAGAAAAATACAGGCTGGCCGAGACAGATAAAGCACATTTCTAAACTGTTAGACCAGAGCTTAATTTCTACATCTGAAATGTATTTCTTATGTTTTGACCTGTGAGCTGGTCGGCTGCTCCTGGATGAGCTGCGGTGTTGTATTTAGGTGAATAATAGCAGCAGTTATTTTGCAGACCTTTATTAGGCAAACTACAGAAATGTAGTAAGTCTCTGTGCAGCAACAGTTAAATGTAATGGTGGCGACATTTGTGGCTTTGTTTTAATTTGTTTGAACACATCCTTATTTATCTTTTCTCCACAGAGGACCTTCCCAGTTTTTTGTTCCCGTCTTCCATCATGGTGGATCTGTTCCTAAACCGAGTTCTGGTAGAGAATAACTGGGACCAGGATGAACTCAACACAGAGCGTGAGATCATCGGGATCCTCGAGAACCGCATCCTGATGCTCTTCTTTGCATCGGCTGAGTGTGTAAAGTGCCAGGAGTTTGTGCCTGTTCTGAATGACTTCTTTAAGAGGCTGAAAGATCCCGCATACATTGAATACCCCAAACTGCTCGCGCTCATCTACATCAGGTCTCTATCTTCCTGCTTTTTCCTTTTAATGCAGAGATGGATGTGATTGTATGAATACTGTTTTATCATTCACAACTCATCTATTTCCATCTACTCTCTGCAGCTTGGACCAGTCTGAGGAGCAGCAAGGACGATTTCTCAAAGAGTTGCACAAAAAGGTTCTGTTTGTGGCCTTTGAGGACCCATACAGGACGTAGGTGGATGAGGGGAGAGAGAAGTGAATGTTTGTCTTTAAGGCTGTAGAACTTCTATGATCAAAACAAACTGGGACATTTCTAACTACTGTGTGCATTTTCCTATTTGTACAGTGTGTGTTTTTCTGTTTTTCAGGGAATTGCAAGCTATGTTTAAAGTGAAGGATGTTCCAACAGCACTGGTCCTTCGTCCCGATGGCTCTATCCTCTCTCCAAATGCTGTGCAGGACATCTGTCGTTTTGGTTTGGAGTGTTTCCAGAACTGGCAGGAATCAGCAGAGCTTGTCGAGAGGAGCTTCATGCTTAATGAGGAGTTTAGTAACCTAAACCTGCGTAGTGCCACTGACCCTGTGAGGAGACTCAAGTACAAGACAGAGGACGACAAGAGGAGAAAGAGATGGTGGAAGTTATGGGGGAAGGGAAAAGCTGAAAATGAAGAGGAGGAGGAGGAGGAGGAGAAAGATGGAGCATTGGATAAGAAGAGAAAGGAGGGAGAAAAAGGGACATGGAGGAGAAGACGAAGAACAGAGGAGTTTATAGAAGGCTAATCCTTTGGTGTTGTGTAAATACTAAATTCTTGATGGTTGATAAAACAGCCTGTTCCCAGACTCTGATATTCTCTGACTTCAATGGCATGTGCAATGGAAAAAAGCTGCTTTATTGTGATGACAGACATGTGGTAGCATCTGTGCACAGATCACACACGAGTTAGAAAGAATTTAAATATTATTGAGCTCATCTATTATATTGTATGTGTTACTCCAGTCTCCATGGCGACATACTGTATTCTCTATTATCTGTCTATTATTATTGTCATGTCTACAATTTGAACAACACAGAAACTCGTTTCATCTCTTTCTATATTGCTACTGAGTCGTGAGCTTCTAATTTAAATAGCCACAAATCAACGATTTCACAGTGGATCAGACGAAGACGCTTGAAGTGAGAAAGCATTCCCTCGTTTTTAACAGAACTGGGCAGCTCTAAAGGTTTTAGCATCATCAAATCAAACGGTTCACTTCAATTTACCCAGTGAACAGAAACAAACTCTGATATAGTTTAATGTCTCTTTACCAGCACTTGGTCATAACGAGTTGTGGCCCTTTGTCTGAATTTAATGTTTCTGTGTTTTAATCCCCCAAGTGGCCAAAATAATGTATAGTTGCAGCTTTAATCTGAATTTTAGGCGCTGGCGCCTGTTGATGTTCTATATGAAGCAAACGTTTTGTCAAGCACTGTGCTGTGGTCAACATAATACAATAATATTATTATTATATCAATACAATGCAATAATAATAATGTTATATAAATATATACATTATTTTTAGTGTTATATTGTGTGTTTGTTGATTGTGAAATGTCTTTTTATTTTGTTCATTCATTCATTAATTAAGTAAAATATAAATGATCTTATCTATAAATTCACTCAAACGGTGTCTGTATGTTACTGCCAGGTGTGTTATGTCATATTTCACTGTTTCCTGTAAAATTAAACAAACTATCACTGTCCCCTGTGTTTCAGTACTTCCTTTACTTATAGTTGCTTCATTAGGGTCACTTTGTAAAGCATGCCTCTTATTCTGAGATTTGTATGGTTATTCTCACACAAAGTAAGGCAAAGTATTGTATTTTTGGATGTCCCAAAGTACGATTTGACCAGTCAAATTTCAGTTGTAGATATCTGAAATTACACTTTTCACTACTTACACTCAAGAAATCTAGAATTCACAAAGTAGACATCTTAAAATCGTTTCCCATTCAAGTCAATGAGACATACCGACTAGTCAAAATGACGTAGTAGATATCTCAAATTCGGCTTTTGACTAGTCAGAATTCAGTTGCAGATATCTTTAAGATGACCTTTGACTAGTCACATTGTAATTTTGTAAATTTTAGTAAATTTCAAAATGCATTCCCAGATATCTGAAATACAATTACGGATATTCGAGTAAAGACTGTTAAATGTTAAAAGTGCTCGCCATACACATAATACATGTTCCCTTAGTCACTACTTCGTGTGTCTTGTCCCTTGTCACCTTCTTTTTCAATCCCTCCCTCATAGACAGGTGAGGGGAGGTGGAGCACACGCACACAAAGGAAGAGGAGGGAACATTTGCTGGCATAGAGGTGAAGGAGACGCAGGCAATGGGTAAACGTGATCTATACTGACAGGTTGGGGACTGATTCAAGTACGACCCAGGAAGGGCTGAAGAGAAAAAAAAACTATATTTTGAAGGCTGTTTTCGTTTGCTGCCTCAAGAGAAGATAATATTTGTTAGAGGTAAGCAACTGTGAGGATTATCCGATTTAACAGCAAGCAAGATTATATATGATTAATAGATGTGTGAAGTGTGTAAGCATGGTCGTATGGAAACACAGTTTATTTTACAAGGCAGAGTCATCAAATTTTACAGGATGCAAGATCAACCTTTTGCAAATGTCAAGACATTTTAGAATATTCTGAAGTACAATATGTCTGAAGTATTATATGTCTGTGCTTTCTAAACGTTTGGCAATGATATTCATGCGTAGGAAAACCCGCACAGCACAACGATCTGTTTCCAGTCAGTGAATTTCATTCAATGTATTTCTGTTAAACAAATGTTTAGAAATGAAAACATAATTTCTGTATCCATCTCTGTCTCTGAGAGTCTCAGTTGTCACCACTGTGACCCTTCATCATGGTGGACTTGTTTATTGATCGGGTTCTGGTGAAGAACAACAAGGAGCAGGATGAGCTGGACACAGAACGTGAGGTTGCCGCGCGCCTGCAGAACCGCATCCTGATGCTCTTCTTTGCATCTGCTGCGTGCGAGAGCTGCCAGCAGTTTGCTCCTACGCTCAAGGACTTTTTTAAACAGCTGACAGATAATTTCTATGTGGATCGCTCTGCTCAGCTTGTTCTCTTGTACATTAGGTACAGTACAACACACACACACCTTCAGTATTACACAGTACATTACACACACTCCTACGGTTTCACGCATGTTGGCAGCTGGACTCGTTATTTCCTAACCCCAGTCAGCTGCATGTCTAACCACATCTGCTACCCCAACCTAAAAGCCAAGCGCAGGTCTATGTCTGCAAATGTGGAAATTATACAGATCTGTCTAATGTCCTCAGGTTGTGTGTATTTGTTTCTCAGTCACTGCCAGTCACGCATTCCTATTTCTGTGAGAATCAATTACACAGCGGTGCACAAACAGTGACATGTGGATGTATTTCCTGGATCAAAGTCTTGTTACTTTTCCTTCATCCATTAGTTTGGATCAGTCAGAGGAGCAGCAAGAAAGTTTCCTCAAAGAGCTGCCTAAGAGATGCCTGTTCCTGGCCTATGAGGACCCCTACAGGAGGTGTGTGAGACTGGCTGGTTAGCAGTGTGCACAGCCTGCTGGTGGATGATTGCAATGTAAATATGTTCAGCTGTATAAATCCAGAAGCCCTGTGCCAGTGTGTGTGTGTGTTCACAGAGAGCTGGAGGCCATGTTCAGTGTGGAGGAGCTGCCCACAGTGGTGGTGCTGCGACCCGACTGCTCCATACTCATCCCCAATGCAGTGGAGGAGATACTGCGCCGCGGCCCGGACTGCTACCGCAGCTGGCATGAAGCAGCCGAGCTCATCGACAGGAACTTCATGATCAGTGAGGACTTTCAGGATAAGCCCATGTGTAGGTTCAGTGACCCCGTGAGAAGACTGAAGTACAAGGTGGAGGGGGAGAGGAAGGAAAAGCAGAAGAAAAAGGCCAGGGGGTGGGGTGGAGGTGGAGAAGATGCAGAGGTGGAAGGAGGAGGAAAAGAAGAAGGAGGAGGGTCACCATGGTGATAGAACAAGAGATTGTGGATTACTTGAAATGTTGCCATGATTAGTACTTAAAGCTTTGTAGGAACCGGTGCAGCCAGCGTAACACAAAGTTGTTTACACCGCCGCATGTCAGAAATGCCAGAAGAAGTAAAACATTTCAGACTGATTTTCTGTTTACTGGCGTTGCTTTTCTTTATTACTAAAGTGAGCTTTCACAGATGAACAACATTCATTTGGAGAGTAGTCTCAACAATGTCCCAACAATTTCTAGGAAGTCAGGATGTGAAAAAGCAAAACTGTCTGTTCCCACACAAAAAGCAGGCCACGGGTCTGGGGTTTGACCGCCGTCACTAAATCTTGGCATCCTCTAGATGTTTGTGTGTAAAGATCGTGTTAAGGCGTGGAGAAGGGTATAAGAAGGCATGGGCCTCGGGGTGTTTTCCTGCTGCCTCCACTCGCTCTTGGTGCTGCTCGTTGTTGGCTGCGGCCTTGGAGAACCACCCAGCATCGTTATCTTCCTTGTTCTTACATGTTTGTATTAAAGTCCAGTCGAGTCCAGTCTCTGGTGCGACTACGAGTGTAAGAGTGCAGGTGCCAGTAGCCAATAAAAAGAAATGTAAGACACTATCTAGAGGAACACAGAGTGCCGCTAACCAGCACTGACCTCCGCTTAGAATTGGCTTACTTTAATGTCTTTGAATGCTGCCAAGCAAACAGCCAAGCCAAGATTCGGTCTCAGCCAAGTCTTACCATTATGGCTTGTTTCATTTTTATGTCGCCCAGGAGATTATACAAACCATTTTTCCACTTTCAGTGACACAGCTCTGTAATGCAGTTTTTTCCCGTAAGTGAAAACACACCGTGCATAATCTGAAATCAACGAATTATCCAGCACCAGTAAAATAGTTATGCTAGTGACTGTTGTGCCTTGAGTGTTTATGAATTCCGAACTTTACAGACGACACAAGAAGCAATCAGAGCTATTGAGAGGGATTGAATTGAAATTATGGAGAAACTGACTTTTCTACATAATCAGTGATTTTCCTTTGACTCATCTTCGTTTGCACTGAAAATGTGTCTAGTCTTTACACACCCTCGTACATGTAAACTGCAGTGATTATGTTTTGTGTCATTAGCAACAGTTCCTGACTAGAGAAAGATCAAGATCCTCAATCTGTCTGAATGACCCGAGACTCAACTAGAGCACGGGCTCCGATTGCTCCTCAAATTGCAAGTGCGAGTGCTTCTTGGCATTTTAGGAATAATGACAGTAATGCTCAGAGCAAATGGGGCAAAAATGCATCTGCAGGGAGGAATGATGCAACCACAATGTCATCAGGTGTCATCGAGGTGTGACTGGGTAGTTTTGATAAATGGCAGTGAGATAATGATTCATGTCATGTGAGAGCCACACTGATTCTCCCCTGATCGAACTCCTCCTGAGGTTAATGGAAACATGTGCAGATTCGTGTGCTCGCTGGATGCGCACTCTGCGGCAGGCTACGCATCAGGCGCAGTAGCCTCCCTCCTTCATGCGCCTGTCATACAAGAACTGCTCGCGCCAGACCTCAGCCAGAGTTGGTCAGCGCGGCCTGAATAAGCGCGAGCCGCCGTTTGTTTCACATACCCCCCTTTTGCCTACACAGCAGCTTACTGTTGCTCACTCAGACAAACCTCGATAATATAGTCGAAGCCCCCTCCCGTCTCTGCACACGTACACACACACACACACACACAGACACGTGCGCACACACGAAGGCAAGGCACACACGCTTTGCGCGCTCCCGAGTGCAGAACGCGCAACAAGCGGACCAGCGGACGGAGAGAGAAAGAGAGAGAGAGAGCGAGAGAGAGAGCGAGCGAGCGCCACAAGAAGAACAGAGACGGACGGATGCAAGGCGAGGCCAGGAGCGGAGAACCGTCTCTCCCCGGATCGTCCAGCTGTTGATTTTTGTTTAATGGTCGTGTTATTTTGTAATGCTCTACCTGCCTTCTTCAACGACGCAGAGATATTCCCGCACGCGTCCTGATGTGCTGCTGCTGCGCCTCATCACGATTCTTCAAGGATACGCTGTCATCACAACGATGTTATTTTCCGTTAAATGCAAGGATGTAATTGATCGATGTCGGAACCACATGAGCAACAATGACATTTGCGCCCGATGAGCCGAAGAAATCGACGAAGACAGACGGAGCAGCCTGGGTTTGTGCTTTCATTTGCGCCTAATTATTGCTTTTGCGTGCGATCGTGCATTTTCCCTCCCCTCATCCATCGGAGCTATAAGGCCTATAGCCCGCATCATCTCTGGGCATGAAACCCGTGGGAATTATGATACCAACGTGACGCACAGTCACAGAGCACAGCGGGAACGACATCGAGCCTCGACAGGACAGAGGGAGGGTGTGAGGTCCAGCAGAGTCATACACAGTGCACTGATCACAGGAGGACGCCCAGTTGTTGTTGGACATTTCGCGCCAATGACTGCCCTATAGTTCAGCAGGTATCTCCCACCACGATTTCCCTATCGAATCTTTTAATCGTACATGCATCGGGAAGAGCGGAGTAGGAGAAAGGGAGGAGAGTACAGTGGGTGAGGGCGCGGAGAGACGGGATGCGGGAGACGCAGTGAGCGAGGTGGAGGAGGGAAACCGGGGGATTGACGGTAAGATATGGATATAGGCTATGAGGATGCACCCCGCCCCTCCTCTCTCTCTCTCTTTCTCTCTCTCTCTGTCTCTTTCTCTGTATCACTTTCTCAATCCCCTTTCACGCGCACAGGCGCACATACGTGATCAATGCGTGAGAGGAAAGCAGAGGTGTCCTGCTCCCTTGCTGCTGCTGCTGTTGCTGCTGCTGTCAAGTGCCATTTGATCACTGAGGGACAGGGATCTGACGTGCTGCTGTGCTGGGCCTCATGCTGCTGGCTGCCATTAAAGCTGGGTCAGTAGTGGAACAGCGTGTGATGAGGCACGAGTGCTGTGAAATATTCATGGCAGCGAGAAAGTGGCATAATCAAGGTGTCCCACACCAGCCCACCAGACTGAGGGTCTCTCTCCGTTGGCCTGATTCATGTTCATTATCACACGCCTTCATTGCAGTGTCTGTGGTGTGCTGCAGTGAAAAGTGGTGTAAACACACACACACACACACACACACACACACACACACACACACACACACAAAGGGCTTTTAATGCAGGGTTTGGTTTGAATGTTCGCTGCTTTGGTTTGCTGATTCACCACAGAAGGGAACATGAGGAGAAGAGAGACGGAGAGAAGAAGACAGCGCAGACCGAGTGAGAGTCCATTATCAATATTTTAGAGAGGGGAAGAGAGGACTGGGTCAGTAGAGGAGGCCACGCAGGGAGGCAGGAGTGACTGTGAGCCAGAGAGACAGAGACATGCAGAGGAGAAAGGAGATGCAGGATGGAGGAGGAAAGAAGGATGAAAGGAGGAAGCAGCTCAGTGGCTGACAGAACTCCTGCTCATCTGTCAGGGTGAATAACTGATTTATTGGTAACCGAGCGTGTCTGGATGTGACAGTGTTGTTTGTGGAGTATTATATCATGTATGTGTCATATTGTCAGACAGAGGACTCGTCTGTATGCGAGATGAAAACGATTGAAACGAATTGATTTGAGCTGATTTATATAGAATTATTTCGGAACACATTTAAGTACAGTGAATCACCTCGTTGTTGTGTGTGTGTGTGTGTGTGTGACCACACTGTGCGTGTTAGAAGGAAAAGAGAAAACAAAGGTAACGAGGTTTGTAGGGATCATTTACATCAAGCACTGAGAAGAAAAAGGCAAAGTGATTTGCTTAAGCCACTCAGACGCACGCGTCCACGCACACGCAGACGATTTGGATGGATTTAATGACATTTGACTTGTAAAACTCACCATATTTCTCCTCTTTTCTGCTTGGACCACCTCAAACAGGTTCCTATCGTGTGCCCGCGCTTCAGTCACACGCACTGAGTCAGTCGGCATGCTTCATCTGGGAGCGTTTATGCAGGCCTGAGCACAGATGGGAGCAGTGTAATCCTGATATCATGATATTAGGCCAGACATCAGCTGGTATTTCATTTAATAGTATAAGGATGTGTTTATTAATTACTCTCAGTATTGATTATCTCCAAATTATTATCAGGATTGAAGAATAAAGGCTCATCACCATCTCTACTCATTGCTATCTCATTGCTCATACAGTTTATCAACATTTACTGTGTATATGTTTATGTGATTAGCGACAGATTATCTGATTATTTTGTCCACTGGGTGTTGGTGAGACTGATTTTTGCTTGCGGCACAGTCATGTAATTATAAAATGCCACAAACCAACACATGATTGAAATCTTATTTTTGGAGGGCTATGTGTGTTAGGCATTTTAATACAGTGGCTGCAAATCTACGGTGCAGGTTTTCATTCAAAACACTGAATCGTGGTTGATTTAATGTGGCTCTTTTTAGGCAGATGCTGTTTTATGTCATCTACTGCACCTGTCTGTTGACTCAATAAAGAGTCCTGGTGAGACAATGACAAAGCTAATGTTAACACAATGTCAAAGCGAGGAAGGTAATATTGTCAAACGCGCAGTGTTGCCTGAATCTATCGTCCAGGTTTAGCTTGTTATGGCTTCTTGCAAACAAAAGTGACTGGTTGCACTTGGCTCTGCTGTCACACCTCAGCTAATGATTGTCAAGAGTCTTGGAAGCCGCGACATTTTGTTACACCTCACAATGGTAGTCCTGTTCTGTGTAGAGACGTTTCTCTGGGTGACATGTTGAAACCCCTCATATCACAGTAGCAGGTCATGCTGACACACAACTTATATTTAGTCCAAAGGAGCAGGACATACAGTACGACAGGCAGAAGACTGGAACCATTTCAGTTCTTGTTCAGAAATTGTGTGGAGCACAATATTTTAACCTTACTGAGCGGAGGGAGAAAAAAAAAAACAGTAACGCTCAGGATTTCATCTAATGCACTATACATAGATCAACCTAGAATAATTAGCACTTATGTGAACATAAACGTCAGTAAAAAGGTGAAGATTGTTCACGTTGTGCCAAAGATGATGCTGTCATTTAAAATACTGCACGTACACTTCATTAAACTCAGGCTACATCATACAACAAACAAGAATTAAACAGGAATTCATGATGTGATCATCATGAATATTTAACCCAAGACATGTCCTGTGCCTCCACATACTAAATTTACATTTCCGGAAAAATCCATTTGACCTTTAATGCAGCAGCATCCCTGCTGTTTTATGATGATGAACAGTGTGCGGTGAGGGTTAATCACAGTAACACGGTGTGATATTTTAAAAGGATGAATCATAGTTTTTTCAATCTATTTTTCCGGTAATGTAATACCTATGCCTCCACATGTACAGCAATACAGCGTTAGCTCTGTCATCTTCCCCGCATGTATGTGATCAACTATCGTTCCCCATACTGCGATCAGGTAAAAACAAAGCAGTGATAAATGAGCAAATACACTCTTAACAACCTGGAGATTCTCACACACTGAGAAAGTGCTTACGGGGCACTAAGAGGTGGTTCGTGTGCCGAGGGCAGGATTACACTCCTGATAAATATCTGAGGAAACCTATCAATGTTTAATCAGCCTTCCTGCTGTTTTTAGAAAAGACTCAATTCTTTAGGTGAATGAAAATCCAATAACTTCTTACAAAAAATATTCTGCCACTCTCACAAATATAAAACGTTTTTGTCTTCTAAAGGAATGAGTTATTATTATTACAGGTACTTTCACCGATATTTGTGTAGGTATCTGTTGTTGCTTATATGCTCATGAATCCTAATGCTCTCAGGAGCATCTACTGTGCAGCGCACGTCCTCTAATGCTCTGAACTTGGCTCCGAGCTCGGCCTGTGTTTTCCGCCTGCAACAAGCGAATGATTGACAGAGACCAACACCTTCTTTCCCCAAAGTCACGCATTGACCAGACAAACACACAGGCTCTAAAACCCTGTAAGTGGCTTTGACTGCAGCGTGTAGGCCTCAACCCTGTGGGAAATGTAGAGGTCAATGGTCTGAAACGGGCTCTCAGTCCAAGAGGACGCTGTAGTGCCGTTTTAAAATCCTTTCTTAATCCTTAAATATTATCATAAGTATTTTTTGCATCACTAATGTTGTTATTAAAAAGGTATATCAGCCAATCAAGCCTTTGCTGTGCTGTCAGAAGCCAAACCTCTCTCCCTCTCTTTTATCTCTTGATTGCTCTCTCTTCCACACACTCTTCCATCATTCACACACACTCACACACTCACACACCCTCACTCGTTTATTGTTCCATTAGGAACACTACGAGGCTGCTTTGTCACTCCGTGCTTCATAGCTGTGTATCCTCAGGCACTGGTAGCTCTCTGACCGAAAGGACGAGAAGTTAGTCCACCTCCACCTCTAACCGTTGGCTTCTCTGTACCTGAAATGATTTGGAGTGATTTTCATCGGGATGCCCTTAATGGCTTTCAGCTATCACTTCCTTCGCACTGTAGGGAGTCCGTCAATTTTCCTGTTTCTCTATTGCTTGCTTTTTTCCCTGACACTTACGATGGCATACTGTAAACACCCAGTCTCTGTTTCTACTGTATGTATGCGTTGTTGTGCATATGCATACGCATTCATGCCTGTGTGTGTAATTTATTTAACCCCCGGCCCACTACTTTCACGGTGGAGCCTGCTATTCCTCCAAGTAGGCCGGCCGGTGGCCTGGGGCTGGATTTTGGTTGCAGGCAGGGAGCATGGTGCTGCAAACAGGAGGACTGGGTGTGTGGCTTTGTCAAGGCCCATCAATGTCCTTGCTCTACTTACTCTGCATCAACACTTAAGGGTGTGTGTATGTGTGTTTGTGAGAGGGAGAGAGAGGGAGCAGTGGGGGTTGCGAGCAAAAGAACATGCTGCCATAAGGGTTTTGCATGAGATGAGACATACTGTGTTTGTGTGTGTGTGTGTGTGATAAAAACACAGAAAGGTTCTCATTTAGTTGAGTCTTTTCTGTTCGTGTGTACGTGTGTATCACGGTGGTCCCGGGGCCTTTACAGGCTTGTTGGTTCAGTGGATTTGAAAAAGCAAGAGGTCTTGCATCCCTTTCTTTTACATATGTGTATGTGAGTGAGCGAGCGTGTGTGTGTGTGTGTGTGTGTGAGCGCTGCGCTCTGTACAAGCACAAGTCTTTGAATGCATGTTGGACATTTGTTGAGTGAGTGACCTAAATCTGTCTGCCATCATTACCTAACAAGAAGACGGACAGAAAAAGCAAGTCACAAGCGCACACACGCGCATATCTGCCCGTATATGCACACACCCACATTCACCCCAACGCACACACACACACTCACACACACAATCTCTGGAGACCTTGGTGCTAGGTACGCCGCAGCAGCAGATTGGAATACTAAGCATGAAAAAAAAAGGTGTAATGCTGTGCATGTTTGAATTCTCCGTACTTCCTTCTGTTCAGGGCCAAGAGTTCAGTCTATATTAAAGAGTCATATTACCGTTGTTCTTTCGTAGGCCGCCCTCCTGTGTCCCATATGCTCCCTCGTAAAACTCCACAGCGCAGCATCACTATCTGATCACCTGCGCCTTCAGTTGGGTGTTTACCTCGTTACCCCTGCTGTGGAGGAGATCGCCTGTACGACATCATTTATTTAGGATTACTGCCTGAACTGAGCCCAGCCCTCTGTCTGTGTGTGTGCGTGTGAGGATAGAAAGATTAAAACTCTTTTATGGGTCAGTAACCACTGTTGCTCCTGGCTAATTACGGACCTAAAACACGTACTCCGGCGTGCATTTTCACTGACACACACACACACCCAACATGCCTCCTCTCTCTGTTTCCCACTCATATTGCACTGTGCTATCACCATGGTAACAGCAGATTGAGGGACTTTTCACTGCACCGATTGCTCAATTGTTACTATTTTTTCTCCCTCGTCTCTATATCTGTCTCTCCATTATTCTGTCCTCTTCCCACCTTGCTGTTGTTTCATACATGCTCTCTTTCATTGTCAGTGTGTGCTGGTCATCTACGGCACGTACACACACACACACACACACATGCACCCATCAGCACACAAAGAACAGAGTGCAGGTCTTCACTCTAAGTCTCACACTTGCACTGCTTCCTCCCTAGGCTCTCCTAACGTGGCTGGTGGTGTGACGTGCTAACTCTTCCTGCCCAGTATGGCTGTGCCTCTGTGGTTCCTGGGGGTGTGTTTACTCATTCTGGCTCATGTCGCCCCCTCCAGTCAAGGTAAGCGTCACAGCACTGACGTATTGAGGTATCATGGTGAGGTGTTGATCCTGACGCAGCAATCAGCGGGAGGAAGAAATATGATGCCAGTGGTAGACAACAGAGCTGTATGACTATGTATGCTGGGGAGTGCACAGTTTAGGAAATTCTGTGACCTAGGTAAACAAATGATTGGCAAAGAATTAGAGTGGAACTCGCTGAAGGGTGTGTTGAAAAAGCCTTCTTGATAATAAACCCTCAGTCATTCAGCACCACGGACAGTTACAGTACACCAGCAGCATACTGATCATTCCGACACATTGGGGTTGAACGTGGGTTTAATTCTATTACAGCAAACACCTTTTGATGTGTACATCTCCCAATAGCCGATGTGAACCTATATTGTACATGGATTAATATCCCTATCCAGTAGGTATTCACAGAGATGTGTCATAGTGAGATACAGCCATTAAAGAATAGGAAATAATATCTCACACTTGTCAGATGGTGTTTACTGAGCGCCTGACACTCAGTAGTATATGCTTTATCTCCCCCACTGACTTAAAACACTAGATATTCTGATATACCCACTCATCAAATCATACGTAGGTGTCTCAGTGGAGCTGCGGTGTGAATTGTGCCAACAATCATAGCCTGTTTGCTGGGAATCCTTCCAGTGATAGATTTCCCACATGTGTCTAGATTAAATTAAAGCACACAGGTCACTAAAATACATTTTGTGCGTGTTAATTGTACAATGGTTACATCAAATACAGGGCATGTTGTGCATTAAACGATCAGAGGAAGGTGTTTACATTGGGTATCGTTAGATAATCTATAGAGTTTGGATTAACACAGTTTCCCAGTGTTATAACATCACGTCTGGTGGTTTTTTAAGGGCCTCCTTCAGAGTATTCTCTTTTTGTGCTGGAGTACCTTTTTAACAATGCAATTAATTAATCACCTGCACACTCCAGTAATTCAATGCAAACTGTTGCTTTTAAAGGTCTTTAAAAAGTCTTTTCTTTCTTCTTCTTCTTCCACATTTCCCCATCTGCTACGTTACATCGCTGAATCCCGCCCAGCTATGTCCCGGGCCGCCATGCCGTTTGGGCTGCTGCGTCGAGAACTGGCGTGTGAGGGTTACCCCATAGAACTGCGCTGCCCGGGAAGTGACGTGGTTATGGTGGAGACAGCCAACTACGGACGCACTGATGACAAGATCTGTGATGCAGACCCCTTCCAAATGGAGAACACACAATGTTACCTACCTGATGCGTTAAAGATTATGGCCCAGAGGTGCGTATGTTGTGTGAGCGTTAAATTCTACAGCAAAGACACACATTAGTCTCCTATTGAATATGGTTGAGTGTTTTGGAAACCAATCAATTGCCTGTCTACAGTTTCGTACATACAGAGTGCGAGCGCTGTCAGACAACATACTGTGGATACATGTCGGGGGAAACATTATACAAAGCCAGCGCTTGTGTTGTGGGGCATGTGTACGGGCAAGTGCAGTCATCTCTTCAGCTGAATCTGAGTGCCTGGCTGCACCATTAGCTGTGTACTCAGCAGTGTTTTCCTAGAAGAACTGATCAATATTCACAGAGAGAAGGAGGGAGAGTAGATAAATGGAGTGTCCTCTGCTTCCCCTTTCCTGTCTGTTAATCACTCTCCCTTACCTCTTTCTTCACTCGCTCCATCATTCCCTTCACTGACCCGTCCGTCCGTCTGCTGTTCTCCAGATGTAACAACAGGACCCAGTGTGTGGTGGTCGCAGGGGTCGACGTCTTCCCAGACCCCTGTCCTGGTACATACAAGTATCTGGAGATCCAGTATGAGTGTGTCCCTTACAGTGAGTATGCCTATGTATTAACACACACACACACACACACACACACACATACAGACTCACACTCACATCATGCGCATTTAAAGCACAGAAATTTAACCTGCTTTTGTTGAGCTGCACTTCAGGTTTAAGGTGTTTTTCTATTTGTATAACCCCTGATGTCAACTGTTTCCCTGAGAGACTGATGAATAGAAAAGATTTTTTTTTCTCAGGGAGTGTCTGCACGTGTGAAAGACGAAATGAAAGTTAGATGGAGGAAGTACAGAAAGAGAAATGTAGAAAGTTTCCACATTGTGCAGTGTGTCATCTGTGTGTGTGTGTGTGTGTGTGTGTGTGCGCGAGAGAGCGGATGTGTGTGTGTGTGTGTGTGTGTGTGTGTGTGTGCGTGCGAGTGAGTACGTGAGCGCGTGCATGTGCACTTGCGCGTGCATGCGTGTGTGTTTTCTTTTTCAGATTCACGCCACGGGAGTTGCTCTCTTTTCTCCACAGGAGCCTGATTGAGGGAAGGAGAGATCAGGGGAGGTGGAGGGAGGGAAGAGGGGAGAGAGGGGTGTTAGGGGAGAGGAGGAGGGGTGGGGAATATCCTGGCCCTTTTGTGCTTCTTCTTTCTTTTACGTGAACTATAATGTTTGTGGTGAGAATGAGTTCTAAGGTCTTTATCTGTGCATTTCTTTATTTCTTCCTTTCTTTCTTTTCTTCCTTCCTTGCCTTCTTGCTTCTCTTTACTTCCCGTCTTTCACCCTCTGACTTCTATTTCTTTCTCTCCCTCTTTTTTTTCCTATGCTTGAGTAGAAGTGGACCAAAAAGGTAAAGACAATACATTGTAGCATCTTGATCTCTCTTTACCCCTGACCCCCTCTTCTCTCTATTCCTCTATCTTTCTCCTACCATTTCTCTCTTCCTCCTACCCTAGGACGTTGTTTCGTAGTCATGCTGGATGTTGCCCCCTATTTTCTTTTCCTTCTTAGTTCTTTTCCCACCATTTTGTCCATCTCTCTTGTATGGAAACCTGTATTGTTATTCAACTTTATCCAGGTTCTGCACCTAGTCTCTCTTGTTCTTCATTCTTTCTTTCCCTCTCTAGTTTACTCCTCTCTTGCACCTGGTCTGTCTCTCTCTCGCTCTTCTTTCTCTCCCTCCTTCTCTTTGTGCACACAAACATAACCACAATCTTCTTTTTACGGCTCTATTTCCTTTTCACACAGAAACACCTTCACCTCTCTCTCTCTCTCTCTCTCTCTCTCTCTCTCAATCTTTCTTTCTCTTTTCTTTCTTTCTTTCTGTCTGTCTTACTTCCTTTCTTTCTTTCTTTCTTTCTGTCTTTTTTCTTTCTTTCTTTCTTTCTTCATCCTGCCTTCCATCGTTCCTTCTTATCCAATTATCCTCCTCATGCTTATTTTCCCTTTTCTTCCCTTATAGGAAGAGCCCCTTATTTATCTTCATAGGAAAAATAAGACCAAATGTGTGTGATTGTATATCCGTCTGGGTGTGTGCTTACCAAGCACTGCTTATGTGTGTGAGTGTGTGTGCATGCCTATTTGCATGCCAGTGTGAGACTGTGCAGTATACATATGTGTCCATACAGTTATTGACATGTCGGTGGACCAATCGTTGTGCTTGACGTAAACTAACCTGCCCTCTCATTCACTTCAAGGCAAAATTTAGCCCCGCCTTCAGCGTCCCTGATTCTACCTCACACTCTTTTTCACTCTTTTTGCACTAACCCACACACACACACACACACATAGCACACGAACACACTCACACACCTTTCATTGCAGTGTCCCTGTTGCATTACTCACCACACACACTAATGGTGTGTGATTTTTACCTTGTATGTCTTTTTTGTTGTTTGCCTCTTGAGATCAGCACAAGTGTTTTAAATCCCTCTCTCCCCTTTTCTCTTCATTCTTTTTTCTTAACCTCTCTGCATCAACTGCTTCTAATTCAATCCATTTTTCATGTATTGATCCATTTCCTCCCCACCCCTGCATTAACTACCTCCTTCACTACCTTTCCACCCTTTCATCACCTTCCTCCCCGCTCTTCTGCTCCCGCCATCTTACCCTCAACCTGCTGTCTGCCCCTCTTAACTCCCGCATTCCAGTTTTTGTATGTCCGGGCTCACTGCTCAGCATCCAGCCAGCCTCCTCCCTCCTGGAGGCGGAGCATCAGTCTGGGGCGTGGTGTAAGGACCCGCTGCAGGCCGGGGACAGGCTCTACGTCATGCCGTGGACACCATATAGGACAGAGGTGCTGTATGAATATGCCTCCTGGGATGACTACCGGCAGAACAGAGTCACCACCACCTATAAGTAAGTGATATCATTTAGTAACTGGCATTGATTCATTTGTCACAAAAAATCAGTGAACTAATTGGTAATGAAAAGTACTTTTATGCAGCCCTTGGCCTGCACTATTCAGTCCAACCAGCTAAAAAAAGATTCATTAGGCACTGATTTTCTAAAAGGCTTCACATTCCCTGTCTACCTCTGTGACCTCATATGTGATGCAATTTATGATGTTGTAGTTAAAAGTGTTTACACTCATTAGTATAATATCTTGTACACTAGTGGAGTCCTTTACTTTCTATTCTAATGCTAGAATATTCTAATGCTAGAATAGAAAGTAATCATGTGGATATGGTTTATCAGATTTAACAAATAGAGGCTTTTAATTAATCATAAGAATTACAACTAACCCACGGCCTGAACATTTTCGATTGTTCTCTGTCCTAGATTGCCTAGTCGTGTGGACGGTACAGGCTTCGTGGTGTACGATGGTGCCGTGTTTTACAACAAGGAGCGAACACGAAACCTGGTCAAGTATGACCTGCGGACACGCATAAAAAGCGGTGAAGCGGTGGTCATCAATGCCAATTACCACGATACCTCACCTTACCGCTGGGGAGGGAAGTCAGACATCGATCTGGCAGTGGACGAGAACGGCCTCTGGGTGATCTACTCTACGGAAGCCAATAATGGACGCATCGTGGTCAGCCAGGTAGGAGCAATGAAACCACGTGGATGATAGGAGAGAGGATCGAAGCAAAGCTTTCCTCACTTTCACGTGTTTTTCCTGTTTTCAAGGTGAACCCCTACACCCTGCGCTTTGAGGGAACATGGGCCACTGGATTTGACAAACGTGGGGCGAGCAACGCCTTCATGGCCTGTGGCGTGCTCTATGCCGTTCGCTCCGTCTTCCAGGATGATGAAGGGCAGGCAGAAGGCCGGGTCGGCAGCGATATGGTGGTTTATGCCTACGACACCAGCCGTGGACAGGAGCTGCCCGTTCAGATACCATTCCCGAACCCTTACCAGTACATCTCCTCCATAGACTACAACCCCAGGGACAACCAGCTGTACGTGTGGAACAACTACTACGTGCTGAGATACCCACTGCAGTTCACTCCTCCACCTCCCACCAAAGGTTTGTGGGAGTATGTGAGGTTGTCTATTTGTGTATATGTGATGAATTCGGGGAATAAACAGTTGTTTCCTCCCCTCAGGTCCTCTCTCCTCTTTGATGACCACCGTACGCTCCTACACTGCTACTGTTGCACTAACCCCAGTGCGGCCGTCAGCCTCTCACCCAATTGGCGTCATCAATCGAGGGCCCTTTGACCAGCGGCCGATCACAGCAATGGTCCCTCTGACCCCGCGCCCTCCTATGCGAGTGCCCTTAGCTCCCGGGGGCCCCGGTCAGGTCGGCGGATGTGAGGGCCGGGTGGCCCGAGGGGTGCAGTGGCCCCCCACCCTGAAGGGAGAGACAGTGGAGAGGCCTTGCCCTAAAGGATCACTGGGTATGTCTGTCTGCGTGTGTGTGCGTGTGTGTGGTAGTTTTACATGTGTGTGACCGTATCTAGTTTCCCTTTGAAATATAGTCGGGTGTCCTCTCTTTGAACTTTCCTTCAGATGAGAGGAGAATAAAGAGATTATAGTGTTTTGAGAAGCTCTAAACTCTTGCTCTCGCTGTGCAGCTGTTTTCCTCAGCCCAGCACTCCCTCTGTGGCAAAGCTGTTATGCAGACTGTAGACAAAGCATTTTGCTTTATCCTAATCATGTTCAGTGGTTTAAACATCAGTTTAGCACAGAGGCGATAATCACGCTGAAGAATTATTTCATCTTAAATGGTGTTTAAAACTGAAGACATTCACATTCACGGTGGTTGTTTTTCGTTCTCATGAGCCTCATTTCTAGCAGCAGCAGCTAGTCTGGGAATAAAGGAGAAACAGATGTGACAAACCAACTTGGGTTCCTGCACAACACGAGTGGTCCTTTCTCTTTCTGACTGGCTGTGCCACCCCTTCTGTCTCTGCAGGTATAGCCTCCTATCAGTGCATGTCGTCTCCAGTGGGCTGGAGCTCCGAAGGGCCTGACCTTTCCAACTGCACCTCTCCCTGGGTCAGCCAAATTGCACAGAAGGTTAGTCACACACACACATGCACACGCTGTGCAAATACCCCAAAGCAAGTCAGCAAGCAGTTCTCTCTTAAATGTTAAAATATTTGACATTATAAACACCCCCGCCTCACTCCAGATTAAGAGTGGGGAGAATGCAGCCAACATCGCTGGGGAGTTAGTCAACTTGACCCGGGGCCGGATCTATGCCGGTGATGTCAGCATGTCTGTCAAGCTCATTGAACAGCTATTGGACATCCTCGACTCCCAGCTTCAGGCCTTGAGACCAGCCAATAAAGAGTCTGCAGCACGCAATTACAACAAGGTTAATTGTTACTGCTGTCGGTGAAGATGTGTACTTGACCTTTTCTAGAAATGAAAGCAGAAATGTCAGTGATGATGGTGATTCTAACAATAGATGTTTTTTTTACAGCTGCAGAAAAGGGAACGCACATGCAGAGCTTATGTTCAGGTAAGAATGGATAGATAGATAGATAGATAGACAGATAGATAGATAGATAGATAGATAGATAGATAGATAGATAGATAGATAGATAG
>JAUMTR010000001.1:15509475-15548103 GCA_032270685.1 Microctenopoma stevenorrisi
CAGAACCAGACTCAGGGTGGGCGGCCATCTGCCTCGACCGGTTGGGGTTAGTGGACAGAGGAGAGAGAAAAGAACAGTAGGTAACACACATAATAACAAGAAAGACTGAGAGTCTTCACTTTTACTAATTTGGCTGGTGATCGATTGACCAAAGGTTCAAATGTGGTGGAGGAGGCTGTAAATGAGGCCACTGAGAGCAAGCAGTGAATCAACATGTGGACAAGACACCGATACCCCGTAGTAGCATAGACTGTCCAAACAACAACTTCCCCAAGAGCATCAATAAAGTATTCATTATTATTATTAATATTGAACTTATAAAGACGCCCCCCCCTCGCTATACTCGCCTTCTCAAGTTAAAAAAGAAGAACCTGTTCTTCACAAAGATTGAACTGAGTACGCTTTCAGGTTTATTTTATTCCATTTCTGTGATTCTCACGGTGTGAAGCGCTCAACAAACGTCACTTTGTAGAAATTAGTCCATCACACGTGATGAGTTGAAACAATATTCTAAACAATATTCTTGCAAAAATCAACACACTCGCCTCTGCTCACAGATATACTGTACAAGGAAGTATGTTTATCTCTCAAATATAAAAAATGTTAAAGTGGACACAGGCCACTTCCAGGCCGTCACCATTTAGAAAAGCCTCCCAATCCTCTGCTTCCTCTCCAGCCTCATGTGTGAACTAATGCCACAAATCCACGAGTTTATGACTTTATGAAAGAGCCACCTCACCAAGCGTGAACAGCAGCTCTGTGACCAGAGGAAAATAGAGTCACACTGGTTGCACAGAAGTATGTTTCTCCTGCACCCTGAGCATGCTGCGACATGTAGAAAACACTGCACCTGTCTCAAGCTAAACAGCTGTTTATGAAAGAAAAGGTGTGTTGGTTTCAGTGCATATTCATGCAGAACAGAATAAATCCGTGTAAGGACGCAAACGTGAGCAGCAGTGATGGTGTGAGATGCAGAGACAGTTGTCACTGTGGTCAAGATTCAGACATGGACATGTGCAGTCTTAAAAAGCCAGCCACCGTGCAGACAGGGAAATCAATACAGCATTTTGTTATCTATCTCTATCTTACAACTTAAAAGAGAAGGATTATATGTCATAGAGTGAGCCCAGGCAGACTCAGGCCCAGATCTATCATTGTAGAGAGTCACAGGCCTTTTCCTGTGTAAATCATGTGTCACATGGGCAGCGAGTTCATTCTCCGGCCATGGAATACATTTAGTCCTTGGACACGGACTTCCATTTTTCACTTTTGATCGAGTGCTTCCCTGCAGTGCAGGACCTGGAAGGAGATTATTTTCTAACGCGAGGCTTTCATCGCTTGTGTTGTTATTGCTGTCCATACGAGATCAAACACCAGGAAAACAGCCACACGTGCTCAAACGCGTGATTGATCCCTTTTAATTACTCCACTTCTCTTAGGAGCGCGCCTGTCACCGCGGCCGAGGTTTTAATGTGACAAACGCTTTGACAGTGAGGCGGGAGAGGTAAATGACACACCTGTGGCAGCGCGGCGAAGGTACCGAATTTCTCCCACCTGAGCACTCAGTCCTGCACATGTCAGAGGCTCCGGCTGGAGCCTCAAACGTTTAACAATACGCCTCCATCGTTTACAGGACCCTCATCCTTGTGGATGCTCGCGAACCATCCCTCATGTGGGACGTAGTGCTGACCGTGCGAGGTGGATAAAAGGAAAAGTAGCCACAGGAAATATGAACCGTCACACACTGTGATACATCTTCTCAGGCTAAGATGAAGGGTTCTGCAGGAGATGCTCTGCGTGTTGGATACCAAAGGAAAGCAGTGTTATTAAAATGTAAAGTTGACTCCACAGGACTGACTGAAGCGGGGAACAAACCATTAGGACATAGAGAAAGTGAGCTTTAACCTCTCGTGGTTGGCGTAAGAAGCCGGGCCTGTGGGGAAGCCACTTGATTCTGCATGTACTGCATGTTCTCAGGTATGGATACAAAGCCAGAGCCGCAGCTAATCGCTCTTTCAAGACATCTATATTACATCTGTGAGATGGGATCTTCCGGAGACAATCATCCCCGCGATTCACTCTCAGCGCACAAGAATCATCCTATGTCGTGAAAGTATGTGAGCGCTGAAACAGTCCGACAGCTCCCACGTCTAGCCTTCATCATCTCTTCCCAAAGCATTTCGATTTAATTTAAGTGTGCCGGGAAGTGCTTTCATTTTGTTTTAATGAAGTTTTAAAAGTTGGCTGATCTGTAATGTAAGCTGCTGCTGCTGCTGCTGCTGCTGCTGCGGTTCAACTTTCACTTACCTATCATCTGTTCTCTGTGTGATTGCCACAGAATACAATATGATGACCTGTCAGGCATTACGCAGCGTGGGGGATATTCCCGAGTTCACCCAGAAGTTAATCACCGCTGTAAAGAAATAAGTCTGTCCTGCAATTTCTCTGCAGTGATAAAGAGCCACACGCAGATGGAGTTTAAGTACCCACCTATCTATCTGTCTATCTATCTATCTATCTGTCTATCTATCTATCTATCTATCTATCTATCTATCTATCTATCTATCTATCTGTCTATCTATCTATCTATCTATCTGTCTATATATCTATATATCTATCCATCCATCTATCTGTCTATCTATCTATCTATCTATCTATCTATCTATCTATCTCTCCATCCATTCATCCATCATTCGTTTACCAGATGTTTCCATTCTTTTCACACACAGTCATTTCACAGTGACAGTATTGATGACGTATTAAAGGTAAACCTGCTGCTTCTCTCTGTCTGCGACACACTTATCACCGAGGCCGCCTCCTGGCCCCTGCACACAAGCACACGTTTTCTGGATCTGGTTCGGCAAGTCTCACATCGCAGAGAGTGACCCAAGATTATGAGAAACAAAGACGTGCTAAATGCCGTCATCGACACAAAGACAAAGGGACGTTACGTCCGGCGTCGGGGCTTTATGTTGGGAAATTTCAACAAAGAATTGAACCGTAGACAATATCTACTCGGAAATGGAGAAGGGTCTTAGCTGCCACGTCAAAACGGAAAAAAAAGGCGTAGCATTTGAAAGCCTAGAGGCTTAAACTAATACAAAAAGTCTAATCAGACTAGCAATCCCTGATGTTAATGAAGGTGTCACACATTGCACAAAGAAAGTTGTGCCTGGCAATCTTCCATTTTTCGGCTGCCTACACCAGTGACATTTCATCTCACATTCAAAGAGCGCTGAGGCCCCTTAATGAAATGCATAATTAACATATTCTAATTGTGCTGAGCACAGTGATGGTTTTGACAGAGCTCACTTTCCATGTCTAATTCAATGCTAATTTAATCTGTTCTTTTCCCGCCGACATGACCTTTCTTGATTGAGTTTCACCGCAAAGAATTTTTTGATGGATTGATTTATCAACCTCTTGGAATGCAACAAAAGTGCCAGTTTTAGACAGACGAGAGAGGCGAGTGGCGAAGACGAAATCAGGTGACTGTGGAGGAAAACAATTTGATATTTTAAAATGAAATGAAGCCAGGCGAGCTGTATAGAATTATGTCCAATGAGAAAGTGCGCCTGCACAAAAACATACGGGTCTAATGGCATCGTTTCTCAGTCAGAAGCAGAACATTGCTTAAGCCATTCGGCTGGCGTACCTTTAACACGGGGATTAAGAGGAATCTAAAGACAGAAAGAGCAAAAGATATCAGCACTATTCATGGATCATCCTAATCTGAGTATTTACCAAAGGTTGCTGCTGAGTAGGAAGCTAAGAGAATCTCGGCCCACTCAGCTGTTGAGATTCCCATTCATTTGTAACGGGAGAGTGAAAACCGCATTCAACGGAGGCGAAGACACCGACACAGCCCATAGGAGACTTTGTTACGCTTTGAGCTCGGGGTCACAAACAGTAGGGTAAAAATTTACCCTCATAATACACACGCTGTTCCCTCACGGTCCTCTGCAGGTGTCAGATCACATGTTCCTGCACTGTTCTAAATGGAAATAAAAATGACAGAAATTCCCTCCAATTGTCTGATTCTCCGTCCCAGTATGAGGCGAAGCCTAGGTAGTGAAATTAGGGGAGAAAGCTGGGGATGAGGAGGAATGTGGAGCTGTCAGTCAGTCAGTCAGTGGGAAGGGGGATTATGCAGAGCTCAGAGCGGTAATTGAACACCGTCGGGCCCGCCCTCATTTACATCTCTCCCTTCTGCTGGCTTTGATTGGCAGCTGTACATGAAATGCCACATCAGTTGAAAGTATGTTGTGAGCTGGCACTAACAATCCTGTGGCTCCGGGGAGACCTGCCATATTGTAATTTGGTTATCAGGCATGAAGGAAATAATTCTAAGTGCCAGGAAATGTGAGGCAGAATAAATGCTTCATTGCTGCAAGTTGCCCAGGGTGACAGTTCTTATTTAATGTACAAGAGCGTCCTGTTGCCTGTAGATTTGAGCAGCAGAGGAGGCGAAGGGAGGTGTAAACTAGGAGGTGGAGAATTTTCACAAAGGCGGCAAGTAAATGGAAACCTGCAGAGAACAAAAAAAAAAGATAATCAATGAAAAAGCAAACATTATGCGTGATTTCAGGTCAAGTTTGTACTCCAAATAAAAGGCACCAACAAACGCATCCGGGGATGTGTTTGTGTTCACGTCCTATTTTTAGAGGCACACGTAGAATTTCCAGACAAAAGGCATAAGCACAGAAGTAATGTAGATTTGTGCGTGCCGTTGCATCATTTGGTTGACATGCAGTGAAAATGGGTCCTGAACACAGCCACTTCTCTTAAGTGGCTCGGGCCTTATTTGTTTTGATGCACTGTTTTCCTTTTTTTTGCATGGGGAGTCTTTTCTCTTGAGATGGAGCTGTCACATTGTAAAAAAAAGAAAAAAAGAAGCCCCCGACGCTGGCAGCAGCCCCCGGGCAAAATGAAAACAAGTAAGTGGCATAGATAAATCATGCCAGCCAACGTCTTGTTGATGAATCAGATAAGACCAGAGCATCTCAGGAACACTGGGCTTAATGGAGGTCCCAGTGGCAGCTGTGGGTGGGTTTATAATGACGGTGGAGTGTTTCTTTTGTTTACTCGCAATTCTAACACAGATCTGAGGTATAGATAGATAGATAGATAGGTAGATAGATAGACAGATAGATAGATAGATAGATAGATAGATAGATAGATAGATAGATAGATAGATAGACAGACAGATAGATAGATATGTAGATAGATAGATAGATATATAGATAGATAGATGGATAGATAGACAGATAGATAGACAGACAGATAGACAGACAGATAGATAGATAGATAGATAGATAGATAGATAGACAGATAGATATGTAGATAGATAGATAGATATATAGATAGATAGATAGATAGATAGACAGATAGACAGATAGACAGATAGATAGATAGATAGATAGATAGATAGATAGATAGACAGATAGATAGATAGATAGATAGATAGATAGATAGATAGATAGACAGACAGATAGATAGATAGATAGATAGACAGACAGACAGACAGACAGATAGATAGATAGATAGATAGATAGATAGACAGACTACATCTTTTTTTCTTTTAATTTCAGGCGGTCGTACAGACAGTTGACAACCTGTTGCGTCCTGAGGCTCTGGTGTCCTGGGACGATATGAGCAGCGTTGACCGGTCACGGTCGGCATCACTGCTTCTAGATGCGGTGGAGAAAGGAGCATTTCTACTGGCTAACAACCTCTATGAAGGCCGTTTCAGTGACAGAGCTCCAAATGTTGGTAAGGGCTTTGTTAGTTGCTCCTTCTGCATACAGCTGACTCTGTATATTTTAGAAATGGCTAACTCAGACCTGTCTCTGTGTTTGCGCAGATCTGGAGGTGTATGTATTGAATACAGAGGCAGATATACAGGACCTAACGTTCCCTCACTCCTACGACAGCGACAGCATCCTACAGATATCAGCGCTGGCTCTGCAGCAGTACAGCAATAATGGTTCGTGGCTGACAATGAAATAAATCAACTGTTCATAAATCCAAGTCTCCTTTACCCAGCAGAGACAGTAGTTAATAAGCAGTAGATAGGGTTATCAAGCAGTTTGTCCATTCATAATGTCTCTCTGTGGGTTCCTCTGCAGGCCAAGTGAAGCTGGTCCTCTCCCTCTATAAGAACTTGGGCTCCTTCTTGACCACCCAGAACTCGACTCTTAGGCTTGGCCTTGGCCTGGGTCAGGACTCGGAGGTCAGTCAGAACCTGGTGGTCAACTCTCACGTCATCTCTGCCTCTGTGCACAGAGGATCCAACCGAGTGTACCTCTCAGAGCCAGTGATCTTCACGCTCAGGCACCTGCAGGTCTGGAAGCTTGTTTGACTCTGAATAAATAAGCAGATTCCTAACACTGTGCATAATCTGGTCGCTGAGTATGCTTTGAAGTCACTAATATCTCCTTTGGTGCATATTTACCACAGCTGAAGAACCACTTTGGCCCCAACTGCTCTTTCTGGAACACATCAGGGGTCTCTGGGAGTGGCAGGTGGTCTACACAGGGCTGCCGCCTGTTGCACACCAACAACACACACACTACCTGCGCCTGCAACCACCTGTCCAGCTACGCTGTCCTCATGACGTCCCAGAAACACGCTGTAAGTGACACACACGAGCAGTGTTTCCCTTTTTTTCTGTCCATTTAGCATTTTGTTGTAGATTGTCTTAACGGGAAGAGTTGTGTGTTGCCCTATATTAGTGATTTCCTTTTTGACAGTTACCAACTTATTCACCAAGAGGCGTCCCCTATCACTGACTCCACCCTTGTGCACCCACTTGCCATGGCATAGTGTGACTTCACGGCCGCTGTGCGACCTAAACTGGAGTGGGTGATAATTGTGGGTTGGAGCTGTGAGGCAGAGTGAGACAGATAGATGCTGCAGCATATTCTGTCCTGCCATGAAATCTAATGGTGTGAAAGTGTTTCTCCGTGCGATGTACCATTAGTTAGGTGTGATCTTATTCATTTGAATATGTTATATAACACATATGGACACATAAGGCACCAAACGGAAAGACACACGAGCACACCGTCAGCATGTTCCCTCGTTCATACATTTAGATAATGCGATAACACTTTGTCTTGCTTCTCTCTGTCAGCCTGGGGGAGGCGTAGAAGAACTTCGGGTCTATGTGGTTTTCTGGGTTGGCATCTCTGCAGCACTCGTGTGTTTGGCCATCTGCCTTACCACCCTGTGCTGCCAGGGGGCACCCTGGCACACAGACCACAGCACCATCCACCTCAACCTGTGGGCCAACCTGCTCATCACTGAACTGCTCTTCTTTGTTGGTGCCAACAAGACTCAGTACACAGTGAGTGGTTAAATACAGGTTCAAGCTAAAACACTAACAATATATACTAAAGGGATAATACTGTAAATAACAGTGTGGTGTATTGTTTGTAGTATTGTGTAAATATTGACAGTCACAGTTATTATTCTTACTTGTCTTCCCATCATAGTAAGTTACAGTAAGGTAACACTTGAATCCCAGAGGTGGAGTAAAAATTACAACAAGCCAAATCAAAACCATGAGAAGAGAATAAATCTGGCGTGTGGTACAAAAATACAGAATCAAGCAATAATTGAAGTACAAAGAATGAAATGAATGACAATGAATCAGTCACAGCAGTCAACGATTATCCAAGACTCTTGAGTCTGTCGAATCACAGCAGAAACAAAGGACCTGCGTTCCTCCACACACCGTGGGTGGAGCAGCTTTTTATTTGCTGACTTTATTTGTTCTATCTTTATCCACTTTTCCAGGTGGTGTGCTCCATCATTGCTGGCCTGCTGCACTTCTCGCTGCTCTCTGTGTTTTGCTGGTTGTGTCTGGAAGGGGTGGAGCTTTACCTGCTGCAAAGAGAGGTTTTCGAGGGACGTAACTCCAGGAGGAAGTATTTCTACCTGTGCGGCTACTCTATTCCTGGGCTGGTAGTGGCTGTGTCTGCAGCCATTGATTTCCGTGGCTATGGCGCAAAGACTGTGTAGGTTGACGTTAAGTTAATGTGTGTGTCTGTCTGTGAAAAGTGACCTAGCATATGTTTACTGCTGATCTATCTTAGTCATTTTGGAGGTTTATATTTTGTATGTGTGTTTCTATGCGTGTGTAGATGCTGGTTACGCACAGACAATTACTTTATCTGGAGTTTCCTTGGACCCGTTGCTGTGATCATAACGGTCAGTCCATGCTCGCATACATGTATTCTTCTTATTTATCAATTGATGACTATTAATGAATGTTGGCTGTTTTTGCATATTTGGCCTCAGTTGAACCTGGTTGTCTTGGTGATGACCTTACATAAGATGCACAGCACTGCTGCTCTGAAGCCAGACTCCAGCCGCCACGACAACCTGAGGTTAGTAGAGTGTGTCATGCCGTTTCTGTTGTGGCTGATGTCAGGCGCTCATGGTGTTTCTGTAACTTTAGACCCACTTGCACATCCTGCAATGTGAAAAACATAATAAGGAGTTTGCGAGTTTCATAAACTGTAAAGTGGCTTGTGTAAATAAAAACAAATCACCTGACCTTCTGTTGCATGTGTGACGTTCATATTTTTTGGATATTTAATATTTTAGATTAGATTTTATATGGTTTATATACAGTGCTGTGTAGTATGCCACAACAACACAACTAACTAGAATACTTTCTGTATGAAGAAGCCACTCACTGTGCAGAGATGAGCAGTTTATATAAGCTATATGCGGCAGTATTTAAACTCTACTGTAGTACATAGAGAAAAGGTCAAACCTGCCTATTTTTGAGTAAAAATAACTGCAAAAGGGACAAAGCGGAGCAAGTGTGTGTTACTAATGTCCATCCAGTTTGCACACTCACACTGTGTCAGAATCCTATTTTCATCTCGAGCTGCCTCGTGAATTAGAATCTTTTTAAACACAGGAGAGCTTGCATGGAGAAGGGAGCGATCCCTGTCCCCTGTCTGTGGATTAGCTGCCTGGTGAATTTGATTTTTTTTAAACACAGGGGAGCTGGTGGATATAATTAAGAGAACTCGCTCAGGTAAATTAACTTTTTCTTGACCTTATTCTCTGAAATCTCCAGAGCGTGGGCAGTGGGCTCTCTGACGCTGCTGTTCCTGCAGAGCATCACCTGGTCCTCAGGCCTGATGTTCCTCTCTGCTCCAACTTTCCTCCTGGCTTGCCTGTTTTCCTCCCTCAACACTGTCCAGGGCCTCCTCATCACCATACTGCACTGTAGCCTCGCCAGGAAGGTATGTGACAGAGGTCCTTGCCAGGTATTTGCCAGGTCAATATTCAGGACTAAATAAATATGCTGCATGTTTGAATATTGTGTGTAGGGTCAAAAGGACTATGGCCGATGCCTGCGTCTATCGCAGTGCTGTGCAACTTCGTCCTCCAGCTCTCCAGACTCTGTGAAGGGTTCTGCACTGCGGTCAAACAGTCGCTACACCAGCAGCCAGAGTCGGAGAGCGACAGCTAACAGACAGGTACCGTTCTGTGACAAACTATTTGGTATATTTACTCACCTAAATGAATCAGATCAGCAAGCTTTTTTAGCATTACAGAGCGATAACCTGAGAAAATACAAAGTGCTGTTTGTAAATTAGGTTTTGTTTTTAGTGTGAAGCGCGCTAGAACATCTGAGCAGATGAGAAACAACGTACTTAACATGTATCAGTCTGGAAAAGCTTACAAAGCTATTTCTGAGGCTTTAGGTCTGCGGTGAACCATGGTGAGAGACATTATCCGTAAATAGAGAAAACATAGTCAGTGGTGACGCTTCCTAGGAGTGGATGGCCTACGAAAAAGCACAGCAGCGACTCTTCCAACATCTTAATTTAACAATAAAAAACCGACTGGACAAAAATGGCGTCCATGGGAGAGGTCCAAGGTGAAAGACACTGCTGGGCAAAAAGAACAAACCAAAAACAAAAGTGTGATTATTCCCGAGACTTTTGGCCAAATATTCGGTGGCTGTATGCTACGCTACTCTGTGCCTCTCTCTATGTTGTTTCTTGTCTCTCCCTGTCTGTCAGACTTGACCTTGTGTGGAATCTTTTCTGTTCCAGAGTCGTATCAGGAGAATGTGGAACGACACGGTTCGCAGACAGACGGAATCTTCTTTCATCGCAGCAGATGTTAACAACACCCCGACTCTTAACAGAGGTGATCATCATTTTGATTTGTCTTTTTAAACTTATGTTGTGTATGAAGAATATGATGTTTATTTTTTCCTTCTGTTCCTCTCCATCCTCAGCTGCTTTGGGGAACCATTTCCTTACTAACCCAGTGTTGCAGACTCACGCTGGAGCTTCACCTTATGACACAATCCTGGCCCAGAGCTACAATCAACCTTTCACATCCACGGGTAGATCTTACGATAGCATTTCGTGATTCCTCGTTTATATGTGTGTCTATCCTTCTCTACTCAAGCGACTGTCCCTAAGTTTGAATCTTTGGCTGTCCGTGTGCATACACAGTTTCTTCCATGATTCTTAACAGCAGTAAAAAAATTTGGCGCTACTGCCGGTAGTTTGGACACTACAGGTTGTCATGTTCCTGTTTCTGTACAGCATAAATGACTGGAATTAGAGGTTCAGTGTTTTTATTTTCTGCCAGTGCGTGGTTCTGCTTTTTGTTTGTACTATTGAGTTGTTGTTTGTTTGTCTTCTAAATGTTTTCTGACACTTTCCTTCTCTGTCTCTCTGTCTCAACGTGGACCAGTAGGAACCTTCAGAAACAAGCAGAGTACGAGCTCTTCCTTATTGTGCTCACTTAAATCATTGAGTGCCACTTCCTCCTCAACCACTATGGTTCAGTTCATGGATTACTAGTGAAATAATTCCACTCTGAGAAGTCTCATAGACCATGAAGGCATAACATACATCTCCTCCATGTGGCCACATAACGAACATTTTATCAGAGAACATCATAAAAACCAAATCTTTCCGGTAAAGCCTCACCTTCAGTAGGCACAGAACCCTCCTCATTCATTCATACATTCATTCATTCCTCTCTTCATGTAAATCCTTTGTTGTATGTCTGTCTCTCTGTAATTGGTATCCTCCTGTTTCTCCTCACAGAGGGTGGTGTGTCCCAGAGCCAGGAGTCTTGTGGCTTGGACAGCGTGTGTCTCAATGGAGGCTACACGCCCAGCACCTTCACTCTGCATGGTCTGGGGACCACACCTGGATCCCGAGCTGGAGTGGTGGGCAGCACTGACCTTCTCAGAGAGGGAGGAGTTGGGATAGGAGGAGACGACATCTCTCCGGGCCTGCTCACCCCCCACAGTGCCTCAGATCTGAGCAGTGGCGCTGGAATGCGCCGTAATTTGTCTGACGCAGCTGCGCTGGAGAAGATGATCATCTCAGAGCTTGTGCAGAACAACCTGAGGCCCTCCGCCCCCATGCCTGTTCCTCCTGAGCGTTACGGAAGCCTAGCGAGGCCACATCACCACGACAGGGCCGCACTTGCTCACACTGCCACTTTAACACGACATGCACAACCATCCCAAGAGGGCTGGGCTGCCAAAGTTCAGCCCAATGCACGCCACAATGCACAGGAGGGCTGGGCACATACAAGGCACCACACACAAGACACTGAAACCTGCGGACAGGATCAAGCCACAACGCCACGTTTACAAGACGGCTGGTCGCACTCGCGGGTCGCAGGAGATTCTGAGGCTCGTGATCTGCTCAAAGACGCTGAAAGATCACAGCTGCAAGGTACTCTGGGTCGCCGTGGGCTGCAGGACAGGCAGCAAGCACGTCCCCCTGATGTTCAAGCTCGGCCCTACTCCACCCTCAGCCGCACTCCGGGTACTCTGTCCCGCCACCGCAGCACAGTGGAGTCAAGTCAAGGGACAGACAGAGATAGAGACCGCGATCGTTACCGGGACAGACCCCTTCCGCCTCCTCCTCCCCCTCCCCCGCAGGAGTCTGAGCCACTGTACAAGGCTCTGGAGGAGCCGTTGCTGATGAAGCAGAGGGAAGGCGGTGTAGAGACGTGGAAAGGCAGCCAGGACAGAGAAAAGGACGAGACATTTCTTTTAAAAAGAGACGGAATGATGGAAGATTGGAGAGGAGGAGCAAAAAATGAGTCTTTTGCCTCTCAGAAGAGAGATGGAGAGATGGATGAATGGAGAGGTGGTGTGGAAGGAGGGAGGGAGGAACCTCACCTGCTGGAGAAGAGAGATGGCAGGATAGAGGTGTGGCGAGGGGGAGTGGAGGCCGAGCAGGAAGAGACTTTTATAACTCAGAAGAAAGACTTTGGGATTGAAGGATGGAGAAGTGGGATGGAGAGAGAGAAGGAAGAGTCCTTGTTTTTAAAAGACAGAGAAGGGTGGAGGGGAGGGATTGAACGGGAGAATGAAAAACAGAAGGATAGAGCGCTGGACATGTGGAGAGGAGGAATGGATATAGACAGGGAGGAATCGTTCCTGTTTGAGAGCAAAGATGGAGGTCTGGATGGGAGAAAAAGAGGCAAAGACAGAGGGTCTCTCCGCTACCATGGCGAGCGAGAGGATTCTGAAGGTTTTGCTCTGCCTCTAACTCCTGATCTTGACCTCGACCCCGACTCCTCACCAATTTACGCCCGAGATTCGAACCCCTCGCCGCTCTACCCTGGAGAGAGCCGCTCGCCGCCGCTCAGCATCTTTCCTCGAAGCTCGCCCCCTACAAATATCTTCGCTCCACGAGACTCCAACTCACCTCCCAACAATCTCTACTCTCGCCACTCCCCGCAGGTGTACAGTCGAGGCAACTCCCCTCCTCGCTTCTACACCCGCACCTCCCCGCCATCCCTCTCATACCCTGACAGCAGCCCCGAAGGTCCAGAAGAGGTGAGTCCCACTGGCCAGCCACAGCGGCCCTCCTTGGAACTGCCCTACAGCCTGGGGCGACCCCCGCTGGGCCCGCGACCCAACCACCTGCAGACCTTCTACCAACCACCACCACTGGCCTCCAACGGTGAGGCAGTGTACACAGCAGAGTCCAGTTCTGAGGGAGACGACGGACAGATGCAGCGTGTGACGAGCCTGTGACTAGGGCGGTGGTGATCGGGGCATAGAAACCAGGGAGGAGGAGAAAGGTGGTGTTAAAAAACAACAAGTAAACATAATCAAACTGATGGAAATGATGCTGATAATGATCATTGTGACGCTAAAGAGAATAATGATGACGGATAACGTTGTGATGATGACAGTGATGGCTCCTCCCTGCTTCTATCTCCCGATCACCACGAGACTCCCCCCTTTTCATGTTTTATTACTTTTCTATGACTGTGATCCATTTATAACTCTTCCTCCTCCCCCTACACGCCCTCTCCCCCTTTCCTGAAACCCTGCTGTGTCTTCCCTTCTCATCGGTGCTTATCCCAATTAGCCCATTGTCTAAATTTATATTGGTTTGTCGGTTGGGTGTTGCCCCTCCCTGTAGCAAGCAAACAGTGTGTCAAAGAAGCACTTGTGTGTTGCCAAAAAATCCTTTCAAAGAACATGTGCATGACTTTATAGTGGCTTTACAAGGCTACATACTGTAGGAGGAAAGTGCTGAATTGTATATGAGCGTATGTGCAAGTGTGAATGTGTAGCTTGATGAGCATGCGTGTGTGTAAGGTGGTGTGTGTGTGTGTGTGTGTGTGTGTGAGACAGAGAGAGAGAGAGAGAGAGTGTATATACATCATTCTTGTATAATTAATGTATCACAGTAAAGCATTTTATCAATATCAACTGGGGGCCTCCTAGACACATACCCTCCTACTGATTTTGAACTCTCGACCAATCCCATTTCACACGAAGACCAAAACCTCCGCCCCCATCCCCCTCCACCTGCCACTAACAGTTGGTAATGGGACTCGTTGCCATGGAGTTTGTGATAGAAACAGGACTCTTGATCCAGAGCCAGAGATCATATAAAACCTCAGAACTTTTCTGCAGCCGCCTGAACCCCTTGTACATATCAACCTCAAGTGTTCTGATTGTCTTGTAATGCTATTGAAGTTCAAGTAAACATGTGAAATAAATGTTTCTGCCTTTCTGTTCGAGTGGCTGTACAGACACATGGAAGGTGTCAGAATAATGCAAAGTTATGGGAACACTGGCAAAGGATGGGGGATCTCTGAAGGAGCCAGAAAGATTGAAAACATTGGTGGAGTATAACTACGTACATGAATGCTGTTGTCGTAGTTGTACTTTGCGTATTATTCAAGTTGTCTTTCTGTCTACTTCTCCTCTATGACATTTTTGAGTCAAAGGAAAATATATGAAGCCATGTTACAGATTAAATGACCCAACAAGATGGTTTCATTTCTGATGAAGAGGGGCTATAATGAGTTTCAGCCATCAGCCTTGGTGATAATAGCTGACAGCAAAATACATATCTCCAGAAAGGAAGAATATGAAGGTTAAAAAAAACCCAAAACGTTGATTGAATTTTTAAAGTTATGGTTAATAAATCATTTGGAGTTGAACTGCAGTTGTGTGAAGTTTTGTACATCACAAAAACTCTACATAGATTTCTTTTATTCAAATGAAATAAATACAACTATGTCTATGTGCCCTCTAGATCTATTTTAAAGCTGCATTAATCCATAAAGGCAATGGATTCTGGTCTGTCCCTGATGGTATAGACATAATCCAAGATGATAACAGCATGATTCATCATTCTGATTGTAAAAAGGACGTTCAGTGAGCATGAGGCATGATTTGACCTTAACATTTACTCACTGAGGATCTTTTGGATGTGCAGAAAAAAAACGTGCAAACGTCCAATCCCATCATCGAGATTTTGGCAAAAATTTAATGCAACGCTCTGGATGAAAATAAATTGTGTCATTGGATAAACTTATAGAAACGATGCCGGGGTGAATGTGGTGATGTAACCAAAGCAGAAGGTGATCCCAAAAAATACTAATCTGTCTGACGGTTTTTGGCCAAGCTGTACATAAAGTTAATATATACAGTAGTAAGTATGTCCTTGAACATAATTCAGCTTGTGTTAGTAGAAAATAAGTAAAATCAGCCAAACTGGTTTTAGAAAATCACTTTTATCTTTATTTAATCATAAACATAATGGCTGAGGACTAGTAGCAGAATAGCATAGACCACCTCACAGTCATTTTCTCATAAGTAAGCTAACAGACATACTGCCCATGGACAGATCACACATCCTTTCACACCTACTGGCCCAACACAGTTAAACAATGACTTGTTTTCTCGCTATTTGTGCTTTCTATTACATTACATTCACTGGTTTATTCTAAAGACAGCTCGACACAGTACATTACAAATCTGTAAAAAAAAAATTACACCATATGTACCGAGTCATTTTAAAATGTTAGTGTATAATACTAACGTGCAAATTAAAAAGTGCTTTTTGAGTATCATTTCAGTTGTGCAAAGAAAAGGTATGTAGAAAATGTACATAATTAGTATATAACTGTATATACATATGACACGTGACAGTGATTACTGCTTGTTCAGGTAAGTACCTCTATGTGAAGCTCAGGACAGTCACAAGGACAAAAAGCCAAATACTCAAGCTGCTGGCACAACACTTTAAGCTCAGTGCCCTCCCTCTTCCTTTCTCTTGGTTCATATGTTTCTCATTCACACACAACATCTCAATAGCTCTACTCTGTCTTGCATGCACACTCTGCCTGAACACTGAGGTATGTGGTTGGGCTTCACAGGAAAAGGTCTCACATTCATCAAATATCCAAACCTACAGGCACTGGTTGTGGGAGCTGATTTTTGTGGAGGTGAGCTTTAGCAGACACTATGGTGGGGCGACAGCGGGCTGTCCAGTGTTTCAGTAGGAGACAGATCTGATTTGGAGTTTTTAAACATGGATGAGATGTGAAAGGCCTGGAAACACAGACAAAACATATTTAGAGGCATGACACGTAGACATGCACCGATGCTTAACACAGGAAAGGTATACTAACCACCCAGTAGGCCGTGAGAGCTCCCTGTATGTAGCCTGTTAGCACGTCTGAGGGGTGATGCCAGTAGTCCGAGATGCGGGTCAGACCTGTGTAGACTGCCAGCAGAACCAGAAAGAACTGAAGAGCGGGCCTCAGCAGCCGAGCCCCGCGCCACGTCAACCGCGCCTGCAGGTAAAACTGGCAAAAACAGACATCACGGCGTTCAGTGCTTAGCAGCATTTATCAGCCTATTGGAATCTTGTTCTCTGTCTTCACTTGATGTTTATGAGATGTGTTCCACGAGTGTCACCTGTCTGTAACCCTCCTATTACCCTTCAAATTCCTAACATGCAGTAGATTAGATTATTAGTACAAGCGCACAGAGGACGAGTGTTCGTCTCAAGCGAAAGTGCAAATGAAGATAAACAATCTTGTCCTCGTTCCTGCTAAATCGATAATCCTTCTCTTCTTCCCTCGCTTATCACGGGCGTGGGGAACAGTTGGGGACAATAATCACAAACAAGCAAGCCAAGATTGCACACATTCACATACGCAGACACACACACGCACGCTCGCACGGCGATACAATGGAGGAGAGCAGTGAGGCGGTAAGGCGAGGTCACACTCCTCCCACAGCAGAACAAAGCGGTCTCTGTCCCATTTCTCCTTTCACTGCTTTTCTTTCTCGTCTCTCTCACTTTTTGCTGCTAACCAGACTGACGACGAGTCCAGCTTCATTCATTCACTTTGCGTTTTGAAGGGGGGCAGTAAATGGAAAAATTAGATGAGACAGTTTGGTTTGCTAGTGTTTGTGTGAAAGTGTGCGAGTGAGAAAGTGTGTGTGACACAATGGCTGGGCAGATGGAGATACTCACTGCTAGATAGAGCATTGTATACATCGCAAAGGAAGCATGGCCTGAGAAGAAGGACTTTCTGAAATAAAAGTTGAAGTGTTTAGAATCACACAGAACAAAAAACACTGGTCAGTAAAGTGCATACACACACACACACACACACACACACACACACACCTGGCCTCCTCCTCTAGGCGAGGGATAGGTTGTCTGCAATTCACTGTTGCAATGTAGGTGCCGGGCGTGCAGTTGAGTGATGCATAGGTGACGCCACACACAGACAGGAAGTGCGGTCGCAGCCGGCCCACACTTAGCTTGGCCATGTTGGTCAGTGACTGGCCAACAAAGCAGCCAAACAGGAAGCAGCCAAGCTCCTTGTACAGACAGGACACATATAGGTTCCTGACAAAGGCCTTGGAGCTGACACCCCGGAAGCGCACCCGGTAACACTCCCCCAAGGCGATCTGGAGGTAAACACATACAGCAGCTCCCATATTACAGTCTGTACACGTGTGCAATGACAACAGACCGACTGCTGTGTCATGAGTGATGAAGATGGGGAGTACTCACAGCGAGGCCAGTAATCATGACGCCTCCAGCGATGAGTAATTCATTTGGTATGGCCTCTACGTGCACATAGGGGTAGGTAATGCTGGGGTCCCCGCATATGAAGCCCCTTCTGTAAGGACGCACTATCTTCCACTCACATGCAAGGAAAGGGGTGGAAGCTGCAGGGGTGAAGGAGAAAGATAGGATTTGACACCACAACAGGGCCCAGTGGGAGTATGGATATTCTTCTTTGTGATGAGAAACTGGAGAGGACATGTGGCAGGAGTGAAGGGGCGATGGAGAGAGGCTGTCTGTCTTTCCAGTTCTGCCTCACGTGTCCAGTGTCTTTCACATATAACGTACAACAGTGTTTGAGTGACAGGAAATATGAGTATGCCTTCTACAAAATGCTTCATCACAGAAAAGGTTCTAATCTTCAAAAAGACAGAAACGCAGTAATATCACAGAAGACGGGGGAACCGAAGAGATGGCAAAAGGTCAAACTAGGAGAAGTTTACCAGGAAAATAAAGTGTGGGAACTCTCTAGCTTTGGCTCTGGAGAACCTAACTAGTTAAACAACCATTAGGAATGACGTCCAAAGAAGCAGCAGCAGCAGAAAGCTCCTACTTCCTGAGTCTATTCAGACTAGAAACAGAAGTGTAAAGCAGGCAAAGCTCGGCAGAGACCGAGTCTGAACTGCGCATGTGTGTGTCTGTGCATTTCCGTGATGTGGAGAGAAAGAGGCGTTGTTTGTGATTTCAGATCAACTGTTTCTCTTTCTTTCAGAAAAACAAGGAGCAGGGTCCAAAGGCAGAACCAGCCTCACGCTGTCTCTGGGTGTCCCCTCTCTTTTTCACTCTCTCTCTCTCCGTATTGCATGCCTGCACACACACAAAGTAAAGACCGGGCAGGGCGAGAGAGATCAAGAGACACAGGGCCTCCTTGCAAGGCTTCATTCCTACTGTAACAGTGAACTCTGGTGTAGGACGATTACTACTATATACCCCTGCTTTGTCCAGCTTTTTCTAATCAGCCAACATCACATAATGTCTGTCCTGTCATATACAGAGGGAGGGAGTACAGTTACTACAGTCATAGGCAGCACTCTCGCACACGCCTGCAGTGCTCGTGGATCGTCCATTTATTTATTTATACCAAATACAATTCCCCCCGGCCAGACTCTACCCTGAGAACTGGAGGTTGTCATGGAAACTGTGAAATTCCCTGGGCAATGCGAAAACCAGCTGACACAGAGAGCTTGAGAACGTGCACCAGTGGAAAAACATGTAAATGGAGAGAGTGAGAACTTTTTTTCCTTCCTCCTTTCTCTATGTTTCCTCACAAAGCAGATGCTAATTAAAGGCCTACATGTCTGATCCGAGCTGAATAAAGCCTCTGGCTGTCTTTGTTGACTAAATAAACACAACAGAAACAAGGTGTAACAGAACATAGTTGGAATTAAGCCTCAGCAGTGTTTTAACTTAGTCTGCCAACTGCTGTCTCCATTTATTTGTCTCCATACAATTAGACAAACAAGTGGATGTAACCAGAGAATATTTCACATCTATTTGCTTTAAAAAAGATGAACGCACTTCTGTTGTTTGACTAATAATTATTAACATCTGCTCTGAAATAATAGATCGGTACATGGTCTACAGCAAATGAGTAAAAGAGTCAGTTAACACAGTGTCAAATAGAAATACTTTAGACCACATGGCCTCAGCACGAACCGTGAAGCTTTAATCATTTGGAAGTTGCCTGTTCACCTAGAGGTGCTCGTCATGTTTTGGTCACCCTGAGACCACTGTATACATCAATGTTATTTGTGTATTGGTATATTTACCCAGGAAGAGGCAGAGGAGATCTAAGCCCACCAGGAGTTTTCTGTTGGATAAAGCGGGTCCAGTTATCTCTAGGAGTTTCTTGCCAGTCTCGTTTTCCATCCCCACCCCTGCTGCTGCTGCCGGGCTGCTCTTCTTATCCGTGAGTTTGAGCGTGAGGTCCGCGCCGGAGACGGGCACCCCGGCGCTCTGAGACCCAAACTTCTCCAGCATGACGATTGGCTCCGCGTCGAAGACCTGTTGGCGTCAAACACTTGGGAGCGCTGCGCGTAGAGTGAGTGATTCCGCGCGTTTCCACAATATTTAATGTGCTCCTCGCAGCGCGTGTTGCGTAACTCTCACAATAAAGTGCGCCTTTTACGCATTTTCACTTTCATCATACAGTCTGCAGGATTTGTCCAGGCTGGCAGCACATAACCCGTCACCTGGAAGTTATGCGCCGCGGGGCTGCTGAAAACCTCACAGTGGTTGCGAAAGAGACTCTCGGGGATAAAATTTCCCTTTCTCTCTCACACACACCCTAACCCACACTCTGTGTCTCAACCCATCTCTCTCTCTCCCACTTTCTCTCTTGCTACTCATCCAATCAGTGTAATTTTCCACCAATTTACGAGAAAGGATCAGCATAAAGTGTAAGTATGAGAAAGAATGTGTCACGGTGACGGACGTTGTATCAGCACGATGGATGAATTTCTCCATCAACACCTTCATTTTTAATGCTCAAATGTGATTTCTGACGCCTGTGAACCTTTAATCAACTTTCTTGACAGCTTTAAGTTACCAGCTAATTCTTTGTATTTTACACAGACTGACACAGATTCACAGTTTTTTTTACAGCTCAATATATTTTATTTCAGAATTGATGTCCATGACTACAGCAGGGAAACAATTCCTTTAAAAAGGAAGCAGTTATTGTCACATAAATGACATTTTCAATCTTCCTCTCAACCAGCAGGGGGTCACAAAACCGTAAACGAGTCAGTTGCTAAACTGTCCCACCCCAGCTCAAAAACTGATCATAGGACAGTAGAAGTAACCTCACTGGTAATCAAATTATAAGGGGATATTTAGAACTTAATAAGAGGGTGGGTTTTAATCATCATAGAACGCTTTCTGGACCCATAACTCTCTTTAGCTCCATCCACAGTATGAGAATGTGGAAGGAATGAAATTTCTGTTCATTGTGGATTTTTAATCTCTGTTTAACAAACACCCAACAGTATGGAAACTCAGTGAACGCTTTGGTTTATACAATAATACAAATCTGGATTTTATACTTTTTAACCTCAGAGACTGAGAGTAAAGAAACACTGCTCACAGCGGCCCACAGGGCTTTGTTCAGTCTCCTCTCCCACACAGCTTATCCACAGACCAATGTATATGTAGATGTTTGCAGATGACACAGTAATGGTGCTGAACAATGATGAAATGTGTGAGAACCTGGCTCCATCTTCAAGCTGAATGAAGTTACCAAAACTGAGGTGTGTGTACTGATCTTAGGTGTAATGTACCAGGTTCTGTAATAAATGGTCACTGTCAATATCAATCCTTTAAATAGCTGGGCACCATAATTGACAACAAACTATCGTTTGAGCAACAGGTTTTTGATGGCATGATTCTACAGAGCTTTCACTGAAAACATCCTTCCACTTTCTGTTTTCTGTTGCTTTGGCTGCTTCAAAAAAGCTCTTTAAACGGGATAGTTAATGCTCAGGCTCTGCAGCCTGTCTGATCTCCTGAAGAAGCAGTTATACAAACCTAGAGAGAAAACGTTGACGAAACTGTAAGGCACAAGTAATTGACCCTCTAGAAGAATTAAGCTGTGAAGAATGTATTGGTTGATTGGTAATATTTTGGTCTTAACACAACAATCCACTATTTGGTGATAGATCATTCATTATTCAAATTTCTAAATAATTGATAAATTGATAAGGATCATCTGAAATAATTTCCACGTGGTGAGACATCAACAATCTAAATAGTGAGAATTTTTAAGGGTTTCAAGTCCAGAATGACACCTGAAACACTCCTAGTTACATGTCTATTAATGTCTTCTTGCCTTAAAGCCCTGACAAATACATGTTACAGAGTTACAGACTCATATATAAATGATTAGATGAATATATGAAGAGCAGTTTGGGAAAGCACAGTCTCCCAATGATAGTTGGAGGGGACACTTCATACCACTAAAGTGTGCAGCTACAGCCAACACCTGTTTAGCTTGGCTCAGCACAAACACTGGGAACAATCTGTAATTTACAATTAGTAGTAAATTATGTTCTGTCATTAACTATAAATAGCGGTATGCTATATTTCATCACCTGGCCCTCATAATTGTGGAGTTCTTCAAGGTTCAAGTTTAGGTCCTATTTTATTCACCGTATACATGCTCCCACTTCGCTCTATTTTTAGAAAACACAGTATCCCATTTATTAGTTGTGCAGATGATACAAAACTGTATCTCCCTTTATACCTGGACAACTCTGATTACTTAACGTCAAGTACTGCATGCCTTGCATGATGCTAAAAACCTGGATGGTAAATAATTATCTTCAGTTGAATGGTAAAAAACAGAGGTCATTATCTTTGGTGCCCCTTCTGTCACTGAACAAATAGGCAGTCAATTAGGTTCCTCAGTCGCTTCATGAAAAGCTCATCAGCACTGTGGTCATATCATGTTTCTTCTAGTTAAGAAAAATAGTCAAAATTAGACAGTTCTCTCTCTTAAAACTTACGATTCATTGCTACAGCCCTCATATCCTCGATGCTCGTCTACTGTAATACCCTGTATTTTGGTGTTTCCCAGTCTGCTCTGTCTGCAGCGGGTTCAAAAAGCTGTGGAAGACTTCAAAGAACAGAGACTAAATCCGCCCTGTCCCAATGACACTGCACTGGATAGCAGTTAAAAACCATACTGAGTTTAAGGTTCAGCACCAGGGTGCATTAAGAACGTCTCTGCTCCTACAATATGACTAGAAATCTTAGATCTGCAAATCAATTGCTTTTAACTATCCCCCCCAGTTTTCTTCTTTCAGTGAAGGACTCAGCTTCCATAAACATCTTTAAGGCTAAATTTAAAACCTATTTATTTTCCATTGCCTTTGGGTCTTCTTAAACTTTTTAACTTCTTATTTTTAATACTTTATTTAAGAACTGTTTTGTAATTATTTGCCCTTTTTATTATTGGAAATGTTTACTTGTTTCATTTTATTTTATTATTGGTTTTCTTTTTGTGCACTCATTTTATTGTGATATTGCTATTCCCTTTGTTCAGTACTTTAGTCGACCTCAGATGTTTTATTTTCGTGGTATATAAATAAATTTAATTTGATTCGAATTTGAAGTTTTTTCTTTTTCAGTTTTTATAATTCTACAAACAGAAATTCACTTTTTTATTTCGACTCTTTTTCTGTTTTATTTTGTATATTTTCTTATTTTATTTTCATTGCTTGAATTTTGTTTTCTTTCTTTTTTTTTGTCTGTGAATGAAGTCAGGGAATAATTTTAATGGTTTAAGATAGCATCTTCATAGTTTCCTTGATGTTAAATTATGTCACATCAAATTAGTTCAAGTTCCTTTATTTAACAAGTAGTGTAGTAAAACATGAGACAATGGAAGGGTTGGGTAATTTGACTCTATAATAAGAATGGGGAAGTCTGTGCTTGTACTTGTTTTGACAGTGAAGTTGCAGCAGAGAATTTTGAGGAGAAACCTTCTGTAGAGGGCAGCAAAAGCTCTGCCAGGTAGTTTTCTTTCCCCTCTGGTCAGCGATTTCTGTTTTTGTTACGTCACGTAGACCAGAACAGAACAAAAGAGAGAGCACAGTACTTCTCTAAGAATCAAATCAAAAAAAGGGGCAGTGATTTCCCCGTGAGAAAACCCAGCACATTCCATTAATGTGTCTCTTATCAAAAAGGCCGAAGTCCTGACCACAGAAAATCCGCACATGGATATGAAAACAGTAGGTTTGTGCACACGTACGTGTGTGTGTGTGTGTGTGTGTATGTGTATGTGTGTGTTTGAGGTTATTTTGCTGGTCCTGGTAAGGCTAAGGGGCTATGTAAGGGTTAGAAATATATTTTAGGTATAAGGTCACAATTACATTTAGTTAAAGGTTAGGGTTAGGCATTTAGTTGTGATGGTTAGCATTAGGTCATGGATCCAGGGAATACATAATGTCAGTGTAGAGTCCCAACAAGGATAAATATACAAACATAAAAGAAAACAATTGACCTAATGTTACATGTTTTCTTTGAATGAGATTATTTTTTCTTTTTTTCTCTGACTGATTCACCTGCTTTTTTACTTGCACACAGTTTCAGTTTAAAAAATTTGTTTTTCTGCCTACATTTTTTTTTCTATTTCAAATGTACTCTGGACAAAGTGTACTGTAGGACTCTCAATCGTCCAGGTCACAATTAAGAAAAAACAATATGAAAAAAAATCGGCCTTCTGGGCAGAAGGTGAAACGTCTTCAGGAACTAAAATAAAGTATCAACTGAATATATATATACATGTATTAATATATATACAATACGAAATACGTATATTAACATTATTGGGATGTATTGCACTTGATGTACCTGCTTTAATGGATGGATGTTACAGTTGACATTAGACAGTGATGTGTGCTCATATCTTATAGCAACACATTAAAGCTTTAGGTCAAACACTGGGGGCATATCAAGGGATCCAGTTGACTTCAAACCAAGTGGTGCAGCGAACTTTAGATAACAACATTTGTGCAGCATAGATCTTTTAGAGACTATTTCTAACTATGGGAAACATGACAGAAAGCGTTTACTGTGAGAAAAACAAAATCAGTAATGTCCTGCCTGTTGTTTCATTTCATCAGTGTATTAGTCACATGCTAAACTTGAAGTATCACATAACGTGAAAACACTGGGTTTGCGAAAATGTCTTTGCATTTGTTGCATCATGTGTCTTCACTGCGGGGAGGGCAGTGCCAGACAAGCACGAAGAAACCAGAGTTTGTTCTATTTTAAGGTGTGATGCCAAGGCTGACAATAAGAGGGGCAGGTTGCTAACTGGAAATGATTAATTCAGCAATCCCTATGATTTATAAAAAGCATGTGCTGCCACTGTTTGACTTTTCTCTGGTGGTGTTTCATCATTTTCAGTAAGGAAGATCAAGAGCAATTCCCCTACGTGACACTTCTCCCTGAGTAACAAAATGTGTCACGTCTTTTGATGAATGTGGAAAAGCAGAGATGTTTTCTTTTACCAGTGACTTGATAAATTTTATCAGCAGTTCGGTGTTGCTGAAAATGAATGTAAATTATCCACTGAGACAGACTAAACATGATTTTGTCACATAAGCACACCCACACAAAACTTTCCATTACATACAATTCAGCAACATAAAGTGAAAGCAAATCCTGGCAATCAGATGAGATGCGCTTGTTTATTTTTTGTGAACTGAAGCGATCTTTAAAAAATATGGAAACTTTTGAGGAATTTATCTCTATCTCTGTTTGTGTGTGTGTGTGTGAGCGCGCTCATATTTGTGCCTAGTGGTTTCGTGTGCCAAGGGTTTGTACTTATGAGGTCAGTTTCATTAGGGAACAGAAGACAGGGTTTTTTGCTTGCAGGAGCATATGACATTCTGCTTTAGTATTTGTCATACTCGTAATGTTCGTTTTCTCATTTTCTCTGTTTCAGCCTGACTTCTCTATCACTATCACTCCCCCACAGAAACAGTCCGGGCTATTTTTCCCATCATACCCACAGCCTATTCTCAGCTGTCATGTCTCATGACATTTTAATTACCGAAGCACTTTTGCAATTTGGATTGCATATGATTAGATTAGGAAATCTGGTGAATTGAAAATGTTGTGGAAAGCCTAATTTATCTTTATTGGACTGGACTGAAGTCCATCAAGCAGGCTGGGGAGGCGAGGATGTTGTCTAAGCTGACATCCATCATGGACAACACCTCTCACCCGCTGCATGAGACCGTACCGGACCATACATTCATCTATCAGACCAACACAGTTTAACATGGTTCATTTATTCATTCACATCTATTTGATTTGACATATTTATATCTGTTTCTAATTGCTGCTATTTATTTACATTTTGTATGCGTATATCTCGTCCATTATTCACATTCCTTGCACTTCTGTACATATCTCTGCACATCTTGTAAAATGTTTGGTTTCTCGTGTATACAGGGATAATTTGTGTGTATATTGAGCTGGGTACGAGCTGTGTAACACTTACATTTCTCATCTGTGGGATAATAAAGGTTTATTTTATTCTATACGGCAATGTCACAAACAGTGTCTCAAAGAGTTTCTTAGATCTGAAACTTCCCTGACCTGACCATAGCTCTCCAAGAAGATGAAACAAACTCCCCCAGAAACCCTCAGCACACACATGTAAACATGGAGAAGGGAAATTATTGCAGTTGCCTGCCTCCAACAGGAGCTGTACTGTACATACTGTAAACTGGAAATAAACACTAAAACACACAGTTACAATTAAGGTTTAAGTGTTGGGGAGTGCAGATCAGGAGGTCTGATGGGAAAGGATAAGCGTAAACTGCTGCCAGTGTTGATCAAAAATATTTTAGACACTAGGCAGAAAATAATATTTTGGATAAATGAAGGGAATTAAAAGACATCCACACATTGCTGTGTCATTTTGTACTTATGTGCAAGGAAGAAATTACATATGTTCTGTAAAAACTTTGAATTTTTCATTCCATTTACGAAAAAGAACAAAACTATGTACTTTATTATTTACTTTAAAAATTCATTAAAAATATCAAAAACAAGAATATTGACATGACTGCAAGTCGTTCAATAATTTCTACAGCGGTATTTGTACAGCGATGCAGCGGTTTCCTGACAGTATCAGCATAAATATAACAACAGGAGCACAACAAAGGGAAATAGGGGAAGTAAATGCATATGAATTATCCATTAGGTATTATACTCTGCTAAGAGGTCTTTAGCATTCACAGTCAGTCAGCTGATGAGCACACGTCTCTCATTATATTCATAATTTCATGTCATAACTCTCCACCTCCACTTCTGAAATTAGCGTGCAGTATATAATGTATAGCGTGCATGTTCTGCATACTACGCAATTAAAATGAGCTGGGATTATATTTTTTTATTCTGCTTTACACGTTGAACTGCTTTTCATATCTTTGAACCTTTGTCAGTGGCTTTTACTTCCTTAATTTCTAGACGTAACATTTACTTCCCTTTGAGGAACAGTCACAAACATTCCCTTAACTTTTCTCTCTTAGCAAACTGTGCAAATATGCCCAGCTGACGATTTGCTGATCAGCAAAGAGTGTTTGAGTGGTTACCATAAATCTCCTGCAGGAAATCAGATGGAACAACAGCTAGTGACTGATGGAAAGCCCTCGCCAATAATTACACCATTGGCGCTAGGACAGTGGTGATCATTTGCTGACTTACTGTACCTGTATTCAGAACTACAGTAGGTGCATCAGTGCTGCTTTCCTGGAACAAACTCATACCTATCTCTTCATCTCCTGTTGATCACAGTGACGTTTTTTAGATGAATGCCAGTGTCGACCTGTTTAACTAATGTTCACTATATAGCATATATACATTAAATGTGCTAATTAGCACTAATCACGAGGTTCAGCGGAGACTGATGGAAATGTAATTTATTTTACAGATATTTGGTCAGTTGTTTTAGACAATTGCAATTCAGAGCTGATGAGGACAAACAATTACCATAATTATTAATTAATCTGAGGAGGATGAGAAGTTCTGTCTCAGTTCAAGTAATGTAAAAACCATTTTACTCAAATATCGCTGATATGTGACTGACCAGTATCATCCTCCTTGCTGTGGTTATAAAATGTCACAGACTCAGATTATGCTGCAACTTCCCTGTGTTTCTTCTGCAAATTGTAAGGACTGCTTGATTTGTAATTGCGTTGCATGTTGTTTTTCTTACTCAACTAGACCCAAGATTCCAGTTCGACATCAGCAGAAGAGTTTTGTCAACACTTTTAGGGACTGTTCTTGGTTGCTGCTCATTCAACCACAGGGGGTGATAGGTGTTGAAACTACTGGTCGGAGTTCTGTGAGGCAATTCAAATTCAAAGGCACCATACTGAACTTTAAACTTTATGTACGCTGCAGCATAAACAATTTTTTTCATTGAAACTGCAGGTTTCTGTCCCAAACCATGAAAAATAACACCAGAGGAAAAATGCTGATCTACATGTTTTTACTTTTAAATGTCCCACTGAAAATTTCTGCACTGTACAAAAGCTGCAGCGTAATGCACCTCTGATAGTTTCCTACCTATTCTCATTAAAGCTGTTCACGAGCAATCACATGAAAATGGAAACACAAGCAGCCTGTTTTCCATGCTCCAATGCAGCAAATAAAAGTAGACCAAAGGTATTCTCCTATATAACAATTTACATAACGAAGGCTCCCCTTTGGAAACTCACCTCCCCTCTGTCCCCCCCCCCCACCTGTCTGGAGCTCTTTCGTGTCTCTCTCACACATACACAGTGCAGTGTGGGGACTTCCCGTGCAGCTATTTGAGACCTAAGGGTAAAAGCTAAGACTATAATGTGACGTATTGCTGGCTGTGTAATGCGGGAAAAAAGAATAGTCAGTTGATAGGCCTGTTGGTATCTATCTCCCTCTCTCTCTCTCTGACACACACACACACACACACGCACACACACACACACACACACTCACACATTTGAGCATTTGTTCCCATATGTTTTTTTGTTTTTTTGCGTCACATTAGTTATGCGCCACGTGGTTTTGCCAGAATTGCGCCAGGTATATCAACACGAAGGTGTGACGCTGTGGGCTTTTTTTAGATCCATGATGAAATGCTCACTGTGGACAATGACTCACTGGCCTCCATCGTTTCTCACGCTGGGTCCAATGCACTTGCCAAAGCTGATCTATAATAGAAACTGAATCTTTTGAGGCTATCATAATCTCCATTGTGCCACATTTGCCAGTGCAAATGAGGTGCAAGTGGGGAGGGAAAGGCGATGCTTCGTTTGACTGTATCGGAAGGTAGTGAAGTGAGAGGCAGCGCGTTTTCTCTCCCTTTCGTTTTCCACCGCGCCACCTGTCTTCAGTGCGCACTTGCGCGAGTGCTTCAACGAGCCGCGGAAAGTCTGCGCGTCGAGTTTTCTCACCTCCTGCACAAGCGCTGGAGGGTAGGGGCTGGGCGTGAGGAGGCGAGAGGGAAACCCATGACTTCCGCGTTTTTCCTCCGTCCTCTGAAACTCAGCGCGCAGGCTTCGCGCTATAAAAGCGTCCATGGCGCTTCTAAGACAGACATTCCGATCTGGGCTGAGCTGTGTGCTGAAAAAACGGCTGCTCTGTGGAGATAAGACAGCGATAACAACCTCCGAGCCTCCACTTGGACTTTGCAAACTTTTTGCTTTTTATTCGCTGTGGACACTTGTCGGTTCAGACAAAATACAGAGATGGATGTTGAGTCTCTCCAAAAGAGCGAGCGTCGGCGCGGCTGTCTGGACGTGTTTCTCGTGGTGTCCGTGGTGTTTCTGTTTGCGGCAGTGACAGCTCTGGCTGTCTTCGGAGTGATGGCGGTGACGGAGCTGCGCTCCAGTCTACCTCCGATGACCGGAGAAATAAGTCTGCTCAAGTCGACAGTGGACCCATCATGCACATCCATCAAGGTAAACAAATCACCTCTGTCCTTTGCATGAAATCTGAATTTGTGTTATCCTTCCATTCTGACCCACGTCCTCTGCAAATATTAATCCTCTTCATCTTTCTTTTCTCAACTTCTGCAGAATTTTGCCTACTTGGAAGCAACATCAAGTAAGTCTGCTTTTATTTTGTTAAATACATAACACAATAAAACAACACCTAATGATGTTTTAATCTGTATAAGAGAAAGTGATTGGTGTGACATTTAAGCTTTTGATAGGTCCAATGATCCTTAATATGAAGCTAATATGGCTAATATGACACAGTTCAGTCTTGAGGCATCACTACTGTGAGATGTAACTGCTTGTTGTTGCACTGTGTAAAGAGCATCTGAATTAAACTTGTGTCTCCTCCTGTAGGCAAGTTGGAGAACACCACAATGCACTGGGAAGCAGTTCCCCAAGGCAAAAGCAGTTCTGTAGGAAGAAACTTCAAGTTTGACAAGGAGCAGCAATCACTGATCGCTTCACCTCCTGGGACATACTTCATTTACATTAATCTCAACCTCACCTGCACACACAAATGCAACGCAGGCCTCCTCACCGTGTACGTGGGCAATAAGATCACATGCAATGTGCAGCTTCCAGAACTGGCAGATTCAACACCCGTGTATGGACAGTGCTGGACAGTGAGCAGGATAGAGAACGAGAAGCTGATTTCCAGGATGAATGTACCGAAGGAACTGAACAACTGGAAACTAGAGCTGACCGGCTCAGGATTTGGGATGTTCCTCGTGGACTCGAGCCAGACGCAGCACAGCCAACGACGTCAAGATGCAGATGTGCCTGTGACCTGTGGGCCGTAACGGAAGAACAAGACTTGTTTGTGTTTTTCTGAAAGTCCAAGAAGGTGAAAATGGGCAAACACTGGTGCCATTCTCCAAGCTATCCGAACTTTTCTTGACCTAATCGATTGCAGTTGTGATAATGCGAGAAGGATATTGAAAAGAGCAGACACTCACCTCATTCTCTGTAAATATGTATATGTGTACTGGAGCTGTAATATGTCATATATTTATTTTACTGATGCTAAACTATTTATACTACTATTTATAAAAGAGTTGCTATTTTTTATAGAAAATTATCTTAATGTAGATATCACTACATTAGTTTTGACACACTGACAGTGCAATACGCTGCATTTAAAATTTGTGTGCATGTTCTCAAAGTGACATGTGACATTAGAGTATCCGGCAATTCAAAGACGTGAAGTTAAATAATTGACAAATGTGTAGTTTTAGAGTCGTTTAGGCTCGCCTGGCAAATTATGAGTGAGAGAGCTGAGTAAGATTATACACTCACACAGGCATGGGCAGATGAAATGGTCTAAATGTACCAAAATATGAAGAGAATTACTAAAATATCTGTTTTTTTATGCACAGAACTGAGAAAATGTTTTTTTATAGAAATGTACGTCCTATGGACAAACTACACACTGATGAATGTATTGCATTGTAATCCAGATTAAATGTGGACATATGAGCAATATGGTGAATAGTGAGTTCATTGTGGTGTAAAAAGTAGAAAATGACGAGTGTGAAAGTTATAGGTGGAATATATAAAAGGTTTCAAACTAAGGGAAAGTTCCCTGCTGTTGCACAGACCCTACCGGGAACTGGATGTACATCACTTCCTGTTTATTTACCATATAGTGTGGTTTAGGAAAAAAAAACTCAGTGTGGGTGAGAAAATAAATACGTTTATGCCTCCTGCTTTAAATAATCTTAACACATGTGCACTATAATGAGCAGAAGGCATCACATCAAATATTAGGTGTGAAAGGAAGTGCTTACTGCGGTTTGGAAACATTAGAAGGTTTAATTAGACCATGACTTCAAAACTGAAGTACGTAATTAAACTGGATCTGCTTTCTCAAACCTATTTATCATAACGTTCATTTGTGTTTCTACCTTTCCAGCCCTTATTTCTAAACAGTGCTTTACAATTTTTTAATTATGGTTAAAAGCTACAGACATGTGCCCTGATATGTAACGATAGGAATAAAACCCACTCAGATCTGCTGCTTGCTTTTAGAAAGTGTTCGCAAAGCTTTTATTCACTGTTCTCACGGCTTGTTCAACCACAGACAGCTACTTTCAGTGAAAACACTGTAGCAGCCACCGTACACCGCTCGCTCGCCACCAAACAACAGTTGTGGCTAAAGAGACAGAAATTTCCCTGAGGAGAAAGAGAAAAGGAAAACTTAGACTCTCCAAGTGTACAGAAATAAAACGAATTACAACATTGCTTTTTAACTGGAAGGTGTAATAATTAAGGTGCTAATAAGTTTTCCATGTTTATGGAAACATGAAGGAAATAATAATTCGACTCCTTCGCTTTTTAAAAAGTCTCAGAACAGTATCATTTTATTGGTATGTCTATTTTAACAGTGACAGATACCGCATCAAAAGGAAAATTGAAAAAAATAACTTTATATAAAAGATAAAAACTGATTTGCATTTCATTGAGTGAAATAAATATTTGAACCCTCTAACAAAAAAAATGTAATTTGTTTGCAAGCACACAGGTCACATGTTTCTTGTAATTGATGACCAAGTTTGTGTACATTTTAGGAGGAATTTTGGTCCACTCCTCTTTCCAGATCATCTCTAAATCACTAAGGTTTCGAGTGTGTTTCTGTGCAACTTTGGTCCGGAGATTGACCAGGCCACTCCATGACCTTAATGTGCTTCTTCTTTAGCCACTGTTTGGGTTTGGGTCATTGTCCTGCTGGAACACCCATCCACGACCCATTTTCAGTTTCCTGACAGAGGGAAGGAGGTTGTCGCTCAGGATTTTTCAGATACATGGCTCCGTCCATTTTCATGTTGATGCGGTGAAGCTGGCTTGTGCCCTTAGCAGAAATACACCCCCAAAGCAGAATGTTTTTACCTTCATGCTTGACGGTGGGGACGGTGTTTTGGGGGTCATAGGCAGCATTTTTCCTTACACTGCAGGATTTTAATCCATTGTGGGGTAATGTGTTTCCAATGGTTTTCTTGGTGACTGTGGTCCCAGCTACATTGAGGTCATTAACTCACTCCTCCCGTGTAGTTCTAGGATGATTCCTTGCCTTTCTCAGAACCTTTGACCTTGCGTGGAGCCCCAGACCGAGGTCAATTGATGGTCATTTTGTGACAAAATTGCAGTCGAGGTCGGTTGATGGTCATTTTGTGACCAAATTGCAAAACAGTTGTCACCTTCTCTCCCAGATTCTTGCTAATAGTTTTGTTGCCCATTGTGCAGGTCTACGATTTTGTCTCTGACATCCTTGGACAGCTCTTTGGTCTTTCCCATGTTGGAGAGTTTGGAGTCTGCTTGCTTGATTGATTCTGTGGACAGGTGTCTTTTATACAGGTGACTAGTTAAGACAGGTGTCTTTAATGAGGGTCACTAGGAGTGTCTAACCACTCTGTGGGAGTCTGAACTCTTAATGGTTGGTAGGGGTTCAAATACTTATTTTACTCAATGAAATGCAAACCAGTTTCTATCTTTCATTGTATTAATTAAGTAATTTCTTCAATTTTCCTGTTGACGTGGTATCTGTCACTGTTAAAATAAACGTACCATTAAAATGATACTGTTTATTTCGTTGTCATTGGACAAACTTTCAAATGCAGCGAGTGGCTTCCTGTTTTGTTTGTGTTATGAATGCACAATTGCCAACTCCCCACTGACCAACGGTTTCTCTATGCAGAGGAGGCAATTTACCTAAAATGCAAACGTTTTCACCAGCAATGGCACAAGAGAGGAGAATTGCAGGCCAAAAAAAACAAATACTAAAAAACCTGTTCTGTTCTCAGAAGAATTTAATGAAATCAAACCTTTGTTTCACCTTAAGGATAAACACTGTGGATTTTGATGAACAACACTGAGTGTAAACACAACTTTTGCATATTAGACAGAAAGTTCAACAATGCATATTTAAAAATTTTAATATGAAATATGTAAATGTTTTTTGTACATGTTCACTTTCTAGGAGTGTTACATTGCTGCATAACAAGCTCTATACATAGAAACTCCACAGGGAACCTTTCAAATAAAACCCCTCATTAGGTTAAGTACACCATTGAAGAGTGTATTTATTATGCAAAGTATTTATTATTTATTAGTATTAATGCAATGCATGTATAAGCAGCCTTTTGGTTTTTCAGCTGCAACTGTTTAGTTGTAGCTAGAATAATCTTAGTTATACAGTATACATTTAAACTGTACCAGTGCAACATTTACATTCATATATGTATAAAAAATATTAGTCCACATAGTAATTAACACTATGAAATGTAAAGGGATGGAATGGTAAAGTCGCAAAAAAATAGATATAAAGCATCTCAGAATGACGCGTAAATACAGCAGAAGAGGTGGCAGAATCCTCAAGGAGAAGTACATGCCTAAAAAGTACTCTACTTCAAGTACCACTTCAAATTCTTTACTCATGTACTAAGTAGGTGCACTAAAAAGTATTCCACCAAGAAAACAACATATTACTTGTGAACTCAAATGTGCACTTTTTGTTTAGGTTTGTTAATAATACAACAGCTAATTATATTTTGTATTGAAAATGTTCTTCTGCAAAGTAATCAGTAACTAAAGCTGTAAAATATATGTAGTGGAGAAAAATGTACAACATGTCCCCCTGAGCTGTGGTGGAGCAAAAGCAATATAACATGAAAATACTCCAGTGAAGTACCATGTCTCACTAAATGCACTCAGTTACCTCTGGGGTGAACAACTACATGCAGTGTTTGTGTAGGTGCAAAGCTTTCACGCTTGAGCTGCAGAAAGGTTATCGTGTTTGTGTGTTTGTTTCAGAGTTGCACTGATGTCTATCTCTGTCTCAGAGCAGAAAATGACCCAAATATCTCTGAGGTTAGCCTTTTCACCCACTTAACGGTGTAAAGCAGCAGAGGGATATTTGGTTTCCCATTTACGACACGTCTACAACATGTCCTTTAGTCGGTCTCAAGCAATTATTGCCACTATTTTTCTTTTTTTTGTCCACTCGAAGTCTCCTAGCTCTCCACATGACATCTCCATACCTTTACACAATGTCTTTCTTCCATTTGACACTTTCTGTTTCAGATGGAAATTGTCTGTGAAACTTTCCTCTATACACTGTGAGAAGAGCTGAGTCAGGCACACCGACCTCAGCAACTTAACACACATACCCCCCTTCATCCTCTGAGTGCATCCTTACACAACCACATCCTGCGCTTCACACATACAGACACACACAAACACACACACATTGCTCTGCAAGTGTTTGTCTACGCGTGTATCTATAGATTTGCAACTGTGTTGTGTGGGAGGTTTGTCTTGGTGAGCGTAAACATCCTAACTATCTAATGTGTGTCTGTCTGGTGAAGGTTTGATATGTGAGCGGAAACGAAATCTTATCAAATCTGCACAAACTAAAAGCTGTATTTTTAAATATTGATAATGATCTTTTAAACACCCATGTTTGTTTTATAAAAAACTGTATTTTATTTACACAACAAAATATGTATAAAACAGAAAAATACAAGTAAGTCAAGTAAGATTGTATAGTCTGAATATCAGATACTGTTTTATGATAATACAACTATTAGTTGCTTTTTTCATAATAGATTTAGGTTAGCATGTGGCGTGAGGTGACAGATCCCCAAGCCTGTTGGCCAACTGGGTCCTCTCCATGTGGATCAGCTAACATATGACCCCCACTATGACCCCCATCGTCCTTCCTCACAATCAAACACTGTAATGTATATTATATATTAAAAATAATTAAAAATATATAAAAAACAATAATATATAGTGTAAATTAACACAAAAGAATATGATGTGATCACAGGGTGGGACATATTTCACTATGTTTCTAAGGAGATATCATAAAAGCCCCCATGAAGTTGTACTGTGGTCCTGTACGAAAAGTGTTATTCTCCAAGTGGACAAAAATTCTGTCGCCACTCTGCAGGTGGAAAATCCCAGCCAGGAAACTGTTCCACAAATCCTCTGCTCCTGGAACCTTTTGACTTGGAGGTTTCTGGGGCTTGCATCGGAAACTAGAGAAAACAAGCCACAACATGAGATCTCAAAAAGTGAATTCACCACACTGAAAACTGCAGTTTACTTAAGCTACAGAGAGATTTTACTCAAGTGCAACGACAGAGGAAGGAAGTAAGGTGTGGTGCACTCACAAACCTTTTTGATTTCATAAGGGGTATCAGTGCTCCATAGGCATTGGTGTCTCTCATAACCGTGTGCTGGATAACCACACAATCATCTGCAGCATTGAGTTGTACTTTGGAGTAGAGGTAGTAGTAACCCTCCTTCTCAATTATCAGACGGCCTTTGTCGTAGCTCATTTTGTGGGTGATGGCGTCGCCACCTTCACTCTCCCACTGCACCACGTTGTCCTTGTCTACAGGATTTTCTTTGCCAGAGCCTAAAAATGAGACAGAAAAAGAATTAGTCGAACAAAGAAAGTTCTCCCATTTAGCTCACAATATCTGAGTCGGCTCTTACCCATGAGGTGAGCGAAGGGCCTCTCCTGGATCTGTTCTTGACGTAGGAGCCTATTGGAAATCTCATTGGACTCTGTTCAAGAAAGCAGAATCATGCAACTTACCAATCAGTATTAAAAAACAATATCTGAACTCTAGAAAATGAACGGACAATGAATGATTGCTTAAGTATAAAAAACTATTATAACAGTCAGAGGCTCCATACCTATAAATCCCACTTGACTCATTATGGTGCCACCCTGAAACCCAAAACAAAATGAGTTGAAAAACTCAAAACGCCATCAGATACACATATGACAGGTCTGTATGCTTTGTGCCCATGTTTACCTGTTGTTTGCTGGGGTTAGACAGGTTCCGACAGAGAGGATGAGACCCGCAGAATGAAAATGCCTGCTGAGGTATGGAAAAAAAAAATGTGTGGGTACCTTCAGGCAAGACGTCAAAAGTTCAAAAGTGTAAGAACAGGAAGTGTCCTGCTATATGAAGAGCAATAGACATGTAGACATAGAGCACATGAAGCGCTGTGTGCATTGGATTTGATATTTATTAATCCTGTAATAAATGCTTCGAACGTGACACGTTTAAATGTGAATACAAATTTTAATAAACTACATGTAACGTGTCAGCTGTGGAGTAAAGTTAGGTATGGATACAGAGTTGCTAATTATCTGCTTGTTTATTCTAAATAAGCACTCAATCAATTTTATTACGTTACATAACAGTGTGTATAACAGCAAAAAAATGAGTGTGTAATCAAACTATCCCAGAAAAGTGAAGTTATGTTGTGGGTTTGCCCTTGAGAGGAAGGAAAGGGAAGTAGAACTGGGGAAAGAGCCCAGTTGACACGTTTGACATTAATCACCTACTACTTAAAGAGCAAATGACGACAGATGTAGAAATGTGTTTAGCTGTCTACTGGTCAGCCCGGTTATGATATAGAAGAAAATGGGGAAACTAAAGAGAAAAGGAAATTCCATGTGCTCGCAGCACTGAACACACACATACACACAGCCACATGCAGACATGAGCCTCACCTCTGTTTTTTTGTATAGATTATGGATGAAATATCCCTCAACAACAAGTCCCAACACAGCCAGTCCAACCAGCAGGAGCAGAAACTTCTGGCTCACTCTCGCCCACCTTGTTTTCTTCCTGCTAGGCACAGACACATAGGTGGCCTGTCGGTCCACCACAAACACCTGGGGGCTGGTACCCACACCACCCTCTGCCATTCCACCAAAATCTCCACCTGGGATGTAAGCACTGAAGGACAAAGAGCTTACTGGAAGAGACAAGGTCATAATTAGAAAGAGCAAAGAAACAGAGAACAGAAAGCCAGAGACAAAAAAAGAGACAGGAAGGCAGCAGAGGGACAGGAGAAACAGAGAAATAACAGAAACAATCATGAGACATACAGGTACAAGCTCGCGTGTTTAGTCTACGCTGCTTACAGTAAGTACATGCGATGCAACCACCTTCTGGGAAGCAGAGTGATTTCTACACACCCTGACTACAGCAAGCAAACACAGGATGACAGCAGTGGCAGGTTCAGTGAATCAAAACTAAATGATCCATTCTCACATTTCACTCATTGTGATTTAATTGAGATTACCTCGGATTGGTCCTCCACAGTTCAGTCAACCACGCAGCAGCACACTCTCCTCTGAAGCTCCCTCGGGATTGAGTGGCACAAATGTCCTTAAATGCCAATCACAGTTGGTAATGTTCTCTCTCCACGTACCACTGTGTATTACAACATCTCTAGATGTTTCACCTGGGAAAAGAAAATCCTCTATCTGCACCAAGCACAGATTCCAGTCCTTCCTCACCTCTTCTGTTTGCTAGCCTGCTGTCAACTATCACTAATATTGCTTCTCAAGCAAGTTTGTATAAGGAGGAAATGAAGATGAACGGGCAAAGAGAGAGAGAGAGAGAGAGAGAGAGAGAGAGAGAGAGAGAGCAACACTGACACAGAGTAGTGAGCATGTGAGTGGTGTGTGCATGGGACACTCCCTACGACTACAATGTAGTCTCATCCCTCAGCTGTCACTTCCTTTTCTCTATGTTCAGTTTCTCTGCCTTTGAGTCTTGCTTTCTGTTCAACCTTTTTGGTTTGTTTTCCCAATCACCTTTAGTCAGTTTCTGTGAAACTTCCCTCTGTCTTTGCCTTTAACAAGCTTTTGATCATGTTGAACCATGCAATGTTGCAATAGGTTAGCTCTCTGTAACAGCACAGGGGGCTGCGAAAGTCGAGTGGGGGGTTTAATCTGTGGAGATCACACTTTAATTTTGACCGCTACCCGCTATCACCACCAGATCGCACCCAAGTGAAAGCAGTAAATCTTGTAAACAGCCACTTGGCTGACAAACCAACAGGCTGCAGCTTGCTGTCAATGTGTGTCTAAAGCTTTTATTTTTTATTTTTCAGGAACCTAATTTCACATTTCACATGTTTAGAGTGATTGCTTTGTTCAAGAGTGGCTTCACTTTGAGAGTTCTTTTTGCATAGCGATGTGTTGTTAGAAGGAACTGTGGTTTTGGTTATAGTTGCAACATGTGACCGGTGTGATTCCACTTTACGTATGTGTGGATAAATGAGCAGAAGTACAGAGGCACAGGCAATTTGTTGCTTTAGATATTTCTTTATTTTTTTCCTTCTGTTTTCTTGTTTTTCTTCATCTATATCTGAGGCAAGTATTCTGAGAAATACATCATACATTTTAAATGTATGTGCTGTATGTCAATATTGATATTGCATGTTTTAAATGCTGTGTCAAATAATTCACTTAAGTATTTAAAATACAAAAAAGATTACTCATACTTTGGTCTGAGTGAAACTCCTGGTAATTTTAACCTCGTCTGCTTCTCTCTTTTCTGCTGTAGGAGGAAAAAGTTTGACGTGACAGACTCCATATGTTGAAACCACCCTGCATACACTCTGACTTACTTTCTACCCACACATCATAAATTCTTACTTCAAACACACTCATACATGAACACACACACACACACACACACACACGAGCACGTGCTGCTCGACAGAGATCAGAATCAGATCAGAATCAGAAAACTTTTATTGCCATTGTCATAGAGCGCAGCTCTATGACTAGGAACTTGATGCGGTGATTTGGTGCAACATAAACGCACACAGTATACACAAGTAGCTGGATAATAAATGATAATAACAGTGCAAACATGCTATTAAAGTGACAG
>JAUMTR010000001.1:15548203-15573366 GCA_032270685.1 Microctenopoma stevenorrisi
CAGGTCCTGAAGAGATGGAAGGTTGCAGCCGATCACTTTCTCAGCCGAGCGCACAATGCGCTGGAGTCTCTGTCTGTAGAAGATAAAGAGGAGGGAGGACAGACGGAAGTCTGATCATGATTATTGCTGAATAAAAAGAAAAGAACAAGTCTCACAGTGTCTTCCCACTCTCTCTGGTGTATTACGTTCAATCCAAAAACTGCCTGTTTCTATTTTTTGGCCATATATTTTTTTATGTTACTCTCAATTCACAGCGATGGTGGTATAGTGGGGATATAGCTGCCTTCCAAGCAGTTGGCCCGGGTTTGATTCCCAGCCATTGCAGCTGATACCCCTTTATGGTAGCCTGGTAGCTCAGTGGGTCAAGACATGAGGCTGGGATGCATAAGGTTGCAGGTTCAATTCCCAGCCGCAGCACCTGGCCCATCCACCATGCCAGGTGTGTCCTTAAGTAAGACACTTGGCACTTGCTTCCCCCAGGGCAGGGGTAGGCAAGTTTGGTCCTAGAGAGCTGCAGCCCTGCTTGTTTTCCAACCGTCCAGCTGTTCACCAAGAGCAGGAACTGCTAATTACCTGGATCAGGTGCGTCAGCCAGTCAGAAGCTGTAAGTGCAGGGATGGTTGGAAAACAAGTGTTATGTGTTATGTGACAAATAAAATTGGAATTTATTTATTTTAATTCCTATTTTGCACACAATCCCTGACTCACACAATTGAATGTTACCTGCATCACATTTTCAATTTTCTTTGTTAATAATTAAAATAATAAAGGGGATAAAGGTCTGTTCAGGCTTTAACCAAACCAAAGGAACAGAACGATGTACATGGATAACTGACTTTAGGCTATTGCAGGAGGTGGGTGTCCCGAGGAATCATTTTCTACCACTAACTCTTTGGCTTGTTCTGAGTCTGCCCTGGATAGATAACATAAATTACATTTTCATTATTAGTTGTTAAATAAAAAAGGCCAGAGTAAGTGTGAAATTAGAGACCAGTGAGGGAAAAGTGATTTTAAACACAGAAAAGCAGCTAAACAGGCTCCCAGTCTCTCGTTCGCATTATGTAAATGTAATGATGCTAACAGGTTAACTCAGACAGACACGATGCTGCTCCCTTACATTTGTCATTTTCTTGTACAAATCCATTATTCATATTCATGTCTCAGCAAGAAAGACACAGCTGTAAGTCATACATTTAATGATGAGGCTTGTGAGGCATCAGCAGCCAGGGTTTCACAACAGGAGTGAACTAAGCTGTTTTAAGGGGACAGGGGGCCTCAGTGTTCAGAGTCAATATAGTACATGGTATTTAGGCTTGATGATTAAACCACAAAAAAAGGTTTGGAGTCCTGTAACCTACTAGGCCTGTTACATGCTTTGTTTTTTTTAATTTATTTTTAGTGTGCTTACTCAAGCTGTTCACACTGTTTTTATTTCACGTGAATGCATGTAGTTTGGCGTCTCGCGGATCAGAGCTGTCATCTAGATACCTCTCATGAATTAGCTCTCTGTGCAGGTAGGCGTGAGGATGCTGTAATTGAACAGGTTGTGGTGGTTGTGTTGTGTGAAGACCTCAGCCGCGCTGTGATTGGACCAGCACTGCTACTCTTCTTCCTCTGATTGGTCCTCAGCACGCTCCGCGTTCGCGCGCTTTCATCCAATCGCGACATCAGAAAGTTGTGCTGCGGAAGAGGGATGCGACAGACATGGCTGGACTCAGATAGCCCCGTGTTTGACTACATCTCCGCCATGGACCTTCTCCGGAGCAAAGAGGGGGGCAGACGACGGCTGCTTGTCCTCGCAGTAGTGGTTCAGTGTTTAGCGTTTTCGCGCTGTTTCGGGAATAGCCAGGACAGCGAGTTAACGTTTCTGCTGCCACCCGGAAGATCCGAGTGTTTCTTTCAGACAGCAGTAAATAATGGCACGATGGAGGTCGAATATCAGGTAACTGTGTGCATGCAGCACATAAGTTATAAATATACTCACCTCTAAGGCACAGGGACAACCTGTTGCTGGTTAATTCGTGTTGGCTTATTTTAATTTGTAACCAGCATGCTAGCTAGCTGCAGCTCTAAAGTAAGCTAAGAAAGCTTGCTCTGTTTACCTTACAGGCAGTCTAACCAATAGCCACTTTAATCTACTGTGCAACGTTGCAGCTTCCAGAAAGTCATGAGATAAATTGCTTATTAGCAAAATAACGACTAAACAGGAAACGAGACAAGATAACTCTCATTGCTCATAGTAAGTGGGAGTGAGTGATTGCTTGAGTCACTTGTGGATGTCTGTTTCACATCCTGGTGGCCTAAAGGAACAAATGAGGTCCTAGTTGACAAAGGACTGTGCTGCAGGAATAACAGAGAAAAACACTGATTTTCGAAAACAATCTTGCGATCATTAAACTCCTTACATCTTCATCAGTTCATTAATGATTATGAGCCCACTGTATGAAAGGCACAGGAGCCCCGAGCTCACAATAAATCTCAAGTCTAAGAGTGAAATTAACAGTTACTATCATTGTTTTATTATCTGCCAAGCTTTTTCTCCATGAGCCATTTGATCTGTAAAATATCAGGCAATAGTTGAATCCCCATTGTTATTTTATAGACTTGTTTAAATGAATAAAAACAACTTATGATCAGGTAAGCACCTTAGATACACTCTAAGTTTTTTTATTGCTTAATAATTATGAGCACATTATCAAAAGTATTGCAGATTTATAGATGGAACTAATTTGTTGAGCTTTACTACGGCGAGACTTGTGTAACACTATATAAATATCCCTTTATTTACACAGGAACACATCCCATAATGTAAAGTTGTGCTAGTTTGTTTAGTGGGAGAGTCGACATTAACAAACAAGCCTACCACCAGCCTCAGAGCGCCTGGTACCAGTGCTGTCGCATGTCCTGGCCTCATCTCTACACATGTTGCTTGTCCGTTTCGCATCTGTCAGTGGAAAGTGAAGTAGACATTTTTTGTGAGCCTGTTTCTCAGTGTGTATTTGTGTGTGTGTGTGTGTCCAGGTGATAGCAGGGGCTGGTATGGATGTTGACTTCACCATCCTCTCCCCAGAAGGCATCCGGCTCATTATCGACTCTCGGCGCTCTGACGGAGTCCACGTGTTAGTGCCGTCTCTCATGGGCCTGAACCGTTTATTCATATTTTGAACACGGCACTGTTGAACCTGTCTGTTTAATGTGATCTGGCTTTGCTCGCTGTTATTCTAGGGTGGAGCCTACAGTGGAGGGAGACTATGAAATCTGCTTTGACAACAGCTTCAGCAGCTTCTCGGAGAAGATGGTTTTCTTTGAGATCATCATTGAGGGTCAAGGAGGAGATGTGGTTGGCGATGAAGATTGGCGTGGTTTGGAGCCTGACGAAAGCCTGCTGGAGTACAAGCTGGAGGACATCAGGGTGAGATGCGTGTTTGAGGTTTAGAAATGAGAAAATGGAATCCAGTTTTCATTTAGCATGTATTAATTAAATCCGATAGTGGGAAGACATCTTTTCCTATAGACCAAATTAAGAGTGATTCATATGAGAAAAGAGTTGTTAAGCAATTTCCTGTTGCGTTTTAGAGAGCGAACATTCCTAGTTCCATTTGGGTGTCACTGCACAACCAGATTTCTGTTTGCATTGGAGGTAAATGGCTGACTTCATAAGACCTGCAGCAATATTTAGTGGCAGCAATCACGTTTCAAAACAGTCAAGTGTCAGATTTTTATTAAGGCCCTGTGGGCAAACCCAGGAATATTAGTACACTGGAGGCCATTGCCTGAGAGAAATGCATTGAGATTCCTCAGGAACGCTGCCAGAGCCTGTGTTTGGCTATATATCATGTTGCAGCAGGTCATATCAATAAAAAGATGCTCTACTGCTGTTGAATTTGGAGGAACTACATGTATTATTGTTAGTCTTGAGCTACTTAAATATTAAAATATAAAATTTTGTTTATTTTTTTCAATGCAAACATCTGAAAGTGTGTGAATTTGGCTTGAATACTTTCGAGTGCAATTGTATTTCTATTTTTTTGTGTAGGAACAAGAAAGCTTAGGGCAGAGAGCCGCAGGCAGGCAGGGGAAGTGGGAAGGATTAAATGCCGAACAACACATTGTGGGTTTGATCACCTCGTGGGATTTGCTGACAATATGGAAAATACATTGATAGTAACGTCAGACATAACCTTTAACTAATATGTGCAAACTGGAAGACTCCTAACTGCTAACATCAGCTGGAAACATTAGCAAGTCTGCGGATCAGATTCAGTGTTTCCCCTAATATTATACAATGGTATAATGGTACAATGGTAGGGGCAGGAGGTACCACACGCCCCCCTTAAGATGGTCAAGTTCATTTTATTTAATTAGATTTTCTGTACAGTGCCAGGTTTCCTTTGCTACAGAACAGGTCAACACCTTGTTCTTATACTAAACAAACTAAACAGTCTCATGATATTTATGTCCCTTTATACATATTTACTTTTCTCTTCTGATTTCTGTGTCCCATGCGACAGAGTTTTACACACAAAGACAGTGCGCGCGCACACACACACACACAGGTGAGCACACAGAGAGTGCGTGTCAGGAAATATGACTTTCAATAACTGCTGCAAAACTACAAAATCAGAATCATAACCAGTATAAATGGTGTAAGTGCGCTAGCCGAGAAAGTGCATGAAGGTTTGACGTCATTCAGGTCTGGTGAAACAGAACAGTGGCAAATAGTTTGTCCATCATCTTGGGGAAACGCTGAGATTAGGCAACCAGACCACATGATGGCTGCAGGAACAAATGTGAGACTTTGCCGGCTGAAAGGTTGATACAAAATCAAAGCCAGCATAGAAAATAAACGCGTCAGCTGCAGCCAGGTTCTCATGAGAGGATTAACATTACTCTGTGTGCTTTTGAGATGATCTTGTTTAAGCGCCTGTCACATTTTCCTCAGGAGTCTATGGACTCGCTGCACAGACGCTTAGAACGCAGCTGGCAGATGCAGACAGTGTTGCGGGCTTTTGAAACACGAGACCGAAAACTCCTGGAAGATAACCTTTGGAGGGTTTCATTCTGGTCCTGTGCCAGTGTGGTGGTCATGGTGTGTGTGGCCCTCACCCAGGTAAATAAAGCACTGATGCATCTTCTTTTAATTCCTCAGTGAAATCTCATTTCTGGGGGGTTTGCAAGCTGTTAGAAACAGATGAAGCAACTTCGTCAAAACCAGGTTGTTTTCCTCCATTCCCAGGTCTACACCGTCCGTAAGCTGTTTGACGATAGGCGGCGAGTCCGTACATAAAACAGCGCAGCACTGCAGGACAAGTTGGGAAGGAAAACCATCCAAACGCAGCTGTTACCCTTCATGTTACATTCCATTATTTATCATTTGGTCTGTGTCAACATCTTGTTTTACATCCTTGTCGTGAGCAATAATTCAATATTATGTCATGAAGTGTAACCACATAAGAGGAGGAGGAAGTTGTTTATTAGTGCCTTTTAATGTCAAACCTCGCCATATGCAAACCAATGAGGAAATACATTCTTAAAGGCACCACAGCGTAGAACAAAAAAAGCAGTGTAACTGCTACGTTTGTGAAACTGGTTTGAGGTTTTTGGAATTTTTTGCTAAAGGTGAAATTATTTTTACGTAAGGTTAAAGTTTGGTCATACAGCACAAAGTCAGCCACACCACAGAAGTTTACTGGTTTACAACGGATAACAATGTGCAATAGTGATAATGTGTCCTTGTAATGGATCTTCCTGACAGTGTAACAACTTTGTGTATTAGTCCTGAGACTTATTGCTGTCATTTTCTGGGATGTTATAAAATTACTGATGTTCATGTGCCAGTACAAGCCCATGCAGACATGTTGGTGAATAAGAATGTAGATGATATCCAGTTTGGTTGCCAGTGCTCCTCCAGGCCAACACATAGTACTGTATATGTGTGTTTATTGATATAGTTGTGCTTGAGGATCATTCAGTGTGAACGTACAGGTTGTCGGGCATGTGTTTCCGCCTTCTGTTCTGCTTGCATCAAACATGCTTTTTTTTTCTTATCTGTGGCAATATACTCAGACAGCTATTTGTCTTCAGTAGGGGTTATCTTTCATTGCATAATGTATCAAATAATAATGAGCAGGTGTTCACGGTAGTCACTGATATGAATAAATGCATTTTTACAGGAAAAATATTTGATCTGTGCGATTTAGTTTTATAATAAAAACTGCTGTTTATAATGTTTTTGTTTTCTGATGCCATTAAAAATAATACAATAAAGCAGAAACTTAATTTTATTTTAAAAGAAAATGTTTTCTTTTATATAAATCATGAAAAGCCCCAGTAGAAAAACTAGTTTGTTTCATGACCATGTGATAACATTTAACCACAAGAAACCACATTTATTTTGTGGGTTTTGTATCTTTAAGATTCATTTACATAACATATATATGAAGCACTTACAGATCTGATATCTACATGTTTTAAGAAATCTTATTTTTGTGCAAGTAGTGCCCCCTAATGTTTGACCTTAACAAGAGCTATCCAGATTTGAATTAAATCATTAAATCAGAATGAATTACCTACATCTAGTTTTGGTTTTCTATTATCACACAAATGCAAAACATGGCTCTGAGTAAACGGGTCATGAGTATCCTGCAATGTAAGAGAAAACAGGTCTATTAGGAGTAACATACTCAGTGTTATGGACTTCGTTTCCTAGCCACTATTTATTGGTCTTTTATTTGTGGTGCAAACATTGTTTTCAGGATCATAAATTTCAAGTTGACAATTAAAATAGTAGGAAACACAACTAAAATACATATCATACTAATGCAACAGACAGTGTAAGCTCAGTAAGATGCTTATATGTGCAGAATAAATTTGCTTTATTTCATTTACTTGCAATAACATTTTTAAACTCTGGCCTAAGGAAACCACAACACCCACCTATCAGCTTTGTCCTCCACATATTGTCATAACATACCCATCATTTCTTCATCTCTCAATTTCATATGTTCAGTACTGTACAAGAACACATTGAAACTCTGAACCTCTAATGCCAAGTGCTCTGGGTGGAGCAGACTCTCAAAGTGTGACTTTCTGGTTGTCCATCTGAGCTTCCTTCACCACTGGTTGGGACGAGAAGGGACTTGAGGTCTCCTATGTGAAAAGACCATGATGAGATTACTAATTAGTTTCTGAAAACACTTGGTGTTGGAAAAGACAAAAGGGGTGGGATTACATAACTTTAATTATGCCTGTGCAGCTCAAACTACCCAAAAACAATATCTACCACCATTCATACGGTTTGTTGCCTCTAGAAACCACAGTTACCATGGCGACCCAGAGCCCCATCACACTGTAAGGGAGAATGGTCAAGCAAAGCTGCACACACAGAAGTAGAAGACTCTTTTCTGCACCGATCTATTTACTCGACTATTATGCAAATGATGTGGTTGTTGACTTGGAATTTGCCAATCACGTCACATAATGAGGAACTGTGTACTGCATGTTTATGGTAAGTGCATGTTAGCATTGCACAATGGAGTGAACAAGAAATAGAATTTAAAGAACACCAAAGAAAGGTCTGAGAAAAGAAATGTTTAGCAGCAGGAAGGAGCGTCAGCCACCACTTTTATTTATTCCATTATGTTATACACCCGCAGACAGAGAGGTCCCGGTTTTCTTACATCATCACTTTTTCCATTACGGCTTTTAACATCACGGTTAAAGTGTGGATGTGTGGAGTTTAGTTGAGGATGAGCAGGAGTAGGAGGGTGTTTACCGGGGCAAGGTCAGTCTTACCTCAGCTACTGTGTAATTATCAGTAACACACCCGAAGTCATCCCACTGCTGCAGTGCCTTCCTCCAGCCTTCCTCTATCTTATGTTTAATTGTTGGCAAATGAGAAATACCAAAGAGTACATGCACTAAAAAAGCTAAAAAAAAATGAAGGACACACATTTCATTGGTCAGTAACACTTCACTTGAAGGCTGACTTTGAAAATCTATCAGCACTGATGAGGAAAGTGGTGTTTACTCAACGAGGTGTTTAGTGTGTAAGATCACCGACAAAACATTAGCAGGTTAACAACTCAAAGATTACCTCTAGGACCATTATAGAAACAGTTATAAACGAACTATATATTGTTTTAAACACACATTTCGTTTCAAATAAAACGAGCACAGTTCAAGATGACTTGCTTTTTTTGGGTTATACCCTTTAAGTCAAAAAAGAATTTATCCCTTTTCACAACGCTAAAAGCAGAAAACTTCATAAAGTCAAATTACATACATAATGTTTCTGAAATGCACAAACTGAAACAGCATCAGATCAACAGATACAGTTTGACTAATTATAGGAATATACACAAAAATCACTTTAACTCTGGAGAAATATTAAAGTGTAAACATAAGGAAATGTGTTGGTGACTGTGTGTGTGTTTCTAGTCAAGAAGGGAGGGCTCCGAAGGACGTATGACAGTAGGTCGGTTGGGAGCACTCGGGGGTCTTCTGCTACAGGAAGAGAGGAGAGAGACACGAGGGAAGGGGGTCGGGTGGGAGAGAAGAAAGATGCAAGGCAAGATATCATCAGAGACTCATGCACTGCTGATTTCCAAAAGCCAGAACATACCGCCCTGTATCCCTCCACCACCCTTCACCAGCGCTCCTCTATTCACCCAGCATCTGTCCACCGACACCAAAACTCACAATCGTGTGTGTGTGTACATGCACGGTTTTACCTGGGAATCCCCGGTGGCAGAGCAGGGGGCACGCGGGCCGGTCTCGATGGGATAATAGGAACACCACCAGAGCTGGGATCACCGGCGTAAGCTGTTTGGGGGCGAGAAGGCACAGGTGGTACCCCGAAAGCTGGCGAAGGATTGAGGGGCGGTGGAGGACCCGGGGTCGGCCCCCTCACTGCTGGGGGTCGACTAGGAGGGGGCACTGTTGCAGAAGCAGGACGGGAGGCTGGAGGAGGACTGAGACCCAAGAATGTTGAAATGTGTGAAAATTAGCATTTTCTATTCAACATTATTATTTATATTCTTCACTTACAATCATAAGATTCAACTATCTGATGCAAGTTCCTTACCTTGGGTCCTTTCCCATCCAGGTGTCATCTACTGGTGGAGGCACAGGAGTAGAAATGGTCGTGGTGCTGATGTCACCGATAATGACCAGGGCTTCTTTCAGCGCGTGGTACATCCTCAGCGTCTCGTCTCTCCTCTGAGCCTGCTCTGCTGATTCCTCCATCAAACTGCCCTGGTCCCCGGCCGAGTACAGATATGCCAACAACTCTGAGTGGATAAAGTCCTTCGCCTGGTGACACAGGACCAAAAAAAGACGAGAAGAAGTCTTAATTCATACAGCAGGGGAGAGTGATCCGTGTTACTGACCAAAAAGACATCCCTTCCCCTTTTTTCCATCTACCTTACTCCTCTGTATAACAAATCAGAAGACACATACATTGTTGATCATGAGGTGCATGATAGTCTTGGGCATGAGGTCTCTGATGGACTTGTTGACGATGCCGATGTAGGAGTCCACGAGGTTGCGGATGGTCTCCACCTGCCGTTCTAGCTGCGGGTCCATGGAAACGGTGTCCCCTGGGGTTATCGCGTCTTCGTTCTCTGACTGAAGGAGATCAGGACAGACACACAGAAGAGGACGACACAGAAGCAGAGACATGTTTTGGTACAGATCTTTTTTTTTCTGTTTAATACTAAACACTCCTAAATTATAACCAAATATAAAATACATTTAGAAATCACTTTTAGCCTGAGTACTAGCACTTGTACCTGATCTTTCTCTGGGTAAACACCAGCTCTGAGGAATGAGGCCTTCCAGCTGTCAACGTCCTCCTGGGTGTCACACGCCAGCTCAATCTGACGCAGATCTTTGTACACATTTCTGTAAAACACACACGCACAAACATTAATAAAACAGATGATCCCACCATCGATATCATCATTTTTAAGGATCCACACCTCTGTTCAGTGTTGAAGATGGCAAAGACATGTTTACTGGACATGAAACCCTTCTCCACGTCTCTCAGTTTCAGGTTGTCCAGAGGCAGCATGTACTTCTTCTCTTTCTCCTGATAAAACACAGCGGTGTAGTGAGAATGGAAGCACAGGAAAGAGGAGCAAACCTTTTCTTGCATCCAGTTCCAACAAATGGACCTCACCTCCTCATCTTTGTACCAGGAGAGAGACTCGGCCGTCAGGACAAACCAGTAGTCCTTGGATCCTCCCTTCATGATACTGATGTTAATGGTGAGCCAGCCTCTGCGGATCACCTGCACACGAGACTCCAACAGTTGACTGAACCACACACCCCTCAATAACGTAGATATATATATATATATATATATATATATAGCAAGCAAATAAAATAGCCAGAAACAAACATGCTGAACGTGGGCTGCACAGAAATCGCGCAGAGACAGCACAACAGCAAGTATTCATCGTGAAGGATCAGTCAGACTGACCACAGTGAAAAGTCACCTCAGAATTCCTCTCTCTGCCACACTGACAGACAGGAAGACAGGGAACAGACACAGAGGAATAACAATAATACGAGTGAGTCTGTTTTATCTTAGTTTACAACGCTGTGCAAGAATCAGGAACATGATAAGAGTACAGTTATTCCATCGTGTCCAGTGCATCATCCAAACTGGGATATCACTGGGACACGCGTGCACAGGTGTCAGCTTGAGTGATAAGTAGTTCATGAGGACAACACAGAACAGTTTGATTAAACATTTTATCATCTGTTCCCTGAAATTAGACTGAAGTACTTCACAAGACAATCTCAAGGCTCGAGATATGGGATCAGTCCAGACATCTTTTAAATGAATGCAGCTTATGTCTCAGCTACAAAGACAGATGTTCTCCTCCGTGAGCCTGTAGCCAGATGACGGATTGTTATTCTTTATGTCATCATTTTTAAACTGTAGAGACTTTATATTTGTAGAAGAAAATGGACTATAAACGATAAGACAGGGAAAAAGTCAACATCATGCATGTACAGTGGGTTTTTGTCATATTTCCCAAAAGTGACAAATTTTCTTTGCAATAAATGATGACTGAAATAAATGATGACAATTTTAATACGTTTTCCTGTTCTCGTAAGACTTCTACATGTGCTACACTTTCACTTCCCCAAACAAGAAACGTTAATCTTTTTCTCAACATGCCCCGAGTGACCCCCCAACCCCCACGCCACCTAAAGAGGATGTGGAGGAGCAGGGGGTACTGAACTTACAAGAATCTCTCTCTGGGTGGTAAAAATGATAATCAGAAGAAGGAAAAGGGGAAATAAACAGAGAAGACAAAGAGGGGCACAGACAGCAGAGGAAATATGAACCAACAAAAGAGAGACATGGGCTGAGACAATGACGGGAGGAAAAAAAGAGGTAATACAAAAAAGATTCTGACAAAGCAGCCGTCATGATGCAACAGGGGTGTGAGGCTTTATTTGCTGTGTACAGTGTGTGTGTACCTGATTGGGCATGACTCTCTTCTTGGTGATATTTGCAGCAGTGCGCTGCTGGGCACTGCAGGAGAGACGGTCAACAACATAAACTCATTATATTACATTACATATTTAAAACAGCCAAAATGAAAACAAATGTATTTGATTCAAGAATGAAGTGACTTCATATGACAGGTCCAGTTACTGGAGAGTCTGAGCCTGTAACTCTGGCCCTCTCAACAAACTGGCTGCAGCAGAGATGATTGAGGTGAGTAAAGTAATTGGATAATTGTACAATTACCTATTTAGACTTTTTCATGTTAAATTAATCTATATATTTCTTATCTGAAGATCTGTTTTCACATTGTTAAGGTATTTCTTTTTACATTTCATCGGCATTTCTTCACTAGGGCTACACGTATGTATGATGATGATATTTATTATTATTGGTGTGTGCCAGTAAAAATGAATAGAGGCAATGCATGGCAGCTATGCATTTTTAATGGCAGGCACATTTCATTATTATTATTGTTGTTGTTGTTATTATTATAACAAATTCTTAAAGTGAAGTCTTTAAATTACTTTTCATGTCGAATAATTAAAAATTCATACTGTATGCTTACTCATGTTTGTGTCTACAAATAACCAAGATGTTTTTTGCTGCTTGGAAATCCAAAAACTATCTCTGAGGTATTTGACAACAGCTTTCATTAAACAGTGATGACAGTGTTAGTCCACTAGAGCGCACTGTGTCTAATTTGTAATTAAAATTCTGTAACTTCTGTAAGTCCTGTAACTCAGGGACCATCGTCAAAATGTATGCAGTTAATGTAAAAACAGTTTTTAGATGGATTTGGAAAACATTTTGAGAATTTCTGATCTGAAACCAGAATTGCCTCAAGATGTCCCACAAGCGTGGGACAGAGGACATTTGAAGACTGACGTGACCCATCATGTTATTTCATCAGTGTCTGTAGTTAAGTTACTTACTTAGCAAATCCAATGAAGTCCTCATGGTTGGTGTTGATGTAGGAAAGCTCAATGTCAATTAACAGCAGCACCTGACAGGCAAAACAGAACGTGTTGTGTACACAAGGGAGGGAAACTGTGCAAACACGCAGGTTTGTCACACATGCATAAACACACCTGGTCTTTGGTCTTGCTGTCTCTCTCTCTGATGTAGGTGGTGACGATCCTCTCCGTCTCCTCTCTCAGCCGAGGGTAGGAGCCCAGCTGTACACAGACACACACAAACACTGCTGCAGGCACCGCGATGACAGGAGGAACACATGAAGTATGCAGGCTTACACAACACGCTCATAATAATATCCTCACAAGCAGCTACACCCAGCCACCAAAATTTACGGTGTAAACACAAACGTAAGACACCACACGTTAAGACTGAGGAGGCATGCATGAACAAGCTCCCCATCAGCTTGAGATTTCATGTCTGCTGCAGGTGATAATATCTAAACAGCAAATTCAAATCACCATCCACAAGCTGTAATCTCAAGCCAACGGCGGCTCGACAGATCAGGAAAGAAAAGGGATCTGATTAGAGTTCAGAGGCAGAGAAAGGCTTTAGAGAGTGATAGAGTCATGTGGGCGTGTGTTATTGGTTGTAGATCAGGTGATGGTGTATAAAAGGAGGAACAAATCAAAACTCTTCTTGGACAAGCAGCCAGACTTCCCAGTGTGAGAGGGAGCATATGATTTTGTAAGACAGGCAGGGTGTTGGGGTTGTTAAATCATCAATGTCCGGGTGGGTGCTGAGTGAAGCCTTAAAGCAGGGGTGAGGGGTAACAATCAACAACACCAGACAGTCACAAGTTAGTTGATTAGTTGATTGCTCTTTCTTACTCCTGCATTTGTTTATTTACAATTCCCTTTCTGTCCATCACTTGTTTTTTTCTCTCCACTCTTCCTGATTACCTTCTCCGTGCACTTCCTGATCAGGGCGACAAGCTCTGTGACGACGAGATCGACACATTTCAGACAGGGGTCTTTCAGCTTAATGACCTGCTTTTTCACTATTGCTTCAAACGCCATGTCAGGGGTGAACAGGCCTGTCCTGTGGCAAGGCATCATGGGAGTGAGGGCCACAGTGAGGAGAGGGAGCGTTGGTAGAAAAACGAAAGAGCGAGGAACACAGAGAGAGTTTGGAGAAGGAAAAGAAAGATGACGATTGAAGAATATGACAAAAAAAAACAACAATCAGTTAGTTCTACAGAAACAAGCTGCATGTTCTCACACTTTCTCTCTCCTCTACAATGATCAGTAAAGAGGCAGCATACATCTTTCTGCAGGGATGACCGTTACCGCTTGCAGTTTTCATTCAGTGCCATTTAGTGGGTTAGTTAGATGGTTAACTGGTGGTGAACAAGTTGCGCATACATCTGGCATCTGCTGTGCATCAGCGCGATAGCACCGTCTCTGTAAGCACTTTACCATAACATACTACAGCTGACACTCACAGAGCCACTGGCTAGCAATGGCTGTAGACATTTAGCTTAACATTCAATCTGCAGCTTGTTTTGCAATGACCCCGTACAGTTTCTGACCCCACAGCCACTCAGATGCTCCACCTCAGTGCAGCCAGGATATAAAGCTGTATGAATTGTTATACAGGCAAAGTTTACCGCAGGACTGTAAAAATGAAGCCTGCTGTTAGAATTTAACCATCTTCAATCCTTGTTTACAGTCAAATAAATGTTCAAAAGGACATTTCTAAATCAAACTACAGCTACAGCTTAATATCTCTGTCTGGCGCTAACATGGATCCTTGCAATTCCAGTGTCTGTGGTGCGTATGTACAGGTGCGGCAGCCCGGCAGGAGACCATGCAGTGATACCTTATTGGTGCACTGTCTGACTGTGTTGATGAGCTCCTGGATGACCAGGTCGATGCATTTCAGACAGGGCTCTTTCAGCTTAATGATCTGCTTTTTCACTATGGCCTCAAACGCCAGGTCTGGGGTGAACAGGCCTGTCCTGAAGGACATACAGACATAGAGACATGGAGCAGGAGACGGGGGGGTAGACAGACACACAGGAAGATCAAATGAGGAGCGGTGGAAGACAAACTGGAGGAAGCAGACAGGAGGAATGAATAACAACAAAGCAGAAGAGCGGAGACATGACAGAAAGGACTGAAAGCTGAGGACGGAGAACACAGTGGGTCTCACGCTGAAGCAAAAGTGAACACAAACAAAAGAGCTGACAGACACCGGAGCAGACAAATACTGGCACGTGCGACATGTGTTGGCTTGTTTCCCGGTTGTCTCAACTTGCCTGACTCCATGGATGTTCTTGATGGCATAACTGATCTCCTTCCTCAGTTCCTTCTCGTCAAACTCCATCTAAGATACAACACGGAAAAAGCTTAGTTTACCTACTATTACTGCGTCACTGACACACAAGCGCGCGCCGAGCCAGACTAGAGAACAGCATTCATTGTATAAATATTGTTAAGACAATATAGTTACATGTAAAAATGAGTATTTATAAAGGTTGCTTACATACACGGGACAATAACAGTGGTTGAGAACTATAAAACACATTTCTATCTCTAAAATGTAATAATCATAATTAAAATAGCAATTTGACTATTAGTCACCTTCACCAGCTCGAAGGGAAAACGCTCATGAAAAATACGATTAATCTTTGCTCCGCCAGATAAGTTGGAGGTGTCGACCTGGTCCCCGGATCCTTCAATGCACTTCTCAAAGTCCACACCAAACTGCTGCACCATCCTGTAGAGTTCACATAATGTCTGTGAGTGTCGAATGTGTGTGTGTCTGCATCTGTGGATGTCGACAGTGTGTACTGACTGAAGCAAAGCCTTGGTCTTGCGCGTGGGGTCGTCAGGGCGGAAGCTTTTGTAATCCTCCACCTCCTTTTCTAGCGATAAAAGCTGGCTTTGCAGCTTGCTGCGTAACGCTGGCAACGTGTCACGAATGTGGTTGGTAAGTTGCTGGAGAAAAAAAAAAAAGGTTCAAATAACATAATAAATAAATAAGGAAAGTCCATCTGACCCACAGCGTATGTGTCTTTGCATTTTCCATAACTTCAGCTCTGCTTTGTGGTTTGGAAAATGTTGAACCTGTACTAGGAGAGACTGTGTGTGTGTGTGTGTGTGTGTGTGTGTGTGTGTGTGTGTGTGTGTGTGTGCGCGTGTCTCACCTGATTGAGACTCTTCTGCAGGTGTGGTGTGCCCATGCGCTCAGCAATGTGTCTGTACGCAGGGTGGGAGAGAAAGAACTTCCTCTCAGCAGCCATGGCAGCGCGAATATCTTTCTTTCCATCAATGTCCTTCTGACTGCGGTTCACGACCCCAATGTAGCCTAACAAATAAAAATATAAAGACAAGAGCACGTGTTAAACAGTCATGTAAACACACCACGAAAGTAGGGATATAAGAAGCTGTTCATCTGACGTGGATGAAAACACGCCTCAATGCAAATATCAGCGTGTTAGTATGTGAATGTGGTTCAGTGATAATGACACCTCTGGCAGTTGCAGCACGTTCACAAAGCAGACGTAGAGCCAGTCAGACAGGTAGCAAACGAGTACCTAGGCAGTGTTTCTGAGTCAAATGTGCTGTAAACGTGTGCATATGTTCTTACCTCTGCGGAGTGGCAGTAGCTTGTTTTCCAGAATGTCTTGTGCATCCGTCCCCTCGTCCATCAGGTCCAGCTTCGTGATCACACCAATAGTCCGCAGACCTTAGGAAAAACAAATTGTTGCTGCTAATACTGTTGTTCTAATACTCAGATATGGAACAGGGCATTAAAAAATGTATGTAGGACATTTAATATAATCATATATGCAGTTGCACTGTAATAACCCACATTGTGTTAGCAGTCTCTCATTTTTAAATCCTGCAGAACGCGTGACAACACGGTGTGAGGCCGTACCTACACGCAACAGTGCTCTGAGCTAAATGAGTGTTCAAATGTTTACACTGCACTTATGTGAACCACATCATGAACATAAACATATCCTCTAAGCTACAATATGTCACTTTAGGGACTCGTAACAAGAGCATGAGAGTCCACTGCACTTTGCTCCACCCAGCCCTGCTGCTCCCTGCTGCTCCCTGCTCCACTGTGCCCGGTCCTTTGGGTATTAGATGTTATGAAGTTAAAATAAATACAAATGTTTCAAAACGTACCTACCGGGAGGAAAAACTGGTTTTGTTTGATTAGTTAGTTAGTTAGAAGGGCGTGCCTCACTCAAAAAACCTTTAGAACTGCATTTCCTACAGCCAGAGAGATTCAGGGTCACAGGACGCTTTAACAGAACCACTTCACATTATGAGCATTTTTCTAAGAAAGGCGTACATTGCAGCTCTAAGGCAGACCTTATTAGCCTCCTGTTCCCCAAGCGTGATGTATTGATTTAGGAAAACTGTTCACTGTCGTGCAGAAGTCCAATATTCAGTACAGCTATTATCCCCTAACCTACAGGACAAGCCTGAACATTGAAATTATTCATTTTATGCTGTGGATAAAATGAATGAGGGCCAAAGGTGGAGATAATTAATTGTAATTACACATCCACTAATTATATCCAACACTTCTACGCTGTGAGGAAGTTTTAATAATGTAACAGTTAATTATTTTGTGCTCCTGCTCTGAGGTAGGAATGAAACGTACGAAAAGTGATAATGGCTGCAAAATATAGCCGTTAGCACAGAGAGGTAATTATCCTTACACCAAATTAGTGCACAACTGTTACATTTACAGACATATGAAGAGAAAAAAGGTAAAAACAGAACTTGATCATTCAAACATACACGCTTTCCTGTCACACACACACACACTTTCCTTTACCCTGAGGGTCCACCTCTTTGGCAATCTTGAGAGCATCAGAGTTGGCTAGGTCAGTGTTGGCTGGGGTGACAGCCAGGATCAGACAGCTCTCCTTAGTGATGAACTGCATCAGCATGTCTCTGATCTGGTACTCAATGTCCACAGGCTGGTCTCCCACGGCAACTTTGGTCATCCCCGGCAAGTCGATCAGAGTCAGATTCAGCACTGAGGGGTGTTGATGGGAAAAAAAGCAATCCGTTAGCCAGAGGTGGAAACCTGCAGCTAGACTTAGCCTTGCTTTTATCGTCACCCAACAATCACACTGTTGGTGTTCTGTTCTGTTCAGTTCTGTTAGAACTGTTCCCTAGAAGACTGAGACTGGATACTTGTATGTGTGCGTTACCATTGGGGGAGTAGACGCGGAGGTTGATGGGGATGGGGGAGATGCCTTTGTTGAATCCAGTGAGACGGTCAGTCTCCGCTTCAATCTCCTGACGAACCTCGTCAAAGTCCACAAACTTACGACCCTTACAGTGCAGGAATTCTGCATATTCTACGTGGTGAAAATGAAACAAATAAGCAGGGGAGAGCGAGAGAGAGTGGCAGGAGATGAAAATAGAGACAAACTGCAACAACGTTGACGGTTTTGTCTACAGGCACCAGACTACTTCCGGTTTAAGTCTGGGTTTAAGGCTCTTTAGCTGTCGGACCAACTTGCCTGCTTTACTGTTAATCAGCTGGAGGATGAGAGGACGACGGGTGACGATGCCAGATCCTCTGGGCAGAAAATCCCTGATACAGAGACAGAGATGACGTTAGACAGACAACCAACCCAGAGACAGGGATAGAGACGCACGGACAGGCGTTTCGAAACATTAAAACTGCTTCACGGCACCTTTACTTACTTACTCAGGTCTCTGTCTGAGCATGTGCATTATAGATGTAAGATGAAAAGCCTAACTTACAACCCTGTTTATTTAAATAATGAAAAGAGAAAAAAAACATCCTTGTGTCTCCTCTACTCGTTACATACAGTACATGTTCGTCAGAACGGAAACTCCTGTTCAATAGAGTTGTGATCATTTCCAGGTCACTGCCTGCACATCCCTCCAGGCCATCGGATTATTATTCTGTCTGTCCGTCTGTCTGCTACTGTGTTTAAATGTAAGGTAATCACAGCGCACACACACGCACACACACACACACACACACACCCTGTCTCTGTTGTCCACTGCTGACTGCGCAGTCAGGATGTTACACAACTGCGATCCCCGTCCTCTTTCCTCATCTTTCCCTGTCACTTTTGAAACCGCAACACGAAAATGCCAATCACCAACAAGAAGATCAATCAATGAAAGAAAGGAGCCATTTATCCAGACTGCATCTCAAGTTTCCCGTTTTCACTCCGCTGGCCTTAACAGTAAAGTAGAAAACAATACATGCATTTATCAGTGATGGGAAACGTGGCTGGTTACAGGCCTGGCCTGAATGAACACTGGTCACACACCTCTGCATGTCAGTAGGCTAATTCACAAACGTGAAAACTCCTCTGTGCGTCTCTCGTACCCAGTGTGTCATATACACATGACAGTGCAGCTGGTGACATCACTGATGACCCCAGCACAACCACATCAATGCCCCTACTGTCTCCCCCAGCCACCGCTTGGGACTCCGAGACAAAAGGCAACAGGGGGAAAAAAAAAAGGGAAGACATGGCTGCCTGATCATTTGGACAACAAACGAAATCATTCTTCAAAGAAATATGACTAAAACGTTCCAGCCAGTGGGCACCTTCACTTCAGAGATAAACCCTCAGAGTTATCTTTGGTAGATAATACATGGTGGCGTTGCACTGCAGTCACACCACCCTGCATCCGTCTCCTTCCCTTTCGCTGTGAGACGACTTTATCTCCAGCTTCCTGCTGATATGTGTTGACTGCAAAACAAACCGGGGCAAAGTTACTCTTTCCCACATAGTTAGACACTGAGCAGACAAACATGTGGCATCAACGCTGGTCTGCTCCTATTTGTCAATGGGAAGAAGGAACCAAAACTGCTCATTGAAATTCCTTGGAACTCATTCATTCCCCTCACAAAGAAATTCAGCAGTGCTGGTCTGCTGACAGCGCTGATGCTGACCTCATCAAACCTGCCACCAGCCTGGTGTACTTCACCCTTCAAAGGTAAAACATTGACCTCATCTATGTAAGGTGTGGCTAGTAAATGTGCATTTACAGCCCCAGGTAAGGAACCTCAAGGAGAAACAGTGCTAGTCAATGTTTGCCACAGTGGGCCTAGTATGAATCACTGAGTAGAGCAGTAATAGAGAGGAGGACATCTCTGGAGACATATTTATAGACGAAAATCACTTTTAAACTTCCTCCTCAGCTTTAGTCTCTGGATCAACAGCTGTTTTCTTCCGCAAAATGCGTAACTGTGGATCGCGAATAGCTCAGGTCCAAAATGGAAAGACTCCGTTAGGGAAAAAACACATTAGGAAATGGGAGGCTCCGACACACGGAGCGCGCAACCAATAGCTTTTACGCAAAGGCTTGCTGTAGTTTGATTAAAACAATATCCTCAGTCACAAACTAAGTGAAATGTATATGCGCTGAATTAAAGTAATCCAACAGAAAACAGCCCAACCTCCCAACGAAATTCTCCAGCACGGAGCTCTTCCCCGCGCTCTGGCCGCCGACCACTGCTATCTGCGGCAGGTCCAAGTTGCAGCTCTGGCCGATGGAGCTGAAGGCGTCCTGGAGCTTATTAATGAGGGGAATGAGTTCTTCCATCCCCCGGTTTCCCATGGTGGACTCTCTCCTGTTCCCCTGTCCGGTTCAAATAAGAAACAAATGGTCGCCCTTCCGCCGACCTAAAAGTTCCTAGATGGCACCACAGTCTGCAGTGAGGGAGGTAATTTTCAAACCGAGGTTGTAGACGGCGACCAGAGCCCTGGTGAGGTGACAAACTGGATGACTGCACGGTAAAAGTAACCACATTACGCTGAAAACTTCTGTCATCATCCGGTCAGGCGACACCCAGCTTTCGCCGAAGCTCGGAGCCCCGCCCCGACCAGCACCTCCTTCGGTCATTGGTCAGTGGGGACGTCCGTCACGGTACAAGTACATGTCATATTTTGACAGTATACTTTACCTAAACTTTTACTTTTTGCTCGTTTATTTATATTATACGAGTCAAACAGAATACCAAATACACATCTATCATAGCACAAATAAAATAATTTAAAATTTTCACAAGTATTTTTAAAATAAAAATAAAATGATTTGTTCTAAAAGTAAAACAAGTATTCCTTAAACTCAGAAACCTTTTCAAAGGTCGGCCACAAGAGGGCGGTCCAAAGAAACATAAAAACCGGAAGACCTACAATAATTGCATCATTAATGTAATTATTCAGTAAACCAGTGAGATGAATATTTGTGTCACGTGTTACGTACATTTTGAACCAATCCCCCCAAGAAACAATATAACTTCAAAATAAAACTTTCTAACAGAAATGACACATGACAGTCTGTATGTGTAGCTGTGCTGTCATCATTTATGAATGAGGACAGATAAGAAAAGGAGGAGGAGAGGGAGAGAAAACAGATGATGTGCCTCCTTGCCTGCTGACAAAAAGAGGGAAACTACAGCAACAACCAACATCTGTATGAATCACAGTAAATAATAAATGGTAAATGTTATTGAACAGCACACAGAACTTATATTACAAGATACAGACAAACAAGACAGTTTGTCCGCTTGTACACCTGTGTGTGTGAGCACACTTGTGTTCATAGGTTGTTGTTATATTGTGTTTAATGCTGCTGAATGTTAGTAGACATGATAATTAATTATGTAGCGTCTAAAAAATAAAAAAATTCAGCACCCTCTATTGTTTATGTGACTACTAATAACAGGTTGAACTGTTTGTATTGACATATGTGTGCATCTTGATTGGTTGTGTTCATCTGTTTCAATCTCAATTCGGTGAATCTGAACCTTTTAATATGAATTGAATTAACAGAAATTATAAAAATTTTAGACTAGGCTACAGAAGTATGTGAAAATCCCCTAAATGTAAATGGAGTCAACAAAATATCCACAAATAGACTTTAAAACTATTTGTTAAATCATTATCTCTTCTAAGAAACAAAGACATTTTTTAGGTATAAATGAGAAAAAAAAGTTCCTGATAACAAATATAAAATTAATAAATACAGAAAACAAATACACTAAATATTTATAGTTTATTGGTTTACTTGAACTTTTTAAAATAATCATAATAATGAATACATTATTGATCCCCTTGGGAAAATTTTGGTTTGGACAGCTGCTAGACTCGTGTCTGCGCTACTACGGGGTACCAGTGTGTTGTCCAAGGACACCTCGACAAGTAACCTGGTGGGACTGGGAATTGAACTCACTCACCCTTGGTTTTGAAGATGACTGCTCTACCCACTGAGCTGTTTACTTTTAAACTTCTCTTGGACCTAGAATTATATTTAGAATGAAGTATTTTGGGGGAATTAATATTTAATTTGAAGGATATAAGACACTTTTGGACAAGATTTGGATTATTTCTTACAAGTATGATTTTTAGGGAATTAAAAGTTTGGGCATCTAAAGCAGGGGGTCAGTTGACCCCTTTTACTCCGGTGTCGCAGCAGCAGAAAAGTCCATCAGCCAAGACCCCAACCGAACGGCCAGTGTATTATCTCAACTGACGGCAAACAGAGAATGGGGCTGTGGACCCCATACTTCACATCTTTCTTACTTGACAAATTGAGCCGATTAACATTTCTTTACATATTTGGTGTAGGGCTGTATATAAGAGAAATAACTGCGGCCTGGTAGCTCAAAGTGTTCGAACCTCGTCTGACTCCTAGTCTATCCCCTACCAGGTGTGTCCCTGGGCCAGACACCCAGCGCTAGCTCCCTGTAAGTCGCTTTGGATAAAAGCGTCTGCCAAGCAAAGTAAAGTAAAGTAAACAACTGTCCTTTGTAGACACCAGCGTCATTATGATTACAGTATGGTCATCTGGGATTGGTGATGGTAGAATAGAGAGGCAGCTCTGCTTGAGTCCAAGATGAGTATTCACAGGTGGACAAGCCAGTTTTGCCATCTGTTGACACACTGACAGAATCTTTCTGGAAAGTGACACGAGAGTAGAGGAGCGTTTCTGTGTGAGGGGTAACCATGGCATAAATGGACGGCAGTGCATCTCCGGAGCTTGCCTGCTGGTTCAACATCTGTATCTCCTCATAGTTGTGATCTTCATTATGTCCCTGCAGCGGAGACGGGAAGTGATGTAATATTTGAATTAATTAAAGTAATTTGCAAACTCCTAATCAAAGGAACACACACACAAACACACCTCTGCGTTATTTCTAGTGTTTGTACTCTGCTCTGAAGATCCATCTGCAGAACATCACATAAAGTCAAAACACATCTGAACACATGAAAACATTTAAAACAAAAACAATTTACTTTTGTTTCTGCATTCAAATTTGAAACGAGATAATTTATAAAACACCATAAACAGGAAAGTATGGATGAGATTATGTCTCAAATATCCCTCACCTTGTCTCCAGGGGAGTTTGTGTCTGTAAAGTATCAGAACAACTAAAGCCATCACTAAAAATATCAGACACGTCACACCGGCAATACCTGCAGCATCTAAAAGACAATAGCAGAAACAACATCAGAATTTTACTTTCCCCAGATCCCACACATAAACAGACAGGTGTCTACCGTGCACAAGTGTTTATATATTTAGAAAGGAATCAAGAGCAGATATTTGTTGACAATACTTGAATTCATGTGGGCGCCACGCTCTGGAGCATAATCATGCATGGTTGGATTCTGTGCTGTGGTTTCCTGCTGAGCCGGAAGGCCCGATTTAGTGGTGTGTCCTTTAGCTGTGCAAGATTTAAAAGTCAAATTTGTAAATATTTTAGGAACATTTTACTCTCGTACGTTTTGATGGAGGAAGACTTCTCACTCCATCTCCTATTTTTGATTTCACTTTTTTTGTACTGTCGCTGAGGTTTCTGCACCTACTCACTGTCATTTTTTACATAGTTCTTATATTATTTTCACTTACAATGTATCTCATTTACTGTATATATTGGCTAGTTAAAGCTATTTTAATCAGTCAATTAATGACAATGCTCTGTGAGACAAAAAATTGAGACAAACAAATTCTAGTTTGCAAAGTTACAATTTTTCGCTTGTTAGTTTACATTCAGAACAATTAATTGCAGATTCATACTCACTCAGAACACTCAGGTATATCTTAGTAGAGCATTGTAAACTGGAATTATCAAAACTTTTCAGAGCACACTTGTATCTCCCAGCATCCTCTTGGGTCAGGGTTGAAATGCTCACGATGAAGACCCCTTTATGTTTGTAATCCGTCAGAAAAAACCTTTCTCGTTTTGTGACATTTGCAGTATGAGTTGATATCACATCGTGGCAGTTGAAGTTTTCATCTTCCTTGCAGAGCAATTTAATGGTGTTTCCATTTGTCCTTGAATAAGTGCAGTTGATGGTAACAGAGCTTTCAGTATATGCGGTCTGATTCACTGGTTTGCTGCCACCTGCCAGAGAGTTGACGGAGCATGAAAATGAAGATTTCTACACTCACAGTAACACAGCATAATTATCTATATAATCAGAATTACCGTTACTTATCAGTGACCAAACAAGTCAAGTGAATATTCTTTGTTATTAGTTATTTTATTTTGCTCCCACCAAACTGTTTTACTTCTGTACTTCTACTTCTTCAACATGATTTGTAAAATCTGTGCTGTAGGGCACTTACACTTAAGACGTCCTCCTGTGATTTCTGCCACAGATAAACTCAGTGCAACTGCCATAAAAATACAATAAAACAAATGTTATTTCATCATAACGCAGTAAACATATTTTAGATAAAATAACTTTCACACATCTAAGAAACACGAAAACAAAAATATTACCTGTCACCAAGCAGACACTGACTCTGAGAGAGATTCTCATTGTGTCAGTCGAGCTATGTCCAGCTGATTACAGTTGAATACAAACTAGACTAAAGACATTTCTCCACTGCCATTTGTCATACTCTACTCTGATCTTATCAGATAGCAGCTGTTTCTGTTTCTCCTTACTATTACATAATTTGAAGTTTGCATGTAGAGAATGAGGATGTGGGTTTTTCGCAGCAAGAAAAAGAAAGTGTGATAAAAAAAGGCACGGAGAGAGAGTGAGTGTTGACTCAGAGTGAGAATAATTATTTACCAACTACATCTTGTGATTTTTACACTAAACTTATGCTACAAATAGGCCACGCTTGTACTTCAGCAAGCTCAGACTTGAATGAGCGGTATGAATTTGATGCATCTGTTTCTTTCACTTCACCTTTTGCCTTCAGAGATCAGATAACATCACTCGAGTATTTATTGATGTTCCAACTCACACGTTTGATTTGTATACACACCATGCTATAGAATTGTTTATAGGACCTCAGTCTTACTTAGACTGCTTCTTTCCTGTAGATCACACAGAACTAATTTCAGTAATAAACTCATCTAAATCTTCTACGTGTCTCTTAGACCCCATCCCTACCAGACTGCTCAAGGATGTTTTACCTTTGATCAGCACGTTCATTTTAGAGCAGATAAATCTTTCCTTATTAACAGGCTATGTGCCACAGGTCTTTAAAGTAGCTGTAGTAAAACCTCTACTAATGAAACCTACACTAGATCCAGAGGTTTTAGCCAATTATAGACCAATATCCAATCTACCCTTAATTTCTAAAATCCTTGAAAAGGTGGTTTCGAAGCAGCTCTGTGACCATCTGTGTATGAACGAGCTCTATGAGGTATTTCAGTCAGGATTTAG
>JAUMTR010000001.1:15573466-15611087 GCA_032270685.1 Microctenopoma stevenorrisi
AGAGACAAGGTATCTGGTCAGATTACTACACTAGATGATCTTACACTAGCCTCAAGTACTACTGTGAGGAATCTTGGAGTAATCTTTGACCAAGAGAAAAATATAGAGATGAAAATCTACAAGGTACGTTTACAATGCTATTTTATTATTATGGCAAAGGCTAAAATCTACAGGACACGATGTAAACATACAAAAAAAAATGTTATTTACATGTTCCCATATTTTTCATATATATGGTTAAATAATAAAATAAGTAAATTATAATTATCTCACTTACAATATTAATATAACATGTAATAATGGTAATTTTAATTTAAAAATAATTAATGAACAGAATTATGAAAATTAAAGCATTCACATCAGTCTCTATAATTAGTCTTACAGAATAGAAATGTTTTTTAACTTGGGGTAATCTTTGTTTAAAATTACAGCGCAGAGGATTCAGATGATCAGCTCTGAGTTCAGACATTACTATAGTGTGTTGATTCTTTCACTGATTTGTGTGCGACGGTGGAGTATATGACAGCTTCAGCGAAATGGGTGGCAGTGCTGCACTCTGTGTGTTTGTTAAAGCTAACAGTGGTGTAAAAGGGGGCCTCTGGTAGGATCTGATCCTCTGATGACACTGTGATGGAGTAAATGCTGCCTATTTGATCGCCGCCGGTATCTTGGTGCTGATAGTTAGTCCTGCCATCTGTTTCTTCAGCCTCACTGCACAATGAAGAAGTGGTGATGTGGTGTGTTTCTGGTTTCTGACTGGATAGTTTTGCATCATGATCCTTTCCTGTGGTATGACAATACATTGACAAACGTTTAAATCCCAGTAAAATGTTCTATCACCTTTAATAGTGCATTCACAGTAGAAAATAATGAGAGCACAATACATCCCTACCCAATTTATCCATTTTACATAATCCTTATTGATTATGTCATTATTTTTGCATTATACTCACCTCAACAACGTGTTTCAAACAGAATCATTTTAACTTTAATTACAGACGATATTTCAATTGTGCTTACTATGTAGAGACTTTTTATATCAAATCACATCACAAAACATGTCAAGTGCCCTTATAAGTATAAATTTATACAGCCTTAAATCACAATCTGCCTTTAGTGGTTTTCACACTATCATTTATCCTGGTAAGGTCAGGTAAGGCCTGGTTCTTACCTGACATCTACCACAATGCTTGGTGATTTTCCACTTTGGTTGTATGAAACTGCCATGTTATTCTATGAATATACTTATATGAGTTTCATACCAGAAGAGGCATGGATGTGACTCTTTCCACAACTTAGGATTATTAGAGAGGTCACTATCAGCAGAGAGAACACAGCCACCCCCAGACCTGATCTGATGTACACCAGTTTCTCTGAAAAAGAGACATCATGTCATTTCTCGCACAGACATACATGTCTACATATACTCAGACACACTTCCACATAGTTGCTTACCATGGGGTGAAGAAAATGATGCACTCTTGCTTCCTGAAAGAAAAAAAGGCCCTCAGTCACATGTTGATCTTTCGGTTAGCGTCTTATTTCTTTTCTGTAATTTCTGTCTGTTGTGCAAAACAGAAAGTGTTTTGAAAATCAAATATAGCAACTGACTATATGGTGTTGTAAGTGAGAAAGAAAGGTTAGCACCATGAAAACTATGCAACACTGAGCCAACTCACCCTCTGTGACTGTGAAGACAACTTTAGTGTAGGTGTCCAAACCAGTTCTTTCTATTCCACACCAGTAAGTACCTGAGTCATCCACTCTCAAGTCAGAGATGGTCACGTAGAATGTATTTCCTTCATCCCTAATACTGTATTTCGTATTCACGATTTCTGTCTTTCTGCTGCTTATTAGGACGTCTTCATATTTACATGCTCCCTTGCAAAAATACTTGACGTTGGAAAATGCGTTGGCATGAGAGCATTGTATTATGACCTTTCCTCCCTTCTCTCCTGTTAATGACAATGCCTCTGTCCATAAACCTGCAAAAAAACACACAGACAGCAAAAGTTTCATCTCTATTCAGCCTGTAACCAGCTCATTAGTGTAACTGTGTGTTTTCCATAAACTCCCAAATCAGTCTGACTCTTATTCTGAAATCATGAGGTTCCCGGGCTTTTAGGGCTTTTGATCATTTGACTTTCTGACACCAGATTGCATACGTCTATTAGCTGTTTCAAGTCTGTTCTGCTTAGACAGTTTCATTTCAATTATTTTTTTATTATACTCAAAGCCACAAAGACAGTAAAAACACAACTTAAACTAAGTAAACGTACCTTTAACAAAAAAGATGGAAATCAAGAGAATTGTTTCCATGCTGCTCCTACAGTTCATATGTCTGTCACCTTCCTTTGCCTTTTGTTATTGCACCCAGATATTGATGTAGTCCTCCCAACAGTGAATGTCCACTCTGAATTTGTTCCTCTTTGTTGTTGCTTAGTCAGTTGCTTAGTTGCTTAGTAAGCTTTGTCTGTCTAAATCGAGACAGAAACCCTGGAACAGAGTACAGAGACTTGGTAGACCATTTTTTGAAGCGGCGTGCGAAAACCACCCTAAATTTGATCAAGATCACCAACTTTAATAACAGATCAATTTTTGTAAGGGTAGTGGGATACCTGGGAGTTAAGCTTAACAACAGACTGGACTGGAAATGCAACACGGAGGTTGTCTAGAGGAGAGGAGAGAGCACACTCTACCTTTACCTTACCTTTAATGCGTTCAACAAGATGTTGCCAGTCTTTTTCCTCTCTGTTGGAGTCAGTGTCACGTTTTTTTGCTGCTTGCTACAAACTAAACAGACGGATCAGAAAGGCTGGCTGTGTGCTGGGGCTTCAGTTTCAGTCAAAGACTTCTCCAGCTCTGCTGTGATAATGAAGTAAACAGCCATCACCTTGACTATATTCTGAGAGTAGAGAATTCTGCTCCAACAGTTTGACAATCTGCAGTGGACAAACTTATTTCCCATTATTGTGTACTGATCCTCAATCCATACAAGTACACAACATGCATTATATTCTTTCTGTAGATTTGTTAAATGTACAAGATGTTTCTGTTTAGCTGTGTTTTAAAGTGTATTTTTGTATAAATATTATCCCATATATATATATATATTTATTACAAAGACACGTATATTAATATGTGTATTTTCTGCATTATCTTTTATGTACTTGTGTGTTATTGTTTATTGTCTTGAGGGTGTAAAAGTATCTTTCTGTCTAGAGGGCTCACAGTGACTGTATCAGAACTAATGGGACGGTACATTATACAACCGTTATCTCTCTCAGATATCACCACTAAGTTTATTTTTGTGAATGACATAGTACAGTATATGAAGAGTGACACGTTTTCCTTTTTTTACCATTGAACTGAACTTTTTTCATCCACACACAGTAAACAACAAGTTTGTTAAATCCTTGATCCTGTTGTTGACATTTTAGCAAGAATCTTTCTCATTTCTAATAACAGCAACATATTAATTATTAAGCAATCTCAGAAAGTACAAATATATCATAACTGATAACAGTGACTAAAAAACAGGAGCTAAGTTTTAATTAACCTGAAATGATCCTTGATGATTCTGATTATAAGTCAGATCAACGTCATCAGTCTGTTCTTTGACTCCTGTGAGTTTTTCATCTTTGAGGCCATGATTCCCATTAAGGCCATGATAGACATTCTCCTGTAAGCAGTGGACATTCAGATGTTGGTACTGGCAAATGGACTCCGGCACATCCACGTCGGCATATACACCGATGCCCAGAGAGACGGTGGACTCCCGTTGATTGGATTTGAAGTTGGAGGAGAGGTCAGGTGGTGTCAGTGTTAAAGCTGGAAGCTCAGTGCAGTCAGGGCAGTTACAGCAGTGATCAATTTCAGTTTGTACTCCGGGCGTCATTGTCTCATACTCCGCTGATATCTGTGCAGACAACATCGTATGAGATATCATAACAATTTTTATCAGCTGTTCATGAAAATGTGAAACTTTTAACTGGTTAACGTGGCTCATCATGGGCACAAACCTCTCTGTTGTGGCGCGGGCGCGATCTTCTGTGTTTGACAGTCAGCGAAAGACAGAGAGTGAACATACACACAAACAGAATCGCTGCCACACACATCACTGCGGTTAGGAACTGGGGCTTGTGGACATCTGCAGGAAAGGATGACAACAGAGGATTCACTCACACACAAACAAAATTATAACCACTATAAATCCAGACCAACACACAGACAAGATCACTCACAGTCGACTGTGAAGTCCGTTGGAAAGGCGGGCTGTTCGGTTACTGGTAAGTTCAAATACAAGAAAAGCACTAAGTACTTTTATACACGAAAATATAATAAATACAAACACAGCTGCTTAATGTATTGTTTAGATTTGGCTGTCCTTATTGTAACGTTGGAGATTGTCTGGATGGTTTGCTTTTGTTGGATAGCACCAAACTAGTTTACAAGAAGCATACACGCAGGTGTAGCTGCAGTAAACTGTAACTATTTCACAGAAGTGCAAAGTTCAGAAAAGAGGAACATGTACATTATGAGAGGAGTAACTCTACACAGTTCTCATATGAGCGGTCTACTGTATTTTTATAAAGATCATAACCGAGTTGAGTTTTGTTTCCCTGAAGGACTAACCAGAAACCAGATTTTCTCCTTTGCGATAAAGTGAAACACACATAACAGAAGTCCAGGTATAAGCAGTTCATTTGATAGATGCTGAGCTGTAACGTGACATACTGTACCTTGGTCAACACTGAGTTGTATGACACTAATATAGTCAGGGAGGAGGCTGATGTCCACCACGCACCAGTATGTCCCGCTGTCCCCTAAAACAAGTCCGTCCACGCTGATGATGACAAAGGCTCCAGTGGTGTTGTCGTATAGAGAGAAACGACCAACTTTCTCCCACTGGTTGTGTTTGTCTGTCCGTATTAGCTGAATGTTGGACACGTTGTCTTTAACGTGGGAGAAGTACTTGACACTCTGCTGATAATCCTGTGGATACGCACACCTGAAGGAAAGTGTCTGACCTTCCACACCGCTCACAGACGTGGTTGTGACACTCAACAGACCTGTCATCAGAGTAAACAGTGTTAGCGCCACAGTGATTTGTTTCAGTAACTCACTGAATTCACATAAATGACACCGTCTCAACACACAGGGAAGAATTCACCTTGGATGTGTAGCAGAGTGATCGTGACAGTTACTGTTGTCCTCCATGAGATCCGGGTCGCTCCCATCGCTACCAGTTCGGTGCACCTTCAGTCCACTCACATATGCCCCCCCGAGATGCAGAATCCTGGACTAAAGTCTGTGTGTTCTGTCAGGTGCTTTCATATCTGAGTTTAAACCTCTTCCTCTTTCATCAGTTCACACATAGCGCTCAACTATATGAAAGTGAAATTGTGACAGCTCGTGTGACTTCAAAACTAAACTCGGTGTCTGAGTGTGTTTTATCACGGATTCTGTAAACCAGTATGGTCGTAAATAATTCTTAGAAATAAAGGAAATTAATAAGGTTTTTGCTGCCTTCAAGCATTCCCATTCCCTTTTGTTACTCACTTGAGTTATCACTAACTGCACTTGTGGCACTTAGGTAGCACCACTTCCTACAGAGTATAGATGTGTGAATTAACACCTGCAACGGGGATTTTTCACAATGTTCCAACCACAATGTAGCTATTACTAATCTACAACAGATACGTAAGCTGTAACGTAAGCTACGTAAGCTATATTTACACATAATCAAATAACTTTGTGTGGATAGTTTCACAGATTATTTGGTTTTACAGCCTGCAGCTTTAAAGTTTATCTCATCTGTTCACGTCAGGACTGATGTCGTAAACACATACAAATAAGTTTACTTCATTTTCAATTCTCTGCTCCTTCTTTCTTTATTATCTTTGAAAGTGTGTCCTGATTTCCAACCATTCACACGTTTCACATTATCAAAAGAAAATTCAGGACAATACAGTATCCAACCCAAATCATTCCTAAACATCCTTTCAGTCATTATTCATTAAAGATCAATGTTAGGTTATCTCGTATTACACATAATAGGCAATATGTCTCACAGTTTGGAAATCCTTATTTGGTCAGCACGCTGCGTGAAACGTTACTGGAGTTTGTGGATTGAAATGACCGTTAGATGGCGCCAAAACTAAATTTATTACACAAAGGCATCACAACCAAACAAAAAGAAATCAGATAGATAGGCTGTCCGCAATATAAATGTATAGTTTAAACATAAAAACTGATCAGAACTGGTTTTACAGAGAGTGTATATAAGATTTTGGTTATGTATCCTTGTAAGTGTTATTCTTTTTTGTATATAGATAGACAATTGAACATTTACACATTAAATGTAACCCAGCTTTAAAAAACGTACAACTTACAATATAACTTTTTAAAGCAAAAAGCATATTATATAAAGTCATATGTTTCCATTTCACAGCAAACGTATCACTATACAGATAAGAAAGTGACAACGAGCCAGTATAAAAATATGTTAAGATCATAAAAAAGACAGTTTGTTGATTAAAGTCAACAGTAGATTTAGCTCAGAAGAAGTAGACATGTTTAACTGTCCATCAATGTAAAGCAATCGGATCTGTAGAAGCAACTCACATTGGTTCTGATAAATCCAAACCAAACCAAAGTGTTTTGGGCTTTGTTTTCAATGAATCAGAGCAGGGCGTGGAGTCAGTGTCTGATCCATTACTAGCAAAACTCTCTGCAGGTTTATCTGTGTGTTTTCTAGAAGATTTATCCTCTGTTTGCTCAGATACCGTGGGGGGCAAAGGCCTCATGTAGATCCTAGAGCTGAGGTCCTGGTCATGTTGGGCGCCTGCAGCTGATTGTCTGGAGTCTGTGTTACCTCTGGAGAAGCTGATGTTTTCATAGATAGTGGAGGGTATTCTATCAGCTGCTGTGCATGCAGTCCTTGGGGGATCCTGTTTGGGAGACATCCACTGAGGTGACTGCTCTTCTTTGTCAATGTAATCAAATTCACAGTTCTCCTGTTGGAAAAACAAATCAGCATAGGTCTTGTATGTTCGTGGAGCTGAATTTAATTATATTTCTGTTATCAGAGTGACTCAGAATAACATACCGGTATTACTTTTTGGAAAATTGGAAACTAATTATTAAAATGCAGAGACGCCAGCTATTATTGAAGGTGCTGATGTAAAAGGATGCTCATATACTCACACATAACATGCACCCTCTACTACCGATTTGGGGTAGATCATTTTTCGGGGTTATTTACATATTTTTCAGCTTAAAAGGAGCTTCTTGTTAAATATATTAATAAATATAAATAATAAGTTGCTTTTGGATAGCTGAGTAGTAGAAGCTAGCTGCTTCTTCGGCTGGTGTCTCCTGGAACTTTAAACAGGTATGAATTTTTCTCATGTGACTGTCAACAAAGAAAATGTCAAATTGTTCCTTTAGTGAAGATTTCAGAGGTGACAGTTCCCGTGGTTAGTTGTGGTTTTCAAAGCTTCCCCACGCAAAAACTGCCAGAGCAATGAGTCAGAAAACCCCCTTGATACTGTATGCTGACCTCAGAAACCAGGAAAAGAAACTATCTTTTCAGCCTATTTTAATTCGTTGTCAGCAGATTCGTCATGTTTCTCTGGGAAGAATGATGCTGAGCCATGAGGTAGCATCGTGATATTCTTTCTGTCTCATACCTGTTCAGCTGCACTGTTGAGGCCTCTGCTGCTGGAGCAAACTTGTGGTTGAGGCTTTGACATTTCTCTGCATTTCCTGAAGCCTCTTGCAAACACCAAGATTGTGAGAATGGAAACTGCCCCAACAATAGCATACAACACAGTACCTGACCAAAACACAAAAGACGACTCAACAGATATGCACATTAGATGTCAGTCAGCAGCCGATGCAAACGGTTAGAGAGAAACTCACTTGAGTTGTTTGAGTTTTCTCCTTCACTGTTTTTGCAGTTTGAGGCTGGAAGACAAGATTGAATATTACTTTGAGTGAGTCTATCAATCTGTGATTTTTACTTTATTTAATATTTCTCTTCCTACTTGTTGAGATGTATGCAGATGCACTGGAGTCCATTTCAGAGGCTGAGGTGAAAATGTCCAGCTGTGTCCATGTGGGAGAAACAAGAGTTGGGACCGCACTTGTAACACCTGTATGGGAAATAGATGTGGAAGATGTTGTAAAGTAAAAGTACTACCTAATACAAAAATAAATTGGTACTCTGTTACACGTAGAAATCAGTAAAAGTCTGTATGTATCAAGTACTCTGTCATTACTTTATGTAAGGTAGTTTAATTCAGTGGTTTCCAACCTAGACTGAGGAATCCACATTTATAATACACAAAATAATTAATTTATTGTGAAATATTCTACATTTTCTCCTGTTTTACATTCTATTAAAATTGGGTTCTGTTTTCTGTTGGGTTATGTTACAGTGAATAGATGTAATTCAGTGTTGGATTTAGACTTTTTATGTGATTTGCTGACAATAAATATACAGTTCGAATAAATAAATACATTTAATTTTGTCAAATGATAAATTTCGACAACATTCTGCTTCATAATTCACCTTAATTCTCAGTTTAATCTTAAAAATTCACATTTTCAGATAAGTGTAGTGGAGTAAAACCAACAGCATTTCCCTCAGAAGTGCAGAGGAGTAAAAGTATTGGAAAATTAAAAATGCACATACAGAAGTAACCGTAAACATTATAGACTAAATGTTCTCATTGACTTCTCCCACTATTAAAAAACATTTTAAGCATATGGATGTCACAGCATAGGACTGTGATGTGATGATGTACGTACTGTACCTTTCTCTACCCTCAGGTTTACTGCAGTGAAGGTATTAAAACCAGGTCTTTCCACTGCACACCAGTATCTCCCCGAGTCTGACAGCTGAAGTTGACTGATGTTCACAGTGAAATCTCCATTGCCCGAGTCTACTAGAATTATTCTTCCTGACTCAGCTGTTGTACCATATTTTACAGTAACGATTACATCTTCACTGCTTTTACATGGATCCTTGCAGAAGTACTTGTCACTGTTCCAGGCCAGTTTGTGTTTGCACGTAAATGTGACTTCTCCTCCTTCCAATCCCACTATATTTATATCGGCTCCTTCTGTCCGTGTAGCTGCCAAGAGTGACAAAAGTTTAAACATGTTTAAATGTGTAAAAAAATAAATGTTCAGGAAACACTTACCATAGAAAATGCAACAGACGATAGTAATGATCTTCATTGTAACGCAGTTCCAAATCTGCTATAGTTTCTTTTACTTTGAAAAGTCCCTTCAGGCTTTCATATATTTATTTAACCGCTCTTCATTTAAAAGCCATGACAGTGGTTAGGTGTTTCATCGTGCACTACTACTGTAAAACCTTGTGCAAAAGCGTTGGTATCTCAATAGATCCTCAACTCTCTTACTTCTTCCTGTGGTTTGGACTGAATGAGAGCGGAAGGCAAGCGCTACAGGCAGCAGATATGAACTCAAGAGAAGAGAAACGTTAACAAGGGTGAACTGAGAGCACCAATTACTTTCACATGCCTACACTTAATTTCAGTTCAGTTGTGTCTTTATGTGAATTTGTGCTTTTTGCAGTGCAGTGAATCAGGAATTGCTAAGTTGATGGAAACAATAAACAGAGCTGTTCACGGCATGTCTGTTATATATATTGAGTTATAAATGTAATCTCTAAAGTCATTAATTAGATGGTTTCTAAAGGAATCACAGTCATGGAGCGATCAGGTGATGGGGAGAGAGGAGAGTGGACATGTTATATCACGTGTTAAATGTTATTTCTAGTTCTTACAGTCACATCGTAAACAATTTTCAGCATCTTAATGTCAAACTTGCAACATCAGAAATGTGCTTGTGATGATGATGCCTATCCAGTAGCACTTTCAGAGAAGTGTAAGATATTTTTTTATTAAGTATTTGAAAAACACATGCAACAACAAATGTTCATTGTACTAATTTTTTTTGTAATATTTTGCCTCTGTCCCAGCTGTCTCTGTGTGTATTGCATGAATCAAGATTTATCATGTGACTCCCACAAAAATATGTTAAAACACATAAATCCTTTATTTTATTTAAATTACAGGAAGGAGAATGAGGTGAATCTGCTCAGTCCAGAGTTTTGGGATCAAGTGCCTGGTAGAAGCCAGCGTTCTGTGGAGTGTCCTGAGTGTTGGTCCCTGGATCTGCATCTGTTTCTAGAGACTGCAATCCCACTGCAGTCTGAATGAAATGAACAGTATGATTAACAATGCACGTCTTTTTTAACACGAACAGGGGATTAAACAAAGTCATCACTCACCTCACCCTTGTTTTCTTCTTGGTTGTTCTGAATTACTGAAACTACAAACAAGCAATGAGATGATTTTGCTGGTTCACAACATAAAGTGAATGAAAGCAGTGTGTGTGTGTGTGTGTGTGATGTACATGTGTGTATGCTTGTACACATGTGTCACCTCACCTGCATTACTCCGCCAGTGTCCGTAGAATATAGGAGGGATAACCGCACAAACCAGAAGAGCCAGACTCACTGAAACAATGATGACCACTGTGGCATCTGCAGCAGACACATACAGCATTCGTGACCATGCAGACTAAAATGTTCATAACAGTTTTGACATTCTGCTTGGTTTTCGTATGTTATTAAACATGATCATTGATTCATACAGCAACGTACTAGTGTACCACTTTCTCTCAACATATACTGTTAATCATTTCCTGTAACTCATGCGCTCATTCAAGGAAATACATGTATGTATGTGAAGGTTTTATACATCTAGTAGCCACATTGAAACCAGACTCTATTGAGGTTTTGTCTCAATCAGATAATTTTCTGTTCGGCCTTTTGCAAAGGATCACTGAGAGTAGCTGACAGTGATTGTGAACTAAGAACCTGTGAGGTTGGTTGCTGATCGCTGGTCTGTCTTCTCTGTAGCAGGCAACGTTGATGCTGCTGCTTCTGTGCTGGACAGAAAGCTGCCTTGGGTCAGAGCTTCTGCTTCTGCCTGAAGGGTGGTGGTGGTGGTGGAGGGAAAAGATCCAGAAGGAACAGTGGAAGCTTTGAGAAGGCAGGATTGAGAATGAGTGTGGGTGTTCTCATATGACTACAAGTGCCTCAATGTATAAAGGAGAAATGAAACATCATAAGATATAGACCTATAGTAAATATATCTAATAATTTCAGAAACTATTCCCAAGCTGACAGCTAAATGAAACATTCAGTGGACTCATGAGTCATTGCAACACTAGGCTTTTTATTATGTTTTAAAATGCACAGATGATATTTATGGGCTTGATTTTACCCTGTGGATAAAATAAATTGTATCTATAAGTCTATGAGTTTTTATAGTTTAACAGCGTGTCTTTTATGGACAGGGTACAAGATAGATACTACATACATAAATGATAATAATATGATACCAAAAACTCCTATAAAATACTTTGAGTGACTCAACATTGAGAACAGGCCTACTTCCTTAGATCAACATCCGTTTTCCTACAGGACAAACAGATCAACTGAGGATGTCATTTGTTTGGTCCTTCGTGTCGTCCTGTGTCCACTGGAGCAGCGAGATAGTTTTGTACAGATGCTGTTTGCTGACTACAGCTCTGCCTTTAACTCTGTCTCCACCATCAAGTTGGCAATCACCCACACAACAGACCACAGTTGGTGCACACCCCACCTCCACCTCTATAACCCACAATGCTGGAGCTCCTCAGGGCTGTATGCTAGGCTCCTTCCTCTACTCCCCTTCACACAGATCTGCAAACCCACGCATGATGCCATACTGTCTGATTATGTCTGAAGGTGATGCCACCGTGATAGGTTTGATAATGAACACAATGAGTGAGCCTACAGGGAAGAGGTTAACAACCTGCAGAGCTGGAGCTGAGATAAGGAAACAAGGACCACCATCCCATCAGCATCAGTGGTGAGAGGGTGGAGGTGGACAGCCATTACTGTGCTAAAGTCACTGCACTCACTTCCCCACCAACAAAGTCACCGTTCGCCTGCACTCACTCTGATCACTACATTACTGTTCACACTTGTTTTTTTTATTAATTATTCTGGTCAGTTATATATATTTATTTTTACATTTTTCTCTTTTACAGTGTTCTCTGCACAATGCTTATACGCTCTTTATTTTATATATACCATCAAATGTAAATGTATACACTATATATATACTTATATATACTTTATATACATAATTTAAGAAACACAGACATAACTAAGAACATGTCCACATTTTTAAAGATTTTTAAAGGACAATTAAAATCAAAAAATCATGTCAACAATGTTAAATTTAAATTTAGAATTTACAGTATATGGGTCTGTCAACAATTTTATACATTTTTTGGACACTTGAGGGCACTGAAAACTACCTTTGAACACAACATTGTTATATTATCAACTTTTAGAGATCACTGTTTTTGAGTCACAGAGCCACTAATGAACGTCACATCACTCCTTTGGTCACTGCGCACTCCTGAAATAAACAGATTTAGCTGGTCTGTTCAACAGGCAGTACAGTTGGTTTTAAGCGCTTCAAGTTACTGCAAAAAATGCATGAGAATGGTGTCGGATGATTACAAGATTATCTCCGTGGTTTATAAAATGCTGCAGACCCCAGGGTCAAGGGTTTGCTACCTCGTTTATCCAGGCTGCATGCTGACCTTGGACACAGAGACCCCAAAGTAGTGCTGATGGGTACTCAAGGAAATGAAAAAGAAAGTAAGTACTGATTATTTTTTCATACTTTACTGATAATAAGATCAATTTATCTGCAGTTTATAAATTAAAATAGGTTAAAAAAATTTAGTTGAAGATCTGACAATGTTTTAGGATAAATAAATGAGTCTAGATAAATTTACATTTCTGTTGTTCCATAATTAAACCCAAATGTTATTTCCTGATTCTTGTTTGTTTGTTGGGATGTTGCCGTGAGATTGCAGAGATACAGACAGGAAGAGGGGCATGACTTACAAAGGCCTGCAGCCAGGCTAATTGGGGTTATATAGTGTGTGATTTAACCACTGGAGTCCTTGCTTTTAATTTTTTCTTTTGTTTAGTATATTGTTTAGTATGTTTTGTTTCAATGTAAATAACTAAATGCTAAACTCTGTAAATGCTACTGCAACATAAAAAGTTTGAGTTGGCTTCAAACTACAACATTACTTCCTTAATTCATCTGAATTGCTGTGTTAGTTTAGTTTAGCTTTTATGTTACAACAATACAAATATCAATTTATTTTTCAGTAAAGATAATGTCTTAATGTTTTACCCGTGGGTGTAAAATGCATCAAAACTCACCTAAGAAGCAACAGAGCATGACAATATGAAGAAACTTCATTTTTTAGTCCAAGATAAGAGCAAACTAAGCAAAAGCAAAATCTAGTCCAGCAGTAAGAGAAAAACCCAGCACTATGAAAGACTTGAGGATCTGGAGAAGACAAAGACGTGTTTGTGCAGCTTGTGTCATCATTGAATGGGCATGATTCTGTTTTACCATCCCCTCCCGACTTCTTTTTTATTTTTTATACAGAGAATGTACAGAACAGCATCGTTCTCCGGCCCCCTGCTTCCTTCACTCTGTGGTGAAAATCAAGCTCATGACTGTGATACCAATAACGTCCCTCATGTTAATGATCAGGCTCTTATAGCTGCCCGTCTCACAGGTATTAGGGAAAAGCATGAACCAGTCTAATCACACATACAAATCAGTTTATTTCCAACACATACATCAGATTTAGGTTTGGTCTAAATTTATGACAAAAACAAACAATATATATTAATTCAAAATGTTTTAATGATCTACTGCTACCTTGGATGCAGTCCTTTTTAGGTGTGTTTTTTGGATCATTGCCCTACTGCTTGATGAAGCTCCTCCCAATTTGTTTAGAAGCATTTCTCTGTAGAATGATTTACGTAATGTTTCTGTACATCTTTGAGCTCATTCTGCTGATGATACATCAGTTACTGTATATTAACAACTGTTCCATAGGCAGGCGTGTAAGCCCAAGCCTTGACAATACCTCCATCATACTTTACAGCGGAAGGTAATCATGAGATAAGTATGTGTTTCTCCACATTTTCAATTGCTTCGATACTTTTGCAGTTGTTCCAAACGAGGCCTTTCCAATCCTCACTGCTGACGTCTGCATCTTGTGCATTTCTGCTAATAAAGTTACTCAATTTGGTTTGAGCGGTTTTCATTTCTTTATTCTTTAATAACAATGGCTGAAACACGTACAGCCATTTGTTACCAACATCAGCATCATCATTCAAACATTTTTTTTAAATATAGTTAGTATTCTTTGCTCTGTGAGCTGCAAAGTTGATCATTCAAACACACACCATAGTTTTTAACTTTGAGAGCCAGACAGGTTTCTCAGTACAGTGCATTTTCAGTGCATCTCCCCCGTAGTATCTCATATGAAATATGAACAATGATGCAAATCATCTATATATCAAATGTATATAAAATAAAAATAGCTTTTAATACCAACAAAACACGTTCCAGAGAATAGAGGACAAATATTTCATATACTTTTCATCAAAATATAATGTTTTTCAGTAAACCAAACATCAAAAAAATATATTGGTCATATTTAATTTCTAGATTTACTCAATGACTGTGAGCATATCGCATGGTGCGTTTTACATGTGTGTTTTAGCAGGGAGAGATCCTTGTATTGTCTGGTGTGATTCCACCTCCACATGAACGTCCATGTCATGACGGAGATCATTTTTGGCAGCTTAATATGGTTATGTCCTAAAGGTCCATCTGTCTTCTTTAAGATCTTGGGAGGACCTGAGCGATCGTGTCACGGGCACTCTGACTGAGCCGCTCTGGGAACGTGACCTCATACTCCACTACAAGGTCACCCCGGCGATCGGGTCGTTTGGGATAAGGCAGCCCTTCACCACTAATACGCCGTTTCATGCCTGGCTGCACGATGTCCGTCGTTGACACCGTCAGTGATCTGCCCCCCAGCGTGGGTGCGTTGACTGTGCAACCACACAACGCCTGGTTGAACAGAAGAAAGAAGGAAATATATCAGGAAAATAACAGGAACCTTATTTATCTCGTGTGTATGCTGACAACATCTCTTTTGATTCCTCCACCGTTTTTAAGGACAATAAGTGACTATGAATACTACTTACGTCTCGGAGTGAGATCTTGGCTGTGTAAATTATGTCTGAGCCGTCACGTTTGAACACAGGATGCTGCTTGTCCTTCAACATAAACACCACATCAGCTGGAATGTTTCTGGGAGTCTCGTCGCCCTCTTTAGGAAACGTGATTTTGGTACCCTCTTTCCACCCTTTCTTTATCTGCACCTCAAGGATTTTTTCTTCTGTCCTTGTTGTTTGTCCATTGGGGTTCAGCCTTTTACGAGAGATCTTCATTTTCTTCGTGCAACCTGACAGAACTTCTTCCAAGGTTACCTGGAGATCGTGGATTACAGGGGGGTCCTGCTGCTTCTTTACAACACTACTGTGACCACCCATTCCACCCATACCAGAGCTGAAGGAGCGGGAGAACCCACCCATTCCACTGCCCCCCATCCCAAAGCGGGCGAAAGGGTCATCAGTGTCCATGTCTTCATTCATGCCTCCATTGCGAGCACCAAAGAACTGTTCGAATGGATTGCGTCCACCGAAGAACTCTGAAAAGATGACATGAGGGTCGCCCTGGAAGCTGTAGCTGAAGGAACCAGGACCACCACCTGCAGCTCCTCCACCTTTCAGACCTGGACAAGTGAGACAATGAGTTGTTTTTAGTCACTAGATAAGTTGTGGGGGTGTAGTGCTTCACTTTCTTAATTTATTACTAGAGATACAAATGTTACTCTTAAGTAAATGAACTTGCTAAACATGAAGATGGTTTTCTTTTAGTTAGACAATTAATTATAAACTTCCCACTTCACAGTGTGAAGATATGACCTGGACAGACATTTTACAGTTCTGCCATCTAAATAACTATAGATGTTGTGGTTGCTAAGGTAACACATAGGCGCCATATTTAAGAAATTAGTTTCTTACAATACATATTAGTTTCCCTGACTTTCCCGTTAGCCCAGCCTCGCTTTCATGTCCCAAACACAAGCCCTGACAGAGAGAAATGACAGAGGCGAACTAGTAGCGCCATTACACCTAACATCACCTCTTTTTGGTCCGATATCGGTTTCAATATTTATCCTTCCAGACTACAGTTGACATTCGTAATGTTTGGCCCAGCGTTATTTTAAAGTTATCAAGAGTCAGAAAAACAATTATCCAAAATCTCACCTTCTTCCCCGTAGCGGTCGTAGATGTCTTTTTTCTTCGGGTCGCTCAAAACATCGTAGGCTTCGGCAATTTCTTTAAATTTCTCCTCGGCTCCCGGTGACTTGTTTTTGTCGGGATGATAGCGCAGAGCCTGCTTACGATAAGCTTTCTTTATGTCGTCCTCCGACGCTCCTTTCTTAATTCCCAGAATTTCGTAGTAGTCTTTACCCATTTTGACCTTGCAGCGGTCTGTTCAGTAAACGCCAAAGCTGTCTGGTAACTGCTGCAGACGGAGACGAGTCGCTCGCTTTCAGTCCGTCGTCAGTCTGGCGTGAGTCCGCTGCGCTGCGACCATTTTCTTACCTCGTAGAAACTTCCAGAGTTTTCCATAAACGGCCCGAACAGTCCTCACGTGGACAGATCAGCGGGGACACGCCCACAGCGAGGGCACGGCGTGCTGCCTTCGCGTGCTGTAGGAAATAATCATGCACGGTTACACACTACAACAAGGTCTAGGCACGTACCTTTATATCGGTTTCTTATGTTATTTCTGTTCCAGTATCCATTCAAAGAGAAAAAGTGTACTAGTCTGGTAATAATTTACAAATAAACAGACGCCCATTCTAAAAACCTGCTATAGCAAAATGGGAGAATAGACAGCTGGGTGTGGTCCAGACTTGTGACTACAAATCCACTGCATACTTGTTCGCACAGTTCACGGGGACATCTAGAAAAAACACTGTAGAACTTTATTTTAAAGAAGACACGGTCTGAGAAACTGATAAACCCTCTGAGACATGTTATTTGAGTCACACACAGTTGTTCCATCCAACTGTGTGTGACTAATTAATAGTGTACGGTCAATTTGTAGTCTGAGTTATAATCCAGGACTGGAAACTAATTTCTTAAATATGGCGCCTATGTGTTAATAACCACAACATCTATAGTTGTTTAGATGGCAATACTGTTAAATGTATGTCCCGGTCATAACTATAATATGCAAGCAATCAATCAATACACGATTATGAAAATATACCAACAACATTATATGTATATATTTATACCTAAAAAACTTGCAATAGATAAAATACACTTTCTATATACTCATATTATATGATAAATCAAGATTAAAGTCTAAATGTCAAAAATGAAAAAAATATTGACATCGACACTGCCACAAGACAATTACTTTTCGTGTTCCCCTGTGAGTCGTAAGAAAACGTCTCCATACTGGACTGCTACTTAAAATTATAAACCTTCACCTGATTCTTACACACACAGGATGTTTATAGGGGATTCAACTCGATGAGAAATCCCATTACGCTAGAACGTGCTCTCTAGTTACTTAAATCTCATTGGCTACGTCGCTGGTGGAATGGTCGTATTCACCTGAGTTCTGTCCTTTGTAATTGGCTGCAACTGCCTGTAGTGCCCGCCCACAGAGTCCTCGCGTCTCGTATATTACTCATCTGATTGGAGGCTGCCCTGTCACTCACCTGGGATATTAGGAAGGGGGTACAAACGGCCAAGATGAAGCACTACGAGGTAAGCAGTGTCTATGAAACTCTAAACCTTCAATGGGGCGCCTTGATTTAATTCATCAAACCAGTAATTCGTCCAAGTGTAGTCTCTTTCAGAACCGATAAATGTAGATCTTAAGACATGAGCAGTGAAGATCGCATGCTGCAGCCACACCGCCTGTCATGGGCTGGTTGCTGTGACCGGGGTATTGTGGCCTCCTGCGCACGGTAATGAATGGTGGTATTCGCTGAAAGTCAAGCTCTGGGTCTAAGTTATGAGGACACATGCCCGCTTTGTGCATTCGTTATACTCCCATTATAAGCTATACGTTTCTTCAGGGTTAAGACAGGCGGCTCTGTGTAGGATAATCCTCGGCCTCTTCGCCATCTCTCGTTTGCGCTTTTTATCTTATTACCCAATAATGCGGGTGAACGGTCAAATGCGCAATATCACCCCACTTGGTCCGGGGTGCGCTTTTTAATGCTTATCTTTGGGAGATAAAACAGGCCTAACTTATTTGTAACAATGAATTAAAATATATTATAATAAAAGTTCCCTATGCTATTTATACACTATACAATAGAAAACTCTCCTAAATGCGAGCAAACGCAGCTCAGTGTAGACCTACAACTCACTTGACAGGATTTGCAGGAGTCTGGATCCTCCGGTTCCCCTTCTTTCTCTTGACAGATGTGCCTTTTGCAACCTATGGTGAGACAAGACTTTAAAAGTATTTACAAAAGATCAACTGATTATATTTATAGAAGACAGAAGACTAGAAGACTTATATACAAATATGTATATAAGCGACAAATATGCTTAGTTAACACAATAATAAACTGATAAAATTTTAGAAGAAAGTTTAAGGGTTGATTTTATATTGGTTTTCCAAATGTGTACTTTGCAAATAATGATGCACTTTGTGAACTTAAAAATGTTAAAACTACTATATTTGGTTGTCAAGTTTTGGTCGCAGTTAAGTTTTGCAGTTGCAGTAAAACTGGGTTTATCAGGTCACAGAATATGGTGTGACACCATAGTGTGTAGGTGCAAAGGTTTTTGCGTATGTGAATGTAGAAACTGACTGATTAGCCAATATAATGTTGGCTTATGTTGGTATTGTTACAGCTGCAGCACTGATCACAGCCATGTGTTGACCATGTGCATATATTAAAAGTAAAAGATCACATCAGTGCAGCAGTTTCTGTATTCTTCAATATTTTGACAGAATAAAGTTCAAATAGTAAGTTTATCTGTTGAAACGTAATTCTTTTTATGTACTTATTGCACTGTGTGAGCTGTGACAGGGGTGTAGGTAGCGCAGTCAGCAATTATAACTGTCTAAGAACCACAGGGCATCTGCTGTAAAATCCTTGCCAAGTCAAATATGCGAAGTGATTCACTGTGGCAACACTGAAAGAGAGCAGCCGAAAGAACCCTTCACATGTCACTGCATATGAAAACACACAAATAACTTTAATTTCCTGTAAATATTTTCCAATGGGAGCATTGGTCCAGTTTCTTCATAGTGTCATTGCTTATACACCAGATAGCACCAGAGAGCTTCATCACTTTCACTGTGATGTTTCTATCTGACAGTGTGTATTAAAAAAGCCTAAAGTGAAAAATAAACCTATCTAGGTTGTCAGTTGGTCCAAACACACAACTCTACCAGATCTCAAAACTGGTTTCTTACCTTTGGAGGCGTAAGGAAAATCAGTGACAGACAGCAGACGTCCGCCGTCGCAATTTTAAGTTGCTTTCTCCTTGCTGCACTTTCACCATAGAGTCCATTACAGGTTGTCACTGCCAGACTGTGGCTTTATATAGACGAGATAGGGGAGGTACAGTGGCAGCGGGTTTGACTGACAGTCTTGACTGCAGTGTCATGTGTCCTGGTTTTTTTTGTTTGTGAACGTGTCACTTTCAGTGTAAATCAGTTGTAGCAGAGTTATGTGGAAAAAAAAGTTCTAGGAAAAAAAAAAAAATTTGTTGTGGCTTCCTGTCCAAATGTGAATTTTGGCTAAAGTTGATGGAAGTTAACCACTGTTTTCTTATATACTGTATATCCATGTATTCAAGTCCAGAAATAGATTAAATGACCAGTCCATGTAGCCACTTGTGACTAAATGTCTTTCATTCAGTGTGGAAACTGTATCCCGACTGCTTGTCATCAGAGAGTTGAAAGGGAAGGTGGGTCTGGGCTTCACCAAGGGGAATGCCCCAACTTAAGCCCTCAGAGGCTGGAGCATTATCACCTCTTGGTGGGTGGAAAGGGTGACTAGAATATGACTTAAAGGTACACCACGCTGTGAAGGGTGTCTGTGCCTCGGATCAAAGGGTGATGACATCCTGTGGTTCCTCCACATCGGCGCTGTAGATGAACCAACGGGCAACGTTGCATAGTGCACCCAGCAGGGTGTCAAAACAGTGGTAGAGATGCGTCAGGAGTCATAAGTTGTTCCTTTTTGGGATGGGAGTTGTATTTCAAAACCAAGTTAGTGGCGCTCTGTAACGAAGCTGCTGCACGCTGCTCTAAACGTTTTCTTTGTGAGATATGCACAGACGAGAACTGCAGACAGTTCACTAGTCGGGTACTGGACATTCCTCTGTATGCAACTGTGCACACGCGTGGCATATGTCTGCACTCCTGGGGTTGGCTGGCAGTTAAATAAAGCAGCGTTCCAGAAGTGAAGGAATGACCGAGTGGTAAAGAGGGAGGGAGAGGAAGAGAATGACAGAGGAGGAAGATGAGGGAGGGGCAGAGGAGCAGGGGGCAGATTTATTTCCACAGCTGAGTTCTGCCTCTATCTTCTCTGGCTTCACGTGGATCTGAGATAGACATTTGAGAGAACTAAAAGGTAGAGTGAGGGGAATAAGCGAAGTGCAGGAGGAGGAGTGTGGACATGGATGCCCTGGCACTAGAGGCTACTGGGGGTAAAAAGAAGGCTAATGGGGCAGTGGTGGCTGCTCCACTGGCAGCCCAAACACCAGTGAAACGCAAACCTGCTAAAAAAGCTAAAAAGGCTGTTGTTTTCTTTGAGGTGGAGATACTGGATGCCAAGACCAAGGACAAGCTCTGCTTCCTGGACAAGGTGAGCACGTATTCCTGTTTACTAAAGATTTGTCTTGATGTTAACTCCTACTGTCCTCGTCATTGTCTTCAATGTTTGTTGTTATAAGCGTTTGTGCCCATATGTTTATTAAATGCAACAGGTGCTGGTTGTATTACCATAAAATCTCTTGAATATGTGAGTCAGGAATTTTCAAGAGCTTAGTTGTATTGCTGTAGTTCATTTTGAGAGGATGGAGAGAGGGGGTTTGTAAAAACACTGAAGCACTGCACATGCAAGACAGCTCTGTTAAACGTTGTTATCTGGGTAACATTTATGACATGCACAGGTAGTAAACTGGTCATTGTGTGTGCGATATACAGGCCACTTTACAATCTTAAACATTCAAACACCACAACAAGCTTATTTATATGACTTCGTGACCCGACCGTGAATTTTCACTAAGAAATTAGATTTTAATATGTGATACACTACCACAATGCTTCAGTCATGGGGAACCTAAGCTCGCTATGCAAAATAGTATGCAGTCTTGTCAGCCTGAAGCACTTAGGAACCTGGAATCCTGGAAAGGATGAATCTATAAAACTATATATATATATATATAAAGGACATTTTCTACGCATAATACGCCACTTGAGGAAATACTAATGAACATTTAGTTCATCAACCTTCTGACTGTTGACCACTTTCTCTAAACAGGTTGATATTTTTGTGTGCAATATAGATGCATCACAGTCGGACAACAGGTTTGAATGAGATGCGGGCATCATCGATCTTGACAGATTAAAATACACGTGAAAGAGGATCTAAATTTATAGAGGTTTTGTAACGTTTAAATGAACTATCATAGTCTTCTCCAAAATCATTTAGTGAATATCTTTTGACATTGTAAATCATAATGGATATTACATATAGTAAGTAAGTAGTATAGTAAGTAAAAGACGGAACACAGTACTGATATAAATGTGTTAAATGACACCTGGACTTGTTTTTAAGCTTGAAGAAGTTTCCCCTCCTAATCTACTGTACATGTTTTTTTTTGTTTTTTTGCGGGGTATAACATTGACCTAGACGAGAATTTTCATAGACCTTTACATAGCTGTCCAAACAACAATTTCCCCAAGGGGATCAATAAAGTATTCGTTATTATTGTTATAACAGGCCTTTACACTACAACCTTTTGGAATATTAACTGATGCACTTAAGTTGTGTTTACATGCAGTAACGCTACTGTATTAGCCTCATTTATTTTGAGTGGGAATTTAAGCCTCTTGTTTTATCAGGTTTTTTGGTGTAATTACTTGTTGCAGAGTCAGTGCTGTTGCATTAAGAGGGTTTAGGTTATTGTCAGTGTGCAGCCTGCTGGTCTTTAAAGCTGCATTACACAGGTTTACAGTGGTGTTACCCTGTCAGTCTTGGGTGCTTCTCTATGCTGATAAGGATAAGGTGCTATCTTTAGTGGATTATACCTTGTCGGCAGTTTAGCAGATTTCCACGGTGACAGTATTTGCAATCTTATCACCTTTGTAGAAGCAGCCTCAGACATGACGGACACAATATAGATCTGGGTCTGTATAGAGATTTCCTAAAGAGGGCTAACAGAGATAAGCTGAGTGACTATCTTAGAAGTAAAGTCCCATATCATGTCTGAGTCGGAGTGTATGGGACTGTTCGAAGGCGCCTCTAGAAAGAGTGGAGGCCACGGGGGTCATGGAAGTGGTTTCTCTGTGATGTAATCCTGCTGAAAATGGCCTGTGGTCTTTCAGGAGGACGTAAACAGAAGCCAAGGCATGCACAGCGTCTACTACAGATAGATAATACAGGGAGTTAAGAAAATCAGTACACCACATCAGTAGTGTTCTGTAGGAAAAAAACGATAATTAAAAATGTGTTTTTCATGTAATTTTATACTGTTCTATTTAAAAATAAAATAAAAGTCAAGTTCTAGTCTAAACTCATGACTAGTTTCTTTACATTTCTAGTGTTCATAAAACTATTTACTTCCAGTGATGGTATCATCAAAAAAATGTGTTACGATTACTGGAAAGATGTCCATTTGCTTACTTACTTGTCTGCTGCTGTCATGTAAAAGGAAAAAAACAGTCTTCAGTATCCTACGAAACAAATCTCATTAAACTCCTCGAATCAGGTCATATTACATGTGGTCAAGGAGCTTGTCATGTATTATGAACATTTGTTACTTCTAATCATGTATTATTATTACTTATGAGCCATGTGACAGAAAATTTGAGATTTTCCTTAGAAGGCAAACTGTTGAAGGCAGGTTTTGCTGCCTATACCAGTGAGATAATTTAACAGTGCTATTCAGTTTATACTGGTCAGAGTCATATCCCTGTTTGTATAGTTCTGGAAATGCTCAATTGTAGATTTGTGTAGATGTAGATGTGTCTTCAAACACATCTTTTAGTTTGGCGTAAGCTGAGCTTTTATACATATACATGAGCCAGGCATGTGTAGTAAGTTATCAGTACATAGTTATATGTGCCAGAGTTCAGTGAGCATTCCTACTGTATGGAAGCCCCGACATTAATTGACCTTAACGATATCAATGGGCTTTAGACTAGGTATAAAGCTGTGCAGTCATACGTCTGGTCGAAAACCTTTTACAGACAAACCCATCCTCTAGTCTTAACCCCAAGCGCTGACCTATTATACTTTTGAACGGACATAATGCACTTTAAAGCTGATTTTAATTCCCGCTGTCACTCAGACAAAGAGTAAATACTCGGCAGCTTGACTCGGCCTTATATCTGCATTGCATGTGCTCAGCCTGAGGTTGTTGCTACAGTGGCTGGCACAACTGACTTGATAGCCAGCTTTGTCAGAGAACCAGGCCTGTTATTTAGCCAGCATCGCTGTGTAAGTCCACAAATCTCACCAGTAGCCACTAATTGCCTTATAGTCCACGAACTGTCTTACCAACTAAGACGGATTCAATTGGTTGTAGAATCATCTATAGTCCTCCAGGGTATGCCTGCTTCAGACTCGGTTATACCCAGTTTACAGGGAGAAGAATGATCTGCCAACAAAAGCTCTTGAGCCAGCCTCCAGTGGATGGACCTCTACCCTTGGTGCCATCGCTGTATATCTAAGTTTTTCTCCATTCATTTCTATATGATTGGCTCACGGAATTCCCAGCTCGGCAAACTTGACAACACAAGAAGAAGAATCAGTTTTTTTGTCATTGATTTACATTGTGCATGTTACAATGAAATTTGTCTTCTGCATTTGACCCATCCCCCTTGGGGGGAGCAGTGAGCAGCCACAGGGGGCGCCCAGTGAGTGTCTCGCTGAGTGCTTCGCTCAGGGAACCACCTGGTATTGGGGTTGGGCTTGTAGTCTAGGCTGGGATTCAATCCTGCCACCTTTTGCATCCCAGTCTGATGCTTATTCCATCGAGCTACCAGGCCACCCTTAGTTTAGTGACTGCTATCTCTTGAGAGATTTTAAAATGCTTTCCTAAATCTCCTTTCATTTACTACTTTACTTTGTTTGGCAGACATTTTTATTCAAAGCAACTTACAGGGACCTAGCGCTGTGTGTCTGGCTCAAGGACCAACCTGGTTGGGGATGGACTAGGAGTCAGCCACAGTAACAACAATTTCTAACCTGGGTTTTGTTTGCAGCTGCCCCGAATTGTGCCACAACAAGAGAAGGTGTGGCTTTAGGTGACTTTTCATTCTGTTTATATTTAGGCGAGTTAGGCTGTTGCTGGCAGCCTGGCACAAGGTCACATACTTTGGCTGTGGTTGTGTACAGTAACATTTTTGTCCCCCTTGCCAATTTTTTTGGTATATTTGTAAAAAAAAAAGTTGTATTTGTTGTATTTAACATTGTATTTATTTGTTACATAAACAGTCATACACAGTACAATATGCGGTGATATGCAGATACAGTGACCTTAAAATGTAAAAAAACCTGAGTAAATATAAAATGCTGCTTTAGAATGATTGTATGTATTCAGTGAATAAATCAGGTTTGTCTGGCCTAATGTAAAAAAGTAAATGCCTGACATATGTCAGCAAGGGGGCAAACACTTTTCCCCAACACTATACATGTGTGTTTGTACAGAGATTCTATGAAACCCTAAGACCAACTGTTGAACAATGGGAGTGTGGGCGCAGCCTGAGCTAAATTTATCATCATGAACAGGCTCATTAACTGTTCCTCTGTATATGTGCATGACTACGTGCCCCTCCACTTATTTATTGTGTCCTTACTTGTAGGTCGAGCCAAATGCCACTATCGGGGAGATCAAGTCTATGTTCCACAAGAGCCGTGAGTTCCCAAGCAAATAAAGCCTCCAAAATGTGAATTTAAGATCAAGGAAACTGCATCTTCAAACTGCATGTAGAAATACTGACTTTATATCCCATCTTGAGATGTCTAATGTATTAATCTGTCTGTTTCAGATCCTCAGTGGTACCCTGCCAGACAGTCTATTCGCCTGGACCCCAGTGAGTCAGATTGATTGATTTATTTTTTATAAATCTGTATAGATAAAGTACATTCTTCTTTAAGGTGAATTCATAATTTACTGTAGATCTCATTAAGTAAACGTGTGTGTTTTGTGTGTGTTCCAGAGGGGAAGTCGTTGAAGGATGAAGATGTTCTGCAGCATCTTCCTGTGGGAACCACAGCAACCTTCTACTTCAGAGACCTGGGAGCTCAGATCAGCTGGGTCACAGTGAGTACAACACAGAGCAGCTATTAGATTTCTCACTGTCAGACTGAATCGGTCCGTTCTGACAAACCCACAGAAATAGAATAACTTGAAGTATATTCCCATTTCACACAGAGTGAAAATGTGGAGTGTGTGTTTGTGTGTCTGTCTGTTGGGCAGAGATTTCCTTCTGCACAGAGTATCTGGACCTGAACTCCCTACGTGATAAATGTCTTGGTACTCATTCAAGTATATCAAAACATGCTGATCACTGACGGCGAGACTTGTTTAAGTTCTTGAAGACATTTCATCTTGTATCCAAAAGATTTTATCGGCTCTGACTGGCTGGAGTAGCAGGTTTCAAGATAGTTCACAGATAGATACCTGTGGGTTGTTGTTCCACGTGGTTTTCATGTGTGTCCCTGTGACCACTTGAGACACAGTGTGAAGGACTGTGAAACCGCCCGGTTAGTGATGGAAGGACTGCATTCTAAGTGGGTGATGCAGTAAACAGCTTCCCTAACACCTCATTTGAACCAGTTGTCATCCCTGTCCAGAATATGAACATTGCTGTCTTCAAAGGAGCGGCCCTTGCCTTGTAAGTGCAGACTGACCAGATGAGTCGTGTCCTGATGAGCTGGCTCTTCTGTGTTGTGCCATAAATTAGTGAAGGTGTTGTTTGGCTTCTCCTGTCAATAAATAGGTAACTTTCTCACTGCATTGAACTGCACATACTAGATTCCTCTGTTTGTGTCTGGGTGTTTTGTCCTCGGGGTGGACCGAGGGCCCAGGTTTTCTGTGACATCCCCCTGGGTGAACCAGTAGCTGGGTGTAATCTGTGGAAAAGAGCTCATGGCTCTGCTCTGCACTTCTTCCATGTAGAGATTGACCACATTAAGAGACGGGCAAACCCATGGCACAGCTGTGTTTTGGCCTGTAAACATTCATTGTAGTTCAAAGGAGTGCTGGTTATGCAGATGTCCAGTAAGTAAGTGCAGTTTAGGGTTTTTAATCTTGTTGATAAAGTCCTATAAGTTGTTGATACGATGGATAGTGTTTCCAGCCAGGTGAACTTCAATGATCTGGATGACTTCATCCATCACAGATACTCATCCGAGCCTGATGAGGTAGCTTCATCATCCCGTTCCGTTTTCTTTCTTCAGGTCTTTCTGACAGAGTATACTGGTCCTCTGGTCATCTACTTGATGTTCTACTTCAGGGTTCCCTTCATCTACACACCCAAATATGACTTCACCACCAGTAAACACTGGGTTGTACAGTGAGTGTCTCACATCATGTCCTCACAGACCTTATATACTTTTGTCAGCAATGTATTTTTGGAATTATCCTTTTTGTATAACATGTCCTCTATTAAAGAATAAATTACAGTATCCAGACTATCTTTGTGCTGAGATAGCTGGTCAGTAGCTCGATTGTTTTGTTTTCATTGTGAGGATGCCTCGGTGGTAACAGTAGTGTCTTTTTGCAGTCTCGCCTGTATGTGTCACTCTTTCCACTACGTTAAGAGGCTGCTGGAGACGCTGTTTGTCCATCGCTTCTCTCATGGAACGATGCCATTACGCAACATCTTTAAGGTGAGCTGCATTCTGAATCTAGGAGTATAATGTGTGTCTCTACCACCATAAGGAAGCCTCAGAAACAATGTTCCTGTATTTGATTCAGAACTGTACCTACTACTGGGGCTTCGCAGCATGGATGGCCTATTACATCAACCACCCGCTGTACACACCACCCAGTAAGTGTGCATGCAGCTACTACACATGACGCACAACACTCCAGTATCTCGTTGTAATCCAGTACTTACTGTATGCTAATTTTGTCGTGTTGCAGTCTACGGGGAGCAACAGATCAGACTCGCCCTAATCATATTTTTGGTAAGAATCCCTTTGCCCTTTGTGTGATCTCTGATTTATCAGACCATTTGATTTGCCTAATAAATATAAACAAAACGTCATTTACATAAATTATTTGTGTCTGTTAGTTTTGTTTGTGATGATATAAACAAGTTCACAGTTATTGTTTTAAATATAAGACTTGTTGTTATTACCAGCTTATGCACACATTGAGTATTAATGTGGCTTCGTCAATGTTTTCTTCCTTAGTTCTGTCAGATCGGCAACTTTTCCATCCACATTGCTCTTAGGAACCTGCGTCCACCAGGTACACCATGCCTTTGACCTAAAAGTGTATTTGGTTATTTATTAACCTAATTTAGAGAACATTTGTCTGAAAGAAGCACAAAGATACGATATTCATAGTTTTCACTGTTAAAGTTAATTGTATTTTGTAAATATAAGGAAGTTGAAATGAAACGTTTATAAGTTATTACAAAATGAATTGATTAAGTTGAAAAGACTCAAAGGCTCAGTTAGTCATCAGTCGGCATGTTTCCTTTTTAAATTTACAGTTTGTCAGTCAGCAGTAAAAAGATTAGAAAAGTCTTTTTTCCTTTCTGTATCCAGGCTCTAAGACCAGGAAGATCCCCTACCCAACCAAAAACCCCTTCACCTGGATCTTCCTTTTGGTTTCCTGCCCCAATTACACCTATGAGGTAAATTGATTTAGTCATCATGATAACTGACAATGGTTTTCTCTCTGATTTCTGAAAAAAACAAACGTGAGATCTAGTTTTAAGGATTTGCTGTGTGGGACTGAAGTGTTTCAGACGCTTGTTGTACATTGTAAAACCGTCCCTGCAGTGAACTCATTTCTATTATAAGTCTAACTGTTGCAGCTGCTGCCCTCTGGTGATATCCATATACAGTTCGGCCCAGAAGTATCCAGGCAGTGACTTATCATTTTGCTTTTATACTCCACCACCGTAGATCTGGAATAAATGATTTGCAACATTTAACTTTCAGCTTCATTTTAGGGGGGGTTTCAGAAAACGCTGAAACCAAGATTAACTTACCAGAATGATGAGAGATAATATGGTAAAGGAAAGTACCCGCTCGTGATCTAAAGAAGTGGTCCGCAACCTTTTATACGCCATGGGCTGGTCTCACGCCTGACATCATTTCACAGACTGGGGGCGATTTGATGTAAATTCAACCTACTTTTCAGGCCATGGCCATTTGCAATCTCCAGCAATTGACTATGTTGCTGCACGGATGTGCTCCATGCATCGGGTATGCTTTCAAAACACAGGCTTTAAGGAGAACATATTTTTTCAAAATAAAAGATTGTTTTAAAATATATAACTGCGTTGTGTAAAAAATGGAATTAAAATATAATTTTTTTATAGGGGGCTATGATCTCTGCTAGCATTCAGTCAAATGCTACAAAACTGGTAGGACATGTAGTACTTGCTAATGGGATATGCCCTGACAAACACAAAAGGCAACTCTAGACCATCTGAGTGCAAAGATCTCAGCCCAGTACAACAGTTTTCTGATAAAACTGATGGCAGAAAGACCCACAAACTAGCAGTAAGCAGCTGCTGTGTAGGGTTGGCCAAACATCTCCAGGGAGGAAACTCCCCGGAGAAATCTGGTGATGTCTATGGACTCCAGACCTCAGGCAGTCAGACACTGATACAGATGTTCTTTGAATATACAATGCTCTGCATTCACCCCACAACAGTTCAGCGTGGTTTAGATAAGAGCTGTATGTGTCATTCCTCCTCTTCATCTTTTAGTTGGGCTCCTGGCTCGGCTTCACACTGATGACCCAGTGCCTGCCAGTGGCTTTCTTCACCCTGGTGGGTTTCATCCAGATGACTGTCTGGGCCAAAGGGAAGCACCGCAGCTACCTGAAAGAGTTTCGCGACTACCCTCCTCTCCGCTCACCCATCCTGCCCTTTATCCTGTAGGACTCATTCCTCACCCTGTTGTAGGAGTAAAGAGCCTCCACCCCACCTCCCTCCATGAAATCTACACTGGAACTGAAAATAATCTAACTCAATCCTGTCCTCCAAACCAACTTTTTTTCCCTTCCTGATTTCAGTCCATGACACCGAGTGAAAATGTAAAACACAATGCTTGCTTAAATTCTAATAACCACAAACAGAGCTGTCTTTATTTTGAGCTGCCCAGTGTGTACCTAATAATGTACTGTAGATAAATACTGTAAGATTCCCAACCACTCTTTTGTCTAATATACTATACTGTTGTTTTGGGGCTGAATTTGCATCTGGTGCTATTCAGCAAATCTTAAACTGTTGAGTTTTGATATCCATTCATCTAAATTTGGAACAACATTTAATTTTCTTGATGTTTTGGGTAATTTATTAAAAAAATGTAAACCAAAATGTTGCTTGCTCCTTTATGTACATTATTACAAGTGGTGTACTATAGACTAGTCAACAATTTCAGTGGTATCAGCCTTGTGAACACTAGGTTGTGGCAGTATAAACAAAGAACCACCAAAGGGCAAGATGTTTCCACATAATTGAAATGTCTTATAATTTTGTAGTTTCACAAAACTAAGTTTTTGAAAATCTGCTAGACCTGTGTCGGCGCTACTACAGGGTCGTCTGTGTCTTATCCAAGGAAACATTGACATGTATCCTGGCAGAAATCAACCGCTTTCCTTCTCATTTGAAATTAACTGCTCTACTCACTTTGCTCTCTGGCAGCTATTTTTTCATGCTCAAATAGTCTGTTTTGAAAGTAAAAATGCAGAGGTCACATAGAGATAAACCCATATTTTTATTGTTGACCGTAGCGTGTATATACAAAGAGGAATCGGAGGATGTACGACTTATGCGGCTTGAGCTTCAATTCGCTTCTTCCTCAGCTGGAGCCTTCTCTCCCGCTCATATTCCTTCATACGCATCACGTAGCTAGAAACAGAGAAGTCATGGTACATAGTTAATAATGTGGTGGCATCATTATCATAGTGCAATATTGGAGATCTAATCTTTACCCTATAATGTTTTAAGGAATTATTTGTAAATTTTTATAGGAAAAGTTTTTTGTCTCAACTATCAATGACCCTTCATACAGTTGACCAATTCAGTTACTGTCAACAAAACACTGGAAAAAACAAACTATAAGAATGTCTCAGCTACTGTGAACACTTACTCCTGATGTTCGCAGTAGTCCCAGTCGTGTCTCTCGTGCTTGCAGGCCATGAAGTTGGGCCAGTTATCCCTCTTGCACTTCATCAATTTCAGGAGATAATGGGCACAGTAGTCTCGCTGTTCCACAGGCAGCTGAGCCAAGTTCATCTGCTCCTGGCTCGCGACCATCACTGACAAAGACAAAAAACTTATCATCGAGCTCTATTAATCATTCATTAAACATAAAGTACTAATCTACGAATTAGACTGTTTAGCAATTGGTAGATAAACATGTCTAGTCTTTGTCTGGTATCTGTTTCAAGTATTAAATTACTTAATATCTATAAAACGTCAAAATGAACGCATAATGACTGATAGGGTTATCAATTAGGCCTAGTCTAAAATCACAATCTCTTTATTCATTTTGACAATTAGGTCAGACAGCTCTCCAACGTCCAAGATAATAAACACAATATGATTTACATTTTAGATTTAATTTTACTTTTAACATATACATATCTATTTATGTGTGTGTAATTGACTATAAATAAAGACAATATCCTGCTGAAAATACATCGATCCGCCACAACAATAAAACCACCGCATTTCAAATAAGCATTTAAAGATAAATGGACAGCAGGTTGGCACAGACAAACAAGCCGCAGCAGCTCATTTAGCACTTAACTCCTCAAACACCAGTTTATTGACGTTAAGCACCGTAGTGTTACTGACATTAGCCCAAAGCTAGCTAGGCTAAGGGTGAACGACCTAAACTACAGTAACGGATACAGATCGGTTTCACCCCCAATATTTAAAATATATTGAAGTGTGCAGGCGTCCACGGCGTGAACAATTGACATACCTCTCTCTTTCCTCTCTGGAAAGCCGAATTGCGGATCGAACTCAAATTTCCTCCTTGGGTCCGGCTCGGTGTCCCTTTCGGTGACATACCGTCTGACCAGGTGAGCTCCCATGGCGCCGACGATGTTTTCACACTGTCAGGTGAAATTAATATATTACGTTGCTAATATTGCGTGCAAATGTAATATTTACAAACTATTTTGCTATATGCCGTTCGGTCACCTCCACAAACCCCGAGTCCACTTCCGCTTCACACCGGAAATGAACAGCCGAGCGGTTCAACGGTGACACATCGACCCCCACTCTCATAACCAAATAACAAAGGTTCCGCCGAGTTTATATATCTATATCTTTAGTATACAATATATAAATAAATATATTTGTTGCAGACTGACCCTTTTTGTTATGTAGATACTTTATGTATACGTGTCAAATCTAATGTGGCTTTGGGTGTATGCTGACTTGTCATATTAGGGCAATTACAGATTTGAGAAATGCAACGCCTTGACAGTGCGGCAACAAGCTTCATAACAGCATACTGAAACTAAAACGGTTAAATATAAACCACCAAATCTCCACTCACCATCATCATTTAAAAGGGCACCGTGCCTTTTATATGGTTGTTAAATCCAAAGTATTTAACCCTTTCCAGCATACTTATTTCCATACACAGCAGCAAGACACAGACACATTGACAAAATGCAACGGAATAGTAGGAAGTTGTTTGTAATTTAAGAGAAGAAATAAATCACATTCTAAATGTAAAATACAGCATCTCTGACAATAGTTGTTATTATCATTTCAAAGCAGGCAACACACTGACACAGAAATCCCGATGACAAAACACCCAGACACTAACAGAGAAACCTAGCATATGGAGTCGAATGCAGAGAGTAATGTACAAATCTGTGCATAGGAGAAACCAAACAGCAGCTCCATATGATTTTGACAATTTATTTGAAAACCATCATGTACCATAACAATGCATATTTTCTATGTACTCTGTGATAAACGTCAGTAGTGGGATCTCAAAGGTAGAGAAATGTATTGATCACAGACAAACAACTTGCATTTCATAGTGCAAACAAGTCCTACAAGTGTATTAGTTTTTACATAAAAACAAAACTCAAAATCATCACATATGACTGGACTATTTTTATCTACTTTCTTATTCTGTTTGTGTTTTATTTAAAAAAGGGGTTCCACATTCAAATTTCTTCAGTTTCTATTTGCATCTTGGCACTTTTAAAAAAAACATTGTGAATTATGAGTTTTTATCACTGATAGAGATCATCATCGCCTTCTTCTCTGTACAAATTTGGCCTCCCCGAGCCAGATCCTGAACCCTGCCCTCCAGACCGGTTACCAGTAGTAGAAGGGAACCTAGGTGGAGAAAAAAAGAGTAAAACTAAGGTCAACTTGTCCATTAATAGGGTTTTCTGCAGTAGTAAGACATACATGTGGCAACGTATATATTGGTGTGTACCTGAAGTTTCCAAAACCTCGGCTCTGCTGCAGCGTCTGAGCAAACATCTCATACTTGCGGATGTCATTATCACTGACAGAGCGCCGAGCAAATCGCATCGCCTCCTCAAAATGGTCTTTCCTGATCTCTGGGACTGGATCAAAGTCCTCATCCTGCAAACAGAAAGAAATATGAAAACATCATGTAGGTACAGTACAATGTGTGTGTGTGTTTCATAGGTTTTTGTTCCCAGTCCAAAGGCTGAAGGTGACAAAACACGCAGCTGCCCTTAAGGCAACTTTTCTATCTTCCACAGTCTCCCTCTGTACCAAACACACACAGCCTGGCACAGAGAAGGGGTGGAGCCTCTTTTTTATGTAAGTTAGAGACCCAGCCTCAAGTTCTTTGGTTAATACAATAAACTATAGTGTAAATCAGCTATGATGAAGCAGCCCGACAGTCTGACCATAGGGATGCCTGGTCTGTTCTGCCGCTGACGCTCAGCCTTAATTTCAGCTTCGATGGCCTCACGTATGGCCAGCTTGCAGGCCCGCTGGCAGATCTCTGTTAGGTCAGCTCCAGAGAAACCATCTGTGATGCTAGACAGGTACTCTAAGTCCACATCCTACAGGATGGATAGGAGAGGAAAGAGAAAGCAAAGCATTATGAAAATATTGCATACCGCATCCCTTGTAATACATTAGGACAGCTGATGAAAGGGCTGGTTAGAATGAACAGGAGTAGTAATTAAAGCAGTGTTTATATAGACCTTTGGATTAGATTCTTTGAGCCAAAGAACTAATATACAAATCTCAGAGAAACAGGGTTATCATTGTAAACATGCCTAACACTTTGTAGCTATAAGGGAATGACACTTATGTGACCTCTAAGTGTACAACAACATTTTAAATGTTGGTTTTCTTTATTGTCTGTATGAGTAGATGCTGGATAGAGTCATTGTGTGTACCACTCACTCGTGCCACAGGGGACTTGCGTAGGTTGGCATTTAGTATGGCTGTGCGTGATGGTTTGTCTGGGAGGGGGATGTAAATGAGTTGGTCTAAACGTCCTGGCCGCAGGATGGCTGGGTCTATGATGTCTGGTCTGGGGGGGTGAGACATGATAAGTTAAGTAAAATGGACAGAAATAAACCGATGGAGAGAATATGAAAAAAATCCCACCTGTTTGTGGCACCAATGATGAAAACATTTTTTTTGTCAGACATGCCGTCCATCTCTGTGAGTATCTGGTTGATGACTCTATCTGCTGCACCACCTGCATCACCAGCCCCACCTCCTCTTGACTTGGCAATAGAGTCTAACTCATCAAAAAACAAGATACAGGGGGCGGCTTGTCTGGCCTGTAGGGAAGAGGTCAGGAGTTCAAAAGGGATTCAGACTTGACTAAATTCTGACCTGCATAGAGCTTAGTTGACCGTAGAGTGACCATAGATTTTTCATTCCATACTCTGCTCTCACCTTATCAAACACGTCCCTGACATTGGCCTCTGATTCGCCAAACCACATGGTGAGCATCTCAGGTCCTTTGATGGAGACAAAGTTCGCCTGGCACTCATTAGCTATCGCCTTGGCCAGGAGAGTTTTCCCACATCCCGGAGGACCGTAGAACAACACTCCACGTGATGGAGTCATCCCAAACTTCAGGAACTTGTCTGGATACTCTACAGGGTACTAAGGAGAGCAAGGTGAACACTGATTGGTTGTTGATGGGATTTGTGATTCTAGATATTTACAGAGTTTATGGTTTAAGCTCACCTGAACAAGCTCTTGCAGTTCTCTCTTGACCTCATCCAGGCCTCCAATGTCTTCCCAACTGACCTGAGGGACCTCTGCAACAGTCTCTCTCAGAGCTGATGGGTTGCTCTGACTCAGTGCCCACTGATGGAAAGACATGACATGATGTTAGAGGATTCATCTCCCTTCATTGTTCATTCACTAATAAATAATCTTTGAGTGAGTACACAAATTACTACTTTACTTTATTTTATTTTATTTGACTTACAAGGAGCTAGCGCTGTGTGTCTGGCTCAAGAACACACTTGGTAGGGGATGGACTAGGAGTCAGACAGGGTTTGGAACCTGCGAGCTTCTTACGCTTACCCCATTGAGCTACCAGGCCGCCCCCTACCTGTGTGTTTGTTTTTTTAGGATCTGTAAAAAGTTTAAGTCAGTATATGTATATGTTGTTGTACTTGGAAGTCATCCATGGTGACAGCCATTGAGTTGAGAAGGTCAGCATCGATGGATTCATCCTCCAGGTCTATGAGGGTCATCTTTTTGCGAATGGCTTGCAAAGCAGCTTCTGAGCATAGAGCAGCCAGGTCAGCACCTACATGGCCGTGGGTTTCTGTGGCAATCTGAAATATGTTATAGAAGTCAGGGGGATTGATATTACTGAATAGATGGCACACATCCATATGTAATTTTGGACAGATGTTTTTGCTGAGTGCAGTATCGTAGTTGATGATTGGTTTGTTTTCAACCATAACACTAAATCAGACACGAGCAAAAATAAATGACAATCACATTGATGGAACTGTACTGTTACTGTTACTGTGGTGGTAAATTTCTCCAGCATCAGAATGACTGACCTGAGGTGAATTTGTTATTGCTATTATAATTGCTATTGTTACTTTGAACATTATTATTTATAGATCAGATAGATTTATGCAACATTTAGAGAAATCCTTTATATTTCATGAAAATGTAAAAGTTAAATTAAATTAAGAGAGCTTGAGATAATGAATTAAATTGAATACATTTTTCTTTCTTTCTTTCTCACCCTCTCTAGATCGACGTCATCTGCCAGTTTCATATTTTTGGTGTGGATCTGCAGGATCTCCAGTCTACCGGTTGAATCGGGAATTCCTATGTCAATCTCTCGGTCAAACCTACCTGAAGAGAGAATCACCATATTTTTATATGTGTGAAAGCAAGTGTGTGTATCTGTGTGCTCGTGTGTAGCTTTCCTGACCAAAGCGTCTCAGGGCAGCGTCCACGCTGTTAGGTCGGTTTGTTGCTGCCATGACAACCACATGAGCTCTTTGTTTAAGGCCATCCATCAGGGTCAGGAGCTGGGACACTATGCGCCTCTCCACTTCACCATGGGTCTACATAAACACATAAAACATAGACTGTACAGATGCACACAAAGAGTTACAGGTCACATGCATGACACAAATATGCTGTGAAAGTTTTCTTATTTGTCTGCATGCAGAAAAAAAGTTCCACATACGTGTACAGTTATTAGCTTATCCTGCACCCACAGAGCAACACTCACGCTGACTTGTTGTTTACCTTCTCTCTCTTGGGAGCGATGGCATCCAGCTCATCAATAAAGATGATGGCTGGAGCGTTTTTCTCTGCCTCCTCAAATGCCTTTCTTAAGTTGCTCTCTGACTCTCCTGCCAGTTTACTCATGATCTCAGGACCTTGTCACATGGACGGAAAAAATGTAAGACACACTTTCTTCTACGTACATTGAGCAACAACTAGGAATCCATTATGCAAATTGGTATTTCTAATAAAGCTATATATACTATATACTTTAAATATACCATGTAGGAGCACCTAATTTAACCTAACCTAATCAGCACATTTTCTCAATGAAAAAAAATTCTCACCATTGATGAGGAAGAAGAAGGCACCAGTTTCATTGGCTACAGCCCGGGCCACCAGGGTCTTTCCTGTCCCTGCAGGACCATACAGCAGGATACCTCTGGGGGGCTGACAGAGTGGAGGAAAATTGAGTGAAGAAAGAGGGTGGAAAAGAGGGATTGTGTCTAATTGCTTTAAATATGTGTGGAAGGGGTGATTGTGCGTGTGGGTGTGAATATGTATGACACCTTAACTCCAATAGCCTTGAAAAGGCCTGGGTGTCTTAGAGGTAGCTCCACCATCTCTTTGATCTGGGCCAACTGCTTTCGACAGCCTCCGATATCGTCATAGCCGATGTCATTAAGACTCTCGTCCTCATCCTGGCACAAGGTTTACATCAGTTTATGTTCATTCATTTAAGCTTTCTTAAATTCTCATGGTGACGAATGGATGAACATATCCTCAGAGGCCCTTAGGCTCCTGACGGCAGCATGTTTACATGAGGTCAACAAAACAGTTTAACTGATGCAATTTGATGATGACATTTAATAAGAATCCATTAATTAAATACGTTTGTTTTAACATCACAGGCTGGAGCTTTGTGTACCTCATTACAAACCACTTTACCACGTCTAATGTGTGAAATAGAAACCTTCAAGTGGAAAAGTGCTTTATCCTGGACTGAATATTGTTTTAAGTGTGGTTGTTGGAACATGACAGAGGGTTGCAATATGCAATAGGGATTCATATGTCCCTCACAGACCTCTCTTTTGATTGGTTCTCCCTCACAGTAGATGACAGTGTCTGGTGCAACGATGCAGTGCAGGCTGGGGTCTGTCTCTACCACCTTGAACTCCACTGCCCGCATGCTCCCCCTCACCAAAAAGATGTCACCTGGCAACACAGAAGACATCTAAATGTGAGTATGGTCCATTTGTGGCGATGCTTAAATCAGTGTTTCATGCTCGGTTATGAATCCTGCTCCTTTACAGAAGACGTGTGTCAGTAACATGCTTGAAATGGAGGACCCAAATGCAGACCAAGGACAAGAGAGGGTTCAAACAAAGGATGTTTAT